>CM036315.1:31340420-31940420 GCA_020567845.1 Rhododendron henanense subsp. lingbaoense | reverse complement strand
AAAATTTTGTCTTTTATTGGTTAAATTTACAACACAAGCACTAAAGATGACATATTTTGGAGTAGAAAGTGCAGGCAACTTGTCCCAAAATAATAGCGTTCACTACAAGAAGGGGGGCAACTTGGGGGTAAAAAATGAAGTATTTTTGTGCATATTTTTTTAAATCTTCACACCGATTTACAGAACTTAATCAGGCATGGAAACGGGGCGGGTGGGTTTTGCCTTACCCGACCCCAACCAGGAAAATACCACATGGCTTGAACCCAACCATTTAATTCTTGGGTGCTCTCGTGGGGACAGGTTTACCCTCCCCACGCCATAAGAAATGAGAAGAAAAAATTAACCGGAAAACAAAATGGAAGAAAATAGCTATATTTTGGTACAATGATACAAATATAAGGTAAAAATATACAGTTTTAGCATAATGATAATAATTTTAGGGTAAAAAAAATAAAAATAAATTATGTATTTATGTATAATGAGAATTATATTAAGGTAGAAATATAATTGTATATATATGTATAAATACTTCGGGCAAGTTCGGGACGGGTAATGGTAATATCAACCCGACCCCGATCAGGTTTTTTGGAAATTTTCCCCCGAACACACCCTAGTGCCATAAACTTTGATGTAATTGAAAACCCGCCCCAATCACGGCACGAGCGGGGCAGGGCAAATTGCCATCCCTAAACTTAAGTAAGTGCAGGAGTAATTTATTTATTTTATTAAAAAATTACACGCTTTTTCGAGTAGACTATTATTTTGGATGAAGGGAGTATTATTTACCAGATTACATTATGAACTGATGTCGAAATATTTTATCTACGTAATTATTTAATTTTAATTATTTGTTTTATAATGAAAAATAGGAATTTAACCGTATTTCGTTTGCCCCATATTCATCGATCCTAAGTGGATGAGAATATTTCAATTTGGTAGTCCGGATCTTTGATGTTAACTACAAGGTTAACTGTAAAGTCAACTGTAATGTAAGGATTTAATTGGACGGATTGGATATACATGATTCTCTTAAAGGTGATTCTTGTCTCACAATATTATGAAGAGTTTTGTTGTTGATAATTACTACGTTATTTTATTTACCTTATTCGAAAAGGAAACATTTGTAAATGATAGAAAGGAAAATCACCCAATCAAATGAAAAAAAGGAAACATTACTCTCATTGGCTTCTTCTCTCTTCCCCCTCCTCCTTTCCCTTTGGGCACTTTCTCGTCTGTAAATGTAGATAGTGTTTTTAACTTAGAAGATTAACTAAAAAAATCCAGACAAGTATTGCAGTTAAAAGGTACGTTCATGCTTAACAATCTGTATAACGTAGCTTCGGTTAATTGAAGGGAGGGGGAGTTGAGACATGTGTCCCAGTTTAAATGGGATGGGATACAACATAAGCATATTTATTTAACCGAGCCCAAACATCCAAGTGAGCAAAATTCGTTAGTAATTTGGCAGATTTAGATGGTAGGTGCATAATTGAATGGAGGAGTTTAGGTGTAAAATTTAAGCTTACGAAAGTTTGTATGTCTATTTGAAATTGAGGTCAAAGTTTGGGGATTGTGCCAATCAGTACCTAACTTGGGTTTGTTGAGGTGTCGTATCCTGAATCGAGGTATAATTTGGCAGATTTAGATGGTAGGTGTATGATTGAATGAAGGAGCAATAGTTTAGGTGTAAAATTTAAGTTTGTATGTCTATTTGACATTGAGGTCAAAGTTTGGGGATTGTGCCAATCAGTACCTGACTTGGGTTTGTTGAGGGGTCGTATCCTGAATCGTGGTATAAAAAACTGGTCTTTTTAGTCTTGAAAACTTGGCACAATTAATAGATCCACATGCTACTTTCTTCCATTAATTTGCAAATTATCTGGATAAACTTAATGGTTTGGTTTTGTAGTTCCCGTGGTTAATCTGGATGAGAGTAAGCAGTTGTAGGACTTCATTTTTTTTCTTTCTTGTTGTGTATTCTGTGAATGGATTAGTTAGTTATTGGGTTTTTATCTCTGTGACTTATGGCCCCTGTACATTGCTTTGCTTAATCTTTCTAGTTGTTGTAATTGGAATGTATGCCTTGTGCATTGATTGATTATGCTCTTTTAAAAGAAACACTCGTTTTCCATAAGCACTATTCGAGTTCATATTGCTGTGATGCTGTCTGTGTTCCATTTTTCTTTCTGATCTTTTCATTTTGGGTGGTTTTGAATATTATTTTCATTTAACGTTTGCAAAATATTTATGGTCAACCTTTCCCTAAAAATGTCACTCTACTTGATGCAGAATATCTTTGGCTTGAAGTGTTGAGTACTATGGATGGTACTAAGGAGTATGGACTTAGAAAGGTAAGTTCTCATTGCTCCATCTCTGAGATGGATGATTATGATCTGTCAAAGCTTCTTGACAGACCGAGGATCAACATAGAGAGAAAAAGATCCTTTGACGAGAGGTCGCTTAGCGAGTTGTCCATTGGATTAGCGAAAGGCCTAGATAACTTTGAGGGTGCTTACTCGCCTGGTGGACGGTCAGGATTCAGTACTCCGGGTTCAACAGCTCGGAATTCTTTTGAGCCACACCCAATGGTTGCTGATGCCTGGGAAGCTCTTCGACGATCTATGGTGTACTACCGTGGCCAACCAGTTGGCACAATTGCTGCATATGACCATGCTTCAGAGGAGGTTCTTAATTATGACCAGGTAAAATGGTTTGAAGTTTTTAAGCATGCATTTTGAAAATGTCAATGGGTCGATTTTTTTTCCTAAGTGCTATGGTAAACTTTTTTGAAGCAATGAATGAGCACAATTGATATTTGGAAGATCTTGTTATTGATATTGACAGTACACCAGACATGAAACATAAGTAGGTTAAAGTTCAAATTCAGACTGACAGTGGTTAAAGTTTGAGTGATTTTGGTATTGGAGTTGAAATTTTGCTCAAGTATTATTTGCTGTGTAGGTTTTTGTACGAGATTTTGTTCCCAGTGCTTTGGCTTTTCTAATGAATGGGGAGCCTGACATAGTCAAGCACTTTCTCCTAAGGACATTACAGCTTCAAGGGTGGGAAAAGAGAGTAGACAGATTCAAGCTTGGCGAAGGAGTAATGCCAGCTAGTTTCAAAGTTCTTCATGACCCAGTTCGTAAAACAGATACTGTAGTAGCAGATTTCGGCGAGAGTGCAATTGGAAGAGTAGCCCCAGTTGACTCTGGATTCTGGTGGATTATTTTGCTACGTGCATACACAAAGTCTACTGGAGACTTAACTCTTGCTGAAACTCCGGAGTGCCAAAAGGGAATGAGGCTTATATTGACCCTGTGTCTGTCAGAGGGATTTGATACATTTCCTACCCTGCTATGTGCTGATGGATGCTCAATGATTGATCGAAGAATGGTAACATTATGCAATGATTCTCTATTGATTGTGCTATTGAGGTTCATATACTTTGAAGTTAATACATTTGCGATTATTGGTGTTTGCAAGAAAAGTATAGTCCTCGTGTGTAAAATTGATACTATGTGCTCCTTCACTATTCAATGACCTATCTCGGTATTGAGCACAATCCGTTCTGGCTTTCTACAAAATGTTTAGTTTCTTGAAATCTAGTTTTAACAATACCTCTTGTATTTACGAGTTAAAACTCTTATGGTAATCAGTTCTTCCAAGACTCAAAAGCCTTGTTCGTTTGGGGGTTTTGAGAGAGATTTTTGTGAGTAATGAGTGGAGATAGATAGAGAAAGTTTATTGGAGACCATGCCTAGAGGATTTGAGTCCCCTAAACGAACAAGGTCAAAGATCCTACGAGTGAATACATCATTGAGTTTCTTCACTCTTCCATGACCAATTTTAGATTAGGGATTAATTGGTACATGAGATTTGCTTTAATACTCGAGTAAGGTGTTCCAAATGAAAAACTGCACCGGTTATCTGGCTTTTCACATTCACCAGAATGTATATGCCCAGTCTGGTCCAGTCCAGATAACAGTGATTATAATATAGTCACAGAATCATTGCATGCACCTTGATGGATGGCGCATCATGCATAGTAATTGCAGAATTATTGCATGCACAGAATGTTCAAATTTCAAAAGCATATATAACTCTGCATGTTATCTTTTCATGCTTTTTTAAGAGCTTTTTCTTGTCCTCCGCAAACTGGATATTTCCTTGCTCTAATGGGATGCATTCTAATTTCAGGGTGTATATGGTTATCCTATTGAGATTCAAGCACTTTTCTTTATGGCGTTGAGATCTGCTTTGCCTATGCTTAAACTTGATGTGGAAGGGAAAGAGTGCGCGGAGAGCATAGTAAAGCGCTTGCATGCATTGAGTTATCACATGCGATGTTATTTCTGGCTTGACTTCCAACAGTTAAATGACATATACCGCTATAAAACAGAGGAGTACTCTCATACTGCTGTAAATAAGTTCAATGTCATGCCTGATTCTATCCCAGAATGGGTGTTTGATTTTATGCCAAAGCGTGGTGGCTACTTTGTTGGGAATGTCAGCCCTGCTAGGATGGATTTTCGATGGTTTGCTTTAGGTAACTGTATTGCTATATTATCTTCTTTGGCGACTCCAGAGCAATCTTCTGCTATTATGGATCTTATTGAAGCACGCTGGGAGGAACTGGTTGGAGAAATGCCTTTAAAGATATGCTATCCTGCAATAGAAAGTCATGAATGGCGTATTGTAACCGGTTGTGATCCAAAGAATACCAGATGGAGTTACCACAATGGAGGATCTTGGCCAGGTTCTTCATATAGTTTCTTTTGTAATTTTTTTTATTTAGGCTTTTGTTTCTGCCATTTGGGCAGGTTCTTCACACTTCACCGGTGGTGCTTTTGTTTGCCTTTTCCTGGAGTCCATTGCGTCATTGCTAGGAAATGTGTTTTTAGCCTTTTCCGATCTATTTTTTTTAAGTTTCGAACTAATTTCTGGGAATCCCAAGGACTACAAACCCAATATTCCATTCGATAACCAGAAGTTTGTAGTGTACATTGCTCTCTGCAATTTCTTGGGTACAAGGGAGGGTTTGTAGACTGAGAGAAGGAAAGAAACTTGAGGGGATAAATTCGTCAAATTAGTAGTTTAGGGACGAAGTAGAAAAAATGTGGATTGTTTAGGGGATAAAAGCAAAAAAAAAAAAAAAAAACTCTTTAATTTGTTTCTTCTTGACGTATTTACTTTCAAACGACGAAAGAACTGACAAATAAATCTAAGCTGCTATTCCTGGGGGCTGAGGCTTCCTTGTCTCTGTTCTATACCTATCACATTTACATTTTACTCTCGGGATTCCAAGATTGTACCTTGGAACAAATTACCTGTGACATTGGATTAATTATATGCATATCCCTCTGTATGATTTAGATATTCTTGTGACCTTTGTTGTTGTGAAACAAAACACATCATTTTGCGTGAAGGGATTCCAATTTACTGTCAATTGCAAACATAGGAGTCACAAAGTTCATCATTTACTTTGTAGAATGACTTTTGGGGGAACTTCATGAGTGGCTCGCTCTGCATGGTTTCATTTCATGACTGCATTAGTAAGGATCCAGTAGCATTGTTGTCTTTATTGTTGTTTCCATGACTGAGGCATGGGGAAAACCCCTGATTTTTGCAAACTGAGTTTATTTAGCAATCAACTGCCAGTAAACTAAGTTTATTTAGCAATAAGAGAGGACGAGTTCCTCATTCCATATCTTCTATACACTTTTTGAGAGATAAAACAACAATGATGCGGATTTTTTGAATAACACAACTCTGGATTTTCTGAGTTTATAGTGTGCTGAGGTTCCTTTTACTGCAGTTCTTTTGTGGTTGCTAACGGCTGCCTGCATCAAAACGGGACGGCCCCAAATGGCAAGAAGAGCAATTGATCTTATCGAGAGCCGTCTGCTGAAAGACAGCTGGCCAGAATATTATGATGGTAAACTCGGGAGATATGTCGGTAAACAAGCCAGGAAATATCAGACGTGGTCAATAGCGGGATATTTGGTGGCAAAGATGATGTTGGAGGATCCCTCGCACTTGGGGATGATCTCCTTGGAAGAGGACAGGCAAATGAAGCCTGTTCTTAAGAGATCCTCCTCCTGGACCTGCTGAAGTTTCGGCTCAAGCAAAGCAGCGGAACATAGCACAGAAGAGAAGGGGTGAAACAGAAGGTGAGAGATCTTGTTTATGTACTTTATAACAGCAAAAAGAAAAAAAGGAGAACAATTTATTCTTGGGCAATTTCGCCATTGTTGGCTTTCATTGTGTATATTGGCATCTCCCGGACTACACATCTTTGTTTCTTCAATAAGAGAGACCTTTTGATTTGTGTTTTAAATGAACTGTGGATGTTTCCAAGCGATATTGAACTTGGAAAAGTTTCTTTTTTCCCTTCATATTTTGGTGAATTGCTTTGAACTCGGAAGGTTTCGGGGTAACAACCCTTTTAAGTTTTTCATGTGGCCTGTGACCTAAGGCAAATAACTACAATTTAGAAACAACTATTGACTGGTTTTAGCAGTTTATTTAGGATGCGAGATGGTTTCCAGAGAACTAAACAAGGAAAAAAAATGTAAAAGTAGATGATAATTGCAAGTGAAAGGACTAGTGATGAAATTTGACTGCCACCTGCTTTCAATGTTTTCTTAAATTAGTTGGTTGAATTTTTCAGGTTTACGTGTTTGTGTTTAGCCAATTACACCAAGGATACTTGGCCTTTCTGCATTTGTTTCTACTAAAAATGCCATTTAGTTAGAGGAAATGACTCGTCTTAATTAAATAGGGAAAAAACAAGCGAATATACCGAAAATGTCTGTTTAGTTCATAGCAGAAACTCGTTATGTTTCGCCTTTCTTGCCGGCTTCTTCGTATTGGCCAGTAAATTCTTTTATGTACTACTAGGAACGTAGTTTGGAAAGATGGCTATTACGTCGCACCGCTCTAATTATGCCCATTAACAAGGATTTTATCATGTTGAACATCTAAGCTTCATAGCCTTGCCAGTGTATACATATTTCACTTGAAAGTCAAGATAATGTACATAACACTTCATCCTAGTAATATGCAGCTCGCTTATCACGTGACTTGTAGTCTGTAACAATATGCAGCTTGCATATTCTGTCTCTTACAATCTGCGAGATTGCATAAAAAATCAAGCTTGACGAAATTGACGACTGTGATTATGGAGGTGGATTCAGTATGCAGATGAGTGAACGAAACTACACTCATAACAAGGAATGTACAAACAAAAGTATTAGAGAAATAAAATGGAATTTTTCTCTGTTTTAGTAATTGTAAAATAAATAACCAAAAATAGATGTAAGTAGTAGAATTATCTGTGCAAGTGTATTTAAGTTTGTACAAATAATCGAAGTGTATAAATAATTAATTAATCGATACTATAGCAAATAGGTTGAGGGAAAATACCTATTTGCTTTTCAAACCTAGTTATTAGTAATATTTTTCCTCTGAAAGAATTTCAACAATAATTGAAGATAATATTTTTGTTCAAAAATTTGTACTCCAATATTCCTTTTTTGCTCAGCACTAAAATGTTGTTAATATTGAATATGGAATGAGGGGAGCGGTTACAGTGCATAGTTTGCACCCATCTCGTGGCATTAACGTTATCCCAAAAAAAAAAAAAAAAGTTACTCTCTCCGTCTCTTATTTAGAGACCAGTATTTCATTTTGGGATGTTCTTTAATAAGTGGCCATTTTGTAAAGTTAGTGGATAAAAGTTGATGCATTATCTATTTTGTCCATAAAAGTAGATTCCATTTTGAAAAGTTATAGTGAGTAAAAGTGTAATGATGATGAATAAGTAGGGAAAGTGAAGGAAAAAATTGATGTGAAATGTATAATGATGATGTCTTTTTAATAAGTTGGAATTACGAAGCAGGGCACTTAAAAAGGGACGGAGGGAGTATGAAAGTTTCCATGCAGTGAACTATTGAACTTCTTTGTTAGCCAAAAATTAAAACAAAAAGATCATTCTGTTCAGAACACTTGGTAAAAATGAACAATAAATTGAAACAAAGCACTTGAGTTCCCTCTAGGTCCAAACAGAACTCAAGGGCACGTTTGATAGTTGAATTATTTCTTGAAGAATTATAAAAGATGGGACTAATGACGGAGACAAAGGTGACAGATGTGGATAGTCCCGTAGATAGGTATTAAGTGGCCAAATAATTTCCCTCTAATCTATCCTAACTTTAGTTACCGGTGACAAACGTGGAACTAACTAATCCTGAGGGGCAAGTGGATTCTAATCTTCCCTTGTACCATGCATGGGGATTCTAATCCCACCATCAAACATGCCCCATGCTTGCATTTGGACGCGGGAGGAAAGGAAAAACTAAATAGACAAAACATAGGAAACAAATATCCGAACTCAGCCTACGGACGACAAATTTGCAGTTCAATAGTCCATGGTCACACACTCGCATTATCTCCCTGCATTCACAGGTAGTGCATGGACCTGGTGTAAATCATTTACTAATTACAGAGAGTCCCTCAAATATTTAGGGTCATAGAGTAACTGTTTTAACATTGTTCAGTTTATTGGAAATTCGTCCACCCATCAGTAAGATAAACAGATGATCAAGAGGGGAAAAAACAGTGAGATTGACAGACAAGGTGAGGGGAAAGAAGAAATCACTCATGATCACAAACACATCAGTAATCCTACAAAAGGGAAACAACATTCTCACTGCATCTGTTTATGATAGCGCTCGACATTCGTATCCTAATGCACACTAGCGTTCAACCCGTTCTATGCACGGGCAAAACTAACATGCACGGGCGAGATTAACATACACGATGTGTTAATCGTGGTTCTCCATACGATTAACCCGTTCTAGCGTTGTGCCTGTTCGATGCACGAAAAACGGAAAAAAACCAATGTGAACCTACTTTTTTCTATTGTCCCGTGCATCGAATGGGCACAACGCTAGAACGGGTTAATCTTATGGAGAATGTCCACGATTAACACATCGTGTATGTTAATCTCGCCCGTGCATGTTAGTTTTGCCCGTGCATAGAACGGGTTGAACGCTAGTTTATTAAAAAACATAATGGTAGCATGTGAACATTAAACACAATTACTAGTATTCAAACTATGCGGTGACAATTAAAGAAACAACTCTTGTTACGACAATGATAAATACTCTCGTACTCATAAATACTTTCTGTCGAGGGCAGGGGGTGGGACGATTCTGTCAAGAGCGGGGGGCGGGATGGTGGTTGGCGGCGAAGCAAATCTGTGAAAGATTGAGGGAGGAGTGAAGAGGGGTATTCATAGGCCATGAGAGAGTGAGGGGTGGGGGTGTGGGAGAGAGGCGTGGGGTGGTGGCGGTTAAGGGGAGGGATGGCGGAGTGTACGTGGGGGGCTAGGGTTGTTTCAGCCGAATAGGAGTAGTGGGGTTGTGTATGAGACGGTGAATGTGAGGCAAAACATGGGTATTTTTTTTAAAAAAAATGGAAAATATAGGAAGTGCGTGAGAAATGTGAATGTGGGGTTTTTTTTATTTTTAAAGAAAATAGAAAATATAGGAAATAAGGATTGGGGGTTTGGAGGCTTTGAGAGGTCCACTACATTCCCTTAGGATATTGATAGATAGATAGATAGATTAGGAATCACATCGAGCATAATTTTGCACAACAAGACGAATTCCTAAGTGCATTTATAAGCAATGTGGGGCGGGAATATCACTTTAACAATGAGAACCAGGGAATAGCACTTGAATTGAATACCAGAAACTATTTCCAAGTTATAGCAGAGAAAGCAAAAAGGACAGCAAATACAAGAAAGCTTTAAAACAGTTCAACCAACCAAACCAAGTCCGTACCCACAGTATACCAGGAGGCATACAAAAATGGTATCGCTTATTGCAACAGAGGATTCATAAGGTCGAATTACCCAGAAGCAGTTTTCTTTTGCTGGAAAACCACAGCAAAAATGGGGACACCAACACCAATGCTGAAGGCAGTGAGGACAGCAAGGGACATCGTCAGCTTCTGGTGCTTCATCCTGTCCAAGTTATACATGTGCTTTGCATGCATGTAGTATGGCTCATCGTGGCCATGGGAATGTGCTTCTCCCATTCTCTTCACCCCAGTCGAATGAAACCCTCTGTTAGCTGTCACCAGAAACAAACAGTGCTGTTGTTATTGTGGTTCACAAGCTGGTTAGGGCATCTCAACATTCACTTTCATGTGAATCTCGCAACTACCAGTTGAAACCGTGCGACTATAGAAGAGGATTATTCGTATTTCCAACTAAAAACATTAGTAGATGAATTCTTTGGGAATCAGTATAAGCATCACTTTCAGGGATCGATTTCTAGTGACATAGATCCACAATACGTATTAGTGTTTATGTACGTGGAAATGTCCAATTAGTCTTCCAGTCAATGAAACCACTTTAACTACTGAAATGTGAAATATTATGCCTAAAAAGCATCACAATTATTCAAGAAAATAGCTTGATTTGTAGCTGCAATATGTCATTCTTCCTAAAACTTGATTGCTAACTGTAACGATCCGCTCCTGCCTTGTACAATATTGTCCGCTTTGGACGCCCAGATCCCATGGAATTTCTAGTAGCCAGTAGGTCACTATCTAAACAGCATAGTTTGTAAGGGCTTTGGCACCCTTATAGCTTTAAAAGGCCTTGTACAAGGTAGGGTCACTATCGGAACGAGGCCTTTTAAGGCCGTGAGAGTGCCAAAGCCCTTACGAACTTTGCATCCACCAAGCCATGCTAGACTTGTGACCACCCATCCGAAGGTCTTCCGGGAGGACCGGGACACACAACCGGAGCCCGGTCTCATAGATGTGTGGGCTGTCATTGAGCAGCATGGGAAGGAGGAAGCTCTTTCGTGGCCTGTGACATCTTGGATCTTGACCTAAATCTGTCAACGACACCCCGTCATACATAGGCCAAGTTATTGGGTTCCCCCATGGCCAGAGCACTGTTGTCTCTTGTACGGTGTTGGAAATGTAATTGAGATGTGGTTTTAGGGTAGCTTTCCTTTTGCCTATCTTATTTCTTGTTTCTTGGAACCAAAAAACAGAAAAACCACCTCTTATTGACGGATTTTTTTTTAAAATTCTCCTTTTACTTTTCAGCACTATGAACTTGCTACTCAACCTTATTAGCTAACACACCTACCACGCATCTAAGAACTTGATGAACTTCCTTCGAGACCCTTTGGGCGGTGAAAAACTAAAATCAAAATCAATCGTCTCTCTCTCTCTCTCCATTTCTCACCTCTTTCATCTATCTAACAAATTACATAATCCCCATTTCTTTCTCTCTATTTTTTTCTCACCGTATAGCGTAACACTCAAAATTGAAGCATACGAATCATAAATCAGTCAAGTCTACATTTTACACGTCCCGTGTTCCAATCCCTTTAACTGATTTTCGTGGGTATCATTCACCCAAAAAAAGAAACATATTTTAACAAGAAGAATCGAAGCCCAAAATCAGTTAATCCAACGGCAAATCTGCCAATTTCCTCAGAAGTAAAAATCAAAGCAAAGATCTGATATCCCAAAATCCAAACAAAGGAGTTGGAAAAAAAAAAAACCCTAGAGCGATACATTCGGCGGCGGGACTGACCTGATCTGGGGAGAAACGATTCGGTCGAATTCAGGAGTTTAGAGGCGCACGATCTCAGCACGCTGTTCGACGCCATGCTCGGTTACGCTTTCCAGAGAGAGAGAGAGAGGAGAGAGCGCTCGAAGGTAGACGAAGGGTTGGGTTTGTTGCAGGGTTATTCGGGAGAAATGTATACACGTGTGGTTGGTTCGTGTGAAGTCGCTCGAGGAGCCAAGATCCCCTGTACCGAAAAACTCATGTAGCACTGTGCCGAGGAGTTTTTTACCTGTTGAATTTTGGGCTTTAAAAAATAAAAGAATAAAAACAAAACAAAACACAATTTAATGGTCGAAAATCCTTCCGCACAGAGGAAACCCTCTATGCCTCTGTGTTGAGAGATTTTTCGATCGTTAAATGTTGAGCCTTAAAAAAAAATGAAACAAAACAAAACACACAATCCGATGGCTGAAAATTCCTGGACATAAAGGCACATGAATTTTCGACATAGAGGAATTGGCGCCTCGCTCGAGTGGCATGAGGCCTTGGGCCTTGGGGTGTGTGAAAAGGCATAGCCCATAGCTCATAGCCCAGCCCAGTCTTTTTCGAGGATCGATTGGGCTAGAGTTTTGGAGCCTTTTGCCTTCTCTGCTTCAACTTTATGTAGGGGCTGGGGTTTGGACTCAATTAATTTACATTTTTCTTTGGAGAAGTTAAAAACCAGCTGAGCAGGGGATAAACGAGTCGAGCAGATGGTTAATTAAGCTTGTGTAGCTTAACCAGAATTAAAAATATATTCAAGCTTGATTTATGACGAATTGATATATCAAACAAGCTTTAATTGAGCTGAAGAAAAGCCGATTTCAAGTAGCTTGAATTTTTCATACATCATGAGCCACAACAAGTTGAGTAGGAGCTTGTTTGAGCATGGTTTGAAACTTTGACAAGCTTCAAAAAAAATGATCTAGCTCGGTTTGTTATATAAGCAAACCAATACTCCTATTAAACGAGCGAACACGAACTTGAACTCGAGTAGCTTGGATCGTTTAGCGGCCTTGGCGTTACCACCTTGCGTGAGGCACTTGGGTGTAGAGCTAGTAAATGAACTCAATTAGCCAAAGAGTTGATTATTTAAGCCCAGTTTGAAAAATTACCGAGATTTAAAAATTAGTTATGTTCAATTTTGGCAAGTTTATGAGGCGATTGAATCTCAATTGAGTTTTTATCGAACTAATCACAAGCCAATCTCGGTAGTTTGAAATTTTTAAACACCATAAATCGAACGATCCGAAGAATCACGAGTAACTTGTTCAAGTTTGATCTGTTTTTTAGTTTTACCGGGGTTCGAAGTGTCAAAATTTGCATCGTGAGCAAGAATGTAAAAATGTATTTTTAAAATATTTTAAGCTACTCGAAAGCCTAAAAGAGAAAGCGTGGAGCGAAAAGTGAGAACAAAAACGAAGAGTTTTGCCGGAAGATTATGTGAGTAATTTTCCATTGTTGAGAATAGACACTGACAAAATACGAGCATGATTTATAGCGATAGTAATTAGTCGTCGATATTTTAAAAACTTGGATGTCCTTTTTTTGTCAATAGAAGAGATTATTTACATCATGTATGAATTACAAAGTACGAGCAAAATCGGGGCACAACATCAATTGTGAGATTCCACGAGAAAATCAAGCCTAACAATCTAAACAATACAAGAAATAAACCCATGGTAGGAAAGAAATAAAGAAATAAAAGAAAAACCCATCTAAGGGGAGAACATCCATTCACAAATAGGGAGATTCGAACTTCTGATCTTATAATGAGATGCAAATTAAAGTTCCCACTTAATAAAGTGCACAAATGAATTTTGTAGTGGCGGCTGTTTTGATCTTGACTGGTGGGTGCGGAGGAAATTCTTGAATTTTGTGGTTCACAAGTTTTAGATAGAAGTAAGGTTTAAATAATGGGACTTATAATTTGAATCACCAATAATCTTTTCTTTGTTTTTTTTGTTTGTTTTGTTTGGCTGTATTTCCGTATTAATATAATTGGCCGGGATGATCTTGTTTATAAAAAATAAAAAATAAAAATTGAATCATCAATATGAAATATGGAGTGACCATATTTCGGGAGAGGTCATTGGAGGATGAGATCTTTGTTACTAGTAGAGTAATAACTTTTCCCTATGAGAAGTAAGGTGAATCTCCAAGGGCATGAATCTTGATAAGACAATTTTATTTTACAAATACTTCTAAACAATGATTTCCACACCCATGACAACCATTTTTTGTCATTGCTGTATGATTTCCCCATGTGGGCTAATTTTTCATCCACTTTTGGTATCGCATTTTTGTTATTTTCTCTTAATTTCTATCTGATTTGAGCTTAAATTTTATGCTACATATCGTTCGGTTCAACAAGGGCAATCAAAATAGTATAAAAAGGCCCTAAGTTGGGAAAAAAAAGGTTTACTAAAAATGACGTCAAAGACATTATTTTGATTCCCCTCGTCAAGCTAAATAACATGACGTAAAAATAATTACGCGAAAATAACCACACGCAAGGAAAAAAAAACATGCAAAAAGGACTACTTAAAAGCTAGCCCAAATCATATTGCGACTCCCCCGGTCTGTAGTTTAGACAATGAGGTCCTCGATTGGCGCCGCCAACCAGAATGATTCGATACCGTCTATGGATACATAGAAGCTGGAGAGATCCCCAAGAACAGTCCACTACTAATTCTTAGTAATAAATTTCATTCCTTTCTTCTCCATTTTCCTCCACGGGCTGTGCTAGGGACAAAAAAAATGGGCAAAGAAAAGACATTTAAAGTGTACATGAACGGCTCAGATTCACTGTGCAATGAATTTGAGCCGTTCATGTACACTTTAAATGTCTTTTCTTTGCCCATTTTCTTTGCACTTAGCATTTCTCTTTCCTCCACATTTCCATTTCTAATCCATCCTACTATCACAGAACATCAATTCTGCTGCCTACCTAATTTGAGAAATCAAGGCGACATTAGTTAGGGTTGCCGATGGCGCCCCCCAATATTGGGGAAGAAGCGGTCGCAAACCAAAGCTTGTGCCAATACGGTAACTGGAAAGGTATAAAACAAACTAACAGAGTGTCCTTAAAACTAAAAATTGTTTTCCCACATAAAGCAACCAAAATATCCTAACAGTACTACTCGTTTATTCATCTGGACATTTGTACTCTTATTTATGCTACGAATGTCGATCTCAATTTCATAAAAGTTTTGATGTGTAACTCGAAAAATCTAGAAGCATCCTTAAAACAAAAAAGAATTGATCTCGAGTATCGGATACGTAAGGAAGTATCATATATGTATACGCAATCCGATAGGGATATATACAACTCCCTTATAGAAGTAATCCTTGAATTTCAACAACAGAATTAACAGGGAAAACAAGATCAAGAACTACAACGACATGCAATTTCAGGATAGAGAGGAATTAAGACTATAAGGCTGTTGTTCCATCGGGCAAAAGTAGACATCCTAAGCATGCAATCTCAATTGGAAACTTCCCACATGAACTGATGAACAACTATTACACATATTAAACACTTAAGATACTTCAAAGAAGTTAGGTTCTCGATTGGCTGTTGGAGCAGCATATTGCGGATCCAGAGGTACCATTATTGGAGATTTGGAGGGCATTGGTAGTCCTGGCCAGTGGACACAAAGGCACAAAAGTTTTTTAGTTGACTTGCTTAAACTCATCTTTGCAACACGAACTGATTGGAACCAAAGGGAAAGAGCAAGAGAAACGAAAACGTTGTTATGTGAAAAAACTAATTGAGATCTATTAGTAGGTGAAAGAGAGTGGGGCACACACCTTTGGCTTTGATGTTGCAAAATACTTTTCAACTTTCCACTGTTTCTACCCTTCGTTCTCCCAAGTAGTATTTTTTTATCTTACACAGTTTGCTCACAACAGTTTCCATCTCCATGCGATCTCTTGGAGATTCCGATGAACATGCAACTCCAATTGTCAGAATGGAAACCATGCAATCATTGATCCAACTACCATTGTTATGCTCCAGTTGGATGTAGGGATCGACAACATCCATCACTCGGTCTGGCAAAGCATTCTTAACAAAGGTATGAAGATTTAGATGATCTTTAAACATATTGTCAGTCGGTCTTTTGCTAGTAAACAACTCCAATAGAAGAATGCCAAAGCTAAATACATCTCCTACGGTGGAAGCCACGTCACCCATGCCATACTCTGCAAATTGATTCAATTGTTAGTGTATTTTCTTGTGGAAAGTGAATCTGATTGCATGACATGGTTCTAAACTTCTAATTCTTATCGAAAATGCATGCAACAATCTATAAAACCAGATGATATTTATGGATATCTTCTACTCAATATGGTGGTCATTGATTGATAGGGAGAACTTAGGACACTTCAAAGATAGCCACTATCAAATCAGTGTGGAATGTTTTATAGGACTATCCAATCTAGTCAACCATGAGAATGCACAGTACTCTAACATTAAGGATGTCAGAGTATACATAGAAGGGCATGTAGTTTGTATTAGCGAATGCTTCAAATGAAAGGACAAACATATCTAGGGGACCACTAGTATACACAAAGCCCAAGCTTTATAGCTTAAATTTACAGTTATTGAAGATTTTGTACCTGGAGCGATGTAGCCTATTGTTCCCCTTATTGCACTTGAATTGCTTTGATGTTGCAGTACATCTGTAGAGGCTACAGAAATAATTTTTGCTAACCCGAAATCTCCAATGTGGGCAGCCATTGTATCATCCAAAAGGACATTACTTGGCTTCAGATCACCATGAATGATTGTTGACTCACAACCACAATGAAGATACTCAAGTGCAGAAGCAACATCAATAGAAATGTCCAGCCTCTGGCTCGCTTTTAGGTACTCGTGCTCCGCAACTCCATTTTGATGCAGCCATCCATCTAATGTTCCATTGGCCATGAATTCATACACTATAGCTTTGAATTCATTACCATGGAAGTCTATGCTAGAACATGCACTTAATACCTTCAAAAGATTTCGATGCCTTACAGTTTGAAGTGCTTTGCATTCTAACATGAAGCTCTTTAAAGCTCCCCTGAGCTGAAGATTGAGCACTTTCACAGCCACAACAATCTGGTCTTGATCAAGGACCCCTTTATAAACAGAAGCATAATTCCCAATGCCAAGTAGATTAGCCTCTGAAAATCCATTGGTGGCTTTGAGAAGATCTACATACGAAACTCTCAGAATTTGGTGTTCGAAAAATGGCTTAGAAGAAGCCTCCTTCCTTGAGACCCGTCGTCGGTAGCGAAACATAAACAAACTAACTACTAATGTTGAACATATCACAAGAGCAACCACCACACATAATACCATCTTTGTCTTGTGAGATAGCTTGTTTGTGTTGGATTTGGAGGAAGGGCATGAAGGAAGATTTAACTTAGCAACACCTCCACATAGATTATCCATTCCAACAATTGAAATCGCACTGGCATTTCGAAAAACTCCTTGTGTTGGAACTTCTCCATATAGCATATTGAAAGACAGATTCAATTTTTCTAATGCAAGCTCACCAATATAACTAGGGATCAACCCCGTTAAATTATTGCGTGAAAGATCTAACTCTCGTAAACCCCTTAGCTCTCTCAAACCTTTAGGTATCTCACCTTCAAATGAATTTCCTTCCAAATTAAGCACTTCCAAGCTCGAACATCCACTCAAAGAATTCGGAATCGACCCTGATAACCTATTATTGGACACAGAGAACTGTGCAAGATTTTTCAAAGACCCAACTTTTGATGGAAGAGAACCAGTCAAAGAATTATAGCCCAAATCGAAGTAAATTGAAAGGGATGAAAGATTCATAATTTCGAGGGGTATTGAACCGTATAGATTATTTTGAGAAAGATCTAACGCTAACAACTGTTGACAGTTGCCCAGACTCAAAGGTATGCTTCCACAGATGTTATTTTGCCCCAAGAAGAGATGATTCAGTGCACTTAAATTACCAATTGAAGAAGGCAGTTTTGTGAATTTGTTCATCTGTAAATCCAATACATTCAACTTATGAAATCTACCAATGGTGTCGGGAACATGGCCGGAAAAATAATTGTTTGATAAATGCAAGACAGTGAGATTGAGGAGGTTCCCGATACCCGAAGGAAAACTTCCATGTAGTCGATTCCCCTCTAGATACATGAAACTAAGATCGATAGAGAGATTGGCTACGGAGTTGGGCAATGAACCTTTGAGAAGATTCTCGCCAACGTCAAGAACTTTCAATTTGGTGCAATTTGTTAGAGATGAGATAAAAGAAAGGTCATCCTCCAACTGATTGCCGTCGAAGAACATCTGTCGAAGACTTAAAAGTTCTCCAAGATCTTTCGGCATCAGCCCGATGAAGTTATTCAAACCAAAGTCTATCGTTTCAAGACCGGAAGCATTAGACAACGAAGTAGGAATCATCCCTGTGAACGAATTATTAAAAAAGCTCAGAAACGAAAGATTAGGAAGTTTTGACCCTAAATCAGGAGGAATATTTCCTTCAAGGCGGTTATATTGTACTGAGAATACAGTGAGAGTGGAGATGTTGTATGTGCTAGAAGGAATCTTTCCAGACAACTTGTTATTCCCGACATTGAGATATGTCAATCGCCGAAGCTTAGCAATACCCTCTGGAATCTCTCCCTGCAAATTGCAATCCTTAAAAGAAAGCACGTCAAGTAATGAGAGGTTACCAATGGAAGGAGGGATGGTTCCCGAAATTTTGTTTTTATCGAGGACTAAAGCTCGAAGCTTTGGGAAAGAGTCCCCTAGCTGAGTTGGGATGTTTCCACTCAGGTGGTTATTATACAAGAACAAGTACTCAAGATTTGAGCAGCGTGACAGGTTGTTGGGTAGTCCACCCCCAAACGAGTTGTTGATGAGACCTATGCGTCGAAGGCGAAATAAACGACCAATCTCCTCCGGGATTGGGCCGTGGAAGCTGTTGTTTGAAAGTTTGATTCTCCTCAGGAAGGAGAGGTTTCCTATGTGAGGAGAGAGTGATCCGACAAGGCCTTTGGATGCTAAGTTCAACATCACGACTCTATTGCGATGCCGGCGGCTGCACAGAATGCCGTGCCAGTTGCAGTAGTGGACTGAATCATTCCAAGAACTCAGGGCACCGATTGAGGCTTGATCATCAATGGCAGCCTTGAAGGCTAACAAAGCAAGTCTATCAGTTTCATTTGTACTCATGCCGTAAGTGTAGGGTGCGTTGCACCACCATACAATTAGGGCAGTGTAGAGCACAAGAAGAAACCAGTTTGCCATGATATGATTAATTCTGTCTAATTTTTTGTGTGTGTTTTGATTTCTGTTAGGGAATCAGGCTGGTGATTTATAGTATGAAAATGTCTCTTTAACATCAAGTGAGTCCCTACGTAGCGGGTCAATTTGGCGTGTCTATTGTGTCACGGGGACTTTCACATGCAACTACCACTTCCTTGTATGCATAACAACAATCAACTAATCAAACGCCTCAAAAGTGCTTTGGTCTAAAGGTTAGATGGAAAATGGAAAAATGTTCCCATATCTAGCCCCACGTAATCTTTTCTTTTCTTTTTTTATAGGTACCCCATGGAATCTTTGCAAAAGAAAATTAGATAAGACTAAATAAAAACAGAAAATGGTCCTAAAAAAATGCAAATTAGGAATAAAATATACACTTTTATGTGTTTATCAGTGAGAATTGATGAGTTAGGTGAAGTGAGAGAGCTTCACAACGGGTGCACTTGGAATGATATATGAGCGAGCGGCTATTAATGAATCACAGTTAAGAACATCAAGGGGTACAAGGTGGAGGATTTTTGAGGTGTTTGGATGGTGTGAGGAGTATTGCAACTTGCAAGTATCTGATGCATTCCTTTAAGGATAGATGAACAGGTTAAGCGCGTCGTTTTCGGGTTATGCAGGTTGAACTTGACCTAGACCCGTTTAGCAATCGTGTTCTTGAGTCGTGTTATATACGTGTTTTGTGTTAGAAATAGTCAACTCTAACCCACTAACTTCGTGTCGAGTTCAAGGCGTGTTAGCGTGTCGTGTTATAAATTCTCATCCCTAATTCCTTAGCCGTGTCCTGTTCTTTTTGACTTTGGATCCTCAACCGTGACCTCAAATCCAGCTAGGGTAAATACCCCTAACAAACCACAAAATTTCGTAACAAATTCTACCAAATTTCATAACTAAAAATTTCATAAATAACACCACCAAAATTTTTTAATTCCTTGAGCCATCATTTGATATTTACTACGAAAATTGTAAACTACACCACAAAAGTTAATAAATAACACCACAATATTTGCAAATTCCTTAGCCGTGTGTCCTGTTCTTTTAGGCTTTGAATCCCCAGCCGGCCATGTCCTATTTTCTGCCTTCTTGGCTGCCTAGCTAGTTTTTGGATTGTGTGTTAGTCGTTATCTCATCAACAATCCCCTAGTAGAAGTATTATTTGTTGGGAAAAAATTTCGGCAATAACAGAATGGAATTCCAAATAACAATTTAATTCCTTGACAAGTAAACAATTACAGATTGCATGTATTGAACAGATTATAACAAACGAGATACAAACAGAAGGAGATGGAGGGTAAAGAGAAGTAGTTAGGCCTCTCAATGGCTTTTATTAGAGATAAAATCAGAGGGAAAATCCAAGCATAGACAAGCAAACATCTCAATCAAGCAAGTAAAGAGGTCCTCATAAAATCTGTTATTTAATTGATTCCCATGTATGCTTTTATCACTTTTAACTTTGAATCTTGATCAGACAATTTTATTTTACAAATACTTTTAAACAAATTATTTCCACACCCATTCGTTATAGATTGACAACCATTTTTTGTCTTCTTCTTCGTTAATTCTTGAGGATGATTCTATAGAAAATCTGAAAAGATTCACCATAACACTAATTTTGCACGCTCCGAATTAAAAATTTAATCTTCTCTTGATTACCCTCGTATAAATTCATATTTGAAAAATACATAAAGAGTTTTAATTTGTGTTCAACTAAAATCATTCTTGTTCACTTTTTCACGAATAAAAAAGTAAGGTTGTAAGTTTCCATAAAAACGCCGGTGGGGATGGAGAAGGAGCTAGAGGATTTGGGGTGGGGTTTGAGAGGCGGTGAGAGCTAAGAGGTGGAAGGAGAGGAGAGGAGAGGAGAGGAGAAAAAGAAAAAAAATGTCACACTCCCAGCACCGCAAAGGAAAATCCTAGCTGAAATCTCTGTTATGGTGTAGGCTATGGAAGTTCGGAGCCGAAACGAGGGAGCTTGGGTTCCTGTGATTAACAATCAGAGGAAAAATAATAGTTGTTCACTCTTTTCATTGCCTAGTTGACAGAGGATGGTGATCAAGGTTGGCTCAGGAGAACTTTCTCTAATTATGGCGTTGTCAAAGATGTTTTCATTCCTATTAAACTTAGCAAAAGAACTGGTTCCAAATTTGGGTTTGTTAGTGTTGACGCGCTTTTCTCCAGAAGGCAGGAGAAAGAGAGCCCCATCGCAAGTCGGTGTGTGATATAAAAAATGCACGGGCATGCCAGGACCACGGTTGGTCTAGTGTGAAAGTTAATGCGAGTACGTGAAAATCTGACTTCAAACAAGACATTGCGGGTCTTCTTGCCACAATGAAGTGGACTTCCAATTTTCTCAAGCGATGTGAAAAAGGAAATCGAGCGCGGGGCTCCAAGGATTTTCATTAACGAAATAAAGAGATTACAACTATGAATTAAGTTGCAGAAAAGGAAATAATTCTAGACTACGAATACTGGAATTGAGAGATAAACTAGCTAATGTTTGAGTTGTGTGGTCGGGGACCACTTTTTCCTCTTTCGGTTCTTGATTTTATAGAGGAAACCATGGCAGTTAAACGGTTACAATGAGCAGTTTTTTCTTCAAACAATTTTAGTTTTCCTGATGTTTTCTTTTCTTCTACATTACATATATACATGTACTGTATGAGAAATTATGCAATTGGCAAACTACCTGCAAAAGTAGTGAAATCAAATCTAAGATGAATTAAAAAAAAATTCTAACCTTCAAATTGAAATCAACATCACTTTTCTAGTACTAGTAATTATGTGGATAGTCCCCGCAATAGCACTGAAAATTGATCGTTTTAAAATCGTGCTTCGGTCAATATAAATTTTAGGAGCAAAGGGAAAAATGGGGGTGTGGAACCTTAGAGACCGGAACAAATTACATTTACACGGAAAATTGATTTCTAAACTAACTGAAGGAAGGTTAATTATTTGGTGTTTTGAGGTGTGGACTAGTTTAAAGAAAATTAAAGAATTTCAGATTTTTCTTCAATAAATAAATGGAAGCTTAGGGTGTTGGGTCCACCGCTAGTCTTGTTACAATGAATTTTACAATCTTTGTATCAATCTCATGATTTTATATAGGCTTAAGTACTTGTTGCCCCCTTTATCTATACATATTTTTCACCTTTACCCCCTCTTACTATAGAACGCTACAACCTACCCCATTTATCTTCAAATTCCTAACACATAAGGCCTGCCGTTAGTCTGGGATCCAAAAAATTGCCAAAGGGGCATGTGTATGTCACATGATCTGTAAAAAAGAAAAAAATTAATAAATACACATGATCATTTTCAATCCGAGCAAAAAAATTAAATGCTCTAATTTTCAATCCGTTTGAATCGGTGCGAAGATTTTATTTCTCTGATCATTTTATCCTAAAGGATCATAATTAATTTTTGGCTCTAGGGCTCTCGTTAGTTAGCCCTAAGAGATATTTGATTCTACTACTTTCTTAGGACTAATTAACGTGAGCTCTAGAGTCAAAAATTAATTATGACTCTTTAGAATAAAATGATCATAGAAATAAGATCTTCGCATCAGTTCAAAAGGATTAAAAATTCAGAAATTCTAATCGCAGGGACGGGTTTGCAGGAATCCATGCGTTTGGGCCCATTTCGGGTCCCAAAAAAATCTAGAAAAATATCCATAAATTTTTTAATATTATTTTATGGAGCCCTGTAAAAAATCAGCTCCAGCGAATATTGGTAAGTATTACTTTTGGATTCGTAGGGGCGAACATTCTAGATTTTTTTGGGACCCGGAATGGGCCCAAACGCATGGATCCTTGTGTGGATCTCTGCAATCCGTCCCTGCGAATAGCAGGGCTCTTAAAAATTGGAGCACTTAATTTTTTAACCATATTTTTCAATATATAAACTGTCTATGAAAAATTAAGTGCTCGTTACAAAAGGAGGCAGCCCTAGCTTTGCTTTTATATTAGAAGCATACAATGGACCGAAACCCTGAAAAGGCTGACCCGCACGCATCTCGATTCGCACTCAGCTTAAATAGATTTCATCCCAACAAAATATGTTTCATTGTATCTTCTTCCTTTTCTTCTTTTTTTTTCCCTATATGTGAATAGATCTTAATCTTTGGTTTTTCGTCATGCCAAAATTCGTTAAACATCTCTTCGATTTCTGAAAACTGTAGCATCGGTTAGTATTGAAGATAAAGAAAATAGATAAAAAGGTGAACTGACATCTAAGTAATGTGTTCGTGAGATATATGTGTTGATATTTGAATTTGTTTAGAGTTATTGGCATATTATCTTCCGCCTAGTGGACGGAGGTTAGCAAAACCGAAAAGATAAACATTGATTCTCAAAGTAGATTCCATTTTAAAAAGTTAGTGAAGTAAAAGTGTAATAATGATGTCTCCATAAAGATTAACTAGAAAACGTTATAACTTTTAGAGTATAATATATTCGGATGTGTCTGTATGTGTGCTATTAGCTTTCTTGATATGATATTCAAGCCTTGTGTAATTCATAAGTTTTCTTTAACACTGATACCAATAGCTTCTTTTTGCAATATATTCGGATTGCTCAATTTACCTACAATATGTAACAAATGATGGCAGAGGTTCAGTTTTTGGCATTGTCTTACTGATATTTTCCTGGTATTGAGTTTCGTTGGTTTAAAGAATCGGCTATAAAGTATATGTGTTCTGTTTGTGTCTGTCCGAATTTAGTTTCTGTAGAGTATCAGAAATTTTCAGCGTTGTACCTTAATGAGTGTTTGAGCAAAGGTCTAGTATTATAATCCCAGAAATTTTCAAATCAAGGCCAGTGAAGGGAGATTTCTTTTTAGCACGGGTTAGTTCACAACTTAAGTATGACCAACAATATTAAGCCACTCCTGGTGTTGTAATGTTCTCAGTTGCTTTTCTTGCTACAACTTTGTTAGCACGGGAGGTATAAAGCCTTGAAGAGCAGTAAAAGAAGAAAACAATAAGTACGACATTGTCTCGGCTCATCATAGTGTGAAGTACTTTCTGCATTTTGCCCTCACTAACAAGTTCGCCGGTCTTCACCCGTTTGGCTACATGGTTCCAATTCTGTTGATAACCTTATCCAGAGCCAGAGGCAACCAAATGCATTCCAACCGCTCAATGAGTATGGAATTTAGTTGAGAAGGAGATTATTTATTTGTCTGCTTCATTTGATTCTTGGTCAAGCATGGAAAATAATGCACCTTTGGTTGAAAAGGAGATTATTGTCTGCTTCATTTCTCTCAAATTTTTTCTGCATAAAGACACGGTACTTGTTTCTTTCCATGGTGTTACAATAGCGTATGAGGCCCGAAATCTAGAGTCCAAAGCATTGTTCCAATTCTGTTGATTACCTTATCCAGAGGTAACCAAATGCACTCCAACCGCTCAATGAGTTTGGAATTTAGTTGAGAAGGAGATTATTTATTTGTCTGCTTCATTTGACTCTTGGTCAAGCTTGGAAAATAATGCACCTTTGGTTGAAAAGGAGATTATTGTCGGCTTCATTTGACTCAAATTTTTTTTTGCATAAAGACACGGTACTCGTTGCTTTCCATGGTGTTACAATAGCCTACGAGGCCCGAAATCTAGAATCCAAAGCATTGTCAAGCATTTTATCTTTTTTCAAAAAAATTTGCATAAAAAGACATAGTACTCGACTACTCGTTACTTTCCATGGTGTCACAATAGCGTAAGAGGCCCGAAATTTAGCGTCTGAAGCATTGTACGATTTTAGCCAACCAAACTTGATTATGGCCAGCCTCCCTCTGTCCAAAATTTAGGACCCTCTATATATCCGGCTTCTACTTACGAAAATTGCTATTATTGTTTGACAATAATAAAAAAATGGCACTACTATTTACGGAAATGCAACTTATCACCCCAATATAATAAGACCCCCTTCTACCATAACCCACTCCTATTATTATCCCCTAACACCCCCTCAAAACTTATCCCGCTTACAAATAGGTCGTAGGGGTTTGAAATTACTGCTCAGAATTCAAATTGAGAATTCGGGTGATTGGATCATAATGTCTTATCAACATGAATTTGCTATTCGACCATTGGTTAGACATGATTTCCTTTAAGTTTTTCCAAGACTTGCTGATTTGTCTGCTTCCAAAGCTTCCCCATTTAATCTTCTAGTTGAACGGATGACATGCAAGGAATTGAAGAGAGGAGAAAATTTTCCACAGCGTTTTCACTTAACAGTCAACTTTTCTCTTCACATTTCTACAAAAAATATTCAAATAATGCAAGTGGACCCCCAATAAACAGCCGTCACCCTCCAATCTAAATCCTGGCTCTGCCATTGACTGTATGCCAACTCCTTAGAATTGTTCATGCTTTTTGAGCATGACATTACTCAATTGTAAAACTTACGTACTTCACTTGATCTAAAAACGCATAGTCAGAAAGATTATACAGATGAACAAGTTGCCAACTTTGTTTAAGAAAAGAAAATAGCTACTTGATCTACTTTGCTGCAATAAGTTTAAAAAAAAAAAAAAGGGGTCTACTTTGCTGCTATGCCGAGAAAAGTTTCTTAACCCTTAATGCAATTTCTTTCTTCTCTTTCACTGAATCACTCTTCTTCTACGGGTTTGAAATCACTTAATTCGTAGAATATTTTAATGTGCAAATTGGGTGATTGTAGCATCAAGTCTCACAGGATGGATCTAGACATGATTTTCCTTCGTTTGTTTTACTATGCAGAAGTCTATCCAAGTCTTCTCATTTCTCTTTTTCCTCACTTACTGGGAAAAGTTTAGTCGATTCCTTCATAATCATCTAGCGCAATGGATGTGACTTGACTCAGAAAATAACAAAAGAAGAAGAAGATAGGATTTGAATCGACTTCAACCATTCACGAGGGTTGAGCATGAATTGTGAGAAGTGTCCAAGGGTTTTTAGTGCTGAATGCCTAATAAAGAAAAGTGTGCCCTTACTTTAGTTAGTTAGTTACAATGAACTGATTGCCATCGATTTACCTTGGCGTGTACCACTGTTCTTCGAGTTTTGTGGTGCACGTTGATCTTCTTCTCTTGATTTCACCGAGATCGTTACGTTTTTGGGAGAAACGATTTTGGGGAGGTGTTAATTGGTGGTTTGGGGGAAATGATTTTGGGAATTTAGTGGGTTGGGGACTTGGGCTTATGGGATGGTGGGTTAAGCTAACTCATTAACTCTAATTGGGCATTTTTTTTTAATTCTATTGAGCTTAAAAAGAGTCCTACTCAAACCCAAACAATGAAAATATTATAGTGCCCTTAAAAATTACTCCCTCCGTCCCAAATTCTTTGTCCGGTCCGCAAAACGGAGTGTTAAAAATAATGCAATTTTTTCAAGAAAAAATTCAAACTTTTTTCACAAATTAAAAATACTCATTGATATCTAGTAAGTTATTGAAAAACTTTTGATTTTTTCTCGCAAAAATTGTATTATTTTTAACACTCCGTTTTGCGGACCGGACAAAGAATTTGGAACGAAGGGAGTAGAATTTTTGGGATGCCCAAGGCCCAAACTTCTTTGGCCTTGGGGTTGGGCCGGCCATGGCTCTACAAGGACAATGTAGAGCACAATAACTAACGACTTTTGCCATTGTTTTTTCTTTTTTCCTGTTTTTGGAATCA
Source organism: Rhododendron henanense subsp. lingbaoense (assembly GCA_020567845.1). Classification (NCBI taxonomy): domain Eukaryota; kingdom Viridiplantae; phylum Streptophyta; class Magnoliopsida; order Ericales; family Ericaceae; genus Rhododendron; species Rhododendron henanense. The sequence goes on along the minus strand of CM036315.1, from coordinate 31,913,820 downwards.
TGATTCGGGAATTTATTATGGTGTTCATGTTCTAAAAATTTATCCCCAAAGTCTAGCTTGAAGATGTCAAGTGAGTCATTATCTTGGAAGAAAATTGTGTATGAACCATTAATGGGTCAATTCCTTTTTTTGAACGGCATTATGTGGGCGTCTATGTGGGAGCAGAGAAGGGGGAAGTGGGTGCGATTTTCATCCTCTGTTCTTTGGATAAATACGTTTCATTGTATCTTCTTCCTTCTTCTTTTTTCCCCTTTATGTGAATAGATCTTAATCTTTGGTTTTTCGTCATGCCAAAAGTCGTTAAACATCTCTTCAATTTCTGAAAACTGTAGCATCGGTTAGTATTGAAAAGAGAGAAAATAGATAAAAAGGTGAACTAATATCTAAGTAATGTGTTCGTGAGATATATGTGTTAATATTTGAACTTGTTTAGAGTTTGGCATATTATCTTCCGCCCACTAGGCGGAAGTTAGCAAAACCAAAAAGATAAATATTGATTCTAAAAGTAGATTCCATTTTGAAAAAATGAGTGGAGTAAAAGTGTAATGATGATGTCTCCAGAGAAAGTAACTAGAAAACGTTATAGTAACTTTTAGAGTGTAATGATGCGGTCTTCCTAAAAAATTGAATTTACGAAATGAGACTCTTAAAGAGGAACGAAGGGAATACCATTATCGTTTGTACAAAATATCGGATAAAATATTTGAAGGATGTCCCCACAATGTTGTTAAATTGCATGCACAGACAATATATAAATTATGCCATTTAAAGCATAATTTTCTGCTCACGTAATAAATTTTGCGCTAAAAGTAACAATCATGCTTACAAGTGGCGGTGGAGGTCTAGTTTGATTGCTCACCTAACAAGATGATTTGAATCATTTTTTAATTTTATTTTGATTCCCATGATTAGTTGATGTGCGCGTAAACTGATCCGGACACCTTAATTATAAAAAAACAAGCTTCTAATCAGTCATATTAGCTTCCCAAAAAATGGACAAGTAGAGTTAAATGAAACTGGTGGGCCTAAAACCCTCTAATATCCCTCTGTTCGATTTGGATTTTGAGGGAGATTTTTTAGAGTAATAAATGAAAAGAGATAGATAAAGAAAACTTATTGAAAGCCGTGACAAAATATTTTGAAGGATGGACTCTGGGCGTCTGTGCCTGATTAATTTTGGTTCCTAAAGATGGACTTTTGTCAACCAAATTAATCGTGCAACAAAGATGGACACAAACTGTAAAAGTTAGAGAAAGCTCTCTAGACTCTTTTAATTTCAATAATAATCAACAACTGTATAGCCTCGAAGGCTTACAACTTATTAAATAGGAGGAGAAACCCTAACCCTAATTGATTCGTCCCAAAACGGAAACCGAACCAATTAATAACGAAAATTACCAAAAACATAAAAATTCATAATAATAGCAAACTGGAAAATAGAGAAAAATCTAAGACTTCTCCCAAAAGAACGGCTTAATTCGGATTTTCCTTGCCCAAGTTATAAGCAAGTCAAATCTTTCCTTAAACGGCAAATTTGGGCTTTCAGGACCCTAAACGGCCGTAAACGGCTAAAAAACACATGTCACATAGCCAAAAACAATGTGTCTTGACCGTTGGGCCGTTTCGGAACGAACCCATATGGGCCCGTCGCTTAACTCCACAGTCGCGTAATTATGGTTTTGCCATCCTAGGCTTAAAATGCCTAAGATGCTCCTCCGCTATGGCATCTGCATCAAAAGTGGATGGAGAAACTTCAAAACTAGACTAAAAAGACTCCAAAACCATTGCAGGATCACTCATTGAGTTATCTTTTCCGTGTTTGGGAGGAAAGAAAAAATAATGTGTGGACAGAACTGCTAGTGAAGAGCAAGTGGAGGGACTCTTGGCTGTCGTATGTTGAATCCAAGTCTCTGTTGGCTGAATAATTCCAACATTTTTTTCCAGTCAGAATTTTGAATTTTAAGTATCTTTCTGTGGTCAAAAATCAAAAATTGCACGTTTATTCGTATGGGACTATCAAAATGGGACGGAGGAGTGCTATTATTCAACACATTCCAGCTACAGATGGGGTCCTAATTCGTAAGTTACAGCTTTGAGAGCAACCAATGGGTGCAAGTGGATGGACAACTTCATGCTACACTAGACTCTTATTAGTCCATAGGAGGTGTGAACCTTTTGTGTGTTTGGGATGATCGAGAATATGTGAAAGTACATGAAGACCCCCTCAATTATGCCTTCTCCTACGGAGACCCTCTAACGTTTAAAATCGCCCATACAAACTCCCTCAACTATATGAAATGAAAAATTGGATAACTCTGTTAACAAAATGAGGGGAAATGACGATTCTACTCCTAAAAAATTGCCCACGTTGATCCTCTCATCTATAAAAATGATGGCTGCTTGTTTTGGTTAGCCAATTACTTGATCAAGGATGGCTGCTTCTTTTGGTTGTTTCTGTGACTTTTGTCTGTCATCAATAAAGTTCCTACCCTTTTGGCGGAAAAAGGAAAAAGAAAATGCAAGGGGATGGAGAAACTCCATGCTCATCTCCAACCCAATTTTCTTAAATAGAGACTCAAATATACTTTTTTATCCAAAAAGCAAGTTTAGAGATTTTCACTATTCACTTCAACTTCAATCCTAAATCTCTATTTTCATCTTTACATGAAAAGGGTAAAGTGGTGATTTTAGAAAGGCAAAAAAATATAAAGAGCATTCTCTATATGTTTGAAACATCTCTATATATAGAGAACCAAATTTTGGTCTCTAAAATAGAAACCCAATATAGAGCTTGATTGGAGTAATTTTGTTCTCTATTTTTTGACATAAAAGAGAACTTCATTTATATAAAGCATGATAATGCAAGGAAAAGGGAAACAAGAAATATTACAACAGTTTTATCACAAATATGAAAAAACAAAAAACAAACGCTGCAATAAATCTCTGTAGTCAAAGCTATCATTAGACTCCAGTAAGCAACCATTCAACGAGCCGCAATAACCCAACCATCCTCCAGTAAGCAAGCAATTATTTTGTTCTCTATTTTAAAGATTTAGAGTTTGATTGGAGATGCTAACTAAAGACGCCTAGACCGTCACAAAGTTACTCGTTTGAATGATCCTTTGACGTGTTTGGAAGGAAAGAAAAAGAATTGAGTGGATGGAAACTCGTTTAAATAGTTCCAGCAACTTTCTCATTCTGGTTTGTATTGCTGCTGGTCTGTGTAGGACTTGCAAAAAGATGTTCATTTTGTAGTTAGCTTCTGGTTTATTGTTCAAGGGAGCATGCCCCTTTGACTTTGTATATCCTTTTTGGTTTAATAAAATCTTCAATTACCCACACACACAAAAAAAAAAACTCTCATTCTAATTTGGATCTGTTATACCGTTAACTCGACTGCATAATATTGGAGATATTTATTTTGATCTACGATATGCGGATTGCCACGTAGACCAACTCCATCGGCCAATATATATTTCATTTTCCTTATGTATTTGTTATAATTAAAATGACCCGGTGTAGCATTTGGCTCTGCATGTATCAGGCCATTTTTCAGCCACAACTAACCATTGTCCATTGGATGTGAGACATTGTTGCTTTCGATTGGGAAGAAGATGATCGACCTGATTTTGAGATACTTCATCTGGGTTTTGTTTAATTGTGATCGGAGGAAATGTAGAGCTGTGTTATAAAATTTGGCGGAAATGAAAGGTGGGTAAATTCGACGCAGGATTTTCGGAATATTTTGTTATGATTTCTAAATTAATGCTTATGTAATTTAAGGAATCTAACCAAAGAAATCCCTTGACATAGTTAGACAAGTCTACAACAAATGTGTCCGGGAGTGTCGGACGTCACACGCCACATTCCACGAAAGTTCGTGTGCTTCTATCTCTACCAGTCTGAACTCCAACATTCAACAACAGCGAAAAAAGGAGAAAGATCGAACTATATTTTTTTTTTTTTGTTGATCCGCAAGATCGAACTATTTGGACATGCAATTTCAACAAAGTGCGAAACTAGCACTGTACAAAAGAAAGGGAAAAGAATCAACCAATCATCACTCAAAGAAACCAGGTTCTCGATGATTCGGAGCAACATATTGTGGAGGTACCATCATTGGAGGGCCTTGGTAGTCATCCTGGACACAAAGAAAAATAAGTTCTTTAGCTGACTAGCTGTTAATACAAGCCAATTTCTGGTTTGGCAACTACATTAAATTCTATAGTAAAAGGTATTATTATTTTTTCGGTACTGGTTCAGTCGGTTCAGCTAACACCACTCTATGTGGAGTTGTGTTGCCACTGAATCCCACGCACCTTGGACCGTTTTGTAATCATGGGATAAGGCTTCCCATCTACGACTAGTTAGCGTGAAGTGAGCAATCTGAATGTAACATCTTCGCCTTTTGAAAAAGAATGGACTACAACTCCGCAAGCATAGCTTCATGCGAGTAAAGCGAGAACAGTCTGACTGTAAAACCAAGGAGTGAGGTACTTACTCCTCCTATAGGGCAGCATACTGCTGTCATTGTGAAAACCAGCTAAAGTCTTGTTTTGCTCCATTCAGTCCACAATTATGCTTGAAGTGCCCTGGCTCTCCACAAAGATAACAAGTCTTCTGGCGTGAAGACCCGGGTGGTGTCCTGTGTTGCAAGCACGCAATAGAATAAATGATGTGCTAACGCGGCAAACGCGCAACATATAAAGAAGGGATAGAGAATCTCACACCCGAATCGAAACGCGCAACCCAGTCCAGCTTATTTCTCCTTCATTGTCCATCATTAGATCATTTGCTTGTGGATAAAAAGTTTGACCCTAACCTGTTGTGAATGCAATTATATACATAACTCGGTAAATATGCAATGTAATGAATGAGGCTACTCTGTAACGAATCGAAACGCAAGGAAGAAAAAGAAACAGGATGATAACAGGATGCCCGAAGGCCCACAATAGCTGGAAAATCATGCCTTGCTTCTCTCCGTGGGCACCCATTCTTGTTATGTGGGCAGCTATTCTTGTAGTGTCCCTGTTGTCCACAATAAAAGCAACTCCTCTGGTCTGGATCCCTTTGTGGCTTCTCTATCTGAGAACTCTTTTCGTTATCTAACTCCTCCACAGCCAATGCCCTATTAACAGCCTCCGAATATGAGTGCAGATCCAGCAGAGACACCCTGCATCTGAGAGCGACCTTTAGTCCCCTTAAGAACCTTCTAATCCTAGTCTCCTCATCCGGAACCAATTCATGAGCATATCTAGCCAACTCTGAAAACTCAGCCTCATATTCTGTGACAGTTATGCCACGCTGTACTAGCTGGAGGAAATCATTCTCCAACGCATGTCGGAATATGAGTGGAAAGTATTTGTAAATAAACAAATCCCTGAACTCCAGAGCCGGCTTTGGACATACGCCAGTGATGCGGCCGCATCTGGCCCCCAAATTTTCACGAATTTTGTGGGCCCCTATATTTTTTGTACCCTTAGGTATAGGTATACATCTATAATATTCATTAAACTTGAGGGCCTAATTTTTGGGGTTTTGTTTGATTTGGAGAAATTGAAGTCTACGAATGACGATTGCTTGATGACCTACTGTGCCAACCTTGAAACATGTTTGAGACATGGTGAGCATTCTGATATTGATGGGAGAAATTTGTTTTCAGAATTGAATGTCATGAAGGATGTTTGTTCCAAAGAAACGAGAAAACCAATGGAAGTGCTTAATTATTTGAAGTTAATGGGTGATTGTTTTCCCAATGTGTGGACTGCTTATAGAATATTGTTGACTATACCAGTCACGGTTGCCTCCGGAGAAAGAAGCTTTTCGAAGTTAAAGTTCATCAAATCTTACCTTCAATCAACTATGTCGCAAGAAAGGTTAAATGGATTAGCTATGTTATCCATTGAAAAAGATATGGTGTCGAAACTTGATTATAATAGCTTAATTACTACTTTTGCTGCAAAAAATGCGAGAAGGGTGATGTTTAAGTAATATATTTTGGATTAAAGTATATAATGATTATTGAGTTTTGTGTTATCATTGTTTTTAATTCTTCTAGTCTTTCTTCTTCTTTTTTTGTGTATTATATAATGGGCCTCAAATATAAAGTTCGCATCCGGCCCCAAAAAACTCAGAGCCGGCACTGCTGAACTCCTGCCATGTCAAAGTCCAATCTATCAAATGCCACCACTGGACTGCATCCTCCTCTAACTGAGAGGCTGCTAAAGACACTCTGGTCTGATCATCAGTTATGGACATAGAATTCAGAATCTTCTCCATCTGACTAAGCCAGTACTCTGCTAACTTTGGCTCTGGCCAACCTCGAAACACTGGTGGGTTTTGTTTCTGAAACTCGCGCAGTACCACCATCGCTTTGGACTCCTTGCCAGCTGCTGGTTCCCTAGCATTTTGCACCATGACCTTGGCCATCTCTACCAAGGCGACAATGTCAGCAGGCCCACTGCACTCTCTAACACATCCTGACGTTACCTGTTCTGTTTGAAATCAAGAGAGAAATACACTAAGCTTGCCAGTCAGTAATCAACGAAACAATCACAGATACACTGAGAGACTGAGACTTCTCAATCATAAAGTACTACCCCCAAGCCCAAAGCAGTTGTGAAACTACCAAGTTGTTATGCCCGTATTATTTCTTCAGGGGATTACGGGTTCTGAATTTAGTACAGGAATATAAGACCTGTATGTAGCATTTCTATGCACAATATCAAAAAGGCAACATTTCCAGATGGAAATAAAATAGAAACGTTGTCAATCCAGCAAAGAAACAATATAGATTGTTGTAAATCTGGCTGCGAACAATATACATTACACACAAAATGAAAACATTGAAAGTAGTCCTAAATTTACGGGGTACTTAGAGCATGTAAACCAAGGTTAGTTAAAATACCTACTCAATTTGGACCTTTATCAATTTAACATGTTAACTTTTTGTTTGGGCTTGCACCAACACTCTCTATCATCTTCTCTATCCTATAAAATATTAAATTCAATGGGGGAGAGGCGTGTAAATCAATGGAGAGGCACGGGAGTTCCTTCCTGCGTGTGCACCAAGCAATATTACCCAACAGTACATTTAAAAAAATAATAATTATATATTAAAAAATATAATTAAAAATTAAGTACTCCAATTTTTAATATGTTTGAACCGGTGCAAAAATCTTGTTATTGTAATTATATTATTCTAAGGGTTCATAATTTAGTTTTGTCTTTAAGACTTTTATAATCAAGTATCTGTTCTACAAGATCCCCAATGAAAGCCCTAGAGACAAAAATTAATTATGACCCTTTAGGATAAGATGATCAGAAAAATAAAATCTTCATATTAGTTCAAACGGGTTAAAAATTGGAACACTTATTTTCACCATATTTTTTAATAAATATAAACAACCTAAAAAATTAAGTGCTCCAATTTTCAATTCATTTGAACCAGTACAAAGATTTTAATATTTTAATCATATTATTCTAAAGAGTCATAATTTAATGTTGTCTATAGGACTTTCGTAATCAAGTATCTGCTCTACAAGATTCCCAATGTAAGCCCAAGAGCCAAAAATTAGTTATGACCCTTTAGAATAAAATGATAAAAATTAAATTAAATCTTCACAATGGTTCAAAAGGATTAAAAATTGGAGCATTTAATTTTTTAAACATATTTTCAATATATAAACCATCTAAAAAAATATTTATGATAATGAGAGAGAGAGAGAGAGAAGGAACAATTTAAGAACGAGAGAAAATGAGAGACTGGTAGGGAGGAGAGAGAACAAGAAACAATATTTTAATAAATCCCTTGTGAACAGTTGCTCGGTAATTGAAGCGAGCTACAGTGCACAAAGGGATAATACCTCACTGCATATAGAGGCTGCTGCACCCTTGTTTTGTGTCTTTACTTCGGTAAAATAGCTACAAAAGTTGTTTTCGCTAGTTTGATGTACATGCTCTTAGAGCTCTTTCGTCGGAAAGCTAAAAGTCAAATATTAAGTATGAGACCAAAACCCTGACTCCACCCACATGTTTATGTAATATCCACTGACATAGATAGAGTTTCAAAGCATAACAATAAAGTCCTCAGAGACTGAACTAAATATAAAATAATTACAGTTGTCTCAACAGCAAGAGAACATATAAATCAAATTCATGTTAAGTCCAGGTCATGTCCTCGAGCTTCAACCTAGGCATGTCTCGTAAAGTAATGCAAGCATTAAGCTATAGGCCCTGTAGTCAAAAACCTTGTGCACTGACCAAATATAATTTCATGATGTGCATCACATGCCTGTAGGCTCCCTGTCCGAAAACAGACATGCGTGAGTTTCCAGAGTCGCCAATCAGATTTAAGGCTATACTCAAGGAACCAAACAGAACACACAAGCAAAGATTACTAGTTCGTCATAACTACAGATTACTCGGCTCAGGAGATAAGTTACAAAACAGAAAAGTGTTAGACACCCCATTTGACCTAAGCCTCAGTTAGTCTCTACTAGTCACTTAAGGATTTAATTGCATTAATTATTAACTCTAATCGAAACGGAGATGAAAAGCAAAACAGTAATCCTATTATCACAAGAGTATTCTACATAAATTGATTTAAGTTGTGCAAGTTCGACGCATGACCTTTTTGAAAAATCAAATCTCTGCCACCCCGAAGTTAAGGTGAAAATCTTTTCACTGATCCGCATATGTTCTCTTTCCCAAGGATACAAAGGCGTCTCCATCCATATGTGCACACGCCCAGACACTTAACTTTGTTCTCTGTACCTAGATACAAACAAATCCACTAACTACACACATAGACAGCACGAGCACGACCCAAAGAAAAACTCCCCAAAACAATTATTTTATCCCCTTGTACCACAAAGCCTTACCCTGCTCTGCCAAGCCAAAATTGCACACCCCTAAAATTTCAACTTCTTCCTACATTAAGGCCCCTTTGGACGAACTTTTCACCGACTTTTTGGCTCCATCTTTTTTGTTGCTTTCTCTTAATTTCATCAGTGTTCTAAAAAGCGGCCAAGGCGGTACCCCCCGCCACGTCTAGGGGTTAAGTGTTTGTCTAGGTGCTGGGCTGATTAATCAGCTGCTAGGCGGGACTAATCGACAATTAATTGCCTAGGCGTTCTAGGCGGATTAGGCAGACAATATGCCGCTAGGCAGATGGTTAGGCGGGAAGGCGATGTGATTTTAAAAAATTAAGGTCTTTAGTGTCGCCGTAATATAATATAAGGGACTTTGGTGTAGTCTTACTATGATATATACACACTTCCAGTCTACCCAGTTCTCTTACACAATCGAAAACTGGGGAGGGGTAGCAGAATATTTCCAAAAAAAAAAAATTGAAAATCTGCCTAATGTCTAGATGCCGATTAATCGGCCTAGGTGCTAGGTGGTGCCTGGCTGCCCGACTAGCGCCTAGAAGCTTTTAGAACCTTGCTTAATTTCTACTAGTTTTTGGGATAAGTTAGCTAAAAAGTTGGTGAAAAGTTAGCCCAAAGGGGCATCCTAAGATCTCAACCCCAATCCTCCATATCAACTCTCATGTGACATGTCAAACCAAAACATCAAACCCACTTCAGAATCATGTATGACAAGGAGTGGCAACAAATTACCCAAGAATTCAATTCAACCAACGGCGGATAGTTTCGTAACAAACACAATCGTGATACCATAGATATCACAAAGAAGTACTAACAGGATGAAAAAGAAAAAGCGAGGAGTCGTTTTGTAGAGCCCCGTATTTTCAAAAAAAAAAAAAAAATCGTTTAAAAGTTTTATAAATGCTAGAATAAGGAATTTGTGGAGTTTAATTGATTTGTGGTTAATGTGATAGAATTATAAGTGGAAGGGTTGCTAGTGTGATGTGTATATGTGTGGGTATATATATAGGAGTGTGTGGTGTAGAGAAACAAATTCCCAAACACACACACCCCATGCCTCTTTCTCTCCATCGGCTCCCTCCTCTCTTTCTCACACTCTCACTCAAAAATCTCACTCCAAGTTCAAAACCCACCAAGATCCTTCACCAAATCATCATCCTCTCGGGCTCTCGACCTTGGGTTTCGTTGGAGCAAGCTCGGAGAGGAGTATTCTCGGAGGATTTCGAATTTCAAGGCTAGGGCTCGATCAATCTCGTTGGGTTTCGTTCTCCAAGTTGAGGTAGGGATTTCTTACTCTCTCTACATGTTTATGAGTTGATTGTGTGCCAAAAACGTACTCTAATTGGTTGTATTCGAAGTTATGCTCTCTTTTGATTTTTCTGAAAATCGTGCTCTGTGATGTAGTGGTATCAATACCTCCTTTTTGAGGTATCAATACCTTGATTTCGGGTTGCTCTTTGGATTGGTTTGGTATCAATACCAACTTTTTGAGGTATTGATACCAATGACTCAGAAAATTATTTTCAAACTTGTTGATCATTCGTCGATTGTGTTGATTTCCAATCAAATCTAACACTCTCCAATCACATACTAATCACCTCTAAACATGATTGCTCCCGTTCCAATGATTCGTTGTTCGTCCCCACTCGTTTGGCTCCCGTTATAACGAAGAAAGGTGTAAAACTAAATGAAAACGAAACTTGTTCGTTTGTCTATGCACTCGGGTTGTTATGCGAGTATTGTGGCATGTTTTATGAATGAAATGGACTTGACACGAATTATGCTTTATGATTCGAGACTTGTGGAATGAAAAATCACGACTTAGAACGATAGAACGATACGAAGAAAGCCACGGATCCACTATAAGGTGAGATGTCGGAACGGGACGCACGGGGTCCTAAATGCCCGGAAGTGCACAAGAAAGCCACGGATCCACCGCACGGTGTGATGCCGGAATGAATACGGGACGCACGGGGTCCCAAATGCCCGGAAGTGCACAAGAAAGCCACGGATCCACCGCACGGTGTGATGCCGGAATGAATACGGGACGCACGGGGTCCCAAATGCCCGGAAGTGCACAAGAAAGCCACGGATCCACCGCACGGTGTGATGCCGGAATGAATACGGGACGCACGGGGTCCCAAATGCCCGGAAAAGAAATCGGAAACACTTGGCTTAATGAAAGTGGAGAACTTAGGGATTGTTAAGCTTCTTGTATTTGAATGGTGTCGGTTATCATGTCATATCTTCTTGCTCCTATTCATGTGGGAAACCTTATTGTTGTCATTGTTCTTCCGGTGCATAAACCATCTCATATGCATATAGTTTGAGCAAAAATTTCTCTACTAGGCTAGTGTAGCTCAGCCTATTATTATTTTCAGGTACACCTCTAGGGCATTGATGTGAAGTGCTTGATGTGCATACGACTTCACCATTTTGAAAGCTAACATGGAAGAATTACTTTGACATCTTTGTAAAATTCTTTTGGGAGATGTAATTGTAATTTTGAGCTAATCTTTTGACTTGAAAATGATGTAATCTCTAAACTTGCCGTCTTTTGTTTAACTATGGCTTTTGGGGCCGGTGCGCCACTATTGTAAACTTTGGACCTAATTGTACTTTTGGATGGATTATGAGAAAAATTTGGGAAATTACGATGTATTATCGCGATGGACTTTTATCGAAAATGTTATCGTAATTATGTCAGAAATCCAGGACGTGACACGTTTGGTTTTGTTGTATGCATCACCATACAAGTGTAGCACCGATCGAAGAGTGGGTTTAGCCGCCTCTTCTTCGGCGGACGTGCCGCCCGCATCGGCCGCACGGCAGCAGTCTCTGTTGGTTGACTACCGTCAATAACACACCTACCCTGCCGCCCAACCTCTGCTTCGTTTGCGCCCATAAATGGGAAAAAAATTCCTCCTCTGTATTTTGCACTTCATATAGGCCTCGTTCCTTGGGATTTATTTTTTTATTTTTTCTGTTGGCATTTTGTCCTTGTTAAAAACTTTGATTTGATAATTTTGCAGTAAATTTTTGTAGATTATTAAAAAATTCAAAAAAAATTTACTCTTACCAAAAAAAAATTGGAAATATCGAAGATAAAATTCCAAAAATTGGCTTTTGGGGCTTTAGAATTTGGCGCAAAACTAGCAAAGGCGAATTTTTTTTAGATGATGCCTATTTTATTTTATTTTTTGAGAAAGAAGGAAGAATATTTTTTACTTGTTAAAAGTAGCTCTTAAAATGAATTTTCTACAACCGAAGCACGGTATGTACTTGAATCCTTATCTATTCGATTGAGCTAGATTTTGTTACACCCACCTAAAGAACTGAACAATTTCGATCAGCAAAGTAAGACATGAAATGAGTATACCCTTGCCAATGGTGAACAATCAAATTAGGTGGGGTAGATTGAATCCTTATGGAGAAAAAGTTATTAAACTTGTTGATGGATTGGGAAGGAATTTTGAATATTCGAAGGACTCGGGGATATTGTAGGCGGGTTGTCCTACAGGGCTGTAGGGCGACAGATCCGAAATGGACGGCTTGGAACAATAGGGGCTCCTATTGATCCGAGCCGTCCATTGTCGAAATGGACGGGTGGAATGGCCACACTATAGCCCCTGTAGTGCGGGTTGCTCTAAAAAATTTCCAAATTCGTATTCAAAATCATTTAATTTGGCATTTCTTATTTAATCTAGGTTAATTTGCCGCAGATATTGTTGAATGAATTTTACAAATTCTGTCATTTTTCTGAGACTCACTAACTAATACAGTAACAAGCTAATGTATACCCTCCTGTAATTTTTTTTGAACTTAATGAAAAAAAAAATAAATAAAAGTAATTATACAATGTCCATAGAGGTTTGGAAATTAATGATGCACCAAGAAGCACAAGCCATTGAATATAGGGTTATATGTCCTAACTTCAATTATTATTTTAATACATGTGATTTTCTTTCATTTATATAACCATGGAATGATTGGAGTCGTTTGAAGTGGAGTTAGGTGTTTTATTAATGTTTTTATATTTCAGTAATGGTAATCCAATTGCACTGAAACTGTTTTTTTTTTGCTTTGGGAATTTTTTTTTTGTACTTTTGCTTAGCTGCTATTGGGTAACATATATGGTTATATGTTTAGGTCTGTTGGGTAACATATATGGACCAATTCATATAGGGTTGTCTACTGTTATATATGGTTATGGTAACATATACGACTTTATTTGAATGCTAGTGTTTAGATTATACATGATTCTTGAATCTACTTTATTACCATGCTAGCGTTTAAGTTATATATGTTTGCATCTGTTTAACTCTGTGTATCTTTGTAGGAATGACAAAACCAAATCAAAAAGGTAAAAAGTTGGTACCTATGGAACAAACATATAATGCTCGACCAATAGCAAAGAGACTCTGCAACACTGATGAAATGATGAGATGGTGATAGAGAAGGACTGAGATGGCGTCATTGGGACAAATTTTATTTTATTTTTTTATTTTTTGCGGGGGATTGAACAAATTTTGTCTTCGATGGTCCGAACATTAATAATGTTTCATTTTGAACAAGCTTTGACTTGCCCACTGACTTAGGTGGTACATTTTGGATATATTGAAATGGATGGCGTGTTACGGTTTCGTACTGCATTGTATAATATTCCAATCTGGTCGTTGTATACATGGTTAAATGTTAGCAAGTGTAATAAGTAACCTTTAAAAGGAAAACATATAACATTATATATTATCTGAATATATAACTATATACCCATATTGTTCCTTACTCGTTATAACCATATAACCCTATAAAAGAATAATAAACCATAACCATAGACAACCTTATATGATTGGTCCGCACAGCGGCCTAACAGACTTGAACATATAATGTTATCTGTGCAGCGACAAAGCGGGTGAGATCTGGAATGTAGAGAGCTGTCAAAATTCTAAAAAATGAAAAAACCAAAAAAACAAAAAAATGCTGGCAAGGGCATTTTTGTCTTGTATTAATTCTTTTTTGGCTTGACAAGGGCTCAGTTTGACAACACAAAAAATGAAAAAGAATAAAAATACGGAGTACATTTTTTTGTCTAAGCCAAACAAGGCCCTTGTCTGAGTGGACCTAGTGGGTTACAAACTTGGGAGGTGGACTTGGTGGGTAACAAACATGCTATAATGGACCCTAGACAAATTTTTTATAAATTGAAACAAAGAACTTGAGTTCCCTCTAGGTCCAAACAGAACTCAAGGGCATGTTTAATAGTTGAATTATTTTTTGAAGAATTATAAAAGATGGGACTAATGACGGAGACAAAGGTGACAAACGTGGATAGTCCCGTAGATGGGTATTAAGTGGCCAAATAATTTCCCTCTAATCTATCCTAACTTTAGTTACCGGTGACAAACGTGAAACTAACTAATCCTGAGGGACAAGTAGATTCTAATCTTCCCTTGTACCATGCATGGGGATTCTAATCCCACAATCAAACATGCCCCATGCTTGCATTTGAATGCAGGAGGAAAGGAAAAACTAAATAGACAAAACATAGGAAACAAATATCTGAACTCAGCCTACCGACGACAAATTTGCAGTTCAATAGTCCATGGTCACACACTCGCATTATCTTCCCTGCATTCACAGGCACTACATGGACCTGTGTAAATCATTTACTAATTACAGAGAGTCCCTCAAACATTTAGGGTCATAGAGTAACTGTTTTAACATTGTTCAGTATATTGGAAATTCGTCCAAATGAAGTCCACCAATCAGTAAGATAAACAGATGATCGGGGGGAAAACAGTGAGATAGACAGACAAGGAGAGGGGAAAGAAGCAATCACATCAGTAATCCTACAAAAGGGAAACAACATTCTCACTGCATCTGTTTATGATAGCGCTCAACATTCGTATCCAAATGCACACTAGCGTTCAACCCGTTCTATGCACATGCAAAACTACCATGCACAGGCGAGATTAACATACACGATGTGTTAATCGTGGACATTCTCCATATGATTAACCCGTTCTAGCGTTGTGCCCGTTCGATGCATGGGACAATAGAAAAAAGTAGGTTCACATTAGTTTTGTTTCCGTTTTCGTGCATCTAACAGGCACAACGCTAGAATGGGTTAATCGTATGGAGAACCACGATTAACACATCGTGTATGTTAATCTTGCCCGTGCATGTTAGTTTTGCCCATGCATAGAACGGGTTGAACGCTAATTTATTAAAAAACATAATGGTAGCATGTGAACATTAAACACAATTACTGGTATTCAAACTATGCGGTGACAATTAAGGAAACAACTCTTGTTACGACAATGATAAATACTCTCGTACTCATATAAATACTTTCTGTCAAGGGCAGGGGGTGGGACGGGTCTGTCAAGAGCGAGGGGCGGGATGGTGGTGGGCGGCGAAGCAAATCTGTGAAAGATTGAGGGAGGAGTGAAGAGGGTGTATTCATAGGCCATGAGAGAGTGAGGGGTGGGGGTGTGGGAGAGAGGCGTGGAGTGGTGGCGGTTAAGGAGAGGGATGGCGGAGTGTACGTCGGGGGCTAGGGCTGTTTTCAGCCGAATTGGAGTAGTGGGGTTGTGTATGAGACGGTGAATGTGAGGCAAAATGTGGGTATTTTTTTTATTAAAAAAATGGAAAGTATAGGAAACGCGTGAGAAATGTGAATGTGGGGTTTTTTTTTATTTTTAAAGAAAATAGAAAATCTAGGAAATAAGGATTGGGGGTTTGGAGGCTTTGAGAGGTCCACTACATTCCCTTAGAATATTGATAGATAGATAGATAGATTAGGAATCACATCGAGCATAATTTTGCACAACAAGACGAATTCCTAAGTGTATTTATAAGCAATCTGGGGCGGGAATACCACTTTAACAATGAGAACCAGGGAATAGCACTTGAATTGAATACCAGAAACTATTTCCAAGTTAGAGCAGAGAAAGCAAAAAGGACAGCAAATACAAGAAAGCTTTAAAACAGTTCAACCAGAAGCAGTTTTCTTTTGCTGGAAAACCACAGCGAAAATGGCGACACCAACACCAATGCTGAAGGCAGTGAGGACAGCAAGGTACATCGTCAGCTTCTGGTGCTTCATCATGTCCAAAGCCCTTATGAACTTTGCATCCACCAAGCCATGCCAGACTTGTGACCACCCATCCGAAGGTCTTCCGGGACACACAACCGGGGCCCGGTCTCATAGATGTGTGGGCTGTCATTGAGCAGCATGGGAAGGAGGAAGCTCTTTCGTGGCATGTGACATCTCGGATCTTGACCTAAATCTGTCAACGACACCCCGTCATACATAGGCCAAGTTATTGGGTTTCCCCATGGCCAGAGCACTGTCGTTTCTTGTATGATGTTGGAAATGTAATTGAAATGTGGTTTTAGGATAGCTTTCCTTTGCCTATCTTTTTTCTTGTTTCTTGGAACCAAAAAACAAAAAAACCACCTCTTATTGACGGATTATTATTTTTTAATTCTCCTTTTACTTTTCAGCACTATGAACTTGCTACTCAACCTTATTAGCTAACACACCAACCACGCATCTAAGAACTTGATGAACTTCCTTCGAGACCCTTTGGGCGGTGAAAAACTAAAATCAAAATCAATCTTCTCTCTCTCTCTCTCTCTCTCTCTCTCTCTCTCTCTCTCTCTCTCTCTCTCTCTCATTTATTTAACAAATTATATATAATGCCCATTTCTTTCTCTCCATTTTTTCCTCACCGTATACCGTAACACTCAAAATTGAAGCATACAAATCATAACTCAGTCAAGTCTACATTTTACACGTCCCGTGTTCCAATCCCTTTCACTGATTTTCGTGGGGATCATTCATCCAAAAAAAACAAATCTTAACAAGAAGAATCGAAGCCCAAAATCAGTTATCCAACGGAAAATCTGCCAATTTCCTCTGAAGTAAAACTTGAAGCAAAGATCTGATATCCCAAAATCCAAACAAAAAAGTTGGGAAAAAAAAAACCCTAAAGCGATACAATCGGCGGCGGGACTGACCTGATCTGGGCAGAAACGATTCGGTCGAATTCAGGAGCTTAGAGGCGCACGATCTCAGCACGTTGTTCGACGCCATGGTCGGTTACGCTTTCCAGAGAGAGAAAGAGACAGAGACACCGAGGATCCCCTATACGAGTGAAATCCGGACAGGGCCTGTCCCACCCCCTCAGAACCGTTGGTCTCGTAAATCAACAGTTGGGTTCTGTTGAGCCAAAATGACATTGTTTTGGACTAAAAAGTGTTCGACAGATAGACAAAGGGTTGGGTTTGTTGCAGGGTTATCGGGAGAAATGTATATACGTGTGGTTCGTTCGTGTGAAGTCGCTCGAGGAGCCAAGATCCACTATACCGAAAAACTCTTGTGCCATTGTGCCGATGAATTTTTAGCCGTTGAATTTTGGGCTTTAAAAAATAAAAAAAACAAAACAAAACAAAACATACAATTCAATGGCCGAAAATCTTTCGGCAAGGGAAATCTCTATGCCTCTGTGCCGAGAGATTTTTCGGTCATTAAATGTTGAACCTTGAAAAAAACAAAACAAAACATAACACACAATCCGATGGCCGAAAACCCCTCAACATAGAGGCACATGAATTTTCAGCATAGATGAATCGGCACCTCGCTCGAGTGGTATGAGGCCTTGGGCCTTGGGGTATGCGAGAAGGCATAGCCCATAGCTCAGCCATAGCCCAGCCCAGTCTTTTTCGAGGACCAATTGGGCTAGAGTTTTGGAGCCTTTTGCCTTCTCTTCTCTGCTCTGCTTCAACTTTATGTAGGGTTGGGGTTTGGACTCAATTAATTTACATTTTTCTTTGGAGAAGTTAAAAACCAGCTGAGTAGGGGATAAACGAGTCGAGCAGGTAGTTAATTAAGCTTGTATAACTTAACAAGCATTAAAAATATATGCAAGCTTACCTCATTTATGATGAATTGATCTCAAACAAGCTTTAATTGAGCTGAAGACAAGCCGATTTCGAGTAGCTTGAATTTTTCATACATCATGAGCCGCAACGAGTCGAGTAGGAGCTTGTTCGAGCATGGTTTGAAACTTTAACAAGCTTCCAAAAAAATGATCAAGCTCGGTTTGTTATATAAGCAAACCAATACTCCTATTAAACGAGCTTACAACTAGTGAACACGAACTTGAACTCAAGTAGCTTAGTTCGTATAGAGGCCTTGGCGTTCCACCTTGCGTGAGGCACTTGGGTGTAGAGCTGGTAAATGAACTCAACGAGCCAAAGAGTTGATTATCTAAGCCCAGTTTGAAAAATTACCGAGATTTAAAATTTATGTTCAATTTTGGCATGTTTATGAGGCGATTGAATCTCAGTTGAGTTTTTATCGAACTGATCGCAAGCCAATGTCGGTAGTTTGAAATTTTTAAACACCATAAATCGAACGATCCGAAGACTCACTAATAACTTGTTCGAGTTTGATGTGAAAGCGCTTAACTCTCTTTAAAAAAAAGTAATCGAGTTCGGTTTGTTTATTTAACAAACTGATTTCAAACAAGACTTCAACGAGCGTACACGTGCTAAGCTCAATTAGTTTGGTCCGTTTATTTGTTTTACCCGGGTTCGAAGTGTCATAATTTGCATCATGAGCAAGAATGTAAAAACGTATTTTAAAAATATTTTAAGCTACTCGAAAGCCTAAAAGAGAAAGCGTGGAGCGAAAAGTGAGAACGAAAACGAAGAGTTTTGCCGGAAGATTATGTGAGTAATTTTTCATTGTTGAGAATAGACACTGATAAAATACAAGCATGATTTATAGCGATAGTAATTAGTCGTCGCTATTTTAAAAACTTGGATGTTCATTTTTTTGTCAATAGAAGAGATTATTTACATCATGTATGAATTACAAAGTACGAGCAAAATCGGGACACAACATCAATTATGAGATTCCACGAGAAAATCAAGCCTAACAACCCAAACAATACAAGAAATAAACCCATGGTAGGAAAGAAATAAAGAAATAAAAGAAAAACCCATCTAAGGGGAGAACATCCATTCACAAATGGAGAGATTCGAACTCCTGATCTTATAATGAGATGCAAAAGTTCTGACAAACTGAACTAATCCCACTTATTAGTGCACAAATGAATTTTGTAGTGGCGGCTGTTTTGATCTTGACTAGTGGGTGCGGAGGAAATTCTTGAATTTTGTGGTTCACAAGTTTTAGATTGAAGTAAGGTTTAAATAATGGGACTTATAATTTGAATCACCAATAATCTTTTCTTTATTTTCTTTTGTTATTTTAGATGTACTTTATTTCCGTATTAATATAATTGGGATGATCTTGTTTATAAAAACAAAAAACAAAAATTGAATCATCAACATGAAATATGGAGTGACCATATTTCGGGAGAGGTCATTGGAGGATGAGATCTTTGTTACTAGTAGAGTAAAAACTTTTCCAAATACTTCTAAACAATGATTTCCACACCCATGGGCCATGACAACCATTTTTTGTCATTGCTGTATGATTTCCCCATGTGGGCTAATTTTTCATCGACTTTTGGTATCGCATTTTTGTTATTATCTCTTAATTTCTATTTGATTTGAGCTTAAATTTTATGCTACATATCGTTCGGTTCAACAAGGGCAATCAAAATAGTATAAAAAGGCCCTAAGTTGGAAAAAAAAAGGTTTACTAAAAATGACGTCAAAGACATTATTTTGATTCCCCTCGTCAAGCTAAATAACATGACGTAGAAATAATTACGCGAAAATAACCACACACAAGGGAAAAAAAAAAACATGCAAAAAGGACTACATAAAAGCTAGCCCAAATTTGTGCTTTGTTTGGTTGGTAGTTTAGTTTAGTTTAGTTTTGATAGTGGGTGGAGAGAGAAATAAGGTAATGATCGGAGAGAAGGGTAATAATTGGAGAGAGATAGAGAGAGAAATGAAATTAATAATTGAAAATATAGGGTAATAATTGGAGAAAGATATAGGATAATGATTAGAAAACAAAACTAAAACTAAAGAAAAATGGCAACCGAACACAACCGCGCATATTGCGACTCCCCCGGTCTGTAGTTTAGACAATGAGGTCCTTGATTGGCGCCGCCAACCAGAATGATTCGATACCGTCTATGGATACATAGAAGCTGGAGAGATCCCCAAGAACAGTCCACTACTAATTCTTAGTAATAAATTTCATTCCTTTCTTCTACATTTTCCTCCACGGGCTGTGCTAGGGACAAAAAAAATGGGCAAAGAAAAGACATTTAAAGTGTACATGAACGGCTCAGATTCACTGTGCAATAAATCTGAACCGTTCATGTACACTTTAAATGTCTTTTCTTTGCCCATTTTCTTTGCACTTAGCATTTCTCTTTCCTCCACATTTCCATTTCTAATCCATCCTATCACAGAACATCAATTCTGCTGCCTACCTAATTTGAGAAATCAAGGCGACATTAGTTAGGGATGCCGATGGTGCCCCCCAATATTGGGGAAGAAGCGGTCGCAAACCAAAGCTTGTGCCAATACGGTAACTGGAAAGGTATAAAACAAACTAACAGAGTGCCCTTAAAACTAAAATTGTTTTCCCACATAAAACAACCAAAATATCCTAACAGTACTACTCGTTTATTCATCTGGACATTTGTACTCTTATTTATGCTACGAATGTCGATCTCAATTTCATAAAAGTTTTGATGTGTAACTCAAAAAATCTAGAAGCATCCTTAAAACAAAAAAGAATTGATCTCGAGTATCGGATACGTAAGGAAGTATCATATATGTATACGCAATCCGATAGGGATATATACAACTCCCTTATAGAAGTAATCCTTGAATTTCAACAACAGAATTAACAGGGAAAACAAGATCAAGAACTACAACGACATGCAATTTCAGGATAGAGAGGAATTAAGACTATAAGGCTGTTGTTCCATCGGGCAAAAGTAGACATCCTAACTCCTAAGCATGCAATCTCAATTGGAAACTTCCCACATGAACTGATGAACAACTATTACACATATTAAACACTTAAGATACTTCAAAGAAGTTAGGTTCTCGATTGGCTGTTGGAGCAGCATATTGCGGATCCAGAGGTACCATTATTGGAGATTTGGAGGGCATTGGTAGTCCTGGCCAGTGGACACAAAGGCACAAAAGTATTTTAGTTAACTTGCTTAAACTCATCTTTGCAACACGAACTGATTGGAACCAAAGGGAAAGAGCAAGAGAAACGAAAACGTTGTAATGAGAAAAAACTAATTGAGATCTATTAGTAGGTGAAAGAGAGTGGTGCACACACCTTTGGCTTTGATGTTGCAAAATACTTTTCAACTTTCCAATGTTTCTACCCTTCGTTCTCCCAAGTAGTACTTTTTTATCTTACACAGTTTGCTCACAACGGTTTCCATCTCCATGCGATCTCTTGGAGATTCCGATGAACATGCAACTCCAATTGTCAGAATGGAAACCAGGCAATCATTGATCCAACTACCATTGTTATGCTCCAGTTGGATGTAGGGATCGACAACATCCATCACTCGGTCTGGCAAAGCATTCTTAACGAAGGTATGAAGATTTAGATGATCTTTAAACATATTGTCAGTCGGTCTTTTGCCAGTAAACAACTCCAATAGAAGAATGCCAAAGCTAAATACATCCCCTACGGTGGAAGCCACGTCACCCATGCCATACTCTGCAAATTGATTCAATTGTTAGTGTATTTTATTGTGGAAAGTGAATCTGATTGCATGACATGGTTCTAAACTTCTAATTCTTATCGAAAATGCATGCAACAATCTATAAAACCAGATGATATTTATGGATATCTTCTACTCAATATGGTGGTCATTGATTGATAGGGAGAACTTAGGACACTTCAAAGATAGCCACTGTCAAATCAGTGTGGAATGTTTTATAGGACTATCCAATCTAGTCAACCATGAGAATGCACAGTACTCTAACATTAAGGATGTCAGAGTATACATAGAAGGGCATGTAGTTTGTATTAGCGAATGCTTCAAATGAAAGGACAAACATATCTAGGGGACCTCTAGTATACACAAAGCCCAAGCTTTATAGCTTAAATTTACAGTTATTGAAGATTTTGTACCTGGAGCGATGTAGCCTATTGTTCCCCTTATTGCACTTGAATTGCTTTGATGTTGCAGTACATCTGTAGAGGCTGCAGAAATAATTTTTGCTAACCCGAAATCTCCAACGTGGGCAGCCATTGTATCATCCAAAAGGACATTACTTGGCTTCAGATCACCATGAATGATTGTTGACTCACAACCACAATGAAGATACTCAAGTGCAGAAGCAACATCAATAGAAATGTCCAACCTCTGGCTCGCTTTTAGGTACTCGTGCTCCGCAACTCCATTTTGATGCAGCCATCCATCTAATGTTCCATTGGCCATGAATTCATACACTATAGCTTTGAATTCATTACCATGGAAGTCTATGCTAGAACATGCACTTAATACCTTCAAAAGATTTCGATGCCTTACAGTTTGAAGTGCTTTGCATTCTAACATGAAGCTCTTTAAAGCTCCCCTGAGCTGAAGATTGAGCACTTTCACAGCCACAACAATCTGGTCTTGATCAAGGACCCCTTTATAAACAGAAGCATAATTCCCAATGCCAAGTAGATTAGCCTCTGAAAATCCATTGGTGGCTTTGAGAAGATCTGCATACGAAACTCTCAGAATTTGGTGTTCGAAAAATGGCTTAGAAGAGGCCTCCTTCCTTGAGACCCGTCGTCGGTAGCGAAACATAAACAAACTAACTACTAATGTTGAACATATCACAAGTGCAACCACCACACATAATACCATCTTTGTCTTGTGAGATAGCTTGTTTGTGTTGGATTTGGAGGAAGGGCATGAAGGAAGATTTAACTCAGCAACACCTCCACATAGATTATCCATTCCAACAATTGAAATCGAACTGGCATTTCGAAAAACTCCTTGTGTTGGAACTTCTCCATACAACATATTGAAAGACAGATTCAATTTTTCTAATGCAAGCTCACCAATATAACTAGGGATCAACCCCGTTAAATTATTGCGTGAAAGGTCCAACTCTCGTAAACCCCTAAGCTTGCTCAAACTTTGAGGTATCTCACCTTCAAATAAATTTCCTTCCAATTGAAGCACTTCCAAGCTCAAACATTGTCACGCCCTCGATTTTCAACATAAATAAAATAGCTTTTCATAAATAAAACTCCTCACATTAGCATACATAATACCCCAAAAGAGTTCACCATGTCCTGGTCATTAAATTACAAGTCCAACTCTAAGAGTTTGAATATATTACATCATTAAAAGAAATAGAGTTTAAGTTCTATTACATTCCCAAATCATGTTTTACCAAAATATCCACAAGTCTCCTTTACCACTTCTTCCGAAAATATGCACTAGAATGCATGCACTTCACTCCATGCTACCGCTCCGGGTTCACACCTGAAAATGATAGGTTGAGCTACACTAGCCCAGTAGAAAAATCTACACAACCATTATATGCAAATGGGATGACAGGTAGAATGGATAACAGGAATAAGGAACAGTATCTCAAGGGAGAAACAAAACACGACTAGTAATTATCCCAACGTCGATGACATAACTGAAGTACCATGACTACACATCAAGACTCTAGTTTAACCACGAGAACTTACTATCTATACGATTCTCTCATGACTGCCACTGCCTCTCATCTTATTTCAAATTACCAATCCGATATCTTAACTTATGAAACCATCATGATCAAAGAATCGCAAAGCCAATATCTCTCATATCAATCACACTTTCACAATGATACCCCTTTTTCATTCACATCGTATCACAGTTCCTTTATCGTTCTGTGCCATGAGCCAAAAGCTCCTGCCGGGCCATTTAAGGGATCCCGATACCCCTACTAGTACCTCCCTCACTGATGGAGCTAATTCAAATCACATATCATAGGTCACCACACCACAATTCCTCTGATACACATTACAATTTCGTCATTCATCTCAATCACATATGATGAACTCACAATAAAGACTTATTCACGTAGAAGTGGTACGGATAAATTCCACTTTAGTCAACTCGCTATCATCACGCCATTAGTTTCTCATATCACCATTTAAGCTTGTTCGTACTATACATTAAAGGACACTTAGTCACAACGATTCATAGATTTCATTCTAGCAACCCTTAAGTTGTACAAGATACGAAAGAGATGTACCACACATCACTCGTAAGGGAAATGTCTCACGTACTTACTCCTAGCATTGTTTGATTTAGCAAAGTGTCCAACGTGTTCGCCTTTCACATCGCATGTCAGCATACACAACCTTAGCCCACCTATATTCATTATGTTCTCTAAAATCTCACTTCGGTGTCAAAAGACTCATACGGAACCCAACGACCACTACAAACCCTAGTATACCACTAGCCTTGTCATACCATTCAATTAGATACTCAAGAGAACCTAGGAACATCCGTGTCTCCCCCAAACGATCCTAGGGAAAAAGGATTTCCCAACATATACGAACTTATCTATCTTATTTTGGCTACCAAACCTTAACGGTTAAGAATTGGGAGATGAGACCACCACCATTGGAAAGTAGACCTCCGGTACATGAATTTCGATATAAAATTTGCCCAAAACCGAGTTCGGATGAAAAAGTTATGCTCGATCGAAGTTTTTCCAAAAAAGCTGATTTTTCAATGTCTACCGGTAGACATTAATCTCTACCGGTAGAAGACCCAAATTTCACAAAAATGACAGACTTTTGAATACCTACCGGTAGACATTCAATGTCTACCGGTAGAAGACCAAAATTTCACAAAAGTGACACTACTGGACAGCGTTTCTACCGGTAGATTCAAAACTCCTACCGGTAGGACTTGGATTCTCAGTGCACGATTTTCAGATTCTACCAGAACAATTCCAACGACGAAACCAACGATCTAGGGCACGATCTAAGTACCAAATCAACTCATAAACATATAATAGAAGTGAGAAATCCCTACCGAATGGGTTTTGAGCAAAACCCCCAACTCCCAAGCAAGCCCTAGCTCCGAAAACCTTGAATCAACCGAATACTCCTCTCCGAGCTAAACCCAACGAAATACGAGCTCAATGTCGCGTGCGGAAGGTGGAATGAAGGTTAATCTTCATGGGTTGTGAGTTCTTGAGTGAGATTTTTTTGTGGGAGTGTGAGAGTGAGAGAGAGAGCCGGGCGGAGCCGAGAGAGAGACGTGAGTTGAGAGGATGAGAGAATATGATTCTCTACACCACACACACACACCTATATATATCCATGCACTTGTAATTCACCCTCGCACCCCTCCACTAACAATCTTACCACAATAACCCCAAATCACATAACCACATTATTGTTATCATTCACAAAATTTGCAACTCAAGCTTTTATCAAGCATCGAAATTATTAAAATTTAATACGGGTCTCTACATTCTACCCTCCTTAAAGAAATTTCGTCCCGAAATTTTGCATAGAATAGACGAAGGAACACCATCAATGAATTTCTAATCCAAGGGCCGTGTCCACCACACAAGGCTTCGTATCCACTAACCTCCGTGTCCAAAATGCAAGAAAACTCTATAATGCCACAACTAACTTACTTAGCTTCTTACCAAACAATCGCCAAGTTCCCATGTTCATACATGTCAAGTTACAAAGTTATTCGTATTCGTACAAATCATAATCATGTTACCAACTAATTCCAGTCTCACAAATCATATCCATTCTCATTACTTCCGACTAACCAACTCCGGTTCCATGGACCGTGTCCAAACACAAAGGAGAATTTCCTAATGTCGTAATTCAACAACTTTCTCAAGCAATACATAATCAGCAAGTTCTAAGATTTACTCATCCAACCCAAGATTTATTAGATTCTTCACGTACGCTTACAGGGAAATCAACTTTCATACACTTCTCTTGCCTCGTTTCTTTACTTCCCGATTTACTCACATTACCGAGACTCACACCAGTAGAGCTCTAATAGTTCTTAATTCTAACTCAAGACAAACTCCCTCAAAAGACAAATGCCGAGCAAATGTTAATGTGTCCGATACGATGAAGTCTAAACTAAACAATGATCATGAATTTTCAACTTACATTTTTCCAAAGCAAAGGTGAAGTGTTTGTTTGGACAAAAATTTGCCCCCCCTTTAAAGCTCTTGTTTGAGTAGTTGCAAAACTATTGAAACATGCCCATGTGGCAAAATTCTATAGAATTTGAAAGGGGACGTTCATTTTGGAAAGACATTATCAACAATCAATTACGAACACCTCACTTGGTCACTTGGAAAGGATGACAATTTTGACAACATAGAAATGAACTATGCAAAGATTCAATTTTCACAAAGCACTATCCCTTTCAAAAAAAATTTTTTTTGAGTTCAAGATACGTACATCCGTAAATGGAAAAACTCTCTAAACCAAAATCCCTCACTTCACATGTTTCACTATACTCATTTGACACCCTTCGTAAATAACTCGATTCATGTTCAGCTTAGGTCTACAATGTCCAACTAGTCTCGCCTTTTCAACATCTTACGAGGAACTAACTAAGTGATCAAGACCCTCAATAAGGCCATAGTCTAGGAATTGAAAGACATGCAAATCATCATCAAATTATAAGGTACAACTAAATAAGGAGTTAGGACTAGAGATTCCAATCATCACATAACGTTACATCTAGCTAAGAGGTTCAAGTTACCCACACAAACACCTTCAATCAATTATCTATCTAGCACGTAGCAAGTACCCACACAATATATCATTATCTATCCAACACCACATTCTATGGAAGAATCTCACACAATAACACTGTACACTAGTTCTAACATGTAAGTTGAAACTAAATAGCAACACATTTTATACACCAAATACCATAATAAGTCAACCAATTACAGGCTCACCGCACAACTTATTGAAACTTCACAGTACCGAATACATCTACACGTCAACGGCTTCACACAGTACCCAACACCTCATCGAACGGGCTCACACAGTACCCAACGCAACCACGGGCTCACACAGTGTCCAATACAACAACGGGTTCACACAGTACCCAATATAGTACGGGCTCACACAGTACCCACCACACTACGGGCTCACATAGTGCCCTATACACTACGGACTCACACAGTGCCCAATTCGACAACAGGCTCACACAGTGCCCAAAATACCACAGGCTCACACAGTGCCCAATTTGATAACAGGCTCACACAGTGCCCAAAATACCACAAGCTCACACAGTGCCCAATTCGATAATAGGCTCACATAGTGCCCAAAATACCACAGGCTCACACAGTGCCCAATTCGATAACAGGCTCACACAGTGCCCAAAATACCATCACGGGTTCACACAGTACCCCATACAATCACGGGCCCACATAGTGCCCTGTACTCCATAACTCGCGGTTCCGAAAATTTAACAGTGATCATGTTCATTGCAATCTCATAAGGTTTTACACGATTTCTATCCATTTTATCAACCTAGAATACTCTCATTCAGCTACTTTAGTCAGCACATTTATATAGGTCTCTATCAAACAATATCACATAGATCACTCCACAATATTAATCGATACTAGTATGAACCACAGACTTTCATTATAGGAGTCATTCAATTAACGAACATCTCAAATATGCACAAGTAATCACAACACAGGTATATAAGTTCACACTACCTCACAATTCGGTATGTGATGCATGACCTGACCCCGTGGATCTCTGGACGCTCCCTCTGCTTGTCGGTTGTGGACAATCTACCGCTAAGTGCCCTGGATGGCGACATCGATAGCAAACACGGGGTGGCCTCTGACCATGGTATTCCCTCTCTTGAGGACAGTCTATTGCACGATGGCCCGACCGACGGCACCGATAACACACAATCGTTGACCCCGACGAAACTCCTGACGTTCTAGTAAGATTAGGTGGTTCTGAACTATGTTGTCCCGAGGTGGACCAAAACTGTTCTCTCTGTCTTTTCCTCCCTTGGCTTCCAGACGCTTCTATAGATACACTCTTGTCAACGGTTTGTTGTCTCTGTCCCCGTACTTCCGCTTCCCCTGGTGTTTCCTCCGTATACTCAATACTTCTAGCACACTCGACAATGTCAGAAAACCTTCCAATTCGTTGGCCTACCACAAACTTCCTGATAGACGGGTCTAACCCTTCCTCAAAACGCCTACACTTCCTTTCCTCTAACGCCACTAATTCTGGTGCAAAACGTGATAAAGATTGAAATTTTATAGCGTAATCAGAGACGGTCATATTTCCTTGCTCTAACTTCTCAAACTGTCCTCTAAGTTTCTCACGATACGTATCTGGAAAATATTGATTCTCGAAGAGTTCTTCAAACTCAGCCCAAGTCAGGTTCTCTACATCTGGTTCATTGATTCGATTAACCGCCCTTGCCATTCTCCTAGCATCTCTTCTTGCTCCTAAAATCGATTCCCACCACTCATTCGCCTCACCGACAAGTTGACAAGCGACTATACTCACCCGCAGGTCGTCCTCTGTAATCTTAAGCGCATTAAAGAACTTACGAATTTGTGCAAGCCAATGATCGGCCACAAGAGGATTGCTACTCTCCCCATCAAATTGAGGTGGATTCCTACGGCTAAACTCTCGCATGGCTATTATGGCCCGACTGTCAGCGTTATCCCTAGGAGGTGGTTGCAAAAGATTTGCTGCTGTAAGTGCCGCTACAATTTCCCTAGCAAGCTGATTCTGTCCTGCCCCCATTCTCGGATTACCAATCCTACCCCGTCTATTCTCAGGTCTCGGAGGCATATCACTACAAGGAAACAATGAAAAGATCATCAACAAAAGGATACACTACGAATCTCCAACTCCACCAATCCCGTCTAATAACTCTAAGTCAACCTACAACAACACAAATACAATGCCACATAGATGAGTGAATGCCACTCACATAGGTATGCACAAGCTTTGTTAAAATGCAGTGATTTTGAACCCATGAGACTAAAAGTCTCCCCACGGTCTCAAGGTATTCCAAACCTATGCTTTGATACCAAGTTGTCACGCCCTCGATTTTCAACATAAATAAAATAGCTTTTCATAAATAAAACTCCTCACATTAGCATACATAATACCCCAAAAGAGTTCACCATGTCCTGGTCATTAAATTACAAGTCCAACTCTAAGAGTTTGAATATATTACATCATTAAAAGAAATAGAGTTTAAGTTCTATTACATTCCCAAATCATGTTTTACCAAAATATCCACAAGTCTCCTTTACCACTTCTTCCGAAAATATGCACTAGAATGCATGCACTTCACTCCATGCTACCGCTCCGGGTTCACACCTGAAAATGATAGGTTGAGCTACACTAGCCCAGTAGAGAAATCTACACAACCATTATATGCAAATGGGATGACAGGTAGAATGGATAACAGGAATAAGGAACAGTATCTCAAGGGAGAAACAAAACACGACTAGTAATTATCCCAACGTCGATGACATAACTGAAGTACCATGACTACACATCAAGACTCTAGTTTAACCACGAGAACTTACTATCTATACGATTCTCTCATGACTGCCACTGCCTCTCATCTTATTTCAAATTACCAATCCGATATCTTAACTTATGAAACCATCATGATCAAAGAATCGCAAAGCCAATATCTCTCATATCAATCACACTTTCACAATGATACCCCTTTTTCATTCACATCGTATCACAGTTCCTTTATCGTTCTGTGCCATGAGCCAAAAGCTCCTGCCGGGCCATTTAAGGGATCCCGATACCCCTACTAGTACCTCCCTCACTGATGGAGCTAATTCAAATCACATATCATAGGTCACCACACCACAATTCCTCTGATACACATTACAATTTCGTCATTCATCTCAATCACATATGATGAACTCACAATAAAGACTTATTCACGTAGAAGTGGTACGGATAAATTCCACTTTAGTCAACTCGCTATCATCACGCCATTAGTTTCTCATATCACCATTTAAGCTTGTTCGTACTATACATTAAAGGACACTTAGTCACAACGATTCATAGATTTCATTCTAGCAACCCTTAAGTTGTACAAGATACGAAAGAGATGTACCACACATCACTCGTAAGGGAAATGTCTCACGTACTTACTCCTAGCATTGTTTGATTTAGCAAAGTGTCCAACGTGTTCGCCTTTCACATCGCATGTCAGCATACACAACCTTAGCCCACCTATATTCATTATGTTCTCTAAAATCTCACTTCGGTGTCAAAAGACTCATACGGAACCCAACGACCACTACAAACCCTAGTATACCACTAGCCTTGTCATACCATTCAATTAGATACTCAAGAGAACCTAGGAACATCCGTGTCTCCCCCAAACGATCCTAGGGAAAAAGGATTTCCCAACATATACGAACTTATCTATCTTATTTTGGCTACCAAACCTTAACGGTTAAGAATTGGGAGATGAGACCACCACCATTGGAAAGTAGACCTCCGGTACATGAATTTCGATATAAAATTTGCCCAAAACCGAGTTCGGATGAAAAAGTTATGCTCGATCGAAGTTTTTCCAAAAAAGCTGATTTTTCAATGTCTACCGGTAGACATTAATCTCTACCGGTAGAAGACCCAAATTTCACAAAAATGACAGACTTTTGAATACCTACCGGTAGACATTCAATGTCTACCGGTAGAAGACCAAAATTTCACAAAAGTGACACTACTGGACAGCGTTTCTACCGGTAGATTCAAAACTCCTACCGGTAGGACTTGGATTCTCAGTGCACGATTTTCAGATTCTACCAGAACAATTCCAACGACGAAACCAACGATCTAGGGCACGATCTAAGTACCAAATCAACTCATAAACATATAATAGAAGTGAGAAATCCCTACCGAATGGGTTTTGAGCAAAACCCCCAACTCCCAAGCAAGCCCTAGCTCCGAAAACCTTGAATCAACCGAATACTCCTCTCCGAGCTAAACCCAACGAAATACGAGCTCAATGTCGCGTGCGGAAGGTGGAATGAAGGTTAATCTTCATGGGTTGTGAGTTCTTGAGTGAGATTTTTTTGTGGGAGTGTGAGAGTGAGAGAGAGAGCCGGGCGGAGCCGAGAGAGAGACGTGAGTTGAGAGGATGAGAGAATATGATTCTCTACACCACACACACACACCTATATATATCCATGCACTTGTAATTCACCCTCGCACCCCTCCACTAACAATCTTACCACAATAACCCCAAATCACATAACCACATTATTGTTATCATTCACAAAATTTGCAACTCAAGCTTTTATCAAGCATCGAAATTATTAAAATTTAATACGGGTCTCTACAAACATCCACTCAACGAATTTGGAATAGACCCGGACAACCTATTATTGGACACATCAAACTCTGCGAGGTTTTTCAAAGACCCGACTTCTGATGGAAGAGAACCAGTCAACGAATTATAGCCCAAATTGAAAGAAATCGAAATCGATGAAAGATTCATGATTTCGAGCGGTATTGAACCATATAGATTATTATGAGAAAGATCTAATGCTAACAACTGTTGACAGTTGCCCAGACTCAAAGGTATGCTTCCACGGATGTTATTTTGCCCCAAGTAGAGATGATTCAGTGCACTTAAATTACCAAGTGAAGAAGGCAGTTTTGTGAATTTGTTCATGTCTAAATGCAGTCGGTTCAACTTATGAAATCTACCAATGGTGTCAGGAACATGGCCGGAAAAATAATTGTTTGATAAATGCAAGTTAGTGAGATTGAGGAGGTTCCCGATACCCGAAGGAATACTTCCATGTAGTTGATTCCCCTCTAGATACATGACGCTAAGATCGATAGAGAGATTGGCTACGGAGTTGGGCAATGAACCTTTGAGAGGATTCCAGCCAACAACAAGAACTTTCAATTTGGTGCAATTTGTTAGAGATGAGATAAAATAAAGGTCATCCTCCAACTGATTGTAGGCGAAGTTCATCATTCGAAGACTTAAAAGTTCTCCAAGATCTTTTGGCATCAGCCCGACGAAGTTATTGAAACCAAAGAATATATTTTCAAGACCGGAAGCATTAGACAACGAAGTAGGAATCATCCCTGTGAACAAATTATTAGAAAAGCCCAGAAACGAAAGATTAGGAAGTTTTGACCCTAAATCAGGAGGAATATTTCCTTCAAGGCGGTTATCTTGTACTGAGAATACAGTGAGAGTGGAGATGTTGTATATGCTAGAAGGAATCTTTCCAGACAACCTGTTATTCCCGACATTGAGAAATGTCAATCGCCGAAGCTTAGCAATACCCTCTGGAATCTCTCCCTGCAAATTGCAATCCTGAAAAGAAAGCCCGTCAAGTAATGAGAGGTTACCAATGGAAGGAGGGATGGTTCCCGAAATTTTGTTTTTATCGAGGATTAAATCTCGAAGCTTTGGGAAAGAGTCCCCTAGCTGAGTTGGGATGTTTCCACTCAGGTGGTTATTATCCAAATACAAGTACTCAAGAATTGAGCAGCGTGACAGGTTGTTGGGTAGTCCACCTCCAAATGAGTTGTTGCTGAGATCTATGCCTCGAAGGCGAAATAAACGACCAATCTCCTCCGGGATTGGGCCGTGGAAGCTGTTGTTTGAAAGATTGATTCTCCTCAGGAAGGAGAGGTTTCCTATGTGAGGAGAGAGTGATCCGACAAGGCCTTTGGATGTTAAGTTCAACATCACGACTCTATTGCGATGCCGGCGGCTGCACAGAATGCCGTGCCAGTCGCAGTAGTGGACTGAATCATTCCAAGAACTCAGGGCACCGATTGAGGCTTGATCATCAATGGCAGCCTTGAAGGCTAACAAAGCAAGTCTATCAGTTTCATTTGTACTCATGCCGTAAGTGTAGGGTGCGTTGCACCACCATACAATTAGGGCAGTGTAGAGCACAACAAGAAACCAGTTTGCCATGATATGAGTAATTCTGTCTAATTTCTTGTGTGTGTTTTGATTTCTGTTGGGGAATCAAGCTGGTGATTTATAGTATGAAAATGTCTCTTTAACATCAAGTAACATCAAGTGAGTCCCTACGTGGTGGGTCAATTTGGCGTGTCGATTGTGTCACGGGGACTTTCACATGCAACTACCACTTCCTTGTATGCATAACAACAATCAACTAATCAAACGCCTCAAAAGTGCTTTGGTCTAATGGTTAGATGGAAAATGGAAAAATGTTCCCATATCTAGCCCCACGTAATCTTTTTTTTTTTTTTTTTATAGTTACCCCTTGGAATATTTGCAAAAGAAAATTAAATAAGACTAAATAAAAACAGAAAATGGTCCTAAAAAAATGCAAATTAGGAATAAAATATACACTTTTATGTGTTTATCAGTGATAATTGATGAGTTAGGTGAAGTGAGAGAGCTTCACAACGGGTGCACTTGGAATGATATATGAGCCAGCGGCTATTAATGAATCACAGTTAAGAACATCAAGGGGTACAAGGTGGAGGATTTTGAGGTGTTTGGATGGTGTGAGGATTATTGCAACTTGCAAGTATCTGATGCGCGCATTCCTTTAAGGATAGATGAACAGGTTAACCGCGTCGTTTTCGGGTTATGCAGGTTGAACCTGACCTAGACCCGTTTAGCAATCGTGTTCTTGAGTCGTGTTATATACCTATTTTGTGTTAGAAATAGTCAACTCTAACCCACTAACTTCGTGTCGAGTTCAAGGCGTGTTAGCGTGTCGTGTTATAAATTCTCATCCCTAATTCCTTAGCCGTGTCCTGTTCTTTTTGGCTTTGGATCCTCAACCGTGACCTCAAATCCGGCTAGGGTAAATACCCCTAACAAACCACAAAATTTCGTAACAAACTCTACCAAATTTCATAACTAAAAATTTCATAAATAACACCACAAATTTTTTTTAATTCCTTGAGCCATCATTTGATATTTACTACGAAAATTGTAAACTACACCACAAAAGTTATTAAATAACACCACAATATTTGTAAATTCTTTAGCCCTGTGTCCTGTTCTTTTAGGCTTTGAATCCCCAGCCATGTCCTATTTTCTGCCTTCTTGGCTGCATGTCTAGCTAGTTTTTGGATTGTGTGTTAGTCGTTATCTCATCAACAGTCCCCTAGTAGAAGTATTATTTGTTGGGAAAAAATTTCGGCAATAACAGAATGGAATTCCAAATAACAATTTCCTCGACAAGTAAACAATTACAGATTGCATGTATTGAACAGATTATAACAAACGAGATACAAACAGAAGCAAACATCTCAATCAAGCAAGTAAAGAGGTCCTCATAAAATCTGTTATTTAATTGATTCCCATGTATGCTTTTATCACTTTTAACTTTGAATCTTGATCAGACAATTTTATTTTACAAATACTTTTAAACAAATTATTTCCACACCCATTCGACAATTTTATTGACAACCATTTTTTGTCTTCTTCTTCGTTAATTCTTGAGGATGATTCTATAGAAAATCTGAAAAGATTCACTATAATTTTAATCTTCTCTTGATTACCCTCGTATAAATTCATATTTGAAAAATACATAAAGAGTTTTAATTTGTGTTCAACTAAAATCATTCTTGTTCACTTTTTCACGAATAAAAAAGTAAAGTTGTAAGTTTTCATAAAAACGCCGGTGGGGATGGAGAAGGAGCTAGAGGATTTGGGGTGGTTTGAGAGGCGGTGAGAGCCAAGAGGTGGAAGGAGAGGAGAGGAGAGTGTAGGAGAAAAAGAAAAAAAATGTCACACTCCCAGCACCGCAAAGGAAAATCCTAGCTGAAAACGAGAGAGGACAGGATGAAATGAGAAAATCTCTGTTCACTATGGAAGTTCGGAGCCGAAACGAGGGAGTTTGGGTTCCTGTGATTAACAATCAGAGGAAAAATAATAGTTGTTCACTCTTTTCATTGCCTAGTTGACAGAGGATGGTGATCAAGGTTGGCTCAGGAGAACTTTCTCTAATTACGGCGTTGTCAAAGATGCTTTCATTCCTATTAAACTTAGCAAAAGAACTGGTTCCAAATTTGGGTTTGTTAGTGTTGACGCGCTCTTCTCCAAAAAGCAGGAGGAAGAGAGCCCCAACGCAAGTCGGCGTGTGATATAAAAAATGCGCGGGCATGCCAGGACCACGGTTGGTCCGGTGTGAAAGTTAATGCGAGTGCGTGAAAATCTGACTTTGAACAAGACATTGCGAGTCTCCTTGCCACAATGAAGTGGACTTCCAATTTTCTCAAGCGATGTGAAAAAGGAAATCGAGCGCGGGGCTCCAAGGATTTTCGTTAACGAAATAAAGAGATTACAACTATGAATTAAGTTGCAGAAAGGGAAATAATTCTAGACTACGAATACCGGAATTGAGAGATAAACTAGCTAATGTTTGAGTTGGGTGGTCGGGGACCACTTTTTCCTCATTCGGTTCTTGATTTTATAGAGGAAACCATGGCAGTTAAACGGTTACAATGAGCAGTTTTTTCTTCAAACAATTTTAGTTTTCCTGATGTTTTCTTTTCTTCTACATTACATATATACATGTACTGTATGAGAAATTATGCAATTGGCAAACTACCTGCAAAAGTAGTGAAATCAAATCTAAGATAAATTAAAAAAAAATTCTAACCTTCAAATTGAAATCAACATCACTTTTCTAGTACTAGTAGTTATGTGGATAGTCCCCGCAACAGCACTGAAAATTGATCGTTTTAAAATCGTGCTTCGGTCAATATAAATTTTAGGAGCAAAGGGAAAAATGGGGGTGTGGAACCTTGGAGACCGGAACAAATTACATTTACACGGAAAATTGATTTCTAAACTAACTGAAGGAAGGTTAATTATTTGGTGTTTTGAGGTGTGGACTAGTTTAAAGAAAATTAAAGAATTTCAGATTTCTTCAATAAATAAATGGAAGCTTAGGGTGTTGGGTCCACCGCTAGTCTTGTTACAATGAATTTTACAATCTTTGTATCAATCTCATGATTTTATATAGGGTTAATTATTTGTTGCCCCCTTTATCTATACACATTTTTCATTTTACCCCCTCTTACTATAGAACACTACAACCTACCCCACTTATCTTCAAATTCCTAACACATAAGGCCTGCCGTTAGTCTGGGATCCAAAAAATTGCCAAAGGGGCATGTGCATGTCACATGATCTGTAAAAAAAGAAAAAATTTAATAAATACACATGATCACTTTCAATCCGAGCAAAAAAAATTAAATGCTATAATTTTCAATCCGTTTGAATTGGTGCGAAGATCTTATTTCTCTGATCATTTTATCCTAAAGGATCATAATTAATTTTTGGCTCTAGGGCTCTCGTTAGTTAGCCCTAAGAGATATTTGGTTCTACTATTTTCTTAGGACTAATTAACGTGAGCTCTAGAGTCAAAAATTAATTATGACTCTTTAGAATAAAATGATCATAGAAATAAGATTTTCGCACCGGTTCAAACGGATTAAAAATTGGAGCACTTAATTTTTTAACCATATTTTTCAATATATAAACTGCCTATGAAAAATTAAGTGCTCGTTACAAAAGGAGGCAGCCCTAGCTTTGCTTTTATATTAGAAGCATACAATGGACCGAAACCCTGAAAAGGCTGACCCGCACGCATCTCGGTTCGCGCTCAGCTTAAATAGATTTCATCCCAACAAAATATGTTTCATTGTATCTTCTTCCTTTTCTTTTCTTTTTTCCCTATATGTGAATAGATCTTAATCTTTGGTTTTTCGTCATGCCAAAATTCGTTAAACATCTCTTCGATTTCTGAAAACTGTAGCATCGGTTGGTATTGAAGATAAAGAAAATAGATAAAAAGGTGAACTGACATCTAAGTAATGTGTTCATGAGATATATGTGTTGATATTTGAATTTGTTTAGAGTTATTGGCATATTATCTTCCGCCTAGTGGGCGGAGGTTAGCAAAACCGAAAAGATAAACATTGATTCTCAAAGTAGATTCTATTTTAAAAAGTTAGTGAAGTAAAAGTGTAATAATGATGTCTTCATAAAGATTAACTAGAAAACGTTATAACTTTTAGAGTATAATATATTCGGATGTGTCTGTATGTGTGCTATTAGCTTTCTTGATATGATATTCAAGCCTTGTGTAATTCATAAGTTTTCTTTAACACTGATACCAATAGCTTCTTTTTGCATTATATTCGGATTGCTCAATTTACCTACAATATGTAACAAATGATGGCAGAGGTTCAGTTTTTGGCATTGTCTTACTGATATTTTCCTGGTATTGAGTTTCGTTGGTTTAAAGAATCGGCTATGAAGTATATGTGTTCTGTTTGTGTCTGTTCGAATTTAGTTTCTGTAGATTATCAGAAATTTTCAGCGTTGTACCTTAATGAGTGTTTGAGCAAAGGTCTAGTATTATAATCCCAGCAGCGTTGTACTTTGTTAGCACGGGAGGTATAAAGCCTTGAAGAGCTATAAAAGAAGAAAACAATAAGTACGACATCGTCTCGGCTCATCATAGTGTGAAGTACTTTCTGTATTTTGCCCTCACTAACAAGTTCGCCGGTCTTCACCCGTTTGGCTACATGGTTCCAATTCTGTTGATTACCTTATCCAGAGGTAACCAAATGCACTCCAACCGCTCAATGAGTTTGGAATTTAGTTGAGAAGGAGATTATTTATTTGTCTGCTTCATTTGACTCTTGGTCAAGCATGGAAAATAATGCACCTTTGGTTGAAAAGGAGATTATTGTCTGCTTCATTTGACTCAAATTTCTCTCAAATTTTTTCTGCACAAGACACGGTACTCGTTGCTTTCCATGGTGTTACAATAGCGTACGAGGCCCGAAATCTAGAGTCCAAAGCATTGTCAAGCATTTTATCTTTTTTCAAAAATTTCTGCATAAAAAGACACAGTACTCGACTACTCGTTGCTTTCCATGGTGTCACAATAGCATAAGAGGCCCGAAATTTAGAGTCTGAAGCATTGTACGATTTTCGCCAACCGAACTTGATTATGGCTAGCCTCCCCCTGTGCAAAATTTAGGACCCTGTATATATTCGGCTTCTACTTACGAAAACTGCTATTATTGTTTGTCAATAAAAAAAAAATTGGCACTACTATTTACGGAAATGCAACTTATCACCCCAATATAATAAGACCCCCTTCTACCATATCCCACTCCTATTATTATCCCCTAACACCCCTTCAAAACTTATCCTGCTTACAAACGGATCGTAGGGGTTTGAAATTACTGCTCAAAATATTCAAATTGAGAATTCGGGTGATTGGATCATAATGTCTTATCAACATGAATCTATACTATTCGACCATTGGTTAAACATGATTTCCTTTAAGTCTTTCCAAGACTTACTCATTTGTCTGCTTCCAAATCTTCCCCATTTAATCTTCTAGTTGAACGGATGACATGCAAGGAATTGAAGAGAGGAGAAAATTTTCCATAGCATCACTTTACACCTAACAGTCAGCTTTTCTCTTCACATTTCTACAAAAAATATTCAAATAATGCAAGTGGACCCCAAATAAACAGCGTCACCCTCCAATCTAAATCTTGGCTCTGCCATTGACCGTATGCCAACTCCTTAGAATTGTTCATGCTTTTTTGAGCATGACATTACTCAATTGTAAAACTTACGTACTTCACTTGATCTAAAAAAGCATAGTCAGAAAGATTATACATATGAACAAGTTGCCAACTTTGTTTAAGAAAAGAAAATAGCTACTTGATCTACTTTGCTGCAATAAGTTAAAAAAAAAAAGGTCTACTTTGCTGCTATGCCGAGAAAAGTTTATTAACCCTTAATGCATTTTCTTTCTTCTCTTTCACTGAATCACTCTTCTTCTACGGGTTTGAAATCACTTAATTCTTAGAATATTTGGAAGTGCAAATTGGGTGATTGTAAAAGTCTCACAGGATCGATGGATCTAGACATGATTTCCCTTTGTCTGTTTTACTGTGCAGAAGTCTATCCAAGTCTTCTCATTTATCTTTTTCCTCATTTACTGGTAAAAGTTTAGTCGATTCCTTCATAATCATCTAGCGCAATGGATGTGACTTGACTCAGAAAATAACAAAAAAAAGAAGAAGATAGGATTTGAATCGACTCCAAACATTCACGAGGGTTGAGCATGAATTGTGAGAAGTGACCTCTACAAGGACGATGTAGAGCACAATAACTAACGACTTTTGCCTTTGTTTTTTTCTTTTTTCCTATTTTTGGAATCATGATTCGGGGATTTATTATGGTGTTCATATTCTGAAAATTTATCCCCAAAGTCTAGCTAGAAGATGTCAAGTGAGTCATTATCTTGGAAGAAAATTGTGTATGAACCATTAATGGGTCAATTCCTTTTTTTGAACGGCATTGATGGGTCAACTCTAGGCGTCTATGTGGGAGCAGAGAAGGGGGGAAAAGTAGTCATTTGTGTGGGTGCGATTTCCATCCTCTGTTCTTTGGATAAATACATTTCATTGTATCTTAAAACTGTAGCATCGGTTTTTATTGAAGAGAAAGAAAATAGATAAAAAGGTGAACTGATATCTAAGTAATGTGTTCGTGAGATATATGTGTTGATATTTGAACTTGTTTAGAGTTATTGGCATATTATCTTCCGCCTAGTGGGCGGAGGTTAGCAAAATCGAAAGGATAAACATTGATTCTAAAAGTAGATTCCATTTTGAAAAGTTAGTGGAGTAAAAGTATAATGATGATGTCTCCGTAGAGAGTAACTAGAAAACGTTAACTTTTAGAGTGTAATGATGTTGTTTTCATAAAAAAAATTGAATTCACGAAATGAGACTCTTAAAGAGGAGCGGAGGGAATACTATTTGAGGGAAATTTTTTTAGAGTAATGAATGAAAAGAGATAGATAAAGAAAATTTATTAAAAACCGTGACAACAAATTTTGAAGGATGGACTCTGGGCGTCTGTGCCTGATTAATTTTGGTTCCTAAAGATGGACTTTTGTCAACCAAATTAATTATGTCCCAGATTTTTGTCTCCAAAACACCAATTTCTTGTAGTTAGTCTACATTTCATAAAAGGTTTTCAATGTGTAACTTAAAAGTAATCCAAAAGTATTCTTGAAACTACAGATAAATCAATCGCATGCAAGTATAGATCGAATTTGTATACTAATAAGTATTGAATTCGTATAAGTAAATCATTCCATTTTTTTTTTTTAGTGGAGTAGGTAGGGTGAAGTTAATCTAAATCCAAAAAATTACTATTTCTTCAGGGCGGGGTAAATTGAGACAGGGTCCCTTTAGGCGGGGTAAATTGCCATCACTGTTTAAGAAGGTAGAAGGTTCCTAATACCTTAACAGCTTTGAAAGTTGATGCAGGGTGTGTATGAACTACGGAATAATCGTGCAACGAAGATGGACACAAACTTTAAAAGTTAGAGAAAGTTCTCTAGACTCTTTTAATTTCAATAATAATCAACAACTATATAGGCCTCGAAGGCTTACAACTTATTAAATAGGAGGAGAAACCCTAACCCTAATTGATTCGTCCCAAAACGGAAACCGAACTAATTAATAACGAAAATTACCAAAAACAGAAAAATTCAGAATAATAGCAAACTGGAAAATAGAGAAAATTCTAAGACTTCTCCCAAAAGAACGGCTTAATTCGGATTCTTCTTGCCCAAGTTATAAGCAAGTCAAATCTTTCCTTAAACGGCAAAATTGGGCTTTCGGGACCCTAAACGGTTGTAAACGGCTAAAAAACACACGGCACATAGCCAAAAACAATGTGTCTTGACCGTTGGACCATTTCGGATCGAACCCATAATCTTTGACGTATATGGCATCTCCATCAAAAGTGGACGGAGAAACTTCAAAACTAGACTAAAAAAGACTCCGCAGGATCACTCATTGAGTTATCTTTTCCGTGTTTGGGAGGAAAGAAAAAAATAATGTGTGGACAGATCGAATTGCTAGTGAAGAGCAAGTGGAGGGACTCTTGGCTGTCGTATGTTGAATCCAAGTCTCCGTTGGCTAAATAAATCCATCAAATTTGGACTACATAATCTTTGACGTATTTATCTCGATCTACTATATGCAGATTGCCACGTGGCACAACTCCGGTCCCTTTTAGCTCTCTCAAACTTTGAGGTCCTGAGATGATAAAAAAAAAAAAAAAACTTTGAGGTCCTTGAAATGAATTACTTTCGACTAAATCTAATTATATGACTTCATACTTACTTTTTTTCTTCATGTTTTTTCGCACAACATGTAACTAGGTTTCTCTTGAGCGGTGCCACCCCGTGCCCAAATCCTGGCTCCGCCATTGAATGGCACTTGAAATGATATATGAGCGGGGTATTAATGAATCACAGTTAAGAACATCTAGGGGTACAAGGTGGAGGATTTTTTAGGTGTTGCTTCGGAGATGTTTGAGGACTGAGTACTGCAAATATCTGATGCATTCCTTTAAGGATAGATAAACAGGTTAACTGCATCATTTTCGGGTTATGCAGGTTGAACCCGACCTAGACCTGTTTAGCAATCGTGTTCTCGAGTCATGTCATATACGTGTTTCGTGTTAGAAATAGTCAACTCTAACCCGCTAATTTTGTGTCGAGTTCGAGGCGTGTTATCGTGTCATGTCATGTGGACCAACTCCGTCGGCCAATCATATATTTGGGTTTCCTGATTTATTTGTTATAATTGAAAGGGCAAAGTACGGATTACCTCCCTGAGGTTTGCCCGTTTGGCAGATTACCTCCTTGGGGTTCATTAATAAACACATCGCCCACCTGTGGTTTTGGAGTAAAGTGCAACTCCTAACTCCGTTAACGGCAGAAGTAAAAAGACCACGTTATCCTTTCTTTAATTAATAAAGGCCTTTAATAAAGGAGGAGGCTTGATCATCTATGGCAGCCTTGAAGACTAATAAAGCAAGTCTATCAGTTTCATTTGTACTCATGCCAAAAGTGGACTGAATGTTGCACCACCACACAAGGGCAGTGTAGAGCACAATAACTAACGACTTCGCCATGATTATTTCTTTTGTTGTGTGTGTGTTTTGGTTCTGTTAGTGAATGTCCTTTCATATTGATGTTTTATAGTACGGAAATTTCTCCTTAACGTTTATGTAGCAGGCCGAGTTAACTGGCTCGGGCTTCACCGAGCGTAACACCGAGCCGTGGGACCAACTGTCCATATCCACTCCTAAAGCAGGTCTGATATAGCCTCGGCGGACCAACGATCCTAAAGCCTCCTGGCGTACTCCGATGAGTCTCGGCAATCGACGGTCCAACTAGCCCCTAGAGTGTGCTTTCCGACTCGGCTGTATTTCACTCCCTCGGCTGCCCCAAGGACGAACGTTTTCCCTAGACGCCTTCCTCGGCCAAACAGCCTCTCGGCTAGCCGACACTTTGACCGTCGGTTCACATTCGGTCTTGAACGGATGTGGGGGCCATTTCCCATCCCCCTTCACGTGGGAATGCCACTCTGGCTGTGATGACGATAGTGACGTCAGCCGAGCGGTTATCAGGTTGATGGTACCACGTGAAAGGGGGCCCGCTCACTCACCAATCAGTTACGAAACCCTAGTTGGTGACGTAGGAGATACGTCGGCCGACACGTGGCGAGCATGTATACGATCTTGGTTCGAGCTGAGCGATCCCTATAAATACACAGTGATGCCTCCTGAAAGAGGTACGTGGAATACACAACGAAAAACCCTAAAACACTTTTCTCTTTCCTCTTTGCAAGAGAACTGATTCTTGCACCGGAGGATCATCCCGGAGAACCTCCGGCGTGGTCTTTAGTCGTGCTCTGTTTTGCAGGACTAAAGAGGATCAAGGACGAGATTCAGACCCCGGAGCAAAGATACTCGAGCCATCTCAAAAGGAGCCCCACAATTTGGTGAACCCGACGTGAACTTTCTTCTTTCTGATCCACGGCGGCTCCTCCTTAGCCAATCCTCAATTCCTTGACAAAACAAGCCACTCTCACCACATCTCCACCACTTTTTACTCAGAAAATGGGCGGACCACCACCTCCCTTCCAACCCCTCAATCCTTCTCAGATCCTTTCGGACACAGGCGTCCACACCGCTTCCCCTTCTCACCCTCCTGGCTTTACCCCTCCGGGCGTTAGCACATCGGTTCAGCGTCCGGTGGGGCTAAGCGACGAAGCCTTGGCGTACGTACAGATGCTGGAACAGCAGCAGGAACAAACCAACTCTGATGTAGCCATTCTCAAAATGGAGATGGCCAAAATCAGGGCTAACGAGCGTCCGGCGGGCTCCCATTCAGGCTCTCAGGGAAGGCGCCGGCATGGTAATTTACCACCACCACCGCCTCACTTGGTGGGTGAAGGAGATCCTCATCGAGTCTCGGTATACGACCGCCTGGACCCACCACTAACGGACAATCGGGCCGGGAACAGCGCTCGCTTCGGGCAGCAACGTTCCCCGGTCCATAAGCGTCTCGGTAGTGGTGCGGGACACAGAGGTGGAAAGACAAGGAGGGAGGGTAGCCCTTACACCAACTACTCAAGCTCGTCGGCTGGTGACGAATACTCCCAATCCCAAAGTTATGACACGGTTGAAATTCAGGACAATGAGAACAATCTGGCCTTAATTCCACATGACGGACGGCGAAAGAGCCGAACGTCAAGGAGAGACGGCAAGGATCCTGAAATGTTCCCTCCTGAGCAAGAAGATTTCCTTCGGGAAAACACTCAAGCCGGACGCACGGTAAATTCGAGAAACCCACGAACTTTCCCTCGGGAAAAAAGCGTAAGCGTCATGGTTCGACACGATGAACAGCCGAGCCGACGAAAGGTCTATCGTACAGAAAATCTCCCAGATC
This sequence comes from Rhododendron henanense subsp. lingbaoense, assembly GCA_020567845.1. Taxonomy (NCBI): domain Eukaryota; kingdom Viridiplantae; phylum Streptophyta; class Magnoliopsida; order Ericales; family Ericaceae; genus Rhododendron; species Rhododendron henanense. The sequence continues at coordinate 31,870,102 of CM036315.1, read as the reverse complement.
CGGATCGGCTGAGAACCCCCATCGACAAGAAGGACAGGGCATACCAGCGTCGGCAAGACGAATCTGCCGACAGGGATAGAGAGTACCAGGCCTACAAAAAATCTCGGAGAGACAGAGACGGACGCCCGCCTCGGCCAACACACGAATATCAGCTGAAAAAATTGACCGAATCTCCCTTCTCGGCCAAAATTCAGGCGACTATGCCGAAGCCCGGTCTCCACCTGCCAAAGTTCCAGAAATTCGACCCCAGTTTGTCCGAGGCTTACACCCATCTCATCAGCTACCGAAGCACAATCTCCTGCGTCACCGAAGACGACGCCATCATGTGCAAGGCATTCCCCTCAAGCCTCGGGCGCCTCGGCTTGCTATGGTTCAATCAACTGGAGGCAGGATCAATCCACAGCTTCAAGGAACTTGAACGAGCCTTCAACTACAGGTTCATCACAAGCAACAAACAAGCCAAAGAGGAGGACGCATTGGCTCAGATGAAGAAGAGGCCCGGCGAGACGCTTCGGAAGTATGCCGAGCGCTACTGGCAGTTATTCAATGAGATACCCGGTGTTGATCAGTACTGGGCAGCAAGAAACTTCAAGAATGGATTGGAGACTGGAAGTAAAATCCTAGACGAATTGGCAATTCGGGCTCCCCATGGGATGAATGAATTAATGAGGACGGTTGAGCAGTTCTGCTCATACGAGGAGTTCCTCGCCGAGCGAGAACTCCAAGGAGGACAGAACTCAGCCATCCCTCACAAGCTTCACGTTCCTACACCTCAGATCTCGGCACCAAAGCCAGTAGCCGTCACACAACCAAAGAAGCAAGTCAACACGGTAAAAGTTGCAAACAAGAAGGCTCCCAAGGACCACGACTATGTGGCCGAGACAACGGTTTTTAAGGAGCCAATCTACTTTCTCTTACGAACCTTGGAGCGCGAGCCGTTCTTCGTTTGGCCGAACCCACCCAAGCTCAACACCGAAGCGGGAAACGATAACACTCGGAAGAGATGTTCCTACCATAACGAGCTCGGACATTACACAACGGGTTGCGCCCCATACAAGGCACTGTTGGAGAATCTGGCAGGTCAAGGACTCTTGGATGATCACATCGATTGGACCAAAACGCCGAGGCGCCAGCCGAATGCTGGGGGCCAGCATCAAATCCCACGTCCAGTCGGCGTCATCAACGTAATCCACGGGCCAGTAACCAAGGAAGGAGCACAAAAGCTTCGGTCTGAGTTGGACAAGGCCAAAAAATCTGCAGAAATTTTTTCTGTCTCATCCACTCTCAAAAGACCTCGGCCAACTGGGAGACCGTGGTCTATTACCTTTACCGACAGAGATCTCGAGCGAGTACAGACACCTCACAACGACGCCTTGGTGGTGACAGTGCAAATCTCTACTCATTCGGTTAAACGGGTCCTTGTGGATCAGGGAAGTTCGGCAGAAATCATGTACTTGTCCCTCTTTAAAGAGCTCAACATCCCAGAATCATCTTTGATCCCAAGCACCGTTCCTCTCGTCGGATTCAGCGGCACGCCAGTCTGGCCCATCGGCAAACTGGTTCTTCCCGTCGTCACAGGTTCGGTTGCCGTCAATATGGAGTTCATTGTGGTGGACGCTCCGAGTCCCTATAACGCAATCCTCGGCCGGAATTGGCTCCACTCCCTCAAAGCCATTGCCTCGACTTACCACCAAGTGGTGCGGTACATTGGGTCCACTGGCCGACAGGAAGACCTGCACGGCGACCAAGTTCAAGCGAAGCAGTGCTACGTCTCGGCCGTTGGAAAGGCGCCGAGCCCTAACCGAGTTCATTGGGTAGAGGTTCCAGACAAACCGGTCCTGGAAGATGTCGGCGCTCCAGCTGAGCACAAATCAATTGAAGATCTCGTGAAAGTACCAATCAATGAAGACGGGTCACGCTTCTTCATGCTCGGATCCAGCTTGACGGACGCCGAACGTGAGGAATTGGTCCAATTTCTTAAAGACAACATCGAGGTCTTCGCCTGGACTCCTTACGAGATGCCAGGCATCGACCCACAGGTCATTCGGCACTGTCTCAACGTCTCCAAATCCGCCAAACCGGTAATACAGAAACCCAGACGTTCGGCAGCTATCCATGCCGAAGCGGTGAATGAAGAGGTCGACAAACTCCTCGCAGCAGGAGCCATCAGGGAAGTTCAGTACCCCACCTGGCTCGCCAACCCAGTGGTGGTAAAGAAGAAAAATGGCAAGTGGAGGGTCTGCGTGGACTACACTAACTTAAACGACGCCTGTCCAAAAGATTGCCTCCCTCTCCCAAAAATTGATCAGTTGGTAGATTCAACAGCTGGCCACGCTCGGCTGAGCTTCATGGATGCATACCGAGGCTATCATCAGATCGCAATGGACCCGGACGATATGGAGAAGACTGCCTTCATTACTCCGAGGGGCCTCTTTTGCTATCTCGTAATGCCTTTCGGCTTAAAGAATGCCGGCTCAACTTTTCAGAGGATGGTCTATCTGTTGTTCGGCATACTTATCGGTGAAATAATGGAGGCTTATATTGATGATATGGTCGTGAAGAGTCTCAAGGCTGAAAACCATTTGTCACATCTCGCCGAGGTGTTTACAATACTAAAGAAATTCAAGTTACGCCTCAACGCCGAGAAATGCGCTTTCGGCGTCGGCTCCGGAAAATTCCTCGGATACTTGGTAACGCGAAGAGGTATCGAAGCCGATCCAAACCAAATCACGGCAGTGCAACAACTGAAGGCTCCATCAACCCCTCGGGAGATACAGAAGCTGACCGGAATGGCCGCGGCACTCAACAGATTCATCAGTCGGTCATCCGACAGATGCCATGTGTTTTTCCAAACTCTGAAAAGGCAAAGCCGAAGGAGCTTCAAGTGGACTGAGGACTGCGATGCGGCACTCGCCGAACTTAAGACTTATCTCGGTTCGGCCCCACTCCTGGTCAAACCATCGCCCTTCGAAACTCTTTACTTGTACCTCGCTGTCTCCCCTCACGCCGTCAGCTCGGCTCTTGTCCGACGCGAAGGCGCCGAAGATCAGCCAATTTACTTTGCTAGCCGGACGCTGCTGCCAGCACAAACTAGGTATCTACCATTGGAGAAGCTCCTGCTCGCACTGGTGACATCGGCTCGGAAACTTCTTCCATACTTCCAGGAGCACCCCATCATCGTCCTCACGGAATTCCCGCTGAAGAACCTTCTTCGGAAGGCCGACCTTTCAAACCGAGTCTCGCAGTGGGCTGTCGAGTTGGCCAACTTCGATATCCATTTCGAGCCTCGGACGGCCATAAAAGCTCAGGTCTTGGCCGACTTTATAGCCGAATTCACTCCGGGAAGTCCAGACGAGGCGGCACTAATCCAACCAGAATATGGGATGCTGGAGCAGCATGAAGCTCGGAAGACTTGGAACTTATTCAGCGGCGATGTCTGGAAGCTGCACGTTGACGGAGCTTCGAACAGCAACGGCTCGGGCGCCGGAGTTGTTCTTGTCACCCCCTGCGGCGTGATCCACGAAAGTGCAATAACGATCAACTTCCAGGCAACCAATAACGAGGCCGAGTATGAGGCTCTGTTAGCTGGTCTACGAGCGGCAGCAAAACTTCAAGTAGAAGACTTACACGTCTACTGCGACTCCCAATTAATCGTTAATCAAATAACAGGGGATTACGAGGCTCGGGATCCCAGGATGCTCAAATACCAAGCTACGGCTCTGGAGCTCATTCGGCAATTTAAAGGATTTCACATCGAGCAGATCAATAGAGAGTACAATGCACACGCCGACGCTCTAGCAAGCTTGGCCTCGGCAGCCAAAGCTTCAGAATACCGAAGCATAAGCCTCGGCGAGATTGATGTCCCCAGTTTTGAGGTCCCGGCAGAGGTCCTCAACATCTCCCTCGGACCTAGCTGGATGGATGAGATCGTCGCCTTCCTCAAAAACGAAACCCTCCCGTCGGACAAGAAGGAAGCACACAGGGTCAAGGGCAAGTCGGCTCATTATTGGATCTCCGAAAACGGCCAACTCTATAGACGAAGTTTCACTGGGCCGTACCTTCGCGTTGTCCATCCTACCGAGGTTCCAGCGATCCTGACCGAGCTACATTCTGGAAGCTGCGGGTGCCACTCTGGTGGACGTTCTCTCTGTCAACGGGCCCTCAGTCAGGGATACTTTTGGAAGGGAATGAAGAAGGATTGCGAGGAAATTGTCAAGAAATGTAAGCCGTGCCAGCTATTCTCCCCTATCCCTCGGAAGCCAGCCCAGACTCTCAAACCCATTACCAGCCCATGGCCTTTCGCTCAGTGGGGCTTGGACATAGTTGGGAAACTCCCTACGGCCCCTGGAGGGTTCAAATTTCTTATCACAGCGACTGATTACTTCTCTAAATGGGTTGAAGCCGAACCACTAGTCACAACGACTGAGGCCGACGTTCGGCGATTCGTTTGGAGAAACATCGTTACAAGATTTGGGGTGCCATACGCAATTGTCTCGGACAATGGATCTCAGTTCGTCGGCAAGGAGCTGACAGGACTCTGCGAAGAATTTGGGATACGATTCTTTAATTCAACTCCCTCGTACCCCCAAGGCAACGGTCAAGCCGAGGCCACCAACAAAACCGTGTGCGCTGGCATCAAAAGGCGGCTGGACTCGAAGAGAGGGCTATGGGCCGAGGAACTGCCAAGGGTACTCTGGGCCTACCGATCCACCCCAAGACGCTCCACGGGCCAAACACCATTTGCAATGGCCTTCGGCATGGAGGCAGTCATCCCACTAGAATCAAGATTTCCAACACTCAGAACTGAGACCTTCGACCCTCAGACAAACGACGAGGCTGTCGCTACAGAGCTAATTTTGGCCGAGGAGAAGAGAGATGAAGCCCAACTCAAGCTGGCAAGCTACCAACAAGAGGTCGCTAGGGGCTACGATAGAAGCGTTCGGCTGAAAAAGTTCAAACCAGATGACTGGGTCTGGAGGAAGGTCGTTCAGGCAAGCCAGAAGACAAAATTCAAACCCAACTGGGAGGGTCCATACCGAATCATTAAGGAAGTGGGCAACGGATCCTACAAATTGGAAGACAAAAATGGGAAAGAGATTCAAAATCCCTGGAACGCCCTCAACCTCAGAAAAGCTTACCTCTGAGGAAATTACTTGGCCAGAGCTCGCCTCGGCCTTTATCTGTCTTTTAATTCCAAAATTTGTAACACGTGTTGAGAACAATTTTACTTGAAATTGAGTGGTTATTTTCCAAACACTTTGATCTTAACTTTATTATTCTCTCCACCATGTTTCGTTCGACCTCGGTCACACAGTTCGGCTTCTGAGCCACCGGATTTAGTATCCAGAACCACTTACTTGCCTCGGGCGATTTGACGTTCGGCTAAGTACAGATCATTAAACCTTATGGTTTATTTATGCTCGGCTTCGTTCATTTTTGACTTGAACAATTAAAGCCACACTCACTCATTTACTTAAGTCTCTTAAACTTTTGGCATAAGGCTGGCATTTGAGCCGAGCCTTACACCAAAATAGGGGCTGATAAACAAGTAAATATACAAGGGATTCGAAACCATCGGCAACGTCAACACAAAAAAAATATTTCTAAGGCATGAGGAAATATTCAAACATTCAGACCATTGGAAAACAATTCTAAGGCATTGGAAAAACTTGACATGTCTTATAAAAACTTAACTGGAAGGCACGGCATAGTGCAGCGTTCGGCGCCGTCCCTCCACAAAAACTATTACAGACTTAAGATTTAAAGTACTTTAAAAAAAAAAAAAAAAAAAAAAAAAAAAAAAAAAAAAAAAGCGCGAGGAAAAAGCTAAGTTAAGAGATCTAGGGTGGCAGCAGCTCCATCTTTGCCTTCGGCAGGAGCCGCCTGATCTTGCTTCTCTCCTCCCTCGGATGGCTTCTCCTGCACAGAGGCTTCAGCCATTTCTTCATCCTCATCTTCCTCGGGTGGGAGAGGAGCACATTCTTCCTCGGTGTAAGGCAGCCGAAGGTCAGGAATCACCGGCGGAGGAAGCTGCTGGCGAAATTTATTGTCAGTCTCGACAACCAAGACATCAGCCATGGCTTCGGCACCAGCAGCATATCCAAGCTCGAAGAACTCTGGGAGCCTTTCCTCCAGAGCGTCATTCACCATCTGATGGGCCGTCTGAGTATACTCCAGAGCAGCCCTTTTTATCCCAGCTTCATAGCCTTTGGCGTCGGCTTCGTCCAGTTTCTTCTTCTCCTCCACCCTCATCCTCTCCATGTCAGCCTCGGCGGTCGCAGCAGCAGCTTTAGCTTCGGCCAACTCCTTCTTCAGTCTCTCAACTTCGGCATCGGTCTCCTGAAGCTGAGTTTCCGAGATCTTGAACTTCGCTCGGAAGTTGTCTCGGTCAGTCCTGTACCGCTCACGCTCGGCTGTAACCTTGACGGCTCTGTCGTAAGCATTCAAAGCAGCCTGGCCAGCCTGAAAAAGAAACAAGTCAAGAACATTAAAAAGGAATTGAAGTACAGAATCCTAAATTCAAGGGTTGTTAAAAACATACCTGGACGAGGTGAGAGCACATATCGCCGAGTCCTGGGATCAGCTCGGTTGGAAGCTGGTCACAGTCCCTCGGAAGGGCCAATCCCCTCAGTAAGGTAACAGCCAGGTTCGGCTCTTCCTTCACCGAGTCCTTCACCATCAGCACCCTCCCATCGGCCATAGTGTATGATGGACTGAAGGGGCGTGGGACCTCGGCTTCAGCAGGACCACTGTCCAAGTCGACGCGGCCCTCGGTCTGACGACCCTGGTCTTTTTGAGGAGGGGGTAGGCGAGTCTCAGAGGGGGCGGTTTTTGAAGCTTTCGGAGGAGGGACCTCTTCCGAGAGCTTTTGCTTTTTCTGCTGTTGCTGCTGCTGGTCCGTGCTTCGGCCCCGAGCAGGGTTCGCACTTTTCGTCGGAATGCTCGGCCTCGGAATGTTCCTCCTCGACATTTCTGCTTCAGTCGGCTCACGAATCTGAAGAGGGGCGTTCAAACCTGGTCCTGTCGGCTCGAAGATGAAATCTTGTCCGAGCGGAGAGAGCCACTCCTCGGCAGAAAATCCGATCTTCGGCAATCGAACTCCCTTTTGGCGCTTTTCGCTTGGACCCTCAGTGTTGGTCGGCGCCCTCTTCTTCTTCGTCCCCTGACTCGGCTGGACCGGCTTCTTCCCCTTTGATAGGTCGCTCGGCTCACCGTCCTTTTTCTTGTCCTTCTTCTTCAAAACGCCTTTGTACGACGGCTCGTAATCCAATAGCGTTGGAGCGTGTCGGCAGGCCTGAGCTAGAATTTCCTCGCAAGCTTTCTCCCGAGCCTGCGAGTTCTGAGTCTTGGATATTGGGCCGAGCTCTGCAAAAAATAAAGAAGACAATCAACAAAGAGAAAATTATTAGCCTCGGTGAAGAAAGGAAAAGTTAAAGCAAGGTGAAAGACAAGTAACAGATCTTCGAACCTCGATTGTCGACAAACCTCGGAATGGGATTCCGACGGTTAGCCTCGCCGAACTCGAAGTTCCCTCGGACCTCGAGGAACAGATTGGCCCACTTATCTGAATCAGAAAGACCCTCTATCAGAGAGTCTTTTCTCGGCCTAGTGGTGAGAAACCGACGTTTGGATTTCCCATGCCGAGACATGGTGTAGGTATAAAAGAGGTCGGTCGGCTTGAAGTCGATACCATGGAGTTCAACCATGGCGGCTAAGGACATGATAATCCTGTAGCTGTTGATCGCCAACTGGTGGGGGCACAAGCCGAACTTGTACAAAATTTCCCTAAGGAAGGGATGGAAGGGGAACCTCAGGCCAGCCTCGGTTATAGCCATTAGCGGCATGGTGATGTGCTCCGGCCTGTCTCCCCTCTTTGCCCTAATGGCGTCACTCCTCACTCGGTGGATGTAAACGTCGTTCGGAATATGATACTTCTTGCAGAAAGCCTCGTACTCTCCGGCCTCCCCTGAGAAATAGTGGGCGTAGGGGCATAGGATCCCTTTGTCAAAAAAGTCGTCATCACTCGCTGCTGCCGAGGTTGAAGCTTGTTCCCCAGATTCAAACCTTAATTCGGCCTCTCTACCCCTCCTTGGCTCGGCCTCAGACACGGTCCCGGGAGTAGAGACAATCTCGGGTTCGGTGGCGTGGTCTTCGGCGGCATATTCGAAATCCATCTCGGCGTTCGAATCGCCAGACACAGGAGAAGTAGCGGACATCTCTGTAGGCACAAGTGGCGCGTCTCGGCCAAGGTTCCTACGGCGTTCTACCAGGGTATCGACGACTCGGCGCTCGGATTCGGTAAGAGAATCGTCGGAGCCTGAAGAGATGTTGATGACCTCGTGAGCCAGACCTAGGAGAAAAGGAAAACAAATAAAATAAGAACGCCAGGCATCCGCGTCGGCAGAAAGAAAAGACAAAAAGGTTCGGATTACGCTACAGGCTCACGAGTCATTTTTTCTAAAAATCCTAAAGTGTGGTTCGGCATCCTTCGAAGAGAAGGTTTGGTTCAGCTACAAACATCGAGGTGTTCGACGTTCGGCCACCTAAGCTACCAAGACAAAAGCCTCGGCATTCTACTGTTCATTCAGCATCCACTTGGAGGCTCGGAAGAACTGGTTGAGTTTGGGGATGAACACGCTGTTCATCCCCAGGTATTCTACTGTTCATTCAGAACAAAAACCAGGAAACTGCCCCAAAAAGCCCAGAAAAAATGCATAAAAAGTTATGAAGGACAGCAAGAAAGGAAGATCGATCACTTACTTGAAGATTTGCAGTGAACTTGACTGGGATTGGAAGATCTGGATCTTGAACGAAGTCTGGGACGGGTCTGAGGAGTGAGAAGCTCTGGGTTTGAAGAGAGAGAAAGTGCGAGAACCTTTCTCTCTCCTCCCCTCCCTCTATTTATAAGCGGACGAAACCGTTTCGAACTTCCCGCGCAATAATGATCACGCCGAACCTCTGACCATTGAAACCTGGCCACGTGGACAACTCCGTTTCCCGTGCGTACTGGAAACGTCCCTTCGTCTGCCAAAGCGTCCTTTCAACTGACACCGCCCTTCGTCATTTGACATCTGTCAAGCAGCCATTGGGGCTCGGATCTTACCATTTTTGTCATTTAAAGAAGACCCTCGGCTGGGGCAAGGGCTCGGCACCACTGAAGTCAATCCCTACCAACTCCGGAGCCTCGGCAGGAATTGAGGGGCTATTGTAGCAGGCCGAGTTAACTGGCTCGGGCTTCACCGAGCGTAACACCGAGCCGTGGGACCAACTGTCCATATCCACTCCTAAAGCAGGTCTGATATAGCCTCGGCGGACCAACGATCCTAAAGCCTCCTGGCGTACTCCGATGAGTCTCGGCAATCGATGGTCCAACTAGCCCCTAGAGTGTGCTTTCCGACTCGGCTGTATTTCACTCCCTCGGCTGCCCCAAGGACGAACGTTTTCCCTAGACGCCTTCCTCGGCCAAACAGCCTCTCGGCTAGCCGACACTTTGACCGTCGGTTCACATTCGGTCTTGAACGGATGTGGGGGCCATTTCCCATCCCCCTTCACGTGGGAATGCCACTCTGGCTGTGATGACGATAGTGACGTCAGCCGAGCGGTTATCAGGTTGATGGTACCACGTGAAAGGGGGCCCGCTCACTCACCAATCAGTTACGAAACCCTAGTTGGTGACGTAGGAGATACGTCGGCCGACACGTGGCGAGCATGTATACGATCTTGGTTCGAGCTGAGCGATCCCTATAAATACACAGTGATGCCTCCTGAAAGAGGTACGTGGAATACACAACGAAAAACCCTAAAACACTTTTCTCTTTCCTCTTTGCAAGAGAACTGATTCTTGCACCGGAGGATCATCCCGGAGAACCTCCGGCGTGGTCTTTAGTCGTGCTCTGTTTTGCAGGACTAAAGAGGATCAAGGACGAGATTCAGACCCCGGAGCAAAGATACTCGAGCCATCTCAAAAGGAGCCCCACAGTTTACAAGGCAGCAGGTGATTCCCTACTTGGAAGAAAATTTTCTATGGACCATGTAGTGGGTCAATTGTGCGTGTCTCTTTGGGCAAACAAGGTAGAAAAAACATGTCAGTGTATACAAGGTTGTCAAATCCCGAATCTAGTCGAGTATCGGATTTATGCTTTTCGGAATAGTGAATTGTATACGACTCGATCCAAATTTTGAAAATACATTTGGGAAATGTATTTGCACCTACATAAGAAAGATACATAATAAAATTATTGAAAACTTTAAGCTTAAATCTGTATTGAAGGTTATTTTTCATTTTTCAATTTATGATCACGTGGTCTAATAGGAAATACACTTGTACATGGTAAGAAAAATAGTAGTAATACAACAAAATGGATATGTGTGTCTTAACACTATAAAAGTATGAAGCCTAATAGGTACGAATGAGCTTATATGAAAACATTTGTGGATTGGTTGGAGGCTATGACTTATGAGTCCTTCCCCCTCTATGATTTATTGTGCTCTACAAGGACAATGTAGAGCACAATAACGAAAGACTTTTGCCATTGTTTTTTTTTTTCTTTTTTCCTATTTTTGGAATCATGATTCGGGGATTTATTGTGGTGTTCATATTCTGAAAATTTATCCCCAAAGTCTATAAGATATCAAGTGAGTCATTATCTTGGAAGAAAATTGTGTATGAACCTTTAATGGGTCAATTCGTTTTTTTGGACGGCATTAATGGGTCAACTCTGGGCGTCTATGTGGGAGCAGAGAAGGGGGGAAATGTAGCCAAGGGAACGAGCCAACAGAGAGGTGGACCAACGGAGGGGCGGGCTCTGTGTCATGAGAGAGAGAGAGAAGAGCATTGAATTATCTGGCAATGGCTTTGACTAATGAGGGCTTAATAGCCAATTACACAAAAATTGTCATGGCCCAAGCAAAAGGTATCGTGACATTAGGGCTCCCATCATGTTAATCTTTGGTTTTTCGTAATGCCAAAATTCGTCAAACATCTCTTTGATTTCTGAAAACTGTAGCATCGGTTAGTATTGAAGAGAAAGAAAATAGATAAAAAGGTGAACTGATATCTAAGTAATGTGTTCATGAGATATATGTGTTGATATTTGAACTTGTTTAGAGTTATTGGCATATTATCTTCCGCCTAGTGGGCCAGGTTAGCAAAACCGAAAAGATTGCTTCTAAAAGTAGATTCCATTTTGAAAAGTTAGTGGAGTAAAAGTGTAATGATGATGTCTCCATAGAGAGTAACTAGAAAACGTTATAACTTTTAGAGTATAATGATGATGTCTTCGTAAAAAATTGAATTTACGAAATGAGACTCTTAAAGAGGAACGGAAGGAATACTATTATCGTTTGTACAAAATATCGGATAAAATATTTGAAGAGTATAATGATGATGTCTAGTTTGATTGCTCACCTAACAAGATGATTTGAATCATTTATTTTATTTTGATTCCCATTGAGTTGAAGTGCATGTACACTGATCCGGACACCTTAATTATAAATAAATAAAAAATTATCAACAAGCTTCTAATAGTCATATTAGCTTCCCAAAAAATGGACAAGTAGAGTCAAATGATACTGGTGGGCCTAAAACACTCTAATATCCCTGTTCGATTTGGATTTTGAGGAAGATTATTTTAGAGTAATGAATGAAAAGAGATAGATAAAGAAAATTTATTGAAAACCGTGACAACAAATTTTGAAGGATGGACTCTGGGCGTCTGATTAATTTTGGTTCCTAAAGATGGACTTTTGTCAACCAAATTAATTTTGTCCCTGATTTTTGTCTCCAAAACACCAATTTCTTGTAGTTAGTCTACATTTCATAAAAGGTTTTCAGTGTGTAACTTAAAGTAAGTAATCCAAAAGTATTCTTGAAACTACAGATAAATCAATCGCGTGCAAGTATAGGTTTTCAGTGTGGCCACCCCGTTGTTTCAGTTTTTTTTTGAAATTAGAATATAGGACAACATGGTGGCCCCCCAAGTGGTGGTAGAAACTGGAAACAATCCTTCTCTTCAATGTCACGTGACTCAAGAAAACAAAACACATGGGTGGTCCCCACCACTAAAATACTACTCCCTCCGTCCCTTTTTAAATGTCCTGCTTCGTAACTCCAACTTATTAAAAAGACATCATCATTATACTTTTCACATCAACTTTTTCCTCCATTTTCCCTACTTACCCATCATCATTACACTTTTACTCACTAACTTTTCAAAATGGAATCTACTTTTAGGGACAAAATAGACAATTCACCAACTTTTACCCACTAACTTTACAAAATGAACACTTATTAAGGGACAACCCAAAATGGAATACTGGACTGCAATAAAGGGACGGAGGGAGTAGTAGAAAATTGTGTTCCACAATAATTTAGGGCTTTACCACGACATTCTTGATCAAAAAATTAATTTAGGGCTTTAAGGGATCACAACACACACCTTGACCCGGCTCTCTCTCCCAACGGCTGGGTTTACAAAGAGGAAAAAAAAAAAAAAAACCTACTTCCTTGTCTACAGAGTGGTGGTACTTGTACTTATTCTTCCAGTTTCTACTGCAACTACAGAAAGAGCATTTTCAGCTATAAATATTGTCAAAACGAAGCTTCGCAACAAAATGGAGGATGAGTTTCTCAACGATGCTTTGGTTTTATTCATCGAGAGGAAATTGCGGCAAAATTCAGTTCCAACTCAATCGTTGACAACTTTAAGGATCTAAAGGAGCGTTGCATTCCATTCTAATACATGGTTGAGGTAACACATTGAGAAACTTTTATGCGTACAATATCAAAAAGTAAATAATGCTACCCACAAATGTTATACAATACCATAAATTGGCATTATTTTACCACAATGAGTCGTACCAAAAATTCTTTGACTCGTATGATATTCCATAACAAAATCAAAATATGTCGTACCAGAATTAACAATTGTTATACCCAAGCCAAAAATATTTGTAAAATGCCACAAATTTTATAAAATAACCACAATTGTTATGACAACACCTAAGATTATCATTTTCTTACCACAATGTGTCGTACCAAAGGAAATTGATTAAAATATTCCGTAATAAAAACATGTCTAAAATACCACAAATTCAATAACATAACCAAATTGTTATGACAACACCATAAATTAACGTTTTCATACCCGTAACATATCGTATAAAAAAAAATTCAATCAAAATGTTCAGTTAACAATAGTTATAATTGGTAAAATACCATATCATAATTAAATAATATAAACACAATTGTTATAATAAAATCATAAAGTGGCGTTACCTTATCACAACCTTAAAATTTATTATGGTGTTCATATTCTGAAAATTTATCCCCAAAGTCTAGCTACAAGATGTCAAGTGAGTCATTATCTTGGAAGAAAATTGTGTACGAACCATTAATGGGTCAATTCCTTTTTTTGATCGGCTTTAATGGGTCAACTCTGGGCGTCTATGTGGGAGCAGAAAAGGGGGGAAAAGTAGTGTGGGTGCGATTTTCATCCTCTGTTCATTGGATAAATACGTTTCATTGTATCTTCTTCCTTCTTCTTCTTTTTCCCCCTAAATGTGAATAGATCTTAATCTTTGGTTTTTCGTCATGCCAAAATTCGTTAAACATCTCTTCGATTTCTGAAAACTGTAGCATCGGTTAGTAATTTTTTTTTTTTTTTGATAATCAAAAGGGTAGAGGAGGGGGCGACCGGCGTAGCAACCCCCCTTGGGCGTGACCATAGGGGCTCCCAACCCGCTGTGGAATGTCCGGTTCGAGCCATAGCTACTGTCCGTGAGGACAGGCCGTCACCACAGCACCACCTAGGTGCACAGCTGGCACAGGGCCCTCCACGCGTCCCTCCAACTCATAAATATTTTTTTTGCAGCTGGAGGGGCTCGAACCCGAGTGCACGTGGTTAGTATTGAAGAGAGAGAAAAATAGATAAAAAGGTGAACTGAGCTTGTTCTTCTAAATAAGCCATTGGCTTTCCCGCCAAAAAGTCAAAATTGGATTTCGATCAAATTTTTTTACTTTTTAGATTCCTCTTATCATGAGGATGTAATAATCCCCAAAAAAATGATGATAAGCCAAGTGATACGAAAAAAATTTGAATAAGGACAAAAAATAAGCCACAAATAAGCCACTTGGCTTATTTAGAAGAACAAGCCCTAAGTAATGTCTTCATGAGATATATGTGTTGATATTTGAACTTGTTTAGAGTTATTAGCATATTATCTTCTGCCTAGTAGGCAGAGGCTAGCAAAACCGAAAAGATAAACATTTATTCTAAAAGTAAATTTCATTTTGAAAAGTTAATTAGTGGAGTAAAAGTGTAATAATAATATCTCCATAGAGAGTAACTAGAAAACGTTATAACTTTTAGATTGTAATGATGATGTCTTCGTAAAAAAATGAATTTACGAAATGAGACTCTTAAAGAGGAACGGAGCGATCGAATACTATTATCGTTTGTACGAAATATCGGATAAAATATTTGAAGGATGTCCCCACAATGTTGTTAAATTGCATGCACAGACAATATATAATTTATGCCATTTAAAGCATAATTTTCTGCTCACGTGATAAAAATTTTTCGCTAAAAGTAACAATCATGCTTACAAGGGGTGGTGGAGGTTTAGTTTGATTGCTCAACTTTAAGGCCATCCACAGTGGTATAATAAAAAATAAATAATTAAAAGTTGACACATCAGCTTTTGATTATTCATTTAAGAGGTTACTAAGCTTAACAATGTTGAGGTTCACAATGTTCGCTTCTAATCCATAACCAAAATAAGGGGTCCACAACAATTTCACTATCTCCCCCTCTGTTTTCCGCCATTCACTTCCCTCCATTTACGTTTTCTTAGGCAAAAATGTATAGATTCTCTCCCTTAATTTTGGGAAAAAAATCGGTGACTTCCTTCCCTCTTATTATGATTTTTTTTTTTGGGAAAAATAGAAATGGAAAAGAGTAGTGAAATACCTTAATACTGCGACGATGAGTTGAATTGAAGATGATCGAGATATGAGCTTCACTTTTGGAGGGACAGAAAAAGAAATAGTTTATGGGTGAAGGGAAAAAGATATAGAGTAGGCGAAGAAGAGAAGAAAAAAATACCAATTGAAACAAGCATGTATACAAATTTTGGAACTAGTTAACTTATGTGATGTGGGGTTGATAAATTTTGATTATTGAAAAAAGTTGCTAGTTTTGGTAATCCAAAACCTAAAATTTGATTATTTCTAAGTATGTTGCTAAGTTTGATTATACCATTGTGAGCCATCTTTTGTACAAACATTGTTAACTTTAAAAACAATTGGCTTTTGATTATACCACTGTGGATGGCCTAACAGATGATTTGAATCATTTTTTTATTTTATTTTGATTCCCATGATTAGTTGAGGAGCGCGTAAGCTGATCCGGACACCTTAATTATAAAAAATATATATATCCAAACAGTTTTTTTTCATCCAACCCTTTGTTGGATTCCCCTTCCCTTCCCCCATCTTGATGTACCCTTTGTCAAGATTTCTGAATAAAATTTTGTTGCCTGTCAAAAAAAAAACAAGCTTCTAATCAGTCATATTAGCTTCCCAAAAAATAGACAAGTAGAGTTAAATGAAACTGGTGGGCCTAAAACCCTCTAATATCCCTGTTCGATTTGGGTTTTGAGGGAGATTTTTTTAGAGTAATAAATGAAAAGAGATAGATAAAGAAAATTTATTGAAAACCGTGACAAAAAATTTTGAAGGATGGACTCTGGGTGTCTGTGCCTGATTAATTTTGGTTCCTAAAGATGGACTTTTGTCAACCAAATTAATTTTGTCCCTGATTTTTGTCTCCAAAACACCAATTTCTTGCAGTTAGTCTACATTTCATAAAAGGTTTTCAATGTGTAACTTAAAGTAATCCAAAAGTATTCTTGATCTACAGATAAATCAATCGCATGCAAGTGTAGATGGATCGAATTTGTATAATAAGTATTGAATTTGTATAACAAGAAACCACTTCGCCATGATTCTTTCTTTGCTGGGTGTGTTTTGTTTTCTGTTAGTGAATCAGTCATTTCATGGTGGTGATATATACTATCAAAATTTATCCTTAACGTTTACTAGGCGGCAGGCAAGTGATGAGCCCCCACCTAACCTTGGAAGAAATTTTTGCATGGATCGTGTAGTGGGTCAATTTGGCTGGCGTGTCTACCGGGGCATGCAGACATGGGAGAAAATCATTCCATGAGCTTGGGCGATTTTGACTAAATCATTCCATTTTTATTTTTTTTAAGAAGGTAGAAGGTTCCTAATACCTTAACAGCTTTGAAAGTTGATGCAGTATGAACTACGGAATAATCGTGCAACAAAGATGGACACAAACTGTAAATTACAGTTAGAGAAAGCTCTCTAGACTCTTTTAATTTCAATAATAATCAACAACTGTATAGCCTCGAATGCTTACAACTTATTAAATAGGAGGAGAAACCCTAACCCTAATTGATTCGTCCCAAAACGGAAACCGAACCAATTAATAACGAAAATTACCAAAAACGGAAAAATTCAGAATAATAACAAACTGGAAAATAGAGAAAATTCTAAGATTTCTCCCAAAAGAACGGCTTAATTCAGATTCTCCTTGCCCAAGTTATAAGCAAGTCAAATCTTTCCTTAAATGGCAAATTTGGGCTTTCGGGACCCTAAACGGCCTTAAACGGCAAAAAAAACACACGGCACATAGCCAAAAGCAATGTGTCTTGACCGTTGGGCCGTTTCGGATCGAACCCATATGGCCCCTCGCTTAACTCCACAGTCGCGTAATTACGGTTTTGCCATCATAGGCTTAAAATGCTTAAGATACTCCTCCGCTATGGCATCTGCACCAAAAGTGGATGGAGAAACTTCAAAACTAAACTAAAAAGACTCCAAAACCATTGCAGGATAACTCATTGAGTTATCTTTTCCGTGTTTGGGAGGAAAGAAAAAATAATGTGTGGACAGAATCGCTAGTGAAGAGCAAGTGGAGGGACTCTTGGCTGTCGTATGTTGAATCCAAGTCTCCGTTGGCTAAATATATTCCAACATTTTTTTCCAGTCAGAATTTTGAATATTATGTATCTTTCTGTGGTCATTAGACATGCATATACCTCCATCAAATTTGGACTACATAATCTTTGACGTATTTATCTCGATCTACTATATGCAGATTGCCACGTGGCACAACTCCGGTCCCTTTTATACGACTTCACACTTACTTTTTTTTTCATGTTTTTTCACACAACATGTAACCAGATTTCCCTTGAGCGGTGCCACCCCATGCCCAAATCCTGGCTCCGCCATTGAAGGGCACTTGGAATGATATATGAGCGGGGTATTAATGAAACACAAATAAGAACATCTAGGGGTACAAGGTGGAGGATTTTTGAGGTGTTACTTTGGAGATGTGTGAGGACTGAGTACTGCAAATATCTGATGCATTCCTTTAAGGATAGATAAACAGGTTAACTGCATCATTTTCGGGTTATGCAGGTTAAACCCGACCTAGACCAGTTTAGCAATTGTGTTCTCGAGTCGTGTCATATACATGTTTCGTGTCAGAAATAGTCAACTCTAACCTGCTAACTTCGTGTCGAGTTTGAGGCGTGTTATCATGTCGTGTCACGTGGACCAAACTCAGTCGGCCAATTATATATTTGGGTTTCCTTATTTATTTGTTATAATTGAAATGACCCGGTGTAGCATTTGGCTCTGCATGTATCAGGCCATTTATCTAATAAGATTTCTTTCATTCAAGGCATAAGCAGCAATCCAAAGCAATATGAAATCTCAGTTGGAAACATCCCAGGTTATTTGGTGGCTGGTGGAGGAGCATTGGACGGCATTGTTAGTAACCTTGAGCATGCTTTAGAAAACTCATTTTACTTGTTTTATTTGAAGTGCGCGTAAGCTAGCCCGAGCATCCTGAGGTATAAGAAAAAAAAAAAAAAACTTACTTTTCTTTGCTACATGAATTGATTGAAATCAAAAGAGGGAAAGCTGTAGTAAATGATAACATTTTGAGCAAATTACTAAAACTCTGACATTCAACAACAGCGAAAAGAGGAGAAAGATCGAACGTACTATTTGGACATGCAATTTCAGCAAAGTGCAAAACTAGCACTGTAATCCTTTCCACACGAACTGATGAACAATTATTATACATAATAAATACCGAAGAAAGGGAAAAGAAACCAGGTTCTCGATGATTCGGAGCAGCATATTGTGGAGGTACCATCGTTGGAGGGCCTTGGTAGCCATCCTGGACACACAGAAAAATAAGTCTTTAGTTCACTTACACTCAAAACACATGTATACAACATGAGCTGATTAGTATCGAAGGGGAAAGATTCGAGTCTGTGGTACACACCTTTGGCTTTCATGTTGAAAAACATTTATCGACTTCCGATTCTCTCTACCCTTCGTCCGCACATGTCTTTTTTTATCTTACACAGTTTGTTCACAACAGTTGCCATCTCCGTTCGGTCTCTTGGCGATTCCGATGAACATGCAACTCCAATTGTCAGAATGGAAACCATGCATTCATTGATCCAACTTCCATTGTTATGCTCCAGTTGGATGCGGGGATCGACGATATCCATCACTTGGTCAGGCAAAGCATTCTTAACGAAGCTATGAAGATTTTGGTGATCTTTAAATATATTGTCAGTTGGTCTTTTGCCAGTAAACATCTCTAGTAGAAGAATCCCAAAGCTATATACATCCCCTAGAGTGGAGACCATGTCACCCATGCCATATTCTACAAATCCATCCAAATTGTTATTGAAACCTTAGAGGACAGCAAATCTCATTAGGTGGCATGCTAATAACTCTATAATCTGCATTTACCGTTGATGTTATATGCATGTCGTGCTTTTATATCACTCGATAACAATACGTTCAATTGGAATTTAGTGTGTGATAAAATGAGATCATTATCGAGAATGATGGAGTTGAATTATACTTTCCACTCAAAAAGTAGGCTTGTACACTAACTGGAGGCCATTTAAGGCCAGAGCAATGTTCCGTACAAACTGGCTCCATAAGAGTTGATGGCACCTAGTATCTATATATGCACATTCTGAAAATAGGTACAAAGATTTTGTGCATCAAGAAAAGTTTATGGTGATCTAAACTAGTCGACCATGAAAGTGGATAGTATGTGGAAAGTGAGGAGATCAGGTTACATAGTAACAGGAAGTTTTGGAGCAAAAAATGGGCGCATACATATATTTCACACCCTTTTTTTTGGGCTTAAGTTTGTATAGTTTCTAATGATGCTATAACTCTTCTATGCAATTTGCAAATTTTGCTTTTCATACGAGCTTTTGGTTTTGTAATCTCAGGAAACTGGTAGTTTGACATTTTGTACCTGGAGCAACGTAGCCTATTGTTCCCCTTATTGCAATTGAATTGCTTTGATGTTGCTCTACCTCTGTTGCAGCTGCAGAAATAATTTTTGCTAACCCGAAATCTCCAACATGGGCAGCCATTGTATCATCCAAAAGGACATTATTTGGCTTCAGATCACCATGAATTATTGTTGACTCGCAACCACAATGAAGATACTCAAGTGCAGAAGCAATATCTATAGAAATGTCTAGTCTCTGGATCACTTTCAGGTACTCGTGCTCTGCTACACTTTGATGCAGCCATCTATCTAATGTTCCATTGGCCATGAATTCATATACTATAGCTTTGAATTCATTGCCATGGAAGTCTATGCTAGAACATGCACTTAATACCTTCAAAAGATTTCGATGTCTTATGGCTTGAAGTGCTTTGCATTCTAACACGAAGCTCTTTAAAGCTCCCCTAAGCTGAAGATTGAGCACTTTCACCGCCACAACAATCTGGTCTTGATCAAGGATCCCTTTATATACAGAAGCATAATTCCCAACGCCAAGTAGATTAGCCTCTGAAAATCCATTGGTGGCTTTCAGAAGCTCTGCATACGAAACTCTCAGAATTTGGTGTTCGAAAGATTGCTTAGAAGAGGCCTCCTTCCTTGAGACACGTCGACGGCGACAAAACATAAACAAGCTAACTGCCAAAGTTGAACATATCACAAGAGCAACCACCACATATACTATTATCTTTGTCTTGTGAGATAGCTTGTTTGTGTTTGATATTGAGGATGGGCATGGAGGAAGATTTATGTCAGCAACACCTCCACACAGATCATCCATTCCAACAATCGAAATCGCGCTAGCATTTCGAAAAACTCCTTTTAGTGGAACTTCTCCATGCAGCATATTAAAAGACAGATTCAGTTTTTCTAAGGGAAGCTCACCAATATAACTAGGGATCAGCCCCGTTAAATTGTTGTGTGAAAGGTCCAACTCTCGTAAACCCCTTAGCTCGCTCCAACTTTGAGGTATCTCGCCTTCAAATGAATTGGCTTCCAAATTAAGCACTTCAAGGCTCGAACATTCGCTCAACGAATTTGGAATAGGCCCTGATAACCTATTATTGGACACATCAAACTCTCCGAGATTTTTCAAAGACCCAACTTCTGATGGAAGAGAACCAGTCAACGAATTATAGCCCAAATTGAAGGAAATTGAAATGGATGAAAGATTCAGAATTTCAAGAGGTATTGAACCACATAGATTATTATGAGAAAGATCTAATGCTAACAAGTTTTGACAATTGCCCAGACTCAAAGGTACGCTTCCACTAATATTATTTTGTCCCAAGTACAGAAGATTCAGTGCAGTTAAATTACCTAGTGAAGAAGGCAGTCCTGTGAATTTGTTCATGCCTAAATATAGTTGTTGCAACTTATGAAATCTGCCAACAGTGTCGGGAATATGGCCGGAGAAATAATTCCTTGTCATGTGTAAGACAGTGAGATTGAGCAGGTTCCCAATACCCGAAGGAATACTTCCATGTAGTTGATTCCCGCCTAAAAACATGAAGCTAAGATCGATCGAGAGATTGGCTATCGAGTCGGGCAATGGCCCTTTGAGAAGATTGTTGTCAACAACAAGATATTGTAAACCGGTACAGTTAGTTAGAGAAGAGATGAAAGATATGTCATCCTGCAACTGATTAACTTGGAAGTTCAGCTTTTGAAGATTCAAAAGTTCTCCAAGATCTTTTGGCATTGGCCCGATGAAGTTATTGTATCCGAAGTTTATCAGTCCAAGCCCGGAAGCATTAGACAACGCTTTAGGTATCATTCCTGTGAAAGAATTATCCAAGACACTCAAAAACATGAGATTAGGAAGTTTTGAGCATATATCAGGAGCAATACTTCCATCAAGTTGGTTAGTGTCTAATGACAATATATTGAGAGTGGAGATGTTGTACAGTCCAGAAGGAATCTTGCCAGACAGCTTGTTATCGGAGAATTGAAGAAATGTCAATCTCCGAAGCATAGAGATTCCCTCTGGAATCTCCCCCCGCAAATTACATTCCGCCAACATAACTTTTTCAAGCGACGTGAGGTTGCCAATAGAAGGAGTGATGGTTCCAGAAAACATATTTTTACCAAGGCCTAAAGCTTCAAGCTTTGACAAAGAACCTAGCTCATCTGGGATGTTTCCGTTCAGTTGGTTATTTACCAAGTTCAACTTTTCAAGGTTAGAGCATCTCGACAGGTTGTTGGGTAGTCCACCGCCAAACGAGTTGTTGCTGAGTTGTATAACTTGAAGGCGAAATAAACGACCGATCTCCTCTGGGATTGGGCCATGGAAGAAGTTGTTTGGAAGAATGATTCTCCTCAGGAAGGAGAGGTTTCCTATATGAGGAGAGAGTGATCCGACTAGGCGTCTGGATGTTAAGCTCAACTGCACAACTCTATAGCGGTGCCTGCGGCTACACAAAATGCCGTGCCAGTCGCAGTAGTGGACAGAATCATTCCAAGAACTGAGGGCACCAAATGAGGCTTGATCATCTATGGCAGCCTTGAAGGCTAATAAGGCAAGTCTATCAGTTTCATTTGTACTCATGCCAAAAGTGGACGGTGCGTCGCACCACCACACTATTTGGGCAGTGTAGAGCACAAGAAGAAACCACTTTGCCATGGTTTTTTTCGTTGTTTTTTGAATGAATCAGGCACTTCATGGATGGAAGCGTATTAATCCGACAATTTATACCCATAGTCCACAAGATGTCAGGTGAGTCCTTATCTTGGAAGAAAATTGTGTATGAACCATTATTGGATCAATTATTGGGGGTGTGATTTTTATCCTCCATTCTTTGGGTTTCTTTTAATTCAAAGAAAAAAAGAAGAGTTTGATTCTTGGGGGGATTTGGCGATTTTGACTAAATCATTCCATTTTTATTTTTTTTTAAGAAGGTAGAAGGTTCCTAATACCTTAACAGCTTTGAAAGTTGATGCAGAGCGTGTATGAACTACGGAATAATCGTGCAACAAAGATAGACACAAACTGTAAATTACAGTTAGAGAAAGCTCTCTAGACTCTTTTAATTTCAATAATAATCAACAACTGTATAGCCTCGAAGGCTTACAACTTATTAAATAGGAGGAGAAACCCTAACCTTAATTGATTCGTCCCAAAACGGAAACCAAACCAATTAATAACGAAAATTACCAAAAACGGAAAAATTCAGAATAATAGCAAACTGGAAAATAGAGAAAATTCTAAGATTTCTCCCAAAAGAACGGCTTAATTCAGATTCTCCTTGCCCAAGTTATAAACAAGTCAAATCTTTCCTTAAATGGCAAATTTGGGCTTTCGGGACCCTAAACGGCCTTAAACGGCAAAAAAAAACACACGGCACATAGCCAAAAACAATGTGTCTTGACCGTTGGGCCGTTTCGGATAGAACCCATATGGGCCCCTCGCTTAACTCCACAGTCGCGTAATTACGGTTTTGCCATCATAGGCTTAAAATGCCTAAGATACTCCTCCGCTATGGCATCTGCACCAAAAGTGGATGGAGAAACTTCAAAACTAAACTAAAAAGACTCCAAAACCATTGCAGGATCACTCATTGAGTTATCTTTTCCGTGTTTGGGAGGAAAGAAAAAATAATGTGTGGACAGAATCGCTAGTGAAGAGCAAGTGAAGGGACTCTTGGCTGTCGTATGTTGAATCCAAGTCTCCGTTGGCTAAATATATTCCAACATTTTTTTCCAGTCAAAATTTTGAATATTATGTACTCCTATCTTTCTGTGGTCATTAGACATGCATACACCTCCATAAAATTTGGACTACATAATCTTTGACGAATTTATCTCGATCTACTATATGCAGATTGCCACGTGGCACAACTCCGGTCCCTTTTAATCTAATTATACGACTTCACACTTACTTTTTTTTTCATATTTTTTCACACAACATGTAACCAGATTTCCTTTGAGTGGTGCCACCCCGTGCCCAAATCCTGGCTCAGCCATCACTTGGAATGATATATGAGCGGGGTATTAATGAAACACAATTAAGAACATCTAGGGGTACAAGGTGGAGGATTTTTGAGGTGTTACTTTGGAGATGTGTGAGGACTGAGTACTGCAAATATCTTATGCATTCCTTTAAGGATAGATAAATAGGTTAACTGCATCATTTTCGGGTTATACAGGTTGAACCCAGCCTAGACCCGTTTAGCAATTGTCAATTGTGTTCTCGAGTCGTGTCATATACATGTTTCGTGTCAGAAATAGTCAACTCTAACCTGCTAATTTCGTGTCGAGTTTGAGGCGTGTTATCATGTCGTGTCACGTGGAACAAACTCAGTCGGCCAATTATATATTTGGGTTTCCTTATTTATTTGTTATAATTGAAATGACCCGGTGTAGCATTTGGCTCTGCATGTATCAGGCCATTTATCTAATAAGATTTCTTTCATTCAAGGCATAAGCAGCAATCCAAAGCAATATGAAATCTCAGTTGGAAACATCCCAGGTTATTTGGTGGCTGGTGGAGGAGCATTGGACGGCATTGTTAGTAACCTTGAGCATGCTTTAGAAAACTCATTTTACTTGTTTTATTCGAAGTGCGCGTAAGCTAGCCCGAGCATCCTAAGTTACAAGAAAAAAAAAAAAAAACTTACTTTTCTTTGCTACATGAATTGATTGAAATCAAAAGAGGGAAAGCTGTAGTAAATGATACCATTTTGAGCAAATTACTAAAACTGATGTCTATGCAAAGATCAGAGAGGGTAAAGATGGTACACATCTTTGCCTTTTAATTCACGAAGACGCTAACAAAGGAATCCCATCTCCATTCGGTCTCGTGGGCAATTCCATTGAGCAAGCGACTCCAATTCCTAGTGGTGGTAGAAGTTTTTTACACAACACGGTCAACATGAACTTAGCAAGTTAGGATTGGTTTTTTACCACACGAACAAAAATATAACACGACACAGTGACATAAAACAATAAACAGGTCAGGTTAGGATCGAACACGAGTAACCGAAAGTAGGCACGTTAAACACGTGTAATTGTAATTCGGATTCCTACATTATTTCAATCCAATCTACCACGATTACTATGCCTACTGTATTAAATACAATCTGCACAATGCTTTAAAACTCACTATCGCCACCACATTCCTAAAATTTATAATGTCGTACCGACGCGCATCGCACTAGTACATAATAAATACCGAAGAAAGGGAAAAGAATCACCAATCATCGCTCAAAGAAACCAGGTTCTCGATGATTTGGAGCAGCATATTGTGGAGGTACCATCGTTGGAGGGCCTTGGTAGTCATCCTGGACACAAAGAAAAATAAGTCTTTAGTTCACTTACACTCAAACACATGTATACAACATGAGCTGATTAGAACCAAAGGGGAAAGATTCGAGTCTGTGCTACACACCTTTGGCTTTGATGTTGCAAAACATTTATTGACTTCCGATTCTCTCTATCCTTCGTCCGCACATGTCTTTTTTTATCTTACACAGTTTGTTCACAACGGTTGCCATCTCCGTTCGGTCTCTTGGCGATTCCGATGAACATGCAACTCCAATTGTCAGAATGGAAACCATGCATTCGTTGATCCAACTTCCATTGTTATGCTCCAGTTGGATGCGGGGATCGACGATATCCATCACTTGGTCAGGCAAAGCATTCTTAACGAAGCTATGAAGATTTTGTTGATCTTTAAATATATTGTCAGTTGGTCTTTTGCCAGTAAACATCTCTAGTAGAAGAATCCCAAAGCTATATACATCCCCTAGAGTGGAGACCATGTCACCCATGCCATATTCTACAAATCCATCCAAATTGTTATTGAAACCTTAGAGGACAGAGCAAATCTCATTAGGTGGCATGCTAATAACTCTATAATCTGCATTTACTGTTGATGTTATATGCATGTCGTGCTTTTATATCACTCGATAACAATACCTTCAATTGGAATTTAGTGCGTGATAAAATGAGATCATTATCGAGAATGATGGAGTTGAATTATAATTTCCACTCAAAAAGTAGACTTGTATAAAAAGTTAAGTTGTACTTTGTGTTTTATAACTGAGAGAGTTTGTACCAGCTTAAGTGTGTCTCAACGAATCTCTTGTGGACCAATCCCATCGCACACTAACGGGAGGCCATTTAAGGCCAGAGCAATGTTCCGTACAAACTGGCTCCATAAGAGTTGAAGGCACCTAGTATCTATATATGCACATTCTGAAGATAGGTACAAAGATTTTGTGCATCAAGTAATGTTTATGGTGATCTAAACTAGTCGACCATGAAAGTGGATAGTATGTGGAAAGTGAGGAGGTCAGGTTACACTTAGTAAATGGAAATTTTGGAGCAAAAAATGGGCGCATACATATATTTCTAATGATGCTATAACTAATGGTCCCCATATTTTCTCAATCAAGTACACTCATCATTAAACAAAACCTTCTCTCTCTTCCCTTCTCTCTCTCTCTCTCAAAAATGTTTTCAAATAATAATTTTTAAAAACTTTTTTTTTAAAATTGTTTTCTTTTTGAAAAAACAGTTTTTTTTAAAAAAAAAAATGTTTTTCACTAAACTGTTTTTTTTTAAAATTATTTCAAAAAAACTATTCAAATTATTATCATAGTTTTTATTTTTTAGAATTTTATCGTTTGAAAATGTGATGTGGTAAGTTTTGGTTATCCAATTTTGATTATTACATTGTGGACCTTTATATTGCTAACCTGGCCATCCACAGTGGTATAAGTCCCTACCTTGGAACAAATTTTTGTAAGTTGTGGGTCAATTTGGCGTGTCTATTGTGTCACGGGGACACTTTCATATGCAACTCTTTGGCCTCTGGAGTCAAGTCAAATCTTCAACTACCAATTTCACATGCAACTCTGTGGCCTCCACTTAACCTATTATCTTTCATATATTCACCATTAGGAAATTACGATACTGACCCTTATCTGCAAGTACATGTCATACTACGTACTACTTAGTTCATGCTAATATTTTTGGTATTTTTTTGTTTCGGTATTTTGTTTGTCTTCTTAGAATTTGTGTTAAAATTCATGTTTTGTTTTTTGGATTAATCATCTGGCTTGACGAGACGAGTCTAAAATGCTAAATGGCTATCCTCCACAGTTAGAAGTTAGATAGACAAATAAAATGCACAAGAGGGGTTAACCTCCTCAGTTAGAAGTTAGATGCAAGAACAGATAAAAGAAAACTTACAAAACAAAAAAAAGAAAAGAAAAGAAGATCAGAGGGAATGACCTCCACAAATAAAGCTAATTAGCGCGCAGTTAGATAGAGGCTTGATACAGTACATGAATTGGATCCATGAAAGTGTCTATGAAAGATAAATGGAGCTCTGTTTGATAAAACTGAAAACTGAAAGCTGAAAGCTGAAAATTAAGTGCTGAAAGCTGAATGCTGATTTTATTAAGTTGAGAAGCTGTTTGATATGTACTGAATTTTAAGCACTGAATTAAACAAGTTGTTTGATCTGTAGAAGGAACTGAAGTCTTAAATTCACTAATTTTCCGACTTTGCCCTTCAAACCAATACTTCTATTGTGCTTTTCATTATAGATTTGAAGAACGAATATTATGATAGTATTCAAATCAAGAAATATATTCATTGTCGCAATTTGTCTCTTTTTTCTTCTTTTTTGAAACCAACCAGTAAGGCAGAAACCACCGCCACAACCATCACCAAATGAATAGAAGGTTTCAAGACAAATATACATATGCAATCAGAAACACGCACCACCAAATGAATTAATTAAGGTTCGATTCTTGAGGTTAGATTGCAAGAAAAGAATTTTTTGTGAATTCTCTAATTCTAGCGTAAATGGTATGCCTATAACTGGATCAAGGAGAAGATTAGTTAAGATGCTCATCCATCGAATTAGAAAAAAAAGAAAAGAAAAGAAAAGAGAAAGAAAACACATACCACACGAGTCATGACCCTTTAGTTCTAAATTTTGGGGAAATAATATGCTTGCAAACAATTTACATTTTTTTACCCGAAACAATTACCTAAAGCCATTTGATTATACAACAGAGCATGAATTGGGGGTAGGTAATCAAATGGGTTTGAACATCGAAATCCCCAAATCCATAAAGATGCATGAATCCAATAAATCCAATCTCGAAATTCTGGCAGCACTACTCCATGTTTCTCAATTGCAATTCGGAGAGAGAGAGAGAGAGAGATGTATTAGTTGGGGAAGTTTGACAGTTTTGATCGACCTGGGAATTGGACAGAGGCGAGGGCATGGAAGAGACAAGAGGGCAAAGAAGAAGCGAGAAAAAAAAAAAGAAGAACCGTGTTGCACTGAGCGTGTTCAGTGATAAGTAATAAGTAGGGGGGGAGCTACTTAATTTTTTACTCTTTGCTTTTGCCGTGCTCTGAACATATTCAGCACACACTATTTCGGTTATCAAACCAACTTATTTGATTTTTACTTAATCTATTCAGTTTTAAGTGCTGAATTAGGTTATCAAACAACCCCTAGACTCACATCACTGTATCAATCTCATGATTTAATATATTCATGGTCTGCATTTTTTGGTCGTTTTGTGTGCTATTTTCGGCCGGCGATCGTTTCAAAGGTGCAGCCCGAACGAGGGGTCGACTTGGCGATGATGGTTCCATCTATTGTTCTCGATCGTGATTCTGGGGGTTCGTGGAGAGGCGATTTTAGGCGGCAGTTTCCTTGCTCTCCCACTGCCTTATCCTTGTTTCCTCTCTGTGGTCGCAGGCTGTTTGCATTACCTTGGTGGGTCTGTTGGTTTCCTTCTGTCGCCGATCATCTACATCTGAGAGTGGTCGGATCTGCTTAACGGTGAGGCGGTTGGGTGGTGGTGCTGGTCTGGGTGGTGATGCCTACAGTGTTTTGTGTGGCGGCGGTCATGAAGCGGGTTAGGGTTTTGTGGGGTGGGTCTGCCGAGCGGGTCCCTTTGGGCCTGTTTGTTTATTTGGGCTTTATTGTTTATCTGGGTAACGGGTGTGCTTAATTGTTTTATTTTTAGGCTCCCGTTTTAGACCTTTGGGGTTGGGCTTCGTCCCATGTGATGTACTGTCCAACTTTTTGTTGGATTTCCCTTTTCCCTCTCCCCATTTTTAATAAATTTTTGCCTATCAAAAAAAAAAAATTTATATATATATATATATATATATATATATATATATATATATTCATGTGACCATGCTTGATATATGTTGTTAGATCTCAATTAAGTGGCAGAGGCTAAGGATACCGGGGAAAAAAATGGAAACATAATTCGATCGAAGATATGTTGGGCATTCCGAAATCAAAGAAAAAGAGGTGGCAGAAAGAAGCAAAAATGTGTTATGTTCAAGTCGGCAATGGCGTAGCAGCAGCCGTATTAATTATCATCTGAAGGAATTAATAATAGGAATAGAATCATTCTCGATGAGGCTCAAGCAGTTTGGACTCTCGACGAAGCTCGAGCAGTTTGGACTTGGAGATGACTCTAGGTATGGGCCATGATGGTGAGCAGTTTGGGACCCTAAAAGGGTTGTCTTTTTCTTTTTGCTTGAAGAAGTCTTTTTCTTTATGTTTTCTTTGGCTCCTCTCCGTACTACTATATTTTTTCTTTCTTTTTCCCCAACAGTGCTCCCTGAAGTCTACTAAAGTCTTTATAAAGAAATCTGATCCAAAAAAAAAAAAGTCTTTATAAAGAAAGACTCAACGTGCTTTTGTCTAAAGATTGGATGGAAAATGGGAAAATGTTCCCATGCTTGTAGCCCCATGGATTAATCTTTGAAAAAGAAAATTAAATGTAAAAACAGCAAATGGTTCTAACAAAATGAAAATTAGGAATAAAAAATACACTTTTTATGTGTTTATCAGTGATAATTGATGAGTTAACACTACTACAATAAAGCATAACAATCACAGCTATTGGCAATGATAGTTAGTCTTCTATCACACTCCTCCTACCGTGATGGATGTGGGTGTGATTGTAAGTCATTATCTTTTATCACGGTTATAAACCGTGATTGAAAGATAGAAACAATCACGCCCAAAAAGCGTGATCGTTTCTAGGCAAAACCGAGATGGAAACTCCTTTCCGTGTTCTTTCCCGGGTTTTGATCACACTCTTCTTAAAAAACCGTGATTATATGTAAATAACAATCACCACCAAAAACTGTGATCTTTCATGTCTAAAAAATGAGATGGAAAATAGTTAGGTGTGATCTTTTCTGGTTTTTAGATCACGGTTTTCGTCTAAAACCGTGATTAAATGTTCTTATCATCACAGTCTAGAAATGTGATTGAAAGATGCATCTTTTTTTTTTTTTTGTACATTTAAAAAATGCCCAATAATAAATACGCGGAAAATATGTATTCAGCCCGTAGCTATCTTCTCCAAACAAAAGACATAGCAATACGAAATATGCATAACTGATATTGCATCTTGCTCAAAACATGTCATAGATAGAAACATCATGCCGGAAAGCCTACATTGAATTAATCTAACATCAATCAAATTTCAAAAAATGCATAAAAAATGCAGAACAAAAGCTTAACAATAAAAAGGACAAAGAAAACTAATTGAACCACAAGCATGGAGTTATGTCCTAAGCTACAACGAATTCTTCATTCTTTGAGGCCAATTTCAAGCACTTCGTCATTCTCTGAAGCCAATTTCAAGCACTTCATCATTCTCGGAGCATGCCTAAATCCATCAAAAAACAAAAAGTAGCAGCATCAAGAATTCCAATGCCTAAATCCAGCAGAAAACAAAAAGTAGTAGCATCAAGAACTCCCAAGTAAAAAGTAGCAGAAAACACATCTTTAGAACCAAACTATGGCAACTGACTGAACCTTGAAGTTCTCAGTACTACCATTAGGATCGTTATTTGACTGCACAGGTGAGACTAATATTAAAGCAGTGGTCACTAAATGCGCCTAGAGATGTGGCAGACAAAGTTTGGGTCGAATGCAGATTGGTAATTGCTTACTTCACATTCTTTGTACTGCGTAATGCAGATTGCAGAGGTCATATGACAGCTAAACTCAGAAGGAATTTTAAGTATATAACCCTTATGATTGATCAAGTTAAGCTCTCAATGGGGAAATCCTAGATCTATCCCTATTGCAAATTAAACTTGTAACATATTGAGCACTGATGTATTATCGCTTGACAGGCGAGTCGGTTTTTAAGTTTATCGTCGGCTTAAAATTAAACTCATTTTTTCCTCCATATATGGATGTCATGAAACCTTTCCAATTGTGGTTGTCAGTTATTTCCGATGCTCAGGGTCATGAGGCATTAAGATGCTCTTAGGCTGTTGAGTATTTTTTTTTAGGAATGCTAAGTGTTCCGGGTTAGCTTGCATTCACCTCAATACTAATTTCTACAACCCCCACCATCTTTGGGACGTTCTTATATATGGGAGCCCATGGGGAGACTCGAACTGGGACCTAGAGGAGCAAACCACAGACCTTATATAACCAGCTGAACCAACCCCTTGGTTCTTAGGCTGTCATGTTGTCCTCTGCTATAACAGGGCTGCATCTAGAAAGGCATGTCTTATTTCAGATATTGGTCCAAAACTGGGCAAGCTAGTCTTGACCATATGGTTAATTTATTCACTTTATAGTCTCATATCATCACAGATTTAAATCACAACCACTTAAAAAATAAAGATGGCTTAAATGTTTTGTTGGTCATTTTTTTCAGAGTGCAGGCCACAATGCACGACGAGATGCTCGAAAACGGCGTACAAGAAGCCGTGCATGTTCTTCTGCCAAAAATGCTGCTCCAAGTGCTTGTGCGTACCCCCAGGAACCTACGGCAATAAGCAGTTTTGCCCTTGCTACAATAACTGGAAGACCAAGAGGAGGACCCAAATGCCCTTGAATTACCCTTCTTCCTTTTTTATTTTACACACTCACACAGTACCAGAAGGGCAAAATTTTATCAACTGAATTCCCAGTAGATTAATAACTCAATTTATTAGTTATCACCTCATATAAATAGAGCTGTCCATATACCCATTCTCTAACCAACTCCCAACTGACTGATTACAACCACAAAATAGAACTAACAATCTGAATTATCAAGCTTAACTAGCCATCATCCCCTCTAACAAGTGCAATACATAATGACATCTACCTGGAGAATTCATACAATGGCAACAGCTGATGGTTAAAAAATTTACCTATATACCCAGAATCCAAAGTGCATGCTTCCAAGCGACTAGACACTCCAAAACAGATAGGGTTGTTACAAACTCCAACCCCCACCCCAAAACCACGATCTTTGCTCCTACTTTAAACCCAGGATATATCTCCCATGTAAACTTCTGATGTAAGACTCAACACCTTATCAGATGAGGTCAGGGTTCTTAAAAATGCTACAGGAAAATAAGGTGGAACAAAGACAACTACAGATAATGCGTATGATACAATTCAATTTCCCATAACAGGTAATTAGTCTCACTCATTTTACTGTAGCTATTAGCATCCCACATGATCAAATGCAACAACAGGTCCAGTTATACTCATAAACAGAAACAGGTGTAGAACTCATAAACAGTAGCAGAAGCCACACAACAGATTGCATGCAACTAAAACAGCAGCAGCAGCTATCGGGAGCCATTATTCAGCAGACAGCAACAAAAGCCACAATTCAGAACTGAAGCAGTAGCATAACAGATGCCATAGAAAAACAGCTATCGGGCTTTCTTGGGGTGTTTGGGCTGATTTGTATTTCTGGGCTTCAGGCCTTTGGGTGTTGGTCTTTATTGTATATCTGGGCATATTGAGGCCCATTGGGTGTTTTGGGCTTTGTCCCAACAGATGTTTTCATCCAATTTATTGTTGGATTCCCCTTCCCCTCCCCCCCAACTTGATGTACCCTTGTCAAGTTTCTTAATAAAATTATGTTGCCTATAAAAAAAAAACAGATGCCATAGAAAAACAGCAGACAGGAACAATAGCCATCACAAGCAGCCACAATTCAGAACTGGACAGTAGAGCAAGCACACTGTAAACTCAAATAAAGGAAGAGCTAACTTACACATATAAGCTGATTATACTTCGTTCATGACGGACTTTATCCACTCGACTCACACTTCATCAATTTCGGCTTTCGTGTAAGTTTTTTTTCCATTGAACTGCAATGGATTGAAAAAAATACACTTACAAGTTAACAGTTCTATTCATAGAGCAATATAAAGAAATACAAGTTAAAAATAAGTCTTACATTTCCTCTGCTTAAGATCCTCTCATCTCTAATCAAATCTTTCATGTATTTCATTACATAGAACCCACATTCCACGTTTGTAGGTTGTTTCAGGCACTGTAGACAAATACGATAATTTCAATCAGAAAAAACATAAAAACAATTCCAAAAAAACCCAAAAAGAGAGAGATTGCATTGATACCTCGACTGTTTTCCAATCAATAATTCGACTACTCCGTACTCCCTTACTGCTGTCATAGATTTTGAATGCACTTCAAGGAGGCAATACTTGTAAGTACTATCAACATAATATGATTAAGAAAAGGGCTCAAACAATAATGCTCAAAGTCCAAAAACTTACGTCTTAATCAAGAGTTTAAGGGGTGAGTGGACTTCCTTATTAATTGAATCCATGTAGTACACTGTTGAAGACGACAAATCAACGACGCACAATACCCAATGGACCCTAATATGAAACAAGACATAATTAGCTATGACCAATACCTCTTGCTTTGCTATAGACACAGCAGGAATAGAGAGCCAGACAAGCATACTAAAAGCACTATAGGTAAGCCCCTGTACGCAGATGCGATGACTGAGAAGTGCCAACATTTGAGTTTTGCTAAAATTTGTGTTGAAGTGGATGTCTCTTCTGAGCTGCTGAATACAGTTGAAGTGGTCAATGCTAGGGGGGAGATCTTTTATCTCGCTCTTTTTCGGGCCAAAGTTTTTTTTATCACGCTGTAAGGGTGAGGTCTTTTTTTTTTTATCTCACCGCACGAGCGAGGTCTTAAAGTCTTCTATCACACTGTAAGGGTGAGGTCTTTTTCATTTTATCTCGTCGCAAGAGTGAGATCTATTATCTTGCTTTTTTCCGTGGCTAAGCACCACTTTTTATCTTAGCTTTTTATTTAAACTGAGATTAAAAAGTTAATCTACAATTTTTTATCACGCTTTCACTAAAAACCGTGATCTTTGTGAACCTCCTTAGTGTGGTATTTATCTATTATTGTAGTAGTGTAAGTGAAGGGAGAGCTGGACAATGGGTGCACTTGGAATGAATCACAGCAAGCATCTCATGCATTCCTTGGCCGTGTCCTGTTCTTTTTGGTTTTGGATCCTCAACCGTGCCGTCTTTTTAGACCATACATGAGCCATCTTTTTTTTACTACAAACAACACCAAAATAATTCTTCGATAACACAAAATTTGTGAATTCCGTACGTAGCCGTGTGTCCTGTTTTTTTAGGCTTTGAATCCCCAGCCGTGTCCTGTTTTTTCACCTTCTTTGCTGTCTAGTTTTTTGATTAATGTGTGTTAGTTGTTAGTATCTCATCAACAATCCCCTAGTATTTTTTCCTTGTAACAGCTTCTTTGTTTCCTAACATTATCTTTGCACTCTTCTATTCATTTTTTTTTTCTTTTTTGAGTTACGCTTATGCGGGGAGTGAGATGGCCCCAAGAGTTGTTGGTAAGGAGAATCGAACCTGAGACCTTAGGATGGAGCAAATATCTAAGTCTCGGGCCAAGACCACTTGGCTGTCACGAAATTATGTAAAATGCTGTTGTTTTGGCTCAATTCTTCGAGTACTGGTCATTTCAGTCAATATTTAACTTATGATTCTGTTTGTTTCAAAGAGTAAAAATGATTCACGGAAAGAGAGAGCAGAGGAGAGTGGACTTGAGTCATTTGTGTATTGCATAAATATATGTGTTTTCGTATTGTATGTGAAGTGTGGAAGCCCCTGAGGGGGTCTCCCCCCTCCACCAGTGGAGTGAAATGTGAGAGTGTGAGTGAGAGATGTGACACTTCTGTTAGTTGTGTAAAATTTGTAAGTTTGCTAGATTTGATTAATGAGAATATGTTCTGTGTTTGTGAGTGAATCTCTCTTGCCCATCAACACTCGATTG
Organism: Rhododendron henanense subsp. lingbaoense; assembly: GCA_020567845.1. NCBI lineage: Eukaryota > Viridiplantae > Streptophyta > Magnoliopsida > Ericales > Ericaceae > Rhododendron > Rhododendron henanense. The sequence continues at coordinate 31,835,584 of CM036315.1, read as the reverse complement.
CCGCCGGTGACAAGAACATTGACGCAATTTCCTGCAACTGAATAAGCAATTTTCGATGGCCACCATCGGAAATAAGCAGCCTTCGGGCTCTCAACTCTGCTGCCTAATTTGTAAAATCAAGGCAGTATTTGTTAGGGTTTCCGATGGCGCCCCCGTTGGAGACGGAGCAGTCACAGTCCAAAGCTTGTGCCAATTAATTCCCTTCGGTAACTAGAAAGCTACAAGAGACTAACAGAGTGTTCTTAAAAGTTAAAACTAAAAATTGTTTTCCCACATAAAGCAACCAAAATATCAAAGAACTATTATTTTCTCTATCCACATACATTTGTACTCTACTCAATCTCAATTTCAAAAAGTTTTGATGTGAAACTTGAAATATCAACTCTGTGGCCTCTGGAGTCAAGTCTTCAACTACCACTTCCTTGTATGCATGCATTGCATAACAACAATCAACAATCTACTACTACGTAGTTCACACTAATATTTTTGGTATTTTTTCGTTTCAGTATTTTGTTCGTCTTTTCAGAATTTTTGTTAAAATCCATGTCTTGTCTTTCTGAGACGAGTCTAAAAAGCTAAATGGCTAGCCTCCATAGTTAGAAGTTTGACAAATAAAATACACAAGAGGGGTTAACCTCCTGAGTTAGAAGTTAGATGCAAGAACAGATAAAAGAAAAAAAAATGGAAAATTTTAAAATAAAAGAGGGAGTTACCTCCACAAATAAAGTTAATTAGCAGTTAGATATCAGGAAATTAGGAAGGAGAGGTTAACCTCCAAAGTTAGGAAAGAAAAGAAAATAAACTCATCAGTCCTTTGAAATTACGTCCTCTACAAAGCTATGTTAAACGGTTAGAATGAGCAGTTTTTTCTTAAAACAATTTTTCTTTTCATTATGTTTTTTTTTCTTCTTCTACATTACATATACATATACTGTATGTGAAATTATGCAATTGGCAAACTACCTGCAAAAGTAGTGAAATCAAATCTAAGATAAATTAGAAAAAATTCTAACCTTCAAATTCAAATCAAAATCCATTTCTATTACTAGTAGTTATGTGAATAGTCCGTGCAACAAAACTGAAAATTGATCGTTTTTTTTTTTATCGGCAAAAGATGAAATTTTATTAAAAAAACGGGGAAAGAGAAAAGGGAATCCAACCAAAAGTTGAAAATACAACCATGGGAGCCGCCTCCACCTCACCGCCACTGGACAGGACCATCACCAAACAAGATTGCCACCTTCACCGATCGTTTTTGGAAATAAGGAAAACCTGCAAAACAAAAAATTAGCAAACAACTACTACACCTCCGGCACCACCACACCACCGCCCTCCACCAACACACACCACCACCCTCAAAAGGAATTTCATAAGAAAGAAAAGCTCGGGCCACCCACGCCGCTAGGCATCCAGAGGAAACCAAAGAGACTGGAATAAATTACAATTACACGGAAAATTGATTTCTAAACTAACTGAAGGATACAAAATAAGGAGAAGACTCCACTTCTCAAATGGTTGTTACGTGGATCCGGTAGGCCTTTCAGGCGGTCTGGCTCTTTGGTGGAAGGATGAAGTGAATCTTGATGTCAGGTATAAGTCTAAGAATCTGATGAGGTGCATTATTGAATGGCCGTCGTGTTCTCGTAAGTGGTTGGGCACCTTCATTTATGCCCCTTCTGTTTGGCAACAAAGAGCAGAGTTCTGGAATTCATTGAAAGCTGGTCACAGGGAAAACCAACTACCCTGGTTTTGTGTTAGTGATTTCCATGAAGTGGGGTCCATTCTGGAAAAACAGGGTGGTGATATTTGCAGAAGAGTAAGAATAGAAAGTTTTCAACATTTACTTTCTGACTGCGAACTTATGGATCTGGAATTTAAAGGGCCTAAGTATACCTGGTCTAACAACCAAGGTGGGTCTGGGAACATTAGGGAAAGATTGGATAGAGCAGTTGCTAATGTGGAGTGGAGGACTATGTTTCCTTTTGCTCAAGTCTTCCACGACTTACTTCTGGGCTCTGACCATTGCCCTCTCATTATAAACTGTTGCATTCCTTTGAAGAGAGTCCCCTACTATTTCTAGTTTGAATCTTTATGGTGTACCAATGACGATTGTAGAGGGGTTATTTCTGATGCTTGGAATTCAGAGCAACGGGCTTCTGCCATGTTCAAGCTTACCCAGAAGCTCAAAAATTGCAAGGAGGCCTTACAGATTTGGAGCAAGAAGACTTTTGGCAACAATAAGGCAAAAATCAAGAGACTGAACCTTAGCCTCAGTTTGGTACACCAGCTGCCCTTTTCATAGGACCTCCATAAGCAAGAGAAGGAGATCAAAGAAGAGCTGGAAATCACTATGTTAAGAGAGGAAATGTACCTTCACCAAAGGTCCAGACTCAATTGGATCTCTTATGGAGACAAGAACTCAACTTTCTTTCATGCCACAGTAACCCAGAGGCGCCAAAGGAACCAGTTATCTAAAATCAAAGACAGCGGGAGCTTTTGGATTTCTGAAGAATCAGACATCAACTCACACTTGTTTGAGTACTTCTCTACTCTATTCAAATCTTCTGGGCCCAGGAATTTTGACGTGATTTTAGAAAAGGTGGATGGTTGTGTCACCCCCAATATGAACCTTTCGTTAACTCGCCAGGTCACAGATGAGGAGATTAAGGAAGCTGTTTTCCAACTCAGTTCCTTGAAATCCCCTGGACCTGATGGCTTCCCGGGCCTCTTTTACCAAAAGTTTTGGGACACTGTGGGTCATGATGTGTGCTCAGCAGTCAAGTGCTTTTTCAATGAAGTGTTCTTGCTCAGAGATTTAAATGTCACTAACCTGGTTCTTATTCCTAAAATTCCTTTTCCCAAATCCCTCTCTCAGTACCGTCCCATTAGTCTGTGCAATTTCAGTCTCAAAATCATCACTAAAGTCATGGCAAACCGATTGAAGAAGATTCTAAAGGACATCATAACTCCAAATCAGTCAGCCTTTGTGCCAGGAAGGCTGATCCAAGACAGCATTCTGGTAGCTCACGAGGCCTTTCATTTCCTTAATCGAAAGAAGAAGGGGCATGACAGCTATATGGCAGTAAAACTGGATTTCAACAAAGCTTTCGACAGGGTGGAATGGGATTTCTTGGGAGCTGTGATGAGGAAAATGGGTTTCGCAGACAAATGGGTGATTTGGACTCTGGAATGTGTGTCTACGGTCAACTTTGTGGTGCAAGCCAATGGGGAAGCAAGAACAGAGATCAACCCAGGCCGGGGTCTGAGACAAGGTGACCCTCTCTCCCCTTACCTCTTTTTGCTGGTCAAGGATGTTCTGTCCAAACTCATCTACCACGGGATCTCAAATGGACAGTTGTCAGATATGAAGATTAATCATAATTGCACTACTCTTTCCCATATTTTCTTTGCGGACGATGCTATACTTTTCTTGAAGGCTGATCTGCGGAGTGTTTTTCCATTAAATTTTTTTTGGATACTTATGGTTGCGCCTCTGGACAGCTGATTAATTTTGACAAATCTTGGATTTTCTTCTCTTTGAATTTGAACCAAGTGAATAGCCAGTTATGCTGTGATTTTCTGGATATCTCCCCAATGAAAGGCGACTCAAAGTATTTAGGTCTCCCATCCTTCTGGGGCAGATCCAAAGCTAAGGCTTACACCTTTTTAATTGAAAAATCCTTGAGGAAAATGCAAGGTTGGATTTCAATTCTGATCTCTATGGGTGGAAAGGAGACGCTTATCAAATCAGTTGTGCAGGGCATTCCTTCCTACGCAATGGCATGCTTTCTTCTTCCTAATAGTCTCTGCTATAAATTGAACTCTCTCACGCGTAACTTTTGGTGGAAAGGGAATCCTGATGATAAAGGCATCTGCTGGGTAGCTTGGGATAATCTGTCTGTGGCTAAGGAACAAGGGGGTATGGGTTTCCGCAACTACAGAGTTTTCAATGAAGCTATGCTTGCCCGTCAAGGTTGGAGACTTCTTATGAACCCCCAAGCTTATTGGGCGAAATTCATGAAAGGAATTTATTTTCCGCATACCTCTTTTCTTCAGGCCTCACGTTGAGGCAGAGCTTCTTGGGCCTGGCTCAGCCTTCTTCATGGAAGAGACTTGCTTAGAAGAGGATTGAGGTGGCAAATTCAAAATGGGAAAAATGTGGATTTTGGAATGACGCCTGGGTTCCTTCTCTACCCAATTTCAAACTGCTTTCTAACAAGCCAGCTAACAGCAGTTTCCAAATAGTGGCAGATGCAATCAGCGCCAGTACCGGAAAATGGGATCTTGCTAAGCTGGCTTTGGAAGTTACTCGGGAGGATCTTGAGGCCATTAAAACCATTCCTCTCCCATTGATAGATATGGAATACCAGTTGGTGTGGCACCACACTCCTAATGGGTGTTATATAGTCAAGTCTGGGTACCATGTTGCTCACAATCTCTCCCTAAAACTCTTACCTGAGAAACCTGAGCAATCTTTCAAACCAAGCAAAGAGGTGTGGAAAGTGCTATGGAAGATGAACGCCTAACAAGGTTAGGAACTTTTGGTGGAGAGCATGCAAGAATTGTCTGGCTTCCAAGGAAAACCTGCACAAACGCAAATGTGCCCCAAACAACACTTGTCCAGTGTGTGATTTAGAAGTTGAAACTATTGGGCATCTTCTCTTCTTATGCCCTTGGGCAAAAGCTGTTTGGTTTGGTTGCCACATCAAAGCTTTGGGAAACCTGGGTGGTAACTCTTCTGTGATCAAATGGAGTTCCGAAATTGTGGACAGTATGACCACTAAAGACAATGGATTTCATGGGTATGATAGCTCAGATAGGTTGGCATATTTGGAAGTCGAGGAACGAGAGGGTTTTCAGAGGAACGAAGGTCAATCCTGCTGCAGCTATGGCTTCTTTCAATCACTCTAGGTTGGAGATTTCAGGTATTCATGAGATTCTTCCAGTCCATATGGATAACTGAAAACTCTCGTTTTTGGCAAAGGCGGGAATGCGGTGAGCGCGGGCGTGCCAAGACTTGTAGCGCCTAACTTTTGGTGAAGATTCCCGTGAATCTTGACTTCTAACGTATGAGCGATTGCGCGTGACCCAAAGGTTAAAGATCACAATGAGGTTCGTGGTTTGCCACACGGTCGTGGACTTAAAATTTCCTAGTCGTATAGGAAGTGGACGTAGAAAAGGAAAAACGTGAACTTTATTACTCCGGGATAATAAAGTTGATACAAGGAAAGTAAAAATCCAAACTACTTGATGAAGTAGGTTTGAATGGGGTTTAAGCACGTGGTACTCGATAATCTATTTTGCTGAAAGTAGTAAAGTGTTGTGCTTCGCTAGGAAGGCTTTGGTTTGTAAGCGTTGAGCTTTGATTGGTGTTGGACCCTTTTTTCAGCATTGTGAACTAGTATTTATAGGGCCAGCAGCATCCTGATTCAGGCCTGAATCCGAAAATCTGCCTTGCTTCTATGGCTGCCAAGTGTCCCATGTCTTCTTCCACTTTTCATGCATGCAAGGTAGTGGGCAGTTTCCAGAAGTTAGGAGCAGTTGAATTAGATCATGGGTAGTGGGTCTCTCATTGGTCGACATGTGTCCCACACCTTGGTAAAAATATCTTCCAACTTCCTCCTTTTTATGCTCCTTTGTGACACATGGCCAATTGACTTGGTCAATTGGCCTTTGAACTTCAAAATATCAACTGCTACAAGAGTAACCACCCCCTAAAAACATGGGCTGCTCCTCACTGATCGAATCTGTTCCTTTTCTTCATGGGTCGACCCGTGGGCTACACCTTGTAGGCCAAATCACTACTGTCTTTATGGACCCAACCGTGGGCTGCCCTTCCCAAAGATCCTGGGCCGAATTCTTCACATGGGCCGCATGTTCCCTGGGCCCAAATGGGAAATACCCATGGCCCAAGACTTACCCAATTATTTTACCCAACTCTCGGCCCAATTAATTAAAGAATTAACGAAAAGCCCAATCACGGCTAACCCGATCCGTGGTGCCAAAAACGGGTATAAACAATAACCCAGAAACCCAAGAGGGTTCCACCACTTGGAGGGCTCTGGACTCCGGAAATTTCAAGGTTAACTGCGATGTGGCTATACCCTCCAGAAATAACGAGGGTAAGATAGCAGGCGTGCTAAGAGATTGGAAAGGGAAAGTGATGGAGGGCTTTGCTAAGACAGTCCACTCTCCGTCCAGCCTCCGTGGAGAACTTCTTGCCATTAGAGAGGCCTGCCATCTGATCATGAAGCTGGGGCTTAGGGGAGTGGAGGTGGAATCCAATAACAAACAGGCCATCCTACTTAGTGTCTCTGAACTTGTTCCTCCTTGGGATTCCAGGGCTGTTGTGTGAATTAGGAGAAAAAACTCAACTGTATTACGTATCTCATTCATTTACATGGTATATATACAACCCTAATAGAATAAAACAAACTAATTACAAGCAAGACCCTTTAACTAAGAGCTAGTTACAAAATAACCTCAACACTCCCCCTCAAGTTGGTGCATAGATATCACACATGCCCAACTTGTCAACAAAATTTGAAAACAATTTATTTGACACAGCTTTGGTGAGGAGATCTGCCAGCTGATCCTCAGATCGAATCTCGGGTAATTCGATAATCTTCGCTTCCAATTTTTCCTTGATAAAACATCTGTCAACCTCCACATGTTTTGTTCTGTCATGTTGAACTGGATTGTGGGCAATATCACAAGCAGCCTTGTTGTCACAGTACACTTGAATCGATTGCTTTGGTGGATATCCCAAATCTTCTAAGAGCTGTCTCAGCCATAAGACTTCGCAAATACCGAGGGCCATACCTCGATATTCGGCTTCCGCACTTGAACGAGCAACAACATTCTGCTTTTTGCTTCTCCAAGTAACAAGATTACCTCCTACGAAGGTGAAATAACCAGAGGTGGATCGCCTGTCATCAATGGACCCAGCCCAATCAGCATCAGTATATGCTTCAACTTTGTGACAATCAGTACTCTTGGAAAACAAGATTCCTTTTCCAGGGGCAGACTTCAAGTACTTCAAGATTCGCATCACTGCACTCATGTGTTGTTCTCCAGGATTATGCATAAATTGGCTAACAATACTCAGAGCGTAGGTAAGGTCTGGCCTTGTGTGTGCCAGATACATTAATCTCCCTACGAGTCTTTGATATCTACCTTTATCAGTTGGAACTTGATTAGAAGCAATACATAACTTCAACCCTTCCTCCAATGGAGTATCTACGGGTTCACACGCTGACATTCCGGTTTCCTTCAACAAATCTAGAACATATTTTCTTTGAGACAGAAAAATTCCTCAGCTAGATCGAGAAACTTCTATCCCGAGAAAATATTTCAATGAACCAAGATCTTTCATTTCAAATTCTTTGGACAAGTACTTCTGTAGAGCTTCTCTTTCCTCTTGATCATTTCCTGTAACCACCATATCATCCACATATACAATGAGTGCAGTAATCTTACCCTTTTGTTGCTTCAGAAATAAAGTATGATCTGCGTTGCTCTGTCGGTATCCAAATTCTCTCATGGACTTTGTAAGCCTTCCAAACCAGGCTCTGGGGGATTGTTTCAATCCATACAATGACTTCTTCAATCTACATACTTTCCTCTCATGGTTTCCTTGCACGAGACATCCAGGTGGGAGATCCATATAAATTTCCTCTGTCAAGTCACCATGTAGGAAAGCATTCTTCACATCAAACTGCTGTAATGGCCAATCCAAATTCACAGCTAGAGACAACAAAACACGAACAGTATTGATCTTAGCCACAGGAGCAAAAGTATCCATATAATCAATTCCATATGTTTGAGTGTACCCCTTCGCCACTAGTCGAGCTTTGAATTGTTCGATAGTACCATCAGCTTTATACTTAATGGTATAGATCCATCGGCACCCAACTGGCTTCTTTCCTGACGGGAGATCAACAAGCTCCCATGTTTTGTTCTTCTGCAAGGCCTTCATTTCTTCATTCATCGCTGCTTTCCACCTTGAATCAGCAAGGGCCTCCTGCACACTGTTAGGAATAGATACAACAGATAATTGATTCACAAATGACTTATTTGATTCAGACAAGCGATGGGTGGACACATACTGACTCATGGGATACTTGACCTTGCTAGTAAGTTCAGGTTCATACACGGGTTTAGGAATACCTTTATTACTACGAGGGGGATTTCTTCTGGGAGAGTTTGGAACAGACTCAGGAACATCCTCAACGAGCAATTGGTTATGTGTGTCAGGTTGCAGTGAGGGAGGCTCAGACAGTGATGCCGTTTCAATAACAGGAGAGTCTTCAACACTACTTGTATCCAAACTGTTCACACCTGTATCCACATTTGTATCCAAACTGCTCACACCTGTATCCACATCTGTATCCACACCTTCATATGCTCCAGCATAATCATAATTCAGAATTTCATAATTATAAGAATCATAACTCCGAGTCTGAGTTTGAACTTCCGCCTTATGATGCACCCCCTGAAGATCAAACTCAGGTGAAAAATACATCTTATCTTCATGAAAAACCACATCCAATGTAATATGCATGACTTTTGTGGGAGGATGATAACATCGATAACCCTTCTGATGAGATGCATACCCTAAGAAAACACACCGTAATGCTCTAGGCTCTAATTTACTCCGTTGATGTTTATGAAGGTGGACAAACACAACACACCCAAAAACATGAGGTTGTAAATTAGGGACAGTGGGAGCGTTGGTGACATCTTGTAGAGCTTGAAATGGTGTCTGAAATTTAACAGTGCTTGATGGAACACGATTAATGAGGTATGCAGCTGAGGAAAGGGCATCCCCCCAATATGACACAGGCATATGAGCTTCAATCAAGGAAGCACGAACAACCTCCAACAAGTGTCAATTTTTTCTCTATGCCACCCCATTTTGCTGGGGTGTGGAAGTACATGTGGTTTGATGAACAATACCTTGTGTAGTCAAATAATGTTGAAGTTCAGACTTCATATATTCTCCGCCATTATTACTACGAAGAACTCGAACCTGTGCTTTGTACTGAGTCTGAATCAAGGCATGGAATTTCAGAAATAACAAATTCACCTCATTTTTTTACTTCATTAAGCATACCCAAGTCATCCTAGTACAATCATCAATAAATGTGACAAACCAACGTGATCCATTCATGGTAGTAACCGGAGATGGACCCCAAACATCAGAATGAATAAGCATAAAAGGAACGGAACTTTTATTTAAAGTTACTGGGAAGGACACACGGTGGCTTTTCACAAGTTCACAGACTTCACAACGGAAAACAGAAATATCAACTTTTGAAAATAAACTGGGAAACAACTTCTTCAAATAACTAAATGAGACATGTCCCAAACGTCGATGCCATAACCAAATTTCAAATTTTTTCTTCTCCCCTTCAAAACTTTCCCCTGCCAATGCCTTGCTTAACTTGTCTGAACTCGTTGACACAAGATCCAGGTAGTATAGCTTCCCTCGCCTAACACCATAACCAATCGTTTGTCTCGTTCGGATGTCCTTAAAAACACAGAAATCAAGCCAAAAAATCACAACACAGTGTAATGTCAAGGTTATTTGAGCAACTGACAATAAATTATATTCCAAGGATGGGACAACTAGAACAGACTCCAAGTTTAAAGTATCTGTAAGTGACAAAGCCCCTTCTCCAATAACTGGAGCGGAGGCACCATTAGCAGTGGACACACATTTCTGGGAAGATTGTCTTAAGGATGAAATTTGTCTAGAATCAAATGTCATATGATCTATTGCTCCTGAATCAATTATCCATGTATTATTCAAAACAGGTACAGACATATTTAAAACTTTACCAATATTGTTACCTGTCGTTGCTATCAATGCAGTGGCATGTTTGGCAACTTCATTATCTCCATCTACCTTTCCCTCCGTAAGTGCAGCTGCCGCATTCCGACCAGACCCTCTTTTCTTTGAATCACGGTTGTGATCCCACCACTCTGGGTACCCAACAAGCTCATAACAACGCTCTTTTGTGTGCCCAGTTTGATCGCAATGTGTACATTTGTATGATTGTTTCGTAGTACCCCGGGAGCGAGCATTCGAGCGCGATTGATCTTGGGGTTGAGTCTGCTGGAGACGAGGTTGCTCCTGTAGTTTCAAGTTGGGCCGATTGCGAGCCACCATGACCGAGGAATCTATATTTTCTGATTCCACGTTCAAAGTGGCACGACGAACAGCCTCACGTCGGATTAGCGCATAGCACTCTTCCAAACCTGGGAGAGAGTCCTTGCGAAGGACTTCTCCACGAACCTGTTCAAAATCCTCATCCAATCCGGCAAGGAAAATGTGTACCCGTTGCCGTTGGATAGATTTCTTATATGCTGCAATATCATTAGTGTTCTCCATAATCACTCTATCACGGTGATCCAATTCACGAAAAATCTCGCATAACTCCCCATAATATACGGAAAGGAGTTTTCCCCTTTGTTTCGCAGTAAAAGCCTTTTGATTCAAGGAGTATACCTGGAGTTCATCGCTGCCATCGTAGAAAGCAGATGATAGGGCAACCCAAATTTCACGGGCGGTGGATACGCGTAAATAGCGCTTCATGATTTCTGGGGTCATGGATATCAACAACCACCTCTTCACTTTTTGATTTTCAGAATACCATTTTCCATACCCAGCATCGGATTCAGTCGGTTGCTGGGTTTTTCCGTCAATATAGGAGAGTTTCTCCCTCTCGGCGATATGCATCTCCATCAGTTGGGACCAGACATCGTAGTTTGATTCAGTAAGAACGATTCCAGCGTTGAAAGGCGCTTCAGCTTGAACAAACAACGGAGATGTTTTCGATCCGGATGATTCAATCTTCTCACCCATGATGTCAGATACCTTGGTTTCAAAAATCCTCGATTATATTGGTGAGAATATTGTGTACGGCTCTGATACCATGTGAATTAGGAGAAAAAACTCAACTGTATTACGTATCTCATTCATTTACATGGTATATATACAACCCTAATAGAATAAAACAAACTAATTACAAGCAAGACCCTTTAACTAAGAGCTAGTTACAAAATAACCTCAACATGTTGTACTCGACATTCGCCACTTCTCAGACCTGAGCAACATCACCTTTAACTGGGTGCGAAGATCAGCCAACAAGGTCGCCCACAAGGTCACTGCTTTAGCTAGTCGTAATTTGCTTCCTTGTAATTGGACTTGTGTCCCTCTTCTACCTCTACTTTCTATTTTGTGTAGAGAAGAGGCTCTGTAAGCCTCGTGGCGTTTTTTGCGGATCAAAAAAAAAAACTAACTGAAGTGTGGACTAGTTTAAAGAAAATTAAAGAATTTCAGATTTCTTTAATAAATAAATGGAAGCCTTAGGGCATTGGGTCCACCACTAGTCTTGTTACAATGAATTTTGCAATGTTTGTATCAATCTCATGATTTAATATATTAAAAAATTGGTCTAGGGTCCACTATAGCATGTTTCTAACCCGCTAGGTCCACTGATCAAGTTTCTAACCCACTAAGTCCACTAATATGTATTTGGTAAGGCATAAAGTCCACTGCATTTAAAAAGGGAAATAGTGCCTGACAAATTTACCCTTCCATTCAAATCCCATCCGTTTAGCCCATTATCCCCCATTATCCCTTGTACGTTTGAAATCACGCAAAATTCTCGGGAAATAACAGTTATGTTGGATCAGTTTCGTATCTAACATTATTGTACTTATATAACGTTATATAACATTGTATATTCTGCTTTGTAGAGTTACATCTTGATCTCAACTGCTTTGTTGAATTTTTTTTGAGTTTCACTGCACAAAAACTCTCATATAACATTATATTTTTACTTTATTGAATTGGTCCACGCAACGGCCTCAATGACTTGCTTCTACTAACGATAATACACACAAAAAAACGTAATACATGTGACAAAAAATAATCATATAACCTTATAACGTTATATATGAGATTTTGTCCTTTCTAACTCTAAAAAAAGAAAAAGAGGAGATCTCGTAACTTCTTTCCATTATATTTTCACTTTATTGAATTGGTCCGCGCAGCGGCCTCAATGACTTGCTTCTAGTAACAATAATACACACACAAAAAACGTAATACATGTGACAAAAAATAAACATATAACATTATAACGTTATACATGAGATTTTGGCATTTCTACATCTAAAAAAAGAAAAAGAGGAGATCTCGTAACTTCTTTCCATTATATTTTCACTTTATTGAATTGGTCCGCGCAGCGGCCTCAATGACTTGCTTCTAGTAACAATAATACACATAGAAAAAAACGCAATACATGTGACAAAAAATAAACATATAACATTATAACGTTATACATGAGATTTTGGCATTTCTAACTCTAAAAAAAGAAAAAGAGGAGATCTCGTAACTTCTTTCCATTATATTTTCACTTTATTGAATTGGTCCGCACAGCGGCCTCAATGACTTGGTTCTAGTAACAATAATACACACAAATAATCGTTATACATGAGATTTTGTCCTTTCTAACTCTAAAAAAATAAAAAGAGGAGATCTCGTAACTTCTTTCCCTTCGTCGCCGTCGCCTTCTTAACAGTCGACTTCACAGGTAACTAAATACTCTTCACCCCTTGAACAACTGCACAAATAACAGCCTTTAACAAAATTAGTATATAACCAACATTGATATAACCATATATACTATCAATCGAATCCCTAACTTAATTCAACCATACCATAACATTATATGTTCAGGTCTGTTAGGCCGTTGCGCAGACCAATTCATATAAGGTTATATATGGTTATGGTTTATTATTCTTTTATAGGGTTATATGGTTATAACGAGTAAGGAACAATATGGTTATATATTCAGATCATATATAACCTTATATGTTTTTTTGTTCTTCTTCTTATTTATGCAAATTTGATTAGTTTTGAACTCCAACCACAAAGGGTGAGAGTTGAGACACAAGCTATCACAGAACAAAATGACAACCGAACAAAATGATAAAATACCATACAACTTGGGGTGTAATTTCGGCCATAGAACCCGACCTAATTATATTGCAGTCGGTTTGTAACTAGGATTATATAACCATCGACTCATATATGCATATATATAAATATATCTACAGACAACCTTATATGAATTGGTCCGCGCAGCGGCCTAACAGATCTGAGTATATAACCATATATGTTACCTAACATCAGCTAACAAAAGTGCAAAAAATAAAACTCTAACAGATCTGAACATATAACCATATATGTTTCCAACAGCAGCTAAACAAAAGTACAAAAAATACAAAACCCTATATATACCAATCACAAGGCAAATAACTTAGATTTATAACCATATATACCAATCATAAAATTTCCCCAAGATGCTATGTACAAAACCCTCAATCACAGGGCAAATAACTTAGGTTTATAACCATATATACTCGCAATCAAAACCCTAAATTAACTTAGCCAAACCATTCATATAACCATATATACGAAAAGAAACATATAATCAAGTACATATAACCATATATACCCAAAGTTCACTTTTAGTTTTCTAATTAACATACCGAACGGAGGTGATTGACTCGCATCCAGTTCATATTTCCAACATATAACCCAAGATTGACGGCAATGGGATTGAACCGAATGGTTTTGACGGCAACGAGGATTCAGAACGACGGCGACTAGCGCGACTGTTGGTGGACGACGGAGATCGTCTGACGAAGACGACAAAGAACGCCGATCTAGCAAACTGTCTGGTTCGTTTTCGGTCGAAGAACGCCGACGAGTGGAGACGGGGTGAGGGAGGGGTGAGGGGTTTTGAAAGGGGAGACGAAGTAGGCTGACGAGTCTCGTTCTCGGTCGAAGAAAGCCGACGAGTCTCGTTCGTAAGGGGAAATCGTCTGGTTTCTCACGAAAATCTGCTCCCTCTGGAAAAAGGGGGGGGGGGGGGGGGGAGGGGGAAGTGGGGAGGGGTTTTGTAAGTGGGTGAAATGGAGGAATTAGTGGGTTTGGATTTGTTTGAAAACGGAAATGGAGAAATTAGTGGGTTTGGATTTGTTTGAAACGGAAATGGAGGAAATTACGGGTCAAAGAATTTTTTGAAAGCAGGGGTATATTAGACTACCCAGGTTATAGAATTTAGGAGTGGACTTAGGGGGTTATAGAATATAGAAGTGGACTTAGTGGGTTTGGAAAGTGGTATAGTGGACTTGGGAAAAATTCTCCCTTAATATATTCATGTGACCATGATATATCCCGTTATTTGTGGATCACAATTCAGCGGCAGAGGCAAAAGATACTCGAAAAGAAGACGGAAACAGAAGTAGATTGAAGAGAGCATTTCTAAATCAAAGAAAAGAGGTGTCAGGAAGAAGCAAAAATATGTCAGGAAGAATTTTCATTGTAGATCATGAAAACTTATTGCATGCCTTTGAAGAATTTCCATCGTTCTTTCTCTCTGTTGTCTTTTTCTTTTTGCTTGAACAAGTCTTTTTTCTTTGTGTTTTCTTTGGCTCCTCTCCGTACTAGTATCTTTTTTCTTTCTTTCTTTCTCTTCTAAAATCATTTCCTCGTTCTTTCTCTGTTCCCATGTTTCTAGCCCCACGGAATCGTTGCAAAAGAAAATTAAATAAGACTAAATAAAAACAGCAAAATAAAAATTAGGAATAAAATGTACACCTTTATTTGTTTATCAGTGATAATTGATGAGTTAAGTGAAGGGAGAGCTGCACAATGGGTTGCACTTGGAATGATGTATGAGCCAGTGGGTATTATCGAATCACAGTTAAGAACATCAAGGGGTACAAAATTTCGTAGCTTAGAGCGTCTTTTTTGACCATGAGCCATCTCTTTTTATTAATACAAACAGCACCACAAGAATTGGTAGATATCACGAAATTGGTAAATTCCGTTGCCGTGTGTCCTGTTCTTTTAGTCTTTGAATCCCCAGCCGTGTCCTGTTTTTTGCCTTGTTTGCTGTCTAGTTTTTGGATTGTGTGTGTTAGTTGTTAGTATCTCATCAACAATCCCCTAGTAGGAGTATTATTTCATTGTAACAGCTTCTTTGTTTCTTACTAACATTATCTTTGCAGATCCTCTATTGAAGTCTATAATACTCTTTTGGTTTTTCTGATTACTAAAACGGAACAAGGGGAGCACTTCTTGGATTAATAACTCTCGGTGAAACGGCATCGTGTCAATACCTAGAGGCAAAACAGAGTAAACGGCGTCGAAAGAAATTTCATAAGGCGCCCAAAACTCTCCCATTCTTTCGTTCTTTCTCTGGAAACAGATTAAACTTTTCCTCTTCTAATGGAGATAGAAGACGCAAAAAATCAGCCGTGGTAGAAACTTGTGCACTATCCAGTTAACCCATTCTTTTCTCTCTCATCTCGAATTTTGCTTTTCCTTAGGTCATTTTTTTTCCTCCGAAAATTGTTGGATGTCACGAAATTATGTAAAATACTGTTGTTATTTAACTTTTGATGATTCTGTTTGTTTCAAAGAGTAAATATGATTCACGAAAAAAGAGAGCAGAGGATAGGACTTGAGTCATTTGTGTGTGACAGTGGACTTGAGTCACCAGTGGAGTGAAATGTGAGTGAGAGATGTGACTCAATTGAATTGTAAGTTCGTTGAATTTGATTTATGAGAATATGTTTTGGGTTTGTGACTGAATCTCTCTTGCCACCAACACTTGATTTGATGTAGAACACGTGGAGGTCCAATTTCATGATCAACTGGACTGATCGAAGCCCCGGAAGCCCAAACGTTGCTTAGTTGCAAATTACCCGATTAGGCAAATTTCGGACAAGCTCCGATCGGGCCCAAACTTAGTGGGCTGACTTTTTTTTGCGTTGCGGTTAAGGCTCACCACACTAAGTTGTGAGCTCCGGTGTTTTTCGGCCTAATTCCTTCGTTTAGGCCTTCAATTTACGTTTTTTGTTGTTTTAGAAAAGTTTTGTTTCGTTAATAACTCTTAGTCCATAATTCCTTTTTAGTTGGTTCTTTTTGGGAAAGTACTGTTTTTCTTTCCCATTTTCAATTTTAGCAAAAGTCCCAATTTTCGGGACTCTTTATTTTCCGACTTTATTTTTAGGGTTTCTAGGGTTTCGGGACTATATAAGGGTTTTTAACCTAATGTTATGCAACTTTTGATCAATATTATTCAGATTTTGTCTCTTTTTCTCGTGGACTCGAGTTTATCATTCGTTCGATTAGTACGCAACTAATCTTTTGTGAATTCCATTGCGTCATGATTGTTGCGGACGACAAGAACATTGATGCAATTTCTGCAACTGAATAAGCTGTACTTTTCGATGGCCACCATCGGTAATAGTCTTCGGGCTTTCAGCTTTGCTGCCTAATTTGTGAAAACAGAGTGTCCTTAAAACTAAAAATTGTTTTCCCACGTAAGGCAACCAAAATATCAAAGAACTATTATTTTCTCTATCCATACATTTGTACTCTACAAATGTCAATCTCAATTTCAAAAAGTTTTTATGTGAATCTTGAAATATCTAGAAGTATCCTTACAAATAAAAAGAATCAATCCCGCGTATCGTATACAAAGGAAGTATCACACACGTATGAGCAATCCGATAGGGATACAACTCCCTTCTAGAATCATTCGAATTTTAACAACAAAATTAACAGCGTAAACTTAATTGATAACGATTTATGCCAACGTGCAATTTCAGAATAGAGAGAAATTACAACTATAAGGCTGTTGTTTCATAGGGCAAAAGTAGAAATCCTAAGCATGCAGTCTAAGTTGGAAACTTACCACATGAACTGATGAACAACTATTACACATATTAAACACTTACGATACTTCAAAGAAACTAGGTTCTCGACTGGCTGTTGGAGCAGCATATTGCAGAGGTACCATTATTGGAGGGCATTGGTAGTCCTGGACAGTGGACACAAAGGCACACAAGTGCTTTAGTTGACTTGCTCAAACTCATCTTTGCTACACGAACTGATTGGAACCAAAGAGAAAGAGCAAGAGAAACGAAAATGTTGTAATGAGAAAAATGTAATTGAGATCTATTAGTAGGTGAAAGAGAGTGGGGTACACACCTTTGCCTTCGATGTTGCAAAATACTTTTCAACTTTCAAATGTTTCTACCCTTCGTTCACCCAACTGCTTTTTTATCTTACACAGTTTGTTCACAACGGTTCCCATCTCCATGCGATCTCTTGGAGATTCTGATGAACATGCAACTCCGATTGTCAAAATGGAAACCATGCAATCATTGATCCAACTTCCATTGTTATGCTCCAATTGGATGCACGGATCGACGATATCCATCACTCGGTCTGGCAAAGCATTCTTAACGAAGGTATGAAGATTTAGATGATCTTTGAACATATTGTCAGTTGGTCTTTTGCCAGTAAACATCTCTAGTAGAAGAACCCCAAAGCTATATACATCCCCTAGAGTGGAAGCCACGTCACCCATACCATATTCTGCAGATTGATTCAATTGTTTGTGTATATTAGTGTGGAAATTGAATCTGATTGCATGGCATGGTTCTAAACTTCTTATTCTTATAGAAAATGCATGCAATAAACATAAAACCAGATGGTATTTATGTATATTTTCTACTAAATATGGTGGTCATTGATTGTTAGTGTTGAGAATATGAACAATAAAATTGCTCCTCTATCTAACAGTTTTAGCTTTTAGATAAGTTGGTGGTTAACAATCTAATATCGTATCAGAGCATGCAATAGATCATGTGTTCGAATCTCACAGCATACCTAATGATTATAATTTACATGTGTATTAAGCCCACTTATGGAGGAGAGCCCGACTCCATGTTGGGGGCGTGTTGATAATATAAACAATAAATTTGCCCATCTCTCTAACAACTTAACCTTTTAGATGAGTTAGTGCCTTAGTGATTTATAAAACCAGATGGTATTTTGTAGATATCTATTGCTCAATATGGTGGTCATTGATTGATAAAGAGAACTTAGGACACTTCAAAGATAGCTACTATCAAATCACTGTGGAAATGTCTTATAGGATGATCTAATCTAGTCAACCATGAGAATGCATAATACTCTAACATTAAGGTTGTCAGAGTATATATAGAAGGGCATGGAGTTTGTATCGGCGAATGCTTCAAATGAAAGGACAAACATATGTAGGGGTCCACTAGTTTACTCAAAGCCAAGCTTTATAGCTTAAATTTTACAGTTGATTGAAGATTTTGTACCTGGAGCGATGTAGCCTATTGTTCCCCTTATTGCACTTGAATTGCTTTGATGTTGGGGTACATCTGTTGAGGCTAGAGAAATAATTTTTGCTAACCCGAAATCTCCAACGTGGGCAGTCATTGTATCATCCAAAAGGACATTACTTGGCTTCAGATCACCGTGAATGATTGTTGACTCGCAACCACAATGAAGATACTCAAGTGCAGAAGCAACATCAATAGAAATGTCCAGTCTCTGGATCGTTTTCAGGTACTCGTGCTCCCCAACTCTATTTTGATGCAGCCATCCATCTAATGTTCCATTGGCCATGAATTCATAAACTATAGCTTTGAATTCGTTACCATGGAAGTCTATGCTAGAACATGCACTTAATACCTTCAAAAGATTTCGATGCCTTATGGTTTGAAGTGCTTTGCATTCTAACATGAAGCTCTTTAAAGCTCCCCTCAGCTGAAGATTGAGTACTTTCACTGCCACAACAATCTGGTCCTGATCAAAGATCCCTTTATATACAGAAGCATAATTCCCAATGCCAAGTAGATTAGCCTCTGAAAATCCATTTGTGGCTTTCAGAAGATCTGCATACGAAACTCTCAGAATTTGGTGTTCGAAAGATGGCTTAGAAGAGGCCTCCTTCCTTGAGGCATGTCGACGACAGCAAAACATAAACAAGCTAACTGCCAAAGTCGAACATATCAAAAGAGCAACCACCACATATACTATTATCTTTGTCTTGCGAGATAGCTTGTTTGTGTTTGATATTGAGGATGGGCATGGAGGAAGATTTATGTCAGCAACACCTCCACACAGATCATCCATTCCAACAATCGAAATCGCACTAGCATTTTGAAAAACTCCTTGTACTGGAACTTCTCCATGCAACATATTAAATGACAGATTCAATTTTTCTAAGGGAAGCTCACCAATATAACTAGGGATTAGCCCCGTTAAATTGTTGTGTGAAAGGTCCAACTCTCGTAAACCCCTTAGCTTGCTCCAACTTTGAGGTATCTCGCCTTCAAATGAATTGGCTTCCAAATTAAGCACTTCAAGGCTCGAACATTCGCTCAACGAATTTGGAATAGGCCCTAATAACCTATTATTGGACACATCAAACTCTCTGAGATTTTTCAAAGACCCAACTTCCGATGGAAGAGAACCAGTCAACGAATTATAGCCCAAATTGAAAGAAATCGAAATCGATGAAAGATTCATGATTTCGAGAGGTATTGAACCATATAGATTATTATGAGAAAGATCTAATGCTAACAACTGTTGACAGTTGCCCAGACTCAAAGGTATGCTTCCATGGATATTATTTTTTCCCAAGAGTAGACGGTTTAGTGCAGTTATATTTCCGAATATTGAAGAAGGCAGTACGGTGAATTTGTTCATATCTAATTCAAGATACTGCAACTTACGAAGTCTGCCAATGGTGTCGGGAATAGGGCCTGAGAAATAATTACTTGTCATACTTAAGACAGTGAGATTGAGGAGTTTCCCAATGCCCGAAGGAATGCTTCCATGTAGTTGATTTGACCCTAGAATCATCCAGTCAAGCCCAATGGAGAGATTGCCTATGGAGTTGGGCAACGAACCTTTGAGAAGATTCTCGTTAACAAGAAGAGCTTGTAATCTGGTGCAATTTGTTAGAGATGAGATAAAAGAAAGGTCATCCTCCAACTGATTACCTTGAAAGTTCATCCTCTGAAGATCCGAAAGTTCTCCAAGATCTTCTGGCATTGGCCCAATGAAGTAATTTAAAGCAAAGTTTACCAGTCCAAGCCCAGAAGCATTAGACAACGAGTTAGGTATCATTCCTGTGAACTGATTACCAAAGACATTAAAATACGCGAGATTACGAAGTTTTGAGCATATATCAGGAGCAATACTTCCATCAAGTTGGTTCATGTCTAATGACAATGCATTGAGAGCGGAGATGTTGTACAGGCCAGAAGGAATCTTGCCAGACAACTTGTTTACCCCGACAATCAGATGTATCAATCGCCGAAGCTTAGAGATTACCTCTGGAATCTCCCCCTGCAGATTGCATTCCCGAAAATAAAGCTTTTCAAGTAATGAGAGGTTACCAATGGAAGGAGGGATGGTTCCCGAAATTTTGTTTTTATCGAGGCTAAACTCTCGAAGCTTGGGCAAAGAGTCCCCTAGCTGAGTTGGGATGTTTCCACTCAGGAGGTTATTATCCAAATACAAGTACTCAAGATTTGAGCAGCGTGACAGGTTGTTGGGTAGTCCACCCCCAAAAGAGTTGTTGCTGAGTAGTATAAATTGAAGGCGAAATAAACGACCGATCTCCTCCGGGATTGGGCCATGGAAGTTGTTCTTTGAAAGAATGATTATCCTCAAGAAGGAGAGGTTTCCTATATGAGGAGAGAGTGATCCGACAAGGCCTTTGAATGTTAAGTTCAACTGCACGACTCTATCGCGATGTCGGCGGCTGCACAGAATGCCATTCCAGTCACAGTAGTGAACTGAATCATTCCAAGAACTGAGGGCACCAAAGGAGGAGGCTTGATCATCTATGGCAGCCTTGAAGGCTAATAAAGCAAGTCTATCAGTTTCATTTGTACTCATGCCGAAAGTGGACGGAATGTTGCACCACCACACAAGGGCAGTGTAGAGCACAATAACTAACGACTTCGCCATGATTATTTCTTTCGTTGTGTGTGTGTTTTGGTTCTGTTAGTGAATGTCCTTTCATATTGATGTTTTATAGTACGGAAATTTCTCCTTTAACGTTTACAAGGCAGCAGGTGAGTCCCTACTTGGAAGAAAATTTTCTATGGACCATGTAGTGGGTCAATTGTGCGTGTCTCTTTGGGCAAACAAGGTAGAAAAAACATGTTAGTGTATACAAGGTTGTCAAATCCCGAATCTAGTCGAGTATCGGATTTATGCTTTTCGGAATCGTGAATTGTAACGACTCGATCCAAATTTTGAAAATACATTTGGGAAATTTATTTGCACCTACATAAGAAAGATACATAATAAAATTGAAAACTTTAAGCTTAAATCTGTATTGAAGTTTATTTTTTCATTTTTCAATTTATGATCACGTGATCTAATAGGAAAGACACTTGTACATAGTAAGAAAAATAGTAATACAACAAAAATGGATATGTGTGCCTTAACACTATAAAAGTATGTAGCCTAATAGGTACGAATGAGCTAATTATATGAAAACATTTGTGGATTGGTTAGAGGCTATGACTTATGTATGCCTTTCCCCCTCTATGATTTATTGTTCTCTACAAGGACAATGTAGAGCACAATAACTAATTAATGACTTTTGCCATTGTTTTTAATTCTTTTTTCCTATTTTTGGAATCATGATTCGGGTATTAATCTGACAATTTATACCCATAGTCCACAAGATGTCAGGTGAGTCCCTATCTTGGAAGAAAATTGTGTATGAACCATTATTGGATCAATTATTGGGGGTGTGATTTTTATCCTCCATTCTTTGGGTTTCTTTTAATTCAAAGAAAAAAAGAAGAGTTCGATTCTGCGTGTCTCTTTGGGCAAACAAGGTAGAAAAAATAGTCATTTTGGGAGGATATTTTCACTCTCCTCTCTTTGTATACAAGGTTGTCAAATCGTGAATCTAGTCGAGCATCGGATTTATGCTTTTTGGAATCGTGAATTGTAACTACTCGATCCAAATTTTGAAAATACATTTGGGAAATGTATTTGCACCTACATAAGAAAGATACATAATAAAATTATTAAAAACTTTAAGCTTAAATCTGTATTGAAGGTTATTTTTCATTTTTCAATTTATGATCACGTGGTCTAATAGGAAATACACTTGTACATGGTAAGAAAAATAGTAGTAATACAACAAAATGGATATGTGTGTCTTAACACTATACAAGTATGAAGCCTAATAGGTACGAATGAGCTTATATGAAAACATTTGTGGATTGGTTGGAGGCTATGACTTATGAGTCCTTCCCCCTCTATGATTTATTGGACAATGTAGAGCACAATAACGAAAGACTTTTGCCATTTTTTTTTTTTCTTTTTTCCTATTTTTGGAATCATGATTCGGGGATTTATTGTGGTGTTCATATTCTGAAAATTTATCCCCAAAGTCTATAAGATGTCAAGTGAGTCATTATCTTGGAAGAAAATTGTGTATGAACCTTTAATGGGTCAATTCGTTTTTTTGGACGGCATTAATGGGACAACTCTGGGCGTCTATGTGGGAGCAGAGAAGGGGGAAATGTAGCCAAGGGAACGAGCCAACGGAGAGGTGGACCAACGGAGGGGCTGGCTCTGTGTCATGAGAGAGAGAGAAGAGCATTGAATTATCTGGCAATGGCTTTGACAAATGAGGGCTCAATAGCCAATTACACAAAAATTGTCGTGGCCCTAGCAAAAGGTATCGTGACATTAGGGCCACCCATCATGTTAATCTTTGGTTTTTCGTCAAACATCTCTTTGATTTCTGAAAACTGTAGCATCGGTTAGTATTGAAGATAAAGAAAATAGATAAAAAGGTGATCTGATATCTAAGTAATGTGTTCATGAGATATATGTGTTGATATTTGAATTAACTTGTTTAGAGTTATTGGCATATTATCTTCCGCCTAGTGGGCCAAGTTAGCAAAACCGAAAAGATAAACATTGATTCTAAAAGTAGATTCCATTTTGAAAAGTTAGTGGAGTAAAAATGTAAATTTGGTTCCTAAAGATGGACTTTTGTCAACCAAATTAATTTTGTCCCTGATTTTTGTCTCCAAAACACCAATTTCTTGTAGTTAGTCTACATTTCATAAAAGGTTTTCAGTGTGTAACTTAAAGTAAGTAATCCAAAAGTATTCTTGAAACTACAGATAAATCAATCGCGTGCAAGTATAGGTTTTCAGTGTGGCCACCCCTTGACCCGGCTCTCTCTCCCAACGGCTGGGTTTACAAAGAGGAAAAAAAAGAAAAAGAAACCTACTTCCTTGTCTACAGAGTGGTGGTACTTGTACTTACTCTTCCAGTGTCTACTGCAACTACAGAAAGAGCATTTTCAGCTATGAATATTGTCAAAACGAGGCTTCGCAACAAAATGGAGGATGAGTTTCTCAACGATGCTTTGGTTTTATTCATCGAGAGGAAATTGCGGCAAAATTCAGTTCCAACTCAATCGTTGACGACTTTAAGGATCTAAAGGAGCGTCGCATTCCATTCTAATACATGGTTGAGGTAACGCATTGAGAAACTTTTATGCGTACAATATCAAAAAGTAAATAATGCTACCCACAAATGTTATAACAATACCATAAATTGGCATTGTTTTACCACAATGAGTCGTACCAAAAATTCTTTGACTCGTATGATATTCCATAACAAAATCAAAATATGTCGTACCAGAATTAACAATTGTTATACCCAAGCCAAAAATATTTGTAAAATGCCACAAATTTTATAAAATAACCACAATTGTTATGACAACACCTAAGATTATCATTTTCTTACCACAATGTGTCGTACCAAAGGAAATTGATTAAAATATTCCGTAATAAAAACATGTCTAAAATACCACAAATTCAGTAACATAACCAAATTGTTATGACAACACCATAAATTAACGTTTTCATACCCGTAACATATCGTATATAAAAAAATTCAATCAAAATGTTCAGTTAACAATAGTTATAATTGGTAAAATACCATATCATAATTAAATAATATAAACACAATTGTTATAATAAAATCATAAAGTGGCGTTACCTTATCACAACCTTAAAATTTATTATGGTGTTCATATTCTGAAAATTTATCCCCAAAGTCTAGCTACAAGATGTCAAGTGAGTCATTATCTTGGAAGAAAATTGTGTATGAACCATTAATGGGTCAATTCCTTTCTTTGATCGGCATTAATGGGTCAACTCTAGGCGTCTATGTGGGAGCAGAGAAGGGGGGAAAAGTAGTCATTTATGTGGGTGCGATTTTCATCCTCTGTTCTTTGGATAAATACGTTTCATTGTATCTTCTTCCTTCTTCTTTTTTTTCCCCTATATGTGAATAGATCTTAATCTTTGGTTTTTCGTCATGCCAAAATTCGTTAAACATCTTTTCGATTTTCTGAAAACTGTAGCATATATTGGTTAGTATTGAAGAGAAAGAAAAATAGATAAAAAGGTGAATTGATATCTAAGTAATGTCTTCGTGAGATATATGTTTTGATATTTGAACTTGTTTAGAGTTATTAGCATATTATCTTCTGCCTAGTAGGCAGAGGTTAGCAAAACTGAAAAGATAAACATTGATTCTAAAAGTAGATTCTATTTTGAAAAGTTAACTAGTGGAATAAAAGTGTAATGATAATATCTTCATACAGAGCAACTAGAATGGGCCAATTCCTTTTTTGAAGGATGTCCCCACAATGTTGTTAAATTGCATGCACAGACAATATATAAATTGTGCCATTTAAAGCATAATTTTCTGCTCACGTGATAAATTTTGCGCTAAAAGTAACAATCATGCTTACAAGTGGTGGTGGAGGTCTAGTTTGATTGTTCACCTAACAAAATGATTTGAATCGTTTTTTTATTTTATTTTGATTCTCATGATTAGTTGAGGTGCACGTAAACTGATCCGGACACCTTAATTATAAAAATAAATAAAAATCAACAAGCTTCTAATCAGTCATATTAGCTTCCCAAAAAATGGACAAGTAGAGTTAAATGAAACTGGTGGGCCTAAAACCCTCTAATATCCCTATTCGATTTCGGTTTTGAGGGAGATTTTTTTAGAGTAATGAATGAAAAGATATAGATAAAGAAAATTTATTGAAAACCGTGATAAAAAATTTTGAAGGATGGACTCTGGGCCTCTGTGCCTGATTAATTTTGGTTCCTAAAGATGGACTTTTGTCAACCAAATTAATTTTGTCCCTGATTTTTGTCTCCAAAACACCAATTTCTTTCTTGTAGTTCTACATTTCATAAAAGGTTTTCAATGTGTAACTTAAAGTAATCCAAAAGTATTCTTGAAACTACAGATAAATCAATCGCATGCAAGTATAGATCGAATTTGTATACTAATAATAAGTATTGAATTTGTATAAGTAAATCATTCCATTTTTTTTTTTAGTGGAGTAGGTAGGGTGTTAATCTAAATCCAAAAAATTACTATTTCTTCAGGGCGGGGTAAATTGCCATCACTGTTTAAGAAGGTAGAAGGTTCCTAATACCTTAACAGCTTTGAAAGTTGATGCAGGGTGTGTATGAACTACGGAATAATCGTGCAACAAAGATGGACACAAACTTTAAAAGTTAGAGAAAGCTCTCTAGACTCTTTTAATTTCAATAATAATCAACAACTATATAGGCCTCGAAGCCTTACAACTTATTAAATAGGAGGAGAAACCCTAACCCTAATTGATTCGTCCCAAAATGGAAACCGAACTAATTAATGACGTAAATTACCAAAAACAGAAAAATTCAGAATAATAGCAAACTGGAAAATAGAGAAAATTCTAAGACTTCTCCCAAAAGAACGGCTTAATTCGGATTCTTCTTGCCCAAGTTATAAGCAAGTCAAATCTTTCCTTAAACGGCAAAATTGGGCTTTCGGGACCCTAAACGGCTAAAAAACACACGGCACATAGCCAAAAACAATGTGTCTTGACCGTTGGACCGTTTCGGATCGAACCCATAATCTTTGACGTATATGGCATCTACATCAAAAGTGGACGGAGAAACTTCAAAACTAGACTAAAAAGACTCCAAAACCATTGCAGGATCACTCATTGAGTTATCTTTTCCGTGTTTGGGAGGAAAGAAAAAAATAATGTGTGGACAGATCGAATTGCTATTGAAGAGCAAGTGGAGGGACTCTTGGCTGTCGTATGTTGAATCCAAGTCTCCGTTGGCTAAATAAATCCATCAAATTTGGACTACATAATCTTTGACGTATTTATCTCGATCTACTATATGCAGATTGCCACGTGGCACAACTCCGGTCCCTTTTAGCTCTCTCAAACTTTGAGGTCCTGAGATGATCAACAAAAAAAAAAAAACTTTGAGGTCCTTGAAATGAATTACTTTCGACTAAATCTAATTATATGACTTCATACTTATTTTTTTCTTCATGTTTTTTGCACAACATGTAACTAGGTTTCTCTTGAGCGATGCCACCCCATGCCCGAATCCTGGCTCCGCCATTGAATGGCACTTGAAATGATATATGAGCGGGGTATTAATGAATCACAGTTAAGAACATCTAGGGGAACAAAGTGGAGGATTTTTGAGGTGTTGCTTCGGAGATGTTTGAGGACTGAGTACTGCAAATATCTGATGCATTCCTTCAAGGATAGATAAACAGGTTAACTGCATCATTTACGGGTTATGCAGGTTGAACCCGACCTAGACCTGTTTAGCAATCGTGTTCTCGAGTCGTGTCATATACGTGTTTCGTGTTAGAAATAGTCAACTCTAACCCGCTAATTTTGTGTCGAGTTCGAGGCGTGTTATCGTGTCATGTCATGTGGACCAACTCCGTCGGCCAATCATATATTTGGGTTTCCTGATTTATTTGTTATAATTGAAAGGGCAAAGTACGGATTACCTCCCTGAGGTTTGCCTGTTTGGCAGATAATCTCCCTGGGTTCATTAATGATCACATCGCCCACCTGTGGTTTTGGAGTAAAGTGCAACTCCTAACTCCGTTAACGGCAGAAGTAAAAAGACCACGTTATCCTTTCTTTAATAAAGGCCTTTAATAAAGGAGGAGGCTTGATCATCTATGGCAGCCTTGAAGGCTAATAAAGCAAGTCTATCAGTTTCATTTGTACTCATGCCGAAAGTGGACGGAATGTTGCACCACCACACAAGGGCAGTGTAGAGCACAATAACTAACGACTTCGCCATGATTATTTCTTTTGTTGTGTGTGTGTTTTGGTTCTGTTAGTGAATGTCCTTTCATATTGATGTTTTATAGTACGGAAATTTCTACTTTAACGTTTACAAGGCGGCAGGTGAGTCCCTACTTGGAAGAAAAATTTCTATGGACCATGTAGTGGGTCAATTGTGCGTGTCTCTTGGGGCAAACAAGGTAGAAAAAACATGTTAGTGTATACAAGGTTGTCAAATCGCGAATCTAGTCAAGTATTGGATTTATGCTTTTCGGAATTGTGAATTGTAATGACTCGATCCAAATTTTGAAAATACATTTGGGAAATGCATTTGCACCTACATAAGAAAGATACATAATAAAATTGAAAACTTAATTTAAGCTTAAATCTGTATTGAAGTTTATTTTTCATTTTTCAATTTATGATCACGTGGTCTAATAGGAAAGACACTTGTACATAGTAAGAAAAATAGTAATACAACAAAAATGGATATGTGTGCCTTAACACTATAAAAGTATGTAGCCTAATAGGTACGAATGAGCTAATTATATGAAAACATTTGTGGATTGGTTAGAGGCTATGACTTATGAGCCCTTCCCCCTCTATGATTTATTGTGCTCTACAAGGACAATGTAGAGCACAATAACTAACGACTTTTGCCATTGTTTTTAATTCTTTTTTCCTATTTTTGGAATCATGATTCGGGTATTAATCTGACAATTTATACCCATAGTCCACAAGATGTCAGGTGAGTCCCTATCTTGGAAGAAAATTGCATGTGTTTGAACCATTATTGGATCAATTATTGGGGGTGTGATTTTTATCCTCCATTCTTTGGGTTTCTTTTAATTCAAAGAAAAAAAGAAGAGTTTGATTCTTGGGGGGATTTGGCTAAAAAAAAGTCACTTGGATTATTTTTTCGTCTTTATTCAAAAAATTTCCCCTCTTTTAGTTTTGCGTCAAATTTTTGTGGATAATTAGTACATCTCAACAACAGGAGTAAAAAAAAAACATCCTAATTGAGGTTAGGTCCAGTTGGGGTTTGGGTTTGAGGCGGAAGGGAGAAATTGGCATCGCTAATCGACAATCTAAATGCTATTATTCAACACAATCCAGCTACAGATGGGGTCCAAATTCGTTAGTTACAGCTTTGAAAGCAATCTGGGTGCAAGTGGATGGATAACTTCATGCTACACTAGACTCTTATCAGTCCATGTGAGGTGTGAATCTTTTGCGTGTTTGGGAGGAAAGAAAATAGTGGACAGAAATTTTTTGTGTGTCTGGTAGTGAAGAGCAAGTGGAGGAACTCTCTCTGTGTAACAAGTGGCTGTGTCTTGCCAAGTAGTTTTTGACTTGTGTGGTGGGTTTTCTTCTGTTGAATTCTGTGTGTTGTATACCAATGTCTAGTCTTTTCCATTACGAAAGAATGGTGCTTTCAATTTCCTTCATAAAATTTTTAACAAGACTACAGAGGAACTGAAAATGAAGAAGAGAATTTTCACTACTCGTAGTTTTCGTTTGTTCTTTCTGTATATGGGTCACCTATATATTGTTTTTAACTGCAGTTCTCATCTCTATGGACCATGTAGTGGGTCAATTGTGCGTGTCTCTTTGGGCAAACAAGGTAGAAAAAATAGTCATTTTGGGAGGATATTTTCACTCTCCTCTCTTTGTATACAAGGTTGTCAAATCGTGAATCTAGTCGAGCATCGGATTTATGCTTTTTGGAATCGTGAATTGTAACTACTCTATCCAAATTTTGAAAATACATTTGGGAAATGTATTTGCACCTACATAAGAAAGATACATAATAAAATTATTGAAAACTTTAAGCTTAAATCTGTATTGAAGGTTATTTTTCATTTTTCAATTTATGATCACATGGTCTAATAGGAAATACACTTGTACATGGTAAGAAAAATAGTAGTGATACAACAAAATGGATATGTGTGCCTTAACACTATAAAAGTATGTAGCCTAATAGGTACGAATGAGCTTATATGAAAACATTTGTGGATTGGTTGAAGGCTATGACTTATGAGTCCTTCCCCCTCTATGATTTATTGTGCTCTACAAGAACAATGTAGAGCACAATAACGAAAGACTTTTGCCATTGTTTTTTTTTTCTTTTTTCCTATTTTTGGAATCATGATTCGGGGATTTATTGTGGTGTTCATATTCTGAAAATTTATCCCCAAAGTCTAGCTACAAGATGTCAAGTGAGTCATTATCTTGGAAGAAAATTGTGTATGAACCATTATTAATGGGTCAATTCCTTTTTTTGGACGGCATTAATGGGTCAACTCTGGGCGTCTATGTGGGAGCAGAGAAGGGGGGAAATGTAGCCAAGGGAACGAGCCAACGGAGAGGTGGACCAACGGAGGGGGGGGCTCTATGTCATGAGAGAGAGAGAGAGAGAGAAGAGAGAGAAGAGCATTGAATTGTCTGGCAATGGCTCAATAGCCAATTACACAAAAATTGTCGTGGCCCTAGCAAAAGGTATCGTGACATTTGGGCCACCCATCATGTTAATCTTTAGTTTTTCGTCATGCCAAAATTCGTCAAACATCTCTTTGATTTCTGAAAACTCACTACAAGAAATTTGGGATCTCCCAACGGTTTTTTTAGCAACGATTCAAAAAACCGTCGGTATAGATGGTGTGTAGCAAAGGTTTACAAAACGTTACTAGAAACAGGACTATAGCAACGGTTTTCATGCAACCGTTACTAGATTACAAGACTATAGCAACGGTTTTCCATAACCGTTACTAAAAACCGGACTATAGCAACGGTTTACAAAACGTTACTAGAAACAGGACTATAGCAACGGTTTTCATGCAACCGTTACTAGATTACAAGACTATAGCAACGGTTTTCCATAACCGTTACTAAAAACCGGACTATAACAACGGTTTTCCATAACCGTTACAAAAACTCGACTATAGCAACGGTTTCCAATAATTGTTACTAAAAATTATTTTTTGAAAATTTGTTAGAAGCCGTTTTTAAAATTAAAAAAAAAATTTGTGTTAAAAAACAGTTTTTTTTTTTTGAAAAATTGTTAGAAGCCGTTTTTAAAAAAAAAAAACAATTTTTTGTGTTAAAACACTTTAAAAAAAAGTTTTTTGTAAATACTGTTTTTTTTAAAGTTTCTGGAAAAAAAAAACAATTTTTAAAATAATTTTCTGGAAACATTGTTGAGAAAGAGAAAAAGTTTTTATGTAATGATGGGTGTATTTGATTGAAAAAATGTGGAGACCATTAGATTTGATTATTGGCAAAAAAGTTGCTAGTTTTGATTATTCAAAAGCCAAAATTTGATGAGTTACTAATTAAGAGATTGCTAAGTTTGGTTATTACAATGTGAGCACTTTTTTGAGCAAATATAGCTAACTTTAACAACCTTTTGGTTTTTGATTATTACATTGTGGATGCTCTAATGACAGTTCGCATAATATAAATATTAGTAGTCCCTTAATATTACACAAGTGTTGGGCTAGTCCAGTTGGTTTGCACTCACACGCGCATGCGCGAGGTCTTGGGTTCGATTCCCTGGAGGAGCAAAATTGTGTTGCCTTCCATGAGCCACGTCGGCGACAGGTGGACTCCACGTCAGTAGCCACATGGACGACATGTGGAGGCCACGTGGCTGCCATGTCATATTTTACCCCAGATTTTTTTTAAAAAAAAACTTGCCTTTAGCAACGGTTAAAAGTGTTGCTAAAGAAACCGTTACTAAGAAAAAATCTGTACCAACGCTTGTCAAAACCGTTGCTATACCTCTACACCAATGGATATCTCGCAACGGTTTGGCCAACTGTTGGTATTGCTTTTAGCAACGCTTTTTGTGTTTTTTAGTAACGCTTTTGACCGTTGTTAGATCCCGTTTTTCTTGTAGTGACTGTAGCATCGGTTAGTATTGAAGAGAAAGAAAATAGATAAAAAGGTGAACTGATATCAAAGTAATGTGTTCATGAGATATATGTGTTGATATTTGAACTTGTTTAGAGTTATTGGCATATTATCTTCCGCCTAGTGGGCCAGGTTAGCAAAACCGAAAAGATAAACATGGATTCTAAAGTAGATTCCATTTTGAAAAGTTAGTGGAGTAAAAGTGTAATGATGATATCTCCATAGAGAGTAACTAGAAAACGTTATAACTTTTAGAGTATAATGATGATGTCTTCGTAAAAAATTGAATTTACGAAATGAGACTCTTAAAGAGGAATGGAGGGAATACTATTATCGTTTGTACGAAATATCGGATAAAATATTTGAAGGATGTCCCCACAATGTTGTTAATTGCATGCACAGACAATATATAAATTATGCCATTTAAAGCATAATTTTCTACTCACGTGATAAATTTTGCGCTAAGAGTAACAATCATGCTTACAAGTGGTGGTGGAGGTCTAGTTTGATTGCTCACCTAACAAGATGATTTGAATCATTTTTTTATTTTATTTTGATCCCCATTGAGTTGAAGTGCACGTACACTGATCCAGACACCTTAATTATAATAAATAAAAAAAATCGACAAGCTTCTAATAGTCATATTAGTTTCCCAAAAAATGGACAAGTAGAGTTAAATGATACTGGTGGGCCTAAAACCCTCTAATATCCCTGTTCGATTTGCATTTTGAGGAAGATTATTTTAGAATAATGAATGAAAAGAGATAGATAAAGAAAATTTATTGAAAACCGTGACAACAAATTTTGAAGGATGGACTCTGGGTGTCTGATTAATTTTGGTTCCTAAAGATGGACTTTTGTCAACCAAATTAATTTTGTCCCTGATTTTTGTCTCCAAAACACCAATTTCTTGTAGTTAGTCTACATTTCATAAAAGGTTTTCAGTGTGTAACTTAAAGTAAGTAATCCAAAAGTATTCTTGAAACTACAGATAAATCAATCGCGTGCAAGTATAGGTTTTCAGTGTGGCCACCCCGTTGTTTCAGTTTTTTTTTGAAATTAGAATATAGGACAACATGGTGGCCGCCCAAGTGGTGGTAGAAACTGGAAACAATCCTTCTCTTCAATGTCACGTGACTCAAGAAAACAAAACACATGGGCGGTCCCCACCACTAAAATACTAGTAGAAAATTGTGTTCCACAATAATTTAGGGCTTTACCACGACATTCTTGATCAAAAAATTAATTTAGGGCTTTAAGGGATCACAACACACACCTTGACCCGGATCTCTCTCCCAACGGCTGGGTTTACAAAGAGGAAAAAATAAAAAAAGAAACCTACTTCCTTGTCTACAGAGTGGTGATACTTGTACTTACTCTTCCAGTTTCTACTGCAACTACAGAAAGAGCATTTTCAGCTATGAATATTGTCAAAACGAGGCTTCGCAACAAAATGGAGGATGAGTTTCTCAACGATGCTTTGGTTTTATTCATCGAGAGGAAATTGCGGCAAAATTCAGTTCCAACTCAATCGTTGACGACTTTAAGGATCTAAAGGAGCGTCGCATTCCATTCTAATACATGGTTGAGGTAACGCATTGAGAAACTTTTATGCGTACAATATCAAAAAGTAAATAATGTTACCCACAAATGTTATAACAATACCATAAATTGGCATTATTTTACCACAATGAATCGTACCAAAAATTCTTTGACTCGTATGATATTCCGTAACAAAATCAAAATATGTCGTACCAGAATTAACAATTGTTATTCCCAAGCCAAAAATATTTGTAAAATGCCACAAATTTTATAAAATAACCACAATTGTTATGACAACACCTAAAATTATCATTTTCTTACCACAATGTGTCGTACCAAAGGAAATTGATTAAAATATTCCGTAATAAAAACATGTCTAAAATACCACAAATTCAGTAATATAACCAAATTGTTATGACAACACCATAAATTAACGTTTTCATACCCGTAACATATCGTATAAAAAAAATTCAATCAAAATGTTCAGTTAACGATAGTTATAATTGGTAAAATACCATATCATAATTAAATAATATAAACACAATTGTTATAATAAAATCATAAAGTGGCGTTACCTTATCACAACCTTAAAATTTATTATGGTGTTCATATTCTGAAAATTTATCCTCAAAGTCTAGCTACAAGATGTCAAGTGAGTCATTATCTTGGAAGAAAATTGTGTACGAACCATTAATGGGTCAATTCCTTTTTTTGATCGGCATTAATGGGTCAACTCTGGGCGTCTATGTGGGAGCAGAGAAGGGGGGAAAAGTAGTGTGGGTGCGATTTTCATCCTCTGTTCTTTGGATAAATACGTTTCATTGTATCTTCTTCCTTCTTCTTTTTTTTCCCCCTATATGTGAATAGATCTTAATCTTTGGTTTTTCGTCATGCCAAAATTTGTTAAACATCTCTTTGATTTCTGAAAACTGTAGCATCGGTTAGTATTGAAGAGAGAGAAAAATAGATAAAAAGGTGAACTGAGCTTGTTCTTCTAAATAAGCCATTGGCTTTCCCGCCAAAAAGTCAAAATTGGATTTCGATCAAATTTTTTTACTTTTTAGATTTTTCTTATCATGAGGATGTAATAATCCCCAAAAAAAATGATGATAAGCCAAGTGATACGAAAAAATTTTGAATAAGGACAAAAAATAAGCCACAAATAAGCCACTTGGCTTATTTGGAAGAACAAGCCCTAAGTAATGTCTTCATGAGATATATGTGTTGATATTTGAACTTGTTTAGAGTTATTAGCATATTATCTTCTGCCTAGTAGGCAGAGGCTAGCAAAACCGAAAAGATAAACATTGATTCTAAAAGTAGATTTCATTTTGAAAAGTTAATTAGTGGAGTAAAAGTGTAATAATAATATCTCCATAGAGAGTAACTAGAAAACGTTATAACTTTTAGATTGTAATGATGATGTCTTCGTAAAAAATTGAATTTACGAAATGAGACTCTTAAAGAGGAACGGAGCGATCGAATACTATTATCGTTTGTACGAAATATCGGATAAAATATTTGAAGGATGTCCCCACAATGTTGTTAAATTGCATGCACAGATAATATATAATTTATGCCATTTAAAGCATAATTTTCTGCTCACGTGATAAATTTTTTCGCTACAAGTAACAATCATGCTTACAAGGGGTGGTGGAGGTCTAGTTTGATTGCTCAACTTTAAGGCCATCCACAGTGGTATAATAAAAAATGGATAATTAAAAGTTGACACATCAGCTTTTGATTATTCATTTAGGAGGTTACTAAGCTTAACAATGTTGAGGTTCACAATGTTCGCTTCTAGTCCATAACCAAAAGAAGGGGTCCACAACAATTTCACTCTCTCCCCCTCGGTTTTCCGCCATTCACTTCCCTCCATTTACGTTTTCTTAGGCAAAAATGTATAGATTCTCTCCCTTAATTTTGGGGAAAAAATCGGTGACTTCCTTCCCTCTTATTATGATTTTTTTTTTTGGGAAAAATAGAAATGGAAAAGAGTAGTGAAATACCTTAATACTGCGACGATGAGTTGAATTGAAGATGATCGAGATATGAGCTTCACTTTTGGAGGGACAGAAAAAGAAATAGTTTATGGGTGAAGGGAAAAAGATATAGAGTAGGCGAAGAAGAGAAGAAAAAAATACCAATTGAAACAAGCATGTATACAAATTTTGGAACTAGTTAACTTATGTGATGTGGGGTTGATAAATTTTGATTATTGAAAAAAGTTGCTAGTTTTGGTAATCCAAAACCTAAAATTTGATTATTTCTAAGTATGTTGCTAAGTTTGATTATACCATTGTGAGCCATCTTTTGTACAAATATTGTTAACTTTAAAAACAATTGGCTTTTGATTATACCACTGTGAATGGCCTAACAGATGATTTGAATCATTTTTTTATTTTATTTTGATTCCCATGATTAGTTGAGGAGCGCGTAAGCTGATCCGGACACCTTAATTATAAAATATATATATATCCAAACAGTTTTTTTTCATCCAACCCTTTGGTGGATTCCCCTTCCCTTCCCCCATCTTGATGTACCCTTTGTCAAGATTTCTGAATAAAATTTTGTTGCCTATCAAAAAAAAAACAAGCTTCTAATCAGTCATACATTAGCTTCCCAAAAAATAGACAAGTAGAGTTAAATGAAACTGGTGGGCCTAAAACCCTCTAATATCCCTGTTTGATTTGGGTTTTGAGGGAGATTTTTTTAGAGTAATGAATGAAAAGAGATAGATAAAGAAAATTTATTGAAAACCGTGACTAAAAATTTTGAAGGATGGACTCTGGGTGTCTGTGCCTGATTAATTTTGGTTCCTAAAGATGGACTTTTGTCAACCAAATTAATTTTGTCCCTGATTTTTGTCTCCAAAACACCAATTTCTTGCAGTTAGTCTACATTTCATAAAAGGTTTTCAATGTGTAACTTAAAGTAATCCAAAAGTATTCTTGATCTACAGATAAATCAATCGCATGCAAGTATAGATCGATCGAATTTGTATAATAAGTATTGAATTTGTATAACAAGAAACCACTTCGCCATGATTCTTTCTTTGCTGGGTGTGTTTTGTTTTCTGTTAGTGTATCAGTCATTTCATGGTGGTGATTTATACTATCAAAATTTATCCTTAACGTTTACTAGGCGGCAGGCAAGTGATGAGCCCCCACCTAACCTTGGAAGAAATTTTTGCATGGATGGGTCAATTTGGCTGGCGTGTCTACCGGGGCATGCAGACATGGGAGAAAATCATTCCATGAGCTTGGGCGATTTTGACTAAATCATTCCATTTTTATTTTTTTTAAGAAGGTAGAAGGTTCCTAATACCTTAACAGCTTTGAAAGTTGATGCAGGGTGCGTATGAACTACGGAATAATCGTGCAACAAAGATGGACACAAACTGTAAATTACAGTTAGAGAAAGCTCTCTAGACTCTTTTAATTTCAATAATAATCAAAAACTGTATAGCCTCGAATGCTTACAACTTATTAAATAGGAGGAGAAACCCTAACCCTAATTGATTCGTCCCAAAACGGAAACGGAAACCAAACCAATTAATAACGAAAATTACCAAAAATAGCAAACTGGAAAATAGAGAAAATTCTAAGATTTCTCCCAAAAGAACGGCTTAATTCAGATTCTCCTTGCCCAAGTTATAAGCAAGTCAAATCTTTCCTTAAATGGCAAATTTGGGCTTTCGGGACCCTAAACAGCCTTAAACGGCAAAAAAAAACACATGGCACATAGCCAAAAGCAATGTGTCTTGACCGTTGGGCCATTTCGGATAGAACCCATATGGGCCCCTCGCTTAACTCCACAGTCGCGTAATTACGATTTTGCCATCATAGGCTTAAAATGCCTAAGATACTCCTCCGCTATGGCATCTGCACCAAAAGTGGATGGAGAAACTTCAAAACTAAACTAAAAAAACTCCAAAACCATTGCAGGATCACTCATTGAGTTATCTTTTCCGTGTTTGGGAGGAAAGAAAAAATAATGTGTGGACAGAATCGCTAGTGAAGACCAAGTGAAGGGACTCTTGGCTGTCGTATGTTGAATCCAAGTCTCCGTTGGCTAAATATATTCCAACATTTTTTCCCAGTCAAAATTTTGAATATTATGTACTCCTATCTTTCTGTGGTCATTAGACATGCATATACCTCCATCAAATTTGGACTACATAATCTTTGACGAATTTATCTCGATCTACTATATGCAGATTGCCACGTGGCACAACTCCGGTCCCTTTTAATCTAATTATACGACTTCACACTTACTTTTTTTTTCATATTTTTTCACACAACATGTAACCAGATTTCCCTTGAGTGGTGCCACCCCGTGCCCAAATCCTGGCTCAGCCATTGAAGGGCACTTGGAATGATATATGAGCGGGGTATTAATGAAACACAATTAAGAACATCTAGGGGTACAAGGTGGAGGATTTTTGAGGTGTTACTTTGGAGATGTGTGAGGACTGAGTACTGCAAATATCTGATGCATTCCTTTAAGGATAGATAAATAGGTTAACTGCATCATTTTCGGGTTATACAGGTTGAACCCAACCTAGACCCGTTTAGCAATTGTCAATTGTGTTCTGGAGTCGTGTCATATACATGTTTCGTGTCAGAAATAGACAACTCTAACCTGCTAATTTCGTGTCGAGTTTGAGGCGTGTTATCATGTCGTGTCACGTGGACCAAACTCAGTCGGCCAAATATATATTTGGGTTTCCTTATTTATTTGTTATAATTGAAATGACCCGGTGTAGCATTTGGCTCTGCATGTATCAGGCCATTTATCTAATAAGATTTCTTTCATTCAAGGCATAAGCAGCAATTCAAAGCAATATGAAATCTCAGTTGGAAACATCCCAGGTTATTTGGTGGCTGGTGGAGGAGCATTGGACGGCATTGTTAGTAACCTTGAGCATGCTTTAGAAAACTCATTTTACTTGTTTTATTCGAAGTGCGCGTAAGCTAGCCCGAGCATCCTGAGTTACAAGAAAAAAAAAAACTTACTTTTTTTTGCTACATGAATTGATTGAAATCAAAAGAGGGAAAGCTGTAGTAAATGATAACATTTTGAGCAAATTACTAAAACTGATGTCTATATAGAGATCAGAGAGGGTAAAGATGGTACACATCTTTGCCTTTTAATTCGCGAAGATGCTAACAAATTAAAGGAATCCCATCTCCATTCGGTCTCATGGGCGATTCCATTGAGCAAGCGACTCCAATTCCTAGTGGTGGTAGAAGTTTTTTACACAACGCGGTCAACATGAACTTAGCAAGTTAGGATTGGTTTTTTCCCACACGAACAAAAATATAGCATGACACAATGACATAAAACAATAAACAGGTCAGGTTAGGATCGAGCACGAGTAACCGAAAGTAGGCACGTTAAACACGTGTAATTGTAATTCGGATTCCTACATTAATATTTCAATCCAATCTACCACGATTACTATGCCTACTGTATTTATCGACCTGGGTTGTTTGTGATGTAGCCGAATATTAAATACAATCTGCACAATGCTTTAAAACTCACTATCGCCACCACATTCCTCAAATTTATAATGTCATACCGATGCGCTAAGCCCGTCGGCATCGCACTAGTACATAATAAATACCGAAGAAAGGGAAAAGAATCACCAATCATCGCTCAAAGAAACCAGGTTCTCGATGATTCGGAGCAGCATATTGTGGAGGTACCATCGTTGGAGGGCCTTGGTAGTCATCCTGGACACAAAGAAAAATAAGTCTTTAGTTCACTTACACTCAAACACATGTATACAACATGAGCTGATTAGAACCGAAGGGGAAAGATTCGAGTCTGTGCTACACACCTTTGGCTTTCATGTTGCAAAACATTTATCGACTTCCGATTCTCTCTACCCTTCGTCCGCACATGTCTTTTTTTATCTTACACAGTTTGTTCACAACGGTCGCCATCTCCGTTCGGTCTCTTGGCGA
The DNA here is from genome assembly GCA_020567845.1 of Rhododendron henanense subsp. lingbaoense. Taxonomy (NCBI): domain Eukaryota; kingdom Viridiplantae; phylum Streptophyta; class Magnoliopsida; order Ericales; family Ericaceae; genus Rhododendron; species Rhododendron henanense. The sequence continues at coordinate 31,797,060 of CM036315.1, read as the reverse complement.
TTCCGATGAACATGCAACTCCAATTGTCAGAATGGAAACCATGCATTCGTTGATCCAACTTCCATTGTTATGCTCCAGTTGGATGGGGGGATCGACGATATCCATCACTTGGTCAGGCAAAGCATTCTTAACGAAGCTATGAAGATTTTGGTGATCTTTAAATATATTGTCAGTTGGTCTTTTGCCAGTAAACATCTCTAGTAGAAGAATCCCAAAGCTATATACATCCCCTAGAGTGGAGACCATGTCACCCATGCCATATTCTACAAATCCATCCAAATTGTTATTGAAACCTTAGAGGACAGAGCAAATCTCATTCGGTGGCATGCTAATAACTCTTTAATCTGCATTTACTGTTGATGTTATATGCATGTCGTGCTTTTATATCACTCGATAACAATACCTTCAATTGGAATTTAGTGTGTGATAAAATGAGATCATTATCGAGAATGATGGAGTTGAATTATATTTTCCACTCAAAAAGTAGACTTGTATAAAAAGTTAAGTTTGTACTTATAGTGTTTTATAACTGAGAGAGTTTGGACCAGCTTAAGCGTGTCTCGACGAATCTCTCGTGGACCAATCCCACTGCACACTAACGAGAGGCCATTTAAGGCCAGAGCAATGTTCCGTACAAACTAGCTCCATAAGAGTTGATGGCACCTAGTATCTATATATGCACATTCTGAAGATTGGTACAAAGATTTTGTGCGTCAAAGTAATGTTTATGGTGATCTAAGCTAGTCGACCATGAAAGTGGATAGTATGTGGAAAGTGAGGAGGTCAGGTTACACATAGTAAACGGAAGTTTTGGAGCAAAAAATGGGCGCATACATATATTTCACCCATTGTTTTGGGCTTAAGTTTGTATAGTTTCTAATGATGCTATAACTCTTCTATGCAATATGCAAATTTCGCTTTTCATATGAGCTTTTGGTTTTGTAATCTCAGGAAACTGGTAGTTTGAAATTTTGTACCTGGAGCAATGTAGCCTATTGTTCCCCTTATTGCAACTGAAGTGCTTTGATGTTGCTCTACCTCTGTTGCAGCTGCAGAAATAATTTTTGCTAACCCGAAATCTCCAACATGGGCAGCCATTGTATCATCCAAAAGGACATTACTTGGCTTCAAATCACCATGAATAATTGTTGACTCGCAACCACAATGAAGATACTCAAGTGCAAAAGCAATATCTACAGAAATGTCCAGTCTCTAGATCACTTTCAAGTACTCGTGCTCTGCTCCATTTTGATGCAGCCATCTATCTAATGGTCCATTGGCCATGAATTCATATACTATAGCTTTGAATTCATTGCCATGGAAGTCTATGCTAGAACATGCACTTAATACCTTCAAAAGATTTTGATGCATGTCTTATGGCTTGAAGTGCTTTGCATTCTAACATGAAGTTCTTTAAAGCTCCCCTAAGCATATATCAGGAGCAATACTTCCATCAAGTTGGTTCATGCCTAAAGACAATATATATATTGAGAGTGGAGATGTTGTATAGTCCAGAAGGAATCTTGCCAGACAGCTTGTTAACGGAGAAATGAAGAAATGTCATTCTCCGAAGCTTTGAGATTCCCTCCGGAATATCCCCCCGCAGATTACATTCCGCCAACATAACGAGCCGAGCCGAGCGCTCGAAGGTAGAGGAAGGGTTGGGTTTGTTGCAGGGTTATCGGGAGAAATGTATACACGTGTGGTTCGTTCGTGTGAAGTCGCTCGAGGAGCCAAGATCCTCTATACCGAAAAACTCTTGTGCCATTGTGCCGATGAGTTTTCAGCCGTTGAATTTTGGGCTTTAAAAAATCAAAAATCAAAAACAAAACAAAACACACAATTCAATGGCCGAAAATCTTTCGGCAAGGGAAACCTCGATGCCTTTGTGCTGACAGATTTTTCGGTCGTTAAATGTTGGGCCTTGAAAAAACGAAACAAAACATAACACACAATCCGATGGCCGAAAACCCCTCGACATAGAGGAATCGTCACCTCGCTCGTGTGGTATGAGGCCTTGGGCCTTGGGGTATGCAAGAAGGCATAGCCCATAGCTCATAGCTAGGGTTGTAAACGAGCCGAGCCGAGTCGAGCTTTGTCGAGCTCGAGCTCGGCTCGTTTACTAAACGAGCCCAAAATTCGAGCTCGAGCTCGGCTCGAGTCTTAACGAGCCGAGCCCTTATCGAGCCGAGCTGAGTCATTTACTAAACCAGCCTCTTTAATCGAGCCGAACCACCCTTAACGAGCTGAGCTTTTGTCAAATGAGCAGAGCCGACTAAACGAGCCAAAAACTCGAGCTCGAGCTCGAGCTCAGCTCATTTACTAAACAAACCGAGCCTTAACGAGCCGAGCCGAGCTCGCAAGCTACTCGGTTCATTTACAGCCCTACCCATAGCCCGGCCCAGTCTTTTTCGAGGACCGATTGGGCTAGAGTTTTGGAGCCTTTTGCCTTCTCTTTTCTGCTCTGCTTCAACTTGTAGGGCTGGGGTTTGGACTCAATTAATTTACATTTTTCTTTGGAGAAGTTAGGGGATAAACGAGTCGAGCAGGTGGTTAATTAAGATTGTGTAATTTAACGAGCATTAAAAATATATTCAAGCTTACCTCATTTATGACGAATTGATCTCAAACAAGCTTTAATTGAGATGAAGACAAATCGATTTCGAGTAGTTTGAATTTTTCATACATCATGAGCCGCAACGAGTCGAGTAGGAGCTTGTTCGAGCATGGTTTGAAACTTTAACAAGCTTCAAAAAAATGATCAAGCTCGGTTTGTTATATAAGCAAACCAAACTCCTATTAAACGGGGTTATAATGAGCGAACACGAACTTAAACTCGAGTAGTTTGGTTCGTTTAACGGCCTTGGCGTTACCACCTTGCGTGAGGCACTTGGGTAAATGAACTCAACGAGCCAAAGAGTTGATTATTTCAGCCCAGTATGAAAAATTACCGAGATTTAAAATTTATGTTCAATTTTGGCATGTTTATGAGGCGATTGAATCTCAGTTGAGTTTTTATCGAACTGATCACAAGCCAATCTTGGTAGTTTGGAATTTTTAAACACCATAAGTCGAACGATCCGAGGACTCACTAGTAACTTGTTTGAGCTTGTGAAAGCGCTTAGCTCTCTTTAAAAAAAAGTAATCGAGTTCGGTTTGTTTATTTAACAAACTGATTTCAAACAAGACTTCAACGAGCGTACACGTGCTAAGCTCGATTAGTTTGGTTTGTTTATTAGTTTTACCTGGGTTTGAAGTGTCATAATTTGCATCGTGAGCAAGAATGTAAAAACATATTTTAAAAATATTTTAAGCTACTCGAGAGCCTAAAAGAGAAAGCGTGGAGTGAGAAGTAAGAACGAAAATGAAGAGTTTTGCCGGAAGAATATGTGGGTAATTTTCCATTGTTGAGAATAGACACTGATAAAATACGAGCATGATTTATAGCAACAGTGATTAGTCGTCGTTATTTTAAAAACTTGGATGCCCCTTTTTTTTGTCAATCGATAGAAGAAGATTATTTACATCATGTATAAATTACAAAGTACGTACAAAACCGTGACATTGAGTTGTTTGTTAAAAAACTAGGACGAGAGATCCCCAAGAACAGTCCACTACTTCTTAATCGTCTCTCTAGTTTTATGGTTGTCTCAATTTCGTTCCTCCAGTTTCGATCAATTGCAATCAAATAAACCCTGTAGTTTGTTTTATGTTTCAAATTGGTAAAATCGTTAACACCATTAATGAAACTAACGGAAAAATTGGTTTCAGTTTCAGTGCTCTCTTAGGGTGCCCATTGAAAGGCCTTAGAGCCAAAAATCTATTACGACCATTTAAGATAAAATGATCAGAAAAATAAGATCTTGGCACCGGTTCAAACAGATTGAAAATTTGAACACTTAATTTTTTAACTATATTTTTTAATATATAAACGGTGTAAAAAAATAAGTGTTCCAATTTTCAATCCGTTTGAACCGGTGCCAATATCTTATTTTTCTGATCATTTTATCTTAAATGATCATAATGAATTTTTGGCTTTAAGGCCTTTCAATGAGCACCCTAAGAGAGTCCTGAAACTAAATAAGAAACCTTAGGGTGCTCGTTGAAAGGCCTTTGAGTCAAAAATTCATTACAACCATCTACGATAAAATGATAAAAAAAAAAAAAAGATCTTCGCATTGGTTCAATTGGATTGATAATTCGAGCACTTATTTTTATAATCATATTTTTTAATATATAAATAGTCCGGAATGATGCTGTTTTGGGGTTGGCCGTGCCTAGAGAGGAGGGTAATTTAGTAACTTTGCCCAATGGAGACAAAGAGAGGAGCGCCTCCGGAGAAAATTGGAGTGCGGAAATCATCCTCCTTCCATAAAAACTGGCAAGCGCTTGCGTTTTATCTTAAAATCATCCTCCTTCCAATTTTCAATCCGTTTGAACCGGTGCAAAAATCTTATTTTTCTGATCATTTTATCTTAAATGGTCATAATGGATTTTTACACCGTTTATATATTAAAAAATATAGTTAAAAAATTAAGTGTTTCAATTTTGAATCTGTTTGAACCGGTGTCAAGATCTTATTTTTCTGATCATTTTATCTTAAATGGTCATAATGGATTTTTGGCTCTAAGGCCTTTCAAGCCTTGAAACTAAGACCAATTTTTTCGTTAGTTTCATTAACAGTGTTAACAATTTTACCAATTTGGAACATAAAATAAACTACAGGGTTTATTTGGTTGCAATTGAAACTGAAGGGACGAAATTGAGACAACCGTAAAACTAGAGGGACGACTACGAAAATTTGCCCTAATAAATTTCATTACTTTCTTCTCCATTTTCCTCCACATTTTTTCCATTTCTAATCCATCTATAACCTGTTCAAAAAAAAAATATATATCCATCTATAACACCGTGCCTCTCACAGGACATCAATTCTGTTGCCTAATTTGTGAAATCAAGGCAACATTAGTTAGGGTTGCTGATGGCGCCCCCAATATTGGAGAAGAAGCAGTCGCAGTCCAAAGCTCGTGCCAATAATTCCCTTCGGTAACTAGAAAGGTATAAAACAAACTATCACAGTGTCCTTAAAACTATTCTCCCCGTCCCAATTTAAGTGTCTTCGATGGGAAATCGTACGTTTTAAGAAGTCAAAATTTTTACTCTACATTTCCAAAATTAACCTTAAAAACTGTGAAGTTAATTATATGTATGAAAATCACTTATATCTTTCAATATGGATCTCAAAAAATATATAATATGAATCTTGTTTGATAGATCTCAATTAGTTTTATTATACAAAGTTTTCAAAATCATGAAAAATATTATAAATTGAAAAATATTGTCAATCTAAAAATGACACGAATATAAAAAAAAAACTGTTGTGTACTTTTTAGGGGTAAAATTGGAAGTTTGACATATTTTGATGGTTATTTTTTGATGTAGGACAAGATTCTGAAAGATTTTTTTTTTTTTTTTTTTTTTGATCGGCAATAGAATTTTATTAACTCGACAAAGGGTACATCGAGAAGACCAATCTCTAGATACAAGGAAAACTTGAATCATAGAGAAGGCCATAAGAAAAGAAAAAAATACATCCAAACGAAAGATCGAAGAAACCATTAGGATAATCAGTGGATGCATCCGAAAGCCATACTCAAAGCCAAACAATATCCAAATACAACAGCAAATGTCTTCAAGCGGCACAAATTGGATCATATCCGAAAGAAATACAGCAGCAAAATCCACTTGGCATCAGCAGCACTAGCACCATTCGAGTTAGGAAGAACTAGGAAGAAACTGCCCCAACCAAAAACAAGCAGACTTTGGAACCTCTTAGCCCTCCTAAAATGCCTCTTAGCCCTCCAAACCTTAACAGGGGAACCTAGACACCCAACCAAACCATCCAAGACCAAACCCCAAACCGCAATTGCCATCCTTTTGCCATGACAGATATCTCCTCCCAATTCACACCTTGATAAAGACTGCCTCAATCTACATGTCCAGAACGATCAAAGCACTGCATAAAAGCTTGACAGCCAGCAAACTCCACATTGGAGTTCCTCCACAATTTATGAACAACTGCACTGTTATTTTCAAATTATCAACGGAAAAGCTTACTGTAGGGGTTGTTGTTCCTCTGAATTAAGAAATATTCCTTAGCTTCCATTTCAATCATGTTCTTCATTTTCAAAATATCAGACTTAGCAAAATCAATCTCCAAAGTGTTACCTAATGCAATGGTGGTTCGCAATTCATCTGAAGTCATGTCCTGTTCCTGCCCCTCTAAGTCAGAGTCTGAAACATAATCCTCATAATGCTCATTATCGCTTAAGCTCAAACTCCCTTCATATAGGTTACGTCTTCGTGCTTTCCTTGATGCTTTCTTGGTAACTCTTGATTGAAGGTCCACTTCGATATTAATTCCTTGTATTTGAGAGGCACGAATGTTGGAATCAATAACCACTGGGCTATTTAGAGCAAGAGCATTCCTTTCAATCTCCTGTTGTTGTCTCACCACTTCGGCACATTCGATAACTTGGGCTTCGCATTCTTGGGCTTTGATTGTGGGGCTTATATGTTCATCCTCTGTATCTGAGACAACCGATTCCTGTACAAAAGATTCTAAACCTTGGGTGGAGTGAGAGCTTTCCTCATTATTGTTTTCTTCAACCACTACTTGATTCAAAATCTCAGCCGACTTTTGCACAGTGGATTGTTGGACTTCCTTACCTTGAGCAGCCGTGACTTGATTACCCTTCTTTACATGGGACTGTGCATTCCCCAAGGGAATAGCATGTGGGCTAGTATTAATTTCTTTGTCTATGTCCACATCAGCGTCTTTGTTCCTTTTTGTTGCATTGTTGCCCTCACCTGATTTGTTCTCCCCAGCCCTATTAGTATCCTTGTCACCACTTGATCTGCCCACGTCATCATCTTCCTCCCTTGGCTTTGAACCTTCTGGACCAGGACTTGAGAACTGTTTACTGGATGATACAATCCTGAACGATTCTTCTTCTTCAACATTGATCATATATCTCTTTCCTTCCACTATTAACTGAATTTTTCCTTCTATTTTGCAAGAATTCTCCGTGGCAATAAGAAATCTACCTTTTTCATAAGAGGATTCTTGCAACGTTCTGGTGTCAACTTGGATGAAATGACCCCAGTTACTCCCAATCCTTCTGAAAGCTGATACATTCCACACATTAAGGGGCATACCGAAACATGAAATCCATGCAAATCTTTCCTCTTTAGCACTTTCTCCATCCCATGGTTTGATGGAATCAAACCATAACAGGGGCCATTTTAATCTAATCACTGCATCTCTTGTTTCTTCATTTGTAAAGGTTAGAATTAAGAACCTTCCACCCATCGGTTTTATTTGTACCTCAACTTTTTCCTTTTTAAAAATTTCTTCCATTTCTTGAGCTGAGACCAACCTTCTCATTCTACCCACTGCACTTCTGTTCAACCATCCATTTCCAACAGGCTGAAGATGAATGCTTCTAATCACTCCTTGATTGTCTTGAAAGATCGTTCCCCTTTCCTCACCTTGCTTACTCGTTTCTATTTGGCTTTTCCTTCTCCAGACTTCTTTGCCCCTTGCAATAGGTGCCCTTCTTGTGTTGTTTTTATCACTAAAACCCTGTACGCTTGGGTTGAAACTCTGATTTCTAGGGTTTCTTGTGTTGTTGTAACCATTGAATCTCAGTGCATGTGGATTGGCGTTTTGATTTCTTAGGTTGCTATGAACTGGTTCAAAATCTCTCCCGATGTCCCTCTGATTTCTTCGATTCATTTGAGCTTCATGCCACTGATTTGAACTTCTGTCTTGATTACCTTCTGTCTTCTTCATGAATCTTGCCATTTTAACCACCAATTTCAGATCCCGAACCCAGATTCCATCTGTCCTAGTAATAGCTTGCTCCGCCTCTCTGTTTACTTCAAATCTTACGAAGCAAAATCTCTGACCTGTGATCTTGCTCCTTTTGTTGGGAATATAAATGTCTCTGATCTTCCCAAATCTAGAGAACAGATTGTAAATCCATGTCTTTCGGATCTCGTCGTAGAGATTGTCCACGAACAAAGTTGTTTTGTTCTGAAAGATTTTATTCTTATTTTTATGATTCCAGAATTATAAAAATAAGAATATAAAATCTTATTTAGAATTAGAATTTTATTTTAAAGATTTTATTCTTATTTTTATGATTCCAGAATTATAAAAATAAGAATACAAAATCTTATTTAGAATTAGAATTTTATTTTAAAATTATATTATTAGGAAATCTTATTTGTGCTGCCTGTTTTGCACATTTTTAATTTTCTTGTTTTAACAGGATTTAGGATTTCTTCTAGAAATTTTATTTTTTTTCCTTTTAGGATTTTATAAGTCTTTTATTTTATTTTATTTTCTTCTTTATAATTTCTTGACTAGCAAGAGATTGTCTTATCTAGATTCCTACCTAAGATAGGATTTCTTTACTAGTATAAATAAGGGTTGTAACCTATTCAATTATTCAACTTTTACATCAATTATATTCAGAGTTTCTCTCTCTTTTTCTTGTGCACAAGGTTTGCTCGTGGACTCGAGTTGTTTATCTCGTTTAGATTAGTATGCAACTAATCTCTTTGTTAATTCCGCTGCGTCATTTTTAGAAAGTGGACGTTTATTTTGGGACATCCCAAAATAAAAATATGAACACTTAAATTGGCACGGAGGGAGTAAATTGTTTTCCCACATAAAGCAACCAAAATATCATAAAACACTGTTTATCCATCTAGACATTTGTACTCTTATTTATGCTACGAATGTCAATCTCAATTTCATTAAAGTTTTAATGTGTAACTTGAAAAATCTAGAAGTATCCTTAAAACTATAAAGAATCAATCCTGAGTATCGGATACATAAGGAAGTATCATATTGTTTGTACCATAAATGGACCGCTCTTATCAAGGAGATCCGTCACTGAAAAAATATATATCTCTTGGAAAAGATATCTCCTGAAAACGGAGATCTCCTGACACGGATATCTCCTACTATGTCAGCATGATACCTCCTGAAAACAGATATCTCCTGACACAGATATCTCCTGTTATGTCAGCACGATACCTCCTGAAAACTGATATCTCTTGACACGGGTATCTCCTGGCACATGGCGATACGTGATAGCATCTGCAGCTCATCTAACTGCTTCAAGTTCATGGGGCTTAAATCATGGAAGGTGGTTGAGATAATGGGGGATAATGGGCCCACTTTCTAGATAATGTTGAGCAGTTGGAGGAAGTTACAGAATAAGTGAACATGGGACAGGTGTCACATAGAGAAGCCAGTGTCAAGATATATTTCGGGCAGTTTTCCTATATTAATTCCTATGTGTAGGTAGGAATTAATATATTTTAGCTATAATCATGGAAAAATCAAGTGGTCCCACCTACTACCACATGTTGAAGTGGTCATAGGAAGTTACAAAAGAGTGGGACACTTGACAGCTCAAATTTTATCTTCAGTAGCAAATAAAGAGGGTGAACTTGGTCAAAGGGACATATGGCAGCTTGGGAGAGTTTTTTGAGAAAGTGGGCAGAAGATGTGCACCATGGAGTCCAATTTTTTGAGAAAGTGGGCAGAAGATGTGCATCATGAGGTCCAATTTTTTCTCAGCCCACTCAAGGAGGATTGTGCCTATAAATACAAGAGTTGGATTATTTTTTAAGAGGGCCACGACCAAAAGCTCACAGCAGCCATACATATCTTAGAATCTAGTTCAACCCTCTCATGGCTTTTCTATTTTTTAGTTTAGTATCATCCTATCCTATCTAGGTTTTTTAGTTTAGTATCATCCTATCCTATCTAGGTAGAAGAACAACTCCAAGTAGTTAGTTATTATTTGTTTTTTACTATCTCCTTCCATTCAATTTAATCCTATCCTATCGAGGGAGAAGAACTACTCCAAGTAGTTAGTCATTATTTGCTTTTTACTATCTCCTTCCATTCAATGCAAATAGTTTATTTCTCTCGCACTTTGATAGTTAGTTTCCTGTTAGATTAGAAGTTCTCTCCATTCAGGCAAGAAAAAGAACCAGATGGTCGTTTCTCCTTAGGATATGCACATGTAGCGCCTGAAGGAGGTTCAAATTAGCCGCAACATCAGCATCAACACTTGGAGCAATCTAGCTCCTGGGACGCCCACAATATCTCCTGCACCCGCCAGGAGACATCTCACTCATCACACGCCAACTATTTGTTAAGGCTCTATTTCTCCTGCTTCTTGGGAAAAAGTGTTGCAACACATATACGTATGCACAATCCAATAGGGATACAACTCCCTTATAGAAGTAATTCTTGAATTTCAACAGCAGAATTAATAGGGAAAACAAGATCAAGAACTATAACGACATGTAATTTCATAATAGAGAGGAATAAAGACTATAAGGTTGTTGTTCTATAGGGCAAAAGTAGATATCCTAAGCATGCAATCTCAATTGGAAACTTCCCACATGAACCGATGAACAACTATTACACATATTAAACACTTAAGATATATACTTCAAAGAAACCAAGTTCTCGACTGGTTGTTGGAGCAACATATTGCTGAGGTACCATTATTGGAAGGCATTGGTAGTCCTGGACAATGGACACAAAGGCACACAAGTGCTTTAGTTGGCTTGCTAAAACTCATCTTTGCTACACGAACTAATTGGAACAACAGGGAAAGAGCCAGAGAAACGAAAACGTTGTAAGGAGAAAAAAAGTAATTGGGATCTATTAGTAGGTGAAAGAGAATGGGGCACACACCTTTGGTTTTGATGTTGCAAGTTCAACTTTCCAATGTTTCTACACTTCGTTCACCCAAGTATTTTTTTTTATCTTACACAGTTTGCTGACGATGGTACCCATCTCCATGCGATCTCTTGGCGATTCCGATGAACATGCAACTCCAATTGTCAGAAGGGAAACCATGCAATCGTTGATCCAACTTCCATTGTTGTGCTCCAGTTGTATGGAGGGATCGACGATATCCATCACTCGTTCTGGTAAAGCATTCTTAACAAAATTATGAAGATTTAGATGATCTTGAAACAAACTATCAGTTGGTCTTTTGCCAGTAAACATCTCCAGTATAAGAATGCCAAAGCTATATACATCCCCATTGGTGGAAGCCATGTCACCCACGCCATACTCTGTAGATTGATTCAGTTGTTAGTCTATTTTAATTAGTGTGGAAAGTGAATCTGATTGGATGGCATGGTTCTAAACTCCCGATTCTTATAGAAAATGCATGCAATAATCTGTGAAGCCAGATGGTATTTATGGATATCTGCTACTTAATATTGTGGTTATTGATTGATAGGGAGAACTTAGGACACTTCGAAGATAGCTACAATCAGATCACTGTGGAAATGTCATATAGGACGATCTAAATTTTTAATCATATTTTTTACTCCCTCCGTCCCTTTTTAAGTGTCCTGCTTCGTAACTCCAACTTATTAAAAAGACATCATCATTATACCTTTCACATCAACTTTTTCCTCCATTTTCCCTTCTTACCCATCATCATTACACTTTTACTCACTAACTTTTCAAAATGGAATCTACTTTTAGGGACAAAATAGACAATTCACCAACTTTTACCCACTAACTTTACAAAATGGACACTTATTAAGGGACAGCCCAAAATGGAATACTGGACCGTAATAAAGGGACGGAGGGAGTAATAGATTTTGTACAGTTATGGATTTTTGTTTTCAATATGCAAAAGATTATTAGGCAAAGCTTCTAACACAAAAAAATAACATATCGAAATAATTATGCTTGTTTTCAAAATGTTTGCTTTTTACAAGGAAAAAAAAACAGAGCCATAAAGTTCCAATTTGGTAACTTTGCCCTTAATCCTTCGTTTTCTGGGCAAACAAGGGGGTATTTTGGTAACTTGGCCCTTAATCCCGACCTCCCCCCGGACTATATTATCCCCTTCAAAAATTACTAATAATTCGATTGGGATTATTAGTCCTGGGAGATTAAAGATTGCACAAATACGGGACTAAAGTGGATGGGTGGATTAATAGTCTAATCCTATATCTACTCCCCCTATCAAACAAGGCATAAAACATTAAGGATATCAGAGTATATATAGAAAGGCATGAGAGTTTGTATTCGCAAATGCTTCAAATGAAAGGACAAACATATGTAGGGGTCCACTAGTTTACACAAAACCAAGCTTTGTAGCTTAAATTTTATGGTTGATTGAAGATTTTGTACCTGGAGCGATGTAGCCTATTGTTCCCCTTATTGCACTTGAATTGCTTTGATGTTGCGGTACATTTGTTGAGGCTGCAGAAATAATTTTAGCTAACCCGAAATCTCCGACGTGGGCAACCATTGTATCATCCAAAAGGACATTACTTGGCTTTAGATCACCATGAATGATTGTTGACTCACAACCACAATGAAGATACTCAAGTGCAGAAGCAACATCAATAGAAATGTCCAGCCTCTGGATGGCTTTTAGGTACTCGTGCTCTGCAACTCCATTTTGATGTAGCCATCCATCTAATGTTCCATTGACCATGAATTCATATACTATAGCTTTGAATTCATTACCATGGAAGTCTATACTAGAACATGCACTTAATACCTTCAAAAGATTTCGATGCCTTATGGTTTGAAGTGCTTTGCATTCTAACATGAAGCTCGTTAAAGCTCCCCTGAGCTAAAGATTGAGTACTTTCACTGCCACAACAATCTGGTCTTGATCAAGGATCCCTTTATGAACAGAAGCATAATTCCCAACCCCTACTAGATTAGCCTCTGAAAATCCGTTGGTGGCTTTGAGAAGATCTGCATACGAAACTCTCAAAATTTGGTGTTCGAAAGATGGCTTAGAAGAGTTCTCCTTCCTTGAGACACGTCGACGGCGACGAAACATAAACAAGATAACTGCCAAAGTTGAAGATATCACAAGAGCAACCACCACATATAGTATTATCTTCGTCTTGTAAGATAGTTTGTTTCTCTTGGACATTGAGGATGGGCATGGAGGAAGATTTAAGTCAGCAACACCTCCACACAGATTATCCATTCCAACAATTGAAATCACACTGGCATTTCGAAAAACTCCTTGTGTTGGAACTTCTCCATACAGCATATTGAAAGACAGATTCAGTTTTTCTAATGCAAGCTCACCAATATAACTAGGGATCAACCCCGTTAAATTGTTGCGTGAAAGGTCCAACTCTCGTAAACCCCTAAGCTTGCTCAAACTTTGAGGTATCTCACCTTCAAATGAATTTCCTTCCAAATAAAGCTCTTCCAAGCTCAAACATCCACTCATTGAATTTGGAAGAGATCCTGATAACCTATTATTGGACACATCGAATTGTACGAGATTTTTCAAAGACCCAACTTCTGATGGAAGAGAACCAGTCAACGAATTATAACCCAAATTGAAGGAAATTGAAATGGATGAAAGATTCAGAATTTCAAGAGGTATTGAACCGTATAGATTATTATGAGAAAGATCTAATTTTAACAAGTTTTGACAGTTGCCCAGACTACGATTCCACTGATATTATTTTGTCCCAAGTGAAGAAGATTCAGTGCAGTTATATTTCCAAATATTGAAGAAGGCAGTTCGGTGAATTTGTTCATATCTAATACAAGATACTGCAACTTACGAAGTCTGCCAATGGTGTTGGGAATAGGGCCTGAGAAATAATTACTTCCCATAGATATGATAGTGAGATTGAGGAGGTTCCCAATACCCGAAGGAATACTTCCATGTAGTTGATTTGACCCTAGAACCATCCAGTTAAGCCCAATGGAGAGATTGGCGATGGAGTCGGGCAATGAACCTTTGAGAAGATTCCGGTCAACAAGAAGAAATTGTAATCTAGTGCAATTTGTTAGAGATGAGATAAAAGAAAGGTCATCCTCCAACTGATTAGCTTGAAAGTTCATCCTCTGAAGATCCGAAAGTTCTCCAAGATCTTCTGGCATTGGCCCGATGAAGTTATTGTGACCAAAGTTTATCAGTCCAAGCCCAGAAGCATTAGACAACGAGTTTTTTTGATAGGCATTAGACAACGAGTTAGGTATCATTCCTGTGAACTGATTATCATAGACATTAAAATACACGAGATTACGAAGTTTTGAGCATATATCAGGAGCAATACTTCCATCAAGTTGGTTCATGTCGAATGACAATACATTGAGAGCGGAGATGTTGTACAGGCCAGAAGGAATCTTGCCAGACAACTTGTTTTCCGCGACAATCAGATATTTCAATCGCCGAAGCTTAGAGATTCCCTCTGGAATCTCCCCCTGCAGATTGCATTCCCGAAAAAAAAGCCCGTAAAGTAATGAGAGGTTACCAATGGAAGGAGGGATGGTTCCCGAAATTTTGTTGTTATCGAGGCTAAACTCTCGAAGCTTGGGCAAAGAGTCCCCTAGCTGAGATGGGATGTTTCCACTCAGGTGGTTATTATCCAAGTACAAGTACTCAAGATTTGAGCAGCATGACAGGTTGTTGGGTAGTCCACCGCCAAACGAGTTGTTGCTGAATTCTATAACTTGAAGGCGAAACAAACGACCAATCTCCTCCGGGATCGGACCGTGGAAGCTGTTGTTCAGAAGAATGATTCTCCTCAGGAAGGAGAGGTTTCCTATGTGAGGAGAGAGTGATCCGACAAGGCCTTTGGATGTTAAGTTCAACTGCACGACTCTATCGCGATGCCGGCGGCCACACAGAATGCCATTCCAGTCACAGTAGTGGACTGAATCATTCCAAGAACTGAGGGCACCAAAGGAGGAGGCTTGATCATCTATGGCAGCCTTGAAGGCTAATAAAGCAAGTCTATCAGTTTCATTTGTACTCATGCCGAAAGTGGATGGAATGTTGCACCACCACACAAGGGCAGTGTAGAGCACAATAACTAATGACTTCGCCATGATTATTTCTTTTGTTGTGTGTGTGTTTTGGTTCTGTTAGTGAATGTCCTTTCATATTGATGTATTATAGTACAGAAATTTCTCGTTAACGTTTACAAGTCGGCAGGTGAGTCCCTACTTGGAAGAAAAATTTCTATGGACCATGTAGTGGGTCAATTGTGCGCGTCTCTTTGGGCAAACAAGGTAGAGAAAATAGTCATTTTGGGAGGATATGTTTACTCTCCTTCCTTTGTATACAAGGTTGTCAAATCGTGAATCTAGTCGAGCATCGGATTTATGCTTTTTGGAATCGTGAATTGTAACTACTCGATCCAAATTTTGAAAATACATTTGGGAAATGTATTTGCACCTACATAAGAAAGATACATAATAAAATTATTGAAAACTTTAAGCTTAAATCTGTATTGAAGGTTATTTTTCATTTTTCAATTTATGATCACGTGGTCTAATAGGAGATACACTTGTACATGGTAAGAAAAATAGTAGTAATACAACAAAATGGATATGTGTGTCTTAACACTATAAAAGTATGAAGCCTAATAGGTACGAATGAGCTTATATGAAAACATTTGTGGATTGGTTGGAGGCTATGACTTATGAGTCCTTCCCCCTCTATGATTTATTGTGCTCTACAAGGACAATGTAGAGCACAATAACGAAAGACTTTTGCCATTGTTTTTCTTTTCTTTTTTCCTATTTTTGGAATCATGATTCGGGGATTTATTGTGGTGTTCATATTCTGAAAATTTATCCCCAAAGTCTATAAGATGTCAATTCGTTTTTTTGGACGGCATTAATGGGTCAACTCTGGGCGTCTATGTGGGAGCAGAGAAGGGGGGAAATGTAGCCAAGGGAACGAGCCAACGGAGAGGTGGACCAACGGAGGGGCGGGCTCTGTGTCATGAGAGAGAGAGAGAAGAGCATTGAATTATCTGGCAATGGCTTTGACTAATGAGGGCTCAATAGCCAATTACACAAAAATTGTCGTGGCCCTAGCAAAAGGTATCGTGACATTAGGGCCACCCATCATGTTAATCTTTGGTTTTTCGTAATGCCAAAATTCGTCAAACATCTCTTTGATTTCTGAAAACTGTAGCATCGGTTAGTATTGAAGATAAAGAAAATAGATAAAAAGGTGAACTGATATCTAAGTAATGTGTTCATGAGATATATGTGTTGATATTGAACTTGTTTAGAGTTATTGGCATATTATCTTCCGCCTAGTGGGCAGAGGCTAGCAAAACCGAAAAGATAAACATTGATTCTAAAAATAGATTTCATTTTGAAAAGTTAATTAGTGGAGTAAAAGTGTAATAATAATATCTCCATAGAGAGTATCTAGAAAACGTTATAACTTTTAGATTGTAATGATGATGTCTTCGTAAAAAATTGAATTTACGAAATGAGACTCTTAAAGAGAAACGGAGCGAATACTATTATCGTTTGTACGAAATATCGGATAAAATATTTGAAGCATGTCCCCACAATGTTGTTAATTGCATGCACATACAATATATAAATTATGCCATTTAAAGCATAATTTTCTACTCACGTGATAAATTTTGCGCTAAGAGTAACAATCATGCTTACAAGTGGTGGTGGAGGTCTAGTTTGATTGCTCACCTAACAAGATGATTTGAATCATTTTTTTATTTTATTTTGATTCCCATTGAGTTGAAGTGCATGTACACTGATCCGGACACCTTAATTATAAAAATAAAAAAAAATCGACAAGCTTCTAATAGTCATATTAGCTTCCCAAAAAATGGACAAGTAGAGTTAAATGATACTGGTGGGCCTAAAACCCTCTAATATCCCTGTTCGGTTTGGGTTTTGAGGGAGATTTTTTTAGAGTAATGAATGAAAAGAGATAGATAAAGAAAATTTATTGAAAACCGTGACAACAAATTTTGAAGGATGGACTCTGGGCGTCTGATTAAATTTTTTTTTTTTTGATAGGCAACAAAATTTTTATTAAAGCTCGACAAAGGGTACATCGAGGAGAGACCAATTACGAACCATAGAGAGTGAGGTACCGAAATTGGCCTCCAAAAGAGAGAAAAGGAAAAAAATACATTCAACGGTAATTGAAAGAGCCTAGGAGCAGAGAGGCCCACAACAGCTTGCAAAGCCTTATGGGAAGGCAAGACCAGCACCAGAACTCTAGCTGAGGGTAAAATCTAAACAAATAAGACATCCAGCTTCACCACATCTTCCATACACATGATTTGATGACCCCAGTGGCATGAGCCGTACCAATTTAGAAAAAAAAAAAATGAATCCAAATGCATCCAGACCAGCTTCCATTAGAGTAGATCAAACCAGCACAGGCAAACCGTAATATGGAACCATCACAGCAGATTAAAGCTCAACCTCAGTATAAGGTCAGGAGCATCAACAGCAGCAGAAAATCCTCTTTGCTCATTGGATTCCATCAGATAACATCATAGAGAGTAAACTATCTTTTTTGGTTTGGGACTTAGGGAAGTGAGTTCGATCACCCTTGTGTTCATCCGACGAACCTGACATGTTAGGATTTTTTTTATTCACAAATATTATTTTTCACAAGAATAAATAGAGCACATAATATAAGGAAATACAACAAGTTAGAAAAAAGACTATATGAAAATATTAAGAGTAAGAAAGATGTTGCCTGTGAGATTGAGAGTCGTGTAGTCACTGTCTTAAGGCTAATATTCCTCCCCTCGTGAAGGTTCCACCGGAGTGTACTAGCCCCAAGATTAAACCCAAGCGCTCACAGGCATTCCTCATCCGATGTTCACGACCACCGGGAGGTTTGAACGAGTCACGAACCGAGTTGCCCAATCAACATAGAAAATATAGAAAATAGAACGCGAACTCTCACACAAACATGTTTGTATCTCTCTGTGTACATCTCTATGAACATGTGTATATATCTTTTCTATTTTTTCTCTCTATTCCATTGTATGAGATACACATATATATAGGAGTAATAGCCATTAATATAAAGATAATGATAGAGCATAAATACTCTTAATTTTGTAACCAATATTTCAATACCACATTAATATTGTAACGGTAAAACACTAAAGGTGAGGAGTTAATACTAATATTCATTTTTATTAAAAATATCCCAACATGACATACTCTTCCATTACTCATGTATGAATCTGTGTTCTGCTTCAAACCATCAATAGAACAGTCAGTATGCATCAACCAGCAGAAAACAGCAATGACAATGCACCAGGAACTTTGGGATATTCCAAAATCTGAAGCATTTTTTATCAATACCAGCAGCAGAGCGTCTGATTAATTTTGGTTCCTAAAGATGGACTTTTGTCAACCAAATTAATTTTGTCCCTGATTTTTGTCTCCAAAACACCAATTTCTTGTAGTTAGTCTAAATTTCATAAAAGGTTTTCAGTGTGTAACTTAAAGTAAGTAATCCAAAAGTATTCTTGAAACTACAGATAAATCAATCGCGTGCAAGTATAGGTTTTCAGTGTGGCCACCCCGTTGTTTCATTTTTTTTTTGAAATTAGAATATAGGACAACATGGTGGCCCCCCAAGTGGTGGTAGAAACTGGAAACAATCCTTCTCTTCAGTGTCACGTGACTCAAGAAAACAAAACACATGGGTGGTCCCCACCACTAAAATACTAGTAGAAAATTGTGTTCCACAATAATTTAGGGCTTTACCACGACATTCTTGATCAAAAAATTAATTTAGAGCTTTAAGGGATCACAACACACACCTTGACCCGGATCTCTCTCCCAACGGCTGGGTTTACAAAGAGGAAAAAATAAAAAAAGAAACCTACTTCCTTGTCTACAGAGTAGTGGTACTTGTACTTACTCTTCCAGTTTCTACTGCAACTGCAGAAAGAGCATTTTCAGCTATGAATATTGTCAAAACGAGGCTTCGCAACAAAATGGAGGATGAGTTTCTCAACGATGCTTTGGTTTTATTCATCGAGAGGAAATTGCGGCAAAATTCAGTTCCAACTCAATCGTTGACGACTTTAAGGATCTAAAGGAGCGTCGCATTCCATTCTAATACATGGTTGAGGTAACGCATTGAGAAACTTTTATGCGTACAATATCAAAAAGTAAATAATGCTACCCACAAATGTTATAACAATACCATAAATTGGCATTATTTTACCACAATGAGTCGTACCAAAAATTCTTTGACTCGTATGATATTCCGTAACAAAATCAAAATATGTCGTACCAGAATTAACAATTGTTATTCCCAAGCCAAAAATATTTGTAAAATGCCACAAATTTTATAAAATAACCACAATTGTTATGACAACACCTAAAATTATCATTTTCTTACCACAATGTGTCGTACCAAAGGAAATTGATTAAAATATTCCGTAATAAAAACATGTCTAAAATACCACAAATTCAGTGATATAACCAAATTGTTATGACAACACCATAAATTAACGCTTTCATACCCGTAACATATCGTATAAAAAAAAATTCAATCAAAATGTTCAGTTAACGATAGTTATAATTGGTAAAATACCATATCATAATTAAATAATATAAACCCAATTGTTATAATAAAATCATAAAGTGGCGTTACCTTATCACAACCTTAAAATTTATTATGGTGTTCATATTCTGAAAATTTATCCCCAAAGTCTAGCTACAAGATGTCAAGTGAGTCATTATCTTGGAAGAAAATTGTGTACGAACCATTAATGGGTCAATTCCTTTTTTTGATCGGCATTAATGGGTCAACTCTGGGCGTCTATGTGGGAGCAGAGAAGGGGGGAAAAGTAGTCATTTGTGTGGGTGCGATTTTCATCCTCTGTTCTTTGGATAAATACGTTTCATTGTATCTTCTTCCTTCTTCTTTTTTTTCCCCCTATATGTGAATAGATCTTAATCTTTGGTTTTTCGTCATGCCAAAATTCGTTAAACATCTCTTCGATTTTCTGAAAACTGTAGCATATATTGGTAAGTATTGAAGAGAAAGAAAAATAGATAAAAAGGTGAATTGATATCTAAGTAATGTCTTCATGAGATATATGTTTTGATATTTGAACTTGTTTAGAGTTATTAGCATATTATCTTCTGCCTAGTAGGCAGAGATTAGCAAAACTGAAAAGATAAACATTGATTCTAAAAGTAGATTCCATTTTGAAAAGTTAACTAGTGGAATAAAAGTGTAATGATAATATCTTCATACAGAGTAACTAGAAAACGTTATAACTTTTAGAGTGTAATGATGATGTTTTCGTAAAAAATTGAATTTACGAAATGAGACTCTTAAAGAGGAACAGAGAGAAAACTATTATCGTTTGTACGACATATCGGATAAAATATTTGAAGGATGTCCCCACAATGTTGTTAAATTGCATGCACAGACAATATATAAATTATGCCATTTAAAGCATAATTTTCTGCTCACGTGATAAATTTTGCGCTAAAAGTAACAATCATGCTTACAAGGGGTGGAGGAGGTCTAGTTTGATTGCTCAACTAACAAGATGATTTGAATCATTTTTTATTTTATTTTGATTCCCATGATTAGTTGAGGTGCGTGTAAACTGATCCAGACACCTTAATTATTTCAAAAAAAAATCAACAAGCTTCTAATCAGTCATATTAGCTTCTCAAAAAATGGACAAGTAGAGTTAAATGAAACTGGTGGGCCTAAAACCCTCTAATATCTCTGTTAGATTTGGGTTTTGAGGGAGATTTTTTTAGAGTAATGAATGAAAAGAGATAGATAAAGAAAATTTATTGAAAACCATGACAAAAAATTTTGAGGATGGACTCTGGGCGTCTGTGCCTGATTAATTTTGGTTCCTAAAGAAGGACTTTTGTCAACCAAATTAATTTTGTCCCTGATTTTTGTCTCCAAAACACCAATTTCTTTCTGGTAGTTAGTCTACATTTCATAAAAGGTTTTCAATGTGTAACTTAAAGTAATCCAAAAGTATTCTTGAAACTACACATAAATCAATCGCATGCAAGTATAGATCGAATTTGTATACTAATATAAATACTGAATTTGTATAAGTAAATCATTCCAATTTTTTTTTTTTTTAAGTGGAGTAGGTAGGGTGAAGTTAATCTAAATCCAAAAAATTACTTTTTCTTCAGGGTGGGGTAAATTGAGACAGGGTCCCGTTAGGTAAATTGTGCAACAAAGATGGACACAAAATGTAAAAGTTGGAGAAAGCTCTCTAGACTCTTTTAATTTCAATAAAAATCAACAACTGTATAGCCTCAAAGGCTTACAACTTATTAAATAGGAGGAGAAACCCTAACCTTAATTGATTCGTCCCAAAACGGAAACCGAACCAATTAATAACAAAAATTACCAAAAATGGAAAAATTCAGAATAATAGCAAACTGGAAAATATAGAAAATTCTAAGACTTCTCCCAAAAGAACGGCTTAATTTGGATTCTCCTTGCCCAAGTTATACTCCCTCCATCCCCTTTTTAAAGTCCAGTATTCCATTTTGGGTTGTCCCTTAATAAGTGTCCATTTTGTAAAGTTAATGGGTAAAAGTTGGTACATTTTTCATTTTGCCCCTAAAAGTAGATTCCATTATGAAAAGTTAGTGAGTAAAAATGTAATGATGATATCTCCATAGAGAGTAAATAAAGAAAGTGGAGATAAAAGTTGATGTGAAATGTGTAATGATGATGTTTTCTTAATGAGTTGGAGTTACAAAGCGGGACATTTAAAAAGGGATGGAGGGAGTAATTAATTTGTGCTTTCGGGACCCTAAACGGCCGTAAACGGCTAAAAAACACACGGAACATAGCCAAAAGCAATGTGTCTTGACCGTTGGGCCGTTTCGGATCGAACCCATATGGGCCCGTTGCTTAACTCCACAGTCGCGTAATTACGATTTTGCCATCCTAGGCTTAAAATGCCTAAGATACTCCTCCGCTATGGCATCTGCATCAAAAGTGGATGGAGAAACTTCAAAACATTTTTTGAATCCAAGTCTCCGTTGGCTAAATAAATAATTCCAACATTTTTTTCCAGTCAGAATTTTGAATATTATGTATCTTTCTGTGGTCATTAGACATGCATATACCTCCATCAAATTTGGACTACATAATCTTTGACGTATTTATCTCGATCTACTATATGAAGATTGCCACGTGGCACAATTCCGGTCCCTTTTAGCTCTATCAAACTTTGAGGTCCTTTAAATGAATTATTCTCGACTAAACCTAATTATATGACTTCACACTTACTTTTTTTCTTCATGTTTTTTCGCATAACAAACTAGATTTCCCTTGAGCGGTGCCACCCCGTGCCCGAATCCTGGCACCGCCATTGAATGGCACTTAGAATGATATATGAGCGGGGTATTAATGAATCACAGTTAACATCTAGGAGTACAAGGTGGAGGATTTTTGAGGTGTTACTTCGGATATGTGTGAGGACCGAGTACTACAAGTATCTGATGCATTCCTTTAAGGATATATAAACAGGTTAACTGCATCATTTTCAGGTTATGCAGGTTGAACCCGATCTAGACCCGTTTAGCAATAGTGTTCTCAAGTCGTGTCATATACGTGTTTCATGTCAGAAATAGTCAACTCTAACCCGCTAACTTCGTGTCGAGTTCAAGGCGTGTTATCATGTCGTGTCACGTGGACCAACTCCGTCGGCCAATTATATATTTGGGTTCCCTTATTTATTTGTTATAATTGAAATGACCCGGTGTAGCATTTGGCTCTGCATGTATCAGGCCATTTATCTACTAAGATTTCTTTCATTCAAGGCATAAGCAGCAATCCAAAGCAATATGAAATCTCAGTTGGAAACATCCCAGGTTATTTGGTGGCTGGTGGAGCAGCATTGGACGTACGGCATTGTTAGTAACCTTGAGCATGCTTTAGAAAACTCATTTTACTTGTTTTATTCGAAGTGCGCGTAAGCTAGCCTGAGCATCCTAAGTTACAAGAAGAAAAAAAAACTTACTTTTCTTTGCTACATGAACTGATTGAAATCAAAAGAGGGAAAGCTTTAGTAAATGATAACATTTTGAGCAAATTACTAAAACTGATGTCTATGCAAAGATCAGAGAGGGTAAAGATGGTACACATCTTTGCCTTTTAATTCACGAAGACGCTAACAAAGGAATCCCATCTCCATTCGGTCTCGTGGGCAATTCCATTGAGCAAGCGACTCCAATTCCTAGTGGTGGTAGAAGTTTTTTACACAACGCGGTCAACATGAACTTAGCAAGTTAGGATTGATTTTTTACCACACGAACAAAAATATAACACGACACAGTGACATAAAACAATAAACAAGTCAGGTTAGGATCGAACACGAGTAACCGAAAGTAGGCACGTTAAACACGTGTAATTGTAATTCGGATTCCTACATTATTTCAATCCAATCTACCACGATTACTATGCCTACTGTATTAAATACAATCTGCACAATGCTTTAAAACTCACTATCGCCACCACATTCCTAAAATTTATAATGTCGTACCGACGCGCATCGCACTAGTACATAATAAATACCGAAGAAAGGGAAAAGAATCACCAATCATCGCTCAAAGAAACCAGGTTCTCGATGATTCGGAGCAGCATATTGTGGAGGTACCATCGTTGGAGGGCCTTGGTAGTCATCCTGGACACAAAGAAAAATAAGTCTTTAGTTCACTTACACTCAAACACATGTATACAACATGAGCTGATTAGAACCGAAGGGGAAAGATTCGAGTCTGTGCTACACACCTTTGGCTTTCATGTTGCAAAACATTTATCGACTTCCGATTCTCTCTACCCTTCGTCCGCACATGTCTTTTTTTATCTTACACAGTTTGTTCACAACGGTCGCCATCTCCGTTCGGTCTCTTGGCGATTCCGATGAACATGCAACTCCAATTGTCAGAATGGAAACCATGCATTCGTTGATCCAACTTCCATTGTTATGCTCCAGTTGGATGGGGGGATCGACGATATCCATCACTTGGTCAGGCAAAGCATTCTTAACGAAGCTATGAAGATTTTGGTGATCTTTAAATATATTGTCAGTTGGTCTTTTGCCAGTAAACATCTCTAGTAGAAGAATCCCAAAGCTATATACATCCCCTAGAGTGGAGACCATGTCACCCATGCCATATTCTACAAATCCATCCAAATTGTTATTGAAACCTTAGAGGACAGAGCAAATCTCATTAGGTGGCATGCTAATAACTCTATAATCTGCATTTACTGTTGATGTTATATGCATGTCGTGCTTTTATATCACTCGATAACAATACGTTCAATTGGAATTTAATGTGATAAAATGAGATCATTATCGAGAATGAAAGAGTTGAATTATACTTTCCACTCAAAAAGTAGACTTGTATAAAAAGTTAAGTTGTACTTTGTGATTTATAACTGAGAGAGTTTGGACCAGCTTAAGCGTGCCTCGACGAATCTCTCATGGACTAATCCCACCGCACACTTATGGGAGGCCATTTAAGGCCAGAGCAATGTTCCGTACAAACTGGTTCCATAAGAGTTGATGGCACCTAGTATCTATATATGCACATTCTGACGATAGGTACAAAGATTTTGTGCATCAAGAAAAGTGTATGGTGATCTAAACCAGTCGACCATGAAAGTGGATAGTATGTGGAAAGTGAGGAGATCAGGTTACACATAGTAACAGGAAGTTTTGAAGCAAAAAATGGGCGCATACATATATTTCACACACTTTTTTTTGGGCTTAAGTTTGTATAGTTTCTAATGATGCTATAACTCTTCTATGCAATTTGCAAATTTTGCTTTTCATATGAGCTTTTGGTTTTGTAATATCAGGAAACTGGTAGTTTGACTTTTTGTACCTGGAGCAACGTAGCCTACTGTTCCCCTTATTGCAATTGAATTGCTTTGATGTTGCTCTACCTCTGTTGCAGCTGCAGAAATAATTTTTGCTAACCCGAAATCTCCAACATGGGCAGCCATTCTATCATCCAAAAGGACATTACTTGGCTTCAGATCACCATGAATTATTGATGACTCACAACCACAATGAAGATACTCAAGTGCAGAAGCAATATCAACAATAGAAATGTCCAGTCTCTGGATCACTTTCATGTACTCGTTCTCTGCTCCATTTTGATGCAGTCATCTATCTAATGTTCCATTGGCCATGAATTCATATACTATAGCTTTGAATTCATTGCCATGGAAGTCTATGCTAGAACATGCACTTAATACCTTCAAAAGATTTTGATGTCTTATGGCTTGAAGTGCTTTGCATTCTAACATGAAGCTCTTTAAAGTTCCCCAAAGCTGAAGATTGATCAGGGATCCTAAAATATCTAGGTTGATGCTAGATATATAATTACCTCTTCACTAGATAACTTCAATCACAAAGCACAAGTAAACAATCGCACGAGACACAAAGATTACGTGGAAAACCCCAATACGGGTAAAAACCACGGGAAGGAATCATGCACTAAAACCTTTGTACGATTACAAGTAAACTTAATAATGACCGTGTATCCTCACCACGAGTCCTAAGAACTACTTGCCGAATCCACGTTCATCGTACCTTTGCATGATCGCCGATCTTGAATCCTCAAGCCTTCCAGAAATACCTTCCGAACTCCACGAAAGGATTTTCTTCAATGATTTGGATGTAGATGAATGATAAGAACCTCTTGAAGATGATTGATTAGCACCAAGATCCCATGAATCTTCACAATACTTCAAGATGCAAGGAACCCTCAATAGTGTTCTGAGATGTAAACGAGGGCACGCGAAAAGCTCCGCTCGGTGGGTGGTAAACTGTAAGAAACAAGGGCTATATATATATATTCAAGTGCTCAGTCCCCCTTTTCCATTTTTATTGACCTAACGGGTCAATACTTGTTAAGGCCCCAAAACCCATTCCAACAAAAACTGAACTGGCCCAATAACAACTTGATTATGCTTGAACAAAATACTCCGTTTTCCAACTCTTTCACGAACCGGCCCAATAAGAACTTGACTAACATCTACCGCACTCAATACAAAAATTGAGATTCCTTTCCACACCCTAACACAGACTCTCTATCAAAATATAAAAGAAAAGTACAACTCAATAAAAAAAGATACACGCAAATGTGTATTTTTGTCATGAACGTGCCAACCAAAAAGAGAGCTCGGCCTATGGAGCTTTAGATCCCATTATCTACGAAGCATAATTCCCAACGCCCAGTAGATTAGCCTCTGAAAATCCATTGGTGGCTTTCAGAAGCTCTGCATACGAAACTCTCAGAATTTGGTGTTCGAAAGATTGCTTAGAAGAATCCTCCTTCCTTGAGACACGTCGACGGCGACAAAACATAAACAAGCTAACTGCCAAAGTTGAACATATCACAAGAGCAACCACCACATATACTATTATCTTTGTCTTGTGAGATAGCTTGTTTGTGTTTGATATTGAGGATGGGCATGGAGGAAGATTTATGTCAGCAACACCTCCACATAGATCATCCATTCCAACAATCGAAATTGCGCTAGCATTTCGAAAAACTCGATCCTTGTACTGGAACTTCTCCATGCAGCATATTAAAAGACAGATTCAGTTTTTCTAAGGGAAGCTCACCAATATAACTAGGGATCAGCCTCGTTAAATGGTTGTGTGAAAGGTCCGACTCTCGTAAACCCCTTAGCTCGCTCCAACTTTGAGGTATCTCGCCTTCAAATGAATTGGCTTCCAAATGAAGCACTTCAAGGCTCGAATATTCGCTCAATGAATTTGGAATAGGCCCTGATAACCTATTATTGGACACATCAAACTCTCTGAGATTTTTCAAAGACCCAACTTCTGATGGAAGAGAACTAGTCAACAAATTATAGCCCAAATTGAAGGAAATTGAAATGGATGAAAGATTCAGAATTTCAAGAGGTATTGAACCATATAGATTATTATGAGAAAGATCTAATTCTAACAAGTTTTGACAGTTGCCCAAACTCGAAGGTATGCTTCCACGGATATTATTTATTCCCAAGAGTAGATGGTTTAGATCAGTTAAATTTCCGATTGAAGAAGGCAGTTCGGTGAATTTGTTCATATCTAATTCAAGATAGTGCAACTTTCGAAGTCTGCCAATGGTGTCGGGAATAGGACCTGAGAGATAATTACTTGTCATAGGTAAGACAGTGAGATTGAGGAGGTTCCCAATGCCCGAAGGAATACTTCCATGTAGTTGATTCCACCCTATAACCATGACGCCAAGCTCAATGGAGAGATTGGCTATGGAGTCAGGCAATGAACTTTTGAGAAGATTCTCGTTAACAAGAAGAAATTGTAATCTGGTGCAATTTGTTAGAGATGAGATAAAAGATGGGAAATGATAATGCCAAAACCATTTTTGTTGGTGTCAAAACTCTAATGCACAAAAGGCTTGTACCATTTGTAATGTACAAAACTTTTATGCACTTAAGTTTTGACACTAACAAAAACGGTTTTGGCATTATCATTTCCCAAGAAAGGTCATCCTTCATCCAAGATCTTCTGGCATTGGCCCAATGAAGTAATTTAAACCGAAGTAGACGAAGGGTTTGGTTTGTTGCAGGGTTATCGGGAGAAATGTATACACGTGTGGTTCGTTCGTGTGAAGTCGCTCGAGGAGCCAAGATCCTCTGTACCGAAAAACTCTTGTGCCATTGTGCTGATGAGTTTTCAGCAGTTGAATTTTGGGCTTTAAAAAATCAAAAATCAAAAACAAAACAAAACACACAATTCAATGGCCGAAAATCTTTCGGCAAGGGAAACCTCTATGCTTTTGTGCTGAGAGATTTTTCGGTTGTTAAATGTTGGGCCCTAAAAAAAACGAAACAAAACATAACACACAATCCGATGGCCGAAAACCCCTCGACATGGAGGCACATGAATTTTCGGCGTAGAGGAATCGGCACCTCGATCGAGTGGTATGAGGCCTTGGGCCTTGGGGTATGCGAGGAGGCATAGCCCATAGCTCATAGGGCCATAGCCCGGCCCAGTCTTTTTCGAGGACCGATTGGGCTAGAGTTTTGGAGCCTTTTGCCTTCTCTTCTCTGCTCTGCTTCAACTTGAAGGGCTGGGGTTTGGACTCAGTTAATTTACATTTTTCTTTGGAGAAGTTAAAAACCAGCTGAGTAGGGGATAAACGAGTCGAGCAGGTGGTTAATATTTAAGCTTGTGTAATTTAACGAGCATTAAAAATATATTCAAGCTTACCTCATTTATGACGAATTGATCTCAAACGAGCTTTAATTGAGCTGAAGACAAATCGATTTCGAGTAGTTTGAATTTTTCATACTTCATGAGCCGCAACAAGTCGAGTAGGAGCTTGTTCGAGCATGGTTTGAAACTTTAACAAGCTTCAAAAAAATGATCAAGCTCAGTTTGTTATATAAGCAAACCAATCTCCTATTAAACGGGTTATAACGAGCGAACACAAACTTAAACTCGAGTAGTTTGGTTCGTTTAGCGGCCTTGGCGTTACCACCTTGCGTGAGGCACTTGGATAAATGAACTCAACCAGCCAAAGAGTTGATTATTTCAGCCCAGTTTGAAAAATTACCGAGATTTAAAAATTATGTTCAATTTTGGCATATTTATGAGGCGATTGAATCTCAGTTGAGTTTTTATCGATCAGCAAGTCAATCTCGGTAGTTTGAAATTTTTAAACACCATAAATCGAACGATCTGAGGACTCACTAGTAACTTGTTCGAGCTTGATGTGAAAGCGCTTAACTCTCTTTAAAAAAAAGTAATTGAGTTCAGTATGTTTATTTAACAAACTGATTTCAAACAAGACTTCAATGAGCGTACACGTGCTAAGCTCGATTAGTTGGGTCCGTTTATTAGTTTTACCTGGGTTCGAAGTGTCATAATTTGCATCGTGAGCAAGAATGTAAAAACGTATTTTTAAAATATTTTAAGCTACTCGAGAGCCTAAAAGAGAAAGCGTGGAGCGAGAAGTAAGAACGAAAACGAAGAGTTTTGCTGGAAGAATATGTGAGTAATTTTTCATTGTTGAGAATAGACACTGATAAAATACGAGCATGATTTTATTATAGCAGTAGTGATTAGTCGTCGTTATTTTAAAAACCTGGATGTCCCCTTTTTTTTTCAATCGCTAGAAGAGATTATTTACATCATGTATAAATTATAAAGTACGTACAAAACCGTGACATTGAGTTGTTTGTTAAAAAACTGGGACGAGAGATCCCCAAGAACAGTCCACTACTTAATAAATTTCATTCCTTTCTTCTCCATTTTCCTCCACATTTCCATTTCTAATCCATCTATAACACCGTGCCTCTCACAGGACATCAATTCTGTTGCCTAATTTGTGAAATCAAAGGCAACATTAGTTAGGGTTGCTGATGGCGCCCCCAATATTGGAGAAGAAGCAGTCGCCGTCCAAAGCTCGTGCCAATAACTCCCTTTGGTAACTAGAAAGTTATAAAACAAACTATCATAGTGTTCTTAAAACTATTCTTCCCGTCCCAATTTAAGTGTCTTCTATGAAAAATCGTGCATTTTAAGAAGTCAAAATTTTTAGGGAAATGATTTTGCCACTCCTTTTTTCTGTTAATGCCACTCCCCTGCAAGTGTATTTTTGCACCAAAAATACACTTGCAGGGGAGTGGCGTTAACAAAAAAGAGAGTGGCAAAATCAGCAGCCAATTTTTACTCTAAATTTCCAAAATTAACCTTAAAAACTGTGAAGTTAATTATATGTATGAAAATCACTTTAATATCTTTCAATATGGATCTCAAAAAATATGTAATATGGATCTTGTTTGATAGATCTTAATTAGTTTTATTATACAAAGTTTTCAAAATCATGAAAAATATTATAAATTGAAAAATATTGTCAATCTAAAAATGACATGAATACAAAAAAAAAAAAAACTGTTGTTTACTTTTTAGGAGTAAAATTGGAAGTTTGACATGTTTTGATGGTTATTTTTTGATGTAAGACAAGATTCTGAAAGATTTTTATTCTTATTTTTATGATTCTAAAATTATAAAAATAAGAATATAAAATCTTAATTAGAATTAGAATTTTATTTTGAAATTATATTATTAAGAAATCTTATTTGTGCTGCCTATTTTGCACGTTTTTTTATTTTCTTGTTTTAACAAGATTTAGGATTTCTTCTAGGAATTTTATTTCTTTTCCTTTTAGAATTTTATAAGTCAATTATTTTCCCACATAAAGCAACCAAAATATCAAAAAACTACTGTTTATCCATCTAGACATTAGTACTCTTATTTATGCTACGACAAATGTCAATCTCAATTTCATTAAAGTTTTAATGTGTAACTTGAAAAATCTAGAAGTATCCTTAAAACTATAAAGAATCAATCCCGAGTATCAGATACATAAGGAAGTATCATATTGTTTGTACCATAAATGGACCGCTCTTATCAAGGAGATCCGTAACTGAAAAAATATCTCCTGGAAAAGATATCTCCTGACACGGATATCTCTTGTTATGTCAGCACAATACCTTCTGAAAACGGATATCTCCTGACATAGATATCTCCTGAAAACTGATATCTCCTGACACGGGTATCTCCTGACACGGGTATCTCCTGACACATGGCGATACGTGATAGCATCTGCAACTCATCTAACTGCTTCAAGTTCATGGGGCTTAAATCAAGGAAGGTGGTTGAGATAATGGGCCCACTTTCTAGATAATGTTGAGCAGTTGGAGGAAGTTACAGAATAAGTGAACATGGGACAGGTGTCACATAGAGAAGGCAGTCAAGATATATTTCGGGGCAGTTTTCCTATATTGTGTAGGTAGGAAATAATATATTTTAGCTATAATCATTGGAAAATTAAGTGGTCCCACACACTACCACATGTTGAAGTGGTCAAAGGAAGTTACTCCCTCCGTCCCGATTTGTTTGTCCACTTTTTGACTTTTAAGTGTCCCAAAATGTTTGTCCATTTGACTTTTAATTGGATAGATTTTCCCTTTTTACCCTTTCTTTAGTGGAATAAAGTAATTTTTTTGAAAAAGTTGAGGGTAAATGTGGAAAGTTGAATCTTTTTAGGTGTAATCATTATGTTCCCTTAAAAAGTTGGATTTTCAATATTGGACAAACAAATTGGGACGGAGGGAGTACAAAAGAGTGGGACACTTGACTACTCAAATTTTATCTTCAGTAGCAAATAAAGAGAGTGGACTTGGTCAAAGGGACATATGGCAGCTTGGGAGAGTTTTTTGAGAAAGTGGGCAGAAGATGTGCATCATGGGGTCCAATTTTTTCTCAGCCCACCCAAGGAGGATTAATTGTGCCTATAAATACAAGAGTTGGATTAGTATTTTTTAAGGGGGCCACGACCAAAAGCTCACAGCAGCCATACATATCTTAGAATCTAGTTCAACCCTCTCATGGCTTTTGTGTTTTTTAGTTTAGTATCATCCTTTCCTATCTAGGTAGAAGAACTACTCCAATTAGTTACTTACAGTATCTCCTTCCATTCAATGCAAATAGTTTATTTCTCTCGCACTTTGTTAGTTAGTTTCATGTTAGATTAGAAGTCCTCTTCATTCAAGCAAGAAAAAGAACCAGATGGTCGTTTCTCCTTAGGATATGCACATGCAGCGCCTAAAGGAGGTTCAAATTAAGCACAACACATCAGCATCAACAATTGGAGCAGTCTAGCTCCTAGCACACCCACAATATCTCCTGCACCCGCCAGGAGACATCTCACTCATCACACGCCAAATATTTGTTAAGGCTCTATTTCTCCTGCTTCTTGGAAAAAAGTGTTGCAACACATATACGTATGCACAATCCGATAGGGATACAACTCCCTTATAGAAGTAATCCTTGAATTTCAACAACGGAATTAATAGGGAAAACAAGATCAAGAACTATAACGACATGCAATTTCAGAATAGGGAGGAATTAAGACTATAAGGTTGTTGTTCCATATGGAAAAAGTAGACATCCTAAGCATGCAATCTCAATTGGAAACTTCCCACATGAACCGATGAACAACGATTACACATATTAAACACTTAAGATATATACTTCAAAGAAACAAGGTTCTCGACTTGTTGTTGGAGCCGCATATTGGAGAGGTACCATTATGGGAAGGCATTGGTAGTCGTGGACAGTGGACAAAAAGGCACACAAGTGCTTTAGTTGACTTGCTCAAACTCATCTTTGCTACACAAACTGATTGGAACAACAGGGAAAGAGCAAGAGAAACGAAAACATTGTAATGAGAAAAAAAAAAGTAATTGAGATCTATTAGCAGGTGAAAGATAGTGGGGCACACAACTTTGGTTTTGATGTTGCAAATTCAACTTTCCAATGTTTCTACACTTCGTTCACCCAAGTATTTTTTTTTTTTATCTTACACAGTTTGCTCACGACGGTTTCCATCTCCATGCGATCTCTTGGTGATTCTGATGAACATGCAACTCCAATTATCAGAATGGAAACCATGCAATCGTTGATCCAACTTCCATTATTGTGCTCCAGTTGGATGGAGGGATCGACGATATCCATCACTCGTTCTGGCAAAGCATTCTTAACGAAGTTATGAAGATTTAGATGATCTTGAAACAAACTATCAGTTGGTCTTTTGCCAGTAAACATCTCTAGTAGAAGAATGCCAAAGCTATATACATCCCCATTGGTGGAAGCCATGTCACCCACTCCAAACTCTGCATATTGATTTAGTCGTTAATCTATTTTAGTGTGGAAAGTGAATCTGATTGGATGGCATGGTTCTAAACTTCTGATTCTTATAGAAAATGCATGCAATAATCTATGAAGCCAGATGGTATTTATGGATATCTACTACTTAATATGGTGGTTATTGATTGATGGGGAGAACTTAGGACACTTCGAAGATAGCAACTATCAAATCATTGCGGAAATGTCATATAGGACCATATAATTTTTTAATCATATTTTTTAATAGATTTTACGTAGTTATGGATTTTTCTTTTCAATATGCAAAAGATTATTAGGTAAAGCTTCTAACACAAAAAAAACAACATATTGAAATAATTAGTCTTGTTTTCAAAATGTTTGCTTTTTACAAAAAAAAAAAAAAAAAAAAAACAGAGCCATAAAGTTCCAATTTGGTAACTTTGCCCTTAATGCAAACAAAGGGTATTTTTGGTAACTATGCCCTTAATCCTGACGTCCCCAAATCCCAAGACTATCAATCCCAACATCCCACCCCCCCCCCCCCCCCCCCAAGAATGACTAAAGTGGGTGTGTGTGTGTGTGTGTGGGGAGGGGGGGGGGAGGGGGGGTGGGGGGTTGGTTAATAGTCTAATTCTACATCTACTCCCCTTATCAAATAGGGCCTAAAACATTAAGGATATCAGAGTATATATAGAAAGGCATGGAGTTGGTATTGGCGAATGCTTCAAATGAAAGGATAAACATATGTAGGGGTCCACAAGTTTACACAAAGCCAAGCTTTATAGCTTAAATTTTATAGTTGATTGAAGATTTTGTACCTGGAGCGATGTAGCCTATTGTTCCCCTTATTGCACTTGAATTGCTTTGATGTTGTGGTACATTTGTTGAGGTTGCAGAAATAATTTTTGCTAACCCGAAATCTCCGACGTGGGCAACCATTGTATCATCCAAAAGGACATTACTTGGCTTTAGATCACCTTGAATGATTGTTGACTCACAACCACAATGAAGATACTCAAGTGCAGAAGCAACATCAATAGAAATGTCCAGCCTCTGGATGGCTTTCAGGTACTCATGCTCCCCAACTCCATTTTGATGCAGCCATCCATCTAGTGTTCCATTTGCCATGAATTCATATACTATAGCTTTGAATTCATTACCATGGAAGTCTATGCTTGAACATGCACTTAATACCTTCAAAAGATTTCAATGTCTTATGGTTTGAAGTGCTTTGCATTCTAACATGAAGCTCTTTAAAGCTCCCCTGAGTTGAAGATTGAGCACTTTCACCACCACAACAATCTAGTCGATCTTGATCAAGGATTCCTTTATATACAGAAGCGTAATTCCCAATGCCAAGTAGATTAGCCTCAGAAAATCCATTGGTGGCTTTGAGAAGATTTGCATACGAAACTCTCAGAATTTGGTGTTCGAAAGATGGCTTAGAAGAGGCCTTCTCCTTCCTTGAGACACGTCGACGGCGACAAAACATAAACAAGCTAACTGCCAAAGTCGAACATATCACAAGAGCAACCACCACATATAGTATTATCTTTGTCCCGTATGATAGTTTGTTTCTCTTGGACGTTGAGGATGGGCAAGGAGGAAGATTTAAGTTAGCAACACCTCCACACAGATCATCCATTCCAACAATTGAAATCGTGCTCGCATTCCGAAAAACTCCTTGTATTGGAACTTCTCCACGCAAGACAGATTCAGTTTTTCTAGTGCAAGCTCGCCGAGATAACCAGGGATCAACCCCGTTAAATTGTTGTGTGAAAGGTCCAACTCATGTAAACCCCTTACCTCTCTCAAACCTTGAGGTATCTCACCTTCAAATGAATTTCCTTCCAAATGAAGCACTTCCAAGCTCGAACATCCACTCAATGAATTTGGGATGGTCCTTGATAATCTATTATTGGACACATCGAACGTTGCGACATTTTTCAATGACCCAACTTCTGATGGAAGAGAACCAGTCAAAGAATTATAGCTCAAATCGAAGAAATTTCAAATGGATGAAAGATTTAGAATTTCATGGGGTATTGAACCATATAGATTATTATGATAAAGATCTAATACTGACAACTGTTGACAGTTGTCCAAACTCAAAGGTATGCTTCCGCGTATGTTATTTTGTCCCAAGTGTAGATGGTTTAGTTCAGTTAAATTTCCGATTGAAGAAGGCAGTTCGGTGAATTTGTTCATATCTAATTCAAGATACTGCAACTTACGAAGTCTGCCAATGGTGTCGGGAATAGGGCCTGAGAAATAATTACTTTTCATACTTAAGACAGTGAGATTGAGGAGGTTCCC
This sequence comes from Rhododendron henanense subsp. lingbaoense, assembly GCA_020567845.1. NCBI lineage: Eukaryota > Viridiplantae > Streptophyta > Magnoliopsida > Ericales > Ericaceae > Rhododendron > Rhododendron henanense. Next base: position 31,762,143 of record CM036315.1, on the reverse strand, counting down.
AATACCCGAAGGAATACTGTTGGGAAAAATTCCGGCATATAAAAAAAATTCAGAGAACAATTTTATTGATAATATAACAATTACATAATCGAAACAAAATACAGATAAATAACAGATTGAAACAGTTGAGATACAAACTGAATTCGAGAATATCGAACCGAGGCCTGTGTAATACCACAGTCTCCTTAAGAAATATTCGCCGCCTACCGTGGGTGTTGTAGGTTGCGTCGGCGACTTTCTCCCAGGGTTGGCTCGGCTAAACCGCAAGCCGTCGGAACACCACCGTGGACCGCCTTGGCGAACTGACTACCGCCTGCCTCTCTCTCTCAAGAACGAATATCAGAGTATGCTAGAAAGTTGTGAGTTTGCTTGTGATTCCTCCAAAACGTGATGCACCAACTTATAGAGTGAAGGAGGCTGAAGAGGAGTAATGCTGCCTTCAATTTCTGATTTGAATTCTGTCAATGAATGAGGGAGGTTACCAGAATCAATACTCCATCATGGTGAGTGTTACAGGAGTTACGAAATCCACACATCAATACGTCTATTGATTGTGGTGCATCAAGATTCTACGAGCTCGGAACACGCACGGTTGCCTTGAGAGACCCTCCGGTTTGTCCCGATTTCATTCATCTGAAATTCCGTAAAATTTCCAACAAATACTTCCATGTAGTTGATTCTCGCCTAATACCATGACGGCATGACGCCAAGCTCAATTGAGAGATTGGCTATGAAGTCGGGCAATGAACCTTTGAGAAGATTCCTGTTAACGAGAAGAAATTGTAATCTAATGCAATTTGTTAGAGATGAGATAAAAGAAAGGTCATCCTCTAACTGATTATGTTGAAAGTTCATCCTCTGAAGATCCGAAAGTTCTCCAAGATCTTCTGGCATTGGCCCGATGAAGTTATTGACACCAAAGTTTATCAATCCAAGCCCAGAAGCATTAGACAACGAGTTAGGTATCATTCCTGTGAACTGATTATCAAAGACAGTAAAAGACGCAAGATTAGGAAGTTTTGACCCTATATCAGGAGGAATACGTCCTTCAAGCTGGTTAATTTGTACTGAGAAATAAGTGAGAGTGGAGATGTTGTATATGCTAGAAGGAATCTTTCCAGACAGCTTGTTATCTCCGAAGGCGAGATGTGTCAATAGCCGAAGCTTAGCAATGCCCTCTGGAATCTCTCCATGCAAATTACATTCGGAAAAAGCAAGCTTGACAAGATAGGAGAGGTTACCAATGGAAGGAGGGATGGTTCCCGAAATTTTATTCTCAAAGAGGATTAAATCTCGAAGCTTTGGCAAAGACCCTAGCTGAGTTGGGATGTTTCCACTCAGGTGGTTATTATCCAAGTACAAGTACTCAAGATTTGAGCAGCGTGACAGGTTGTTGGGTAGTCCACCCCCAAACGAGTTGTTGCTGAGTCGTATAAATTGAAGGCGAAATAAACAACCAATCTCCTCTAGGATTGGACCGTGGAAGCTGTTGTTCAGAAGAATGATTCTCCTCATACTACAAGAAAGTATACTATGTGCAACCATATTATTCACAACGGGGGTTTTGCCGTTGCAAAAGGTCACTTTTAGCAACAGAGTGTTGTCCTGTTGCAAAAAAAGAAAAAGAAACTCGATAACTATTTGCCAAGGAATTACTTCCTGTGGCAAATAGGTGAGCTATATATAACACAAAACTACGACGTTTGCAACGTGATACATCCCGTGGTAAATGGGTGAGGGAAAGGTGGCTTCTATTTGCAGCCCACAATTTACTACATACAACCCATTAAAAACTAAGACAATTGATCAAGACAAAAATGCCTCATTGTGTAGGGATAAAAATGCCCCAATATTTAAAAACTTCTAATCTTCATCTTCCTCCTCGCTGACGCCGTCTGACTCCTCTTCCTAATACGAGGAAATGATGGAGAGAATTCGATGATTTTGGAATCTTTAGAGTTCATGGTTCTGCCTTTAACAAAAAAAAATAGAGTGAAAATGGTTTGACAATGGAGAAGAAAATTTTCTACATTGATTTCTTGAGATTGATCGAAGGAGACCAAGAAACCCAAGGTTCAGTTCCATTCAAAATCGTTTCACACGTTTCGAAATTTAACTTTCCCAAAACATTGGGAAGTTAAAGTCCGAATTCACAATGTTTATCGGAAAATTAACTTTCAAATTGATCGAATTTGAGCTTCGAATCACATTCGGAAGTTGAATTCCGCATTATAAAGCTGTATTTGGAATTAACTTCCTAATTATGGGATTTTACTTGGAAATTAACTTCCTAGTTGATCAAAGTTGAGCTCCGAATCACGTTGAAAAGTTGAATTCCGAATTATAAGGCTGTATTCGGAAATCAACTTCCGAATTATGGGATATTACTCGGAAATTAAGTCCCAAAAATTTCTACTTATTTCGGGACTGGATATCCGGTCCTCTTCTTTTGTTTACAAAATTTGATTTTGGAATGGAGAAAAAACAAAAAAGGTTGATTTGATGAAAGTAAAACTAGAGTAGTTCTGAGTTGATAAAAATGACGAATAGAGACAATATGCGTAGAAGAAAATTCCTCCATTCCATGTAAGCCCTTTCTTCCCAAATGGGGGACCCTGTTGTGCACAAGGTGCTATGCACCTAGTGCACAATAGGACCCCGGGTTCCTTTCTCCCACTGCTAGATTCCCACACCCCTTTTTTGTTGCAGGTAAAGAAGCTTCCCCCAGTTGAGAAGCCTTTACATCTCTCGACTTGTCTCCTATAACCGTTGTCGATCAGCCAACTCCTCCTTTGTAGATACCCATGTTTAATTTTAATAATTTATTTCTCAAAATACTTGGGTAAAAGTAAATTTTTTTACTTTTCCGATTCCTTTCGTCAAGACGAATCAATAATCCATAAAAATTTGGCGCAAAACTAATAAATGCGAAAAAAAATTTAAATAATGACAAACCAACTTATTTTAAGTTAATTTTAGAAGAACACACCCAGACATCTCACGCCTCTCTCCTCCTCTTCTCTCACAAGTCTCTCTCTCTCAATCTCTCACCCTCTCACGAAATCACAAACCCAAACTTAAATCCCACGCAAATCTACCTCGATCCAATCCATCATCTACTCGTGAATTTGAACTTCGAAGTTGTGGCTCAAAAACCCACACAAACTTGAAGTTGTGGCTCATTATTGGGGCAATGCGGCCTAACTACTGGGGTAACCGTAACGGACGAGGCCCAAGTTGACACCTAAAAATTTGCTGAAAATTGTAGATAGAGATGAAGAAATTTGCCAGCAGAACAATGAAAGCCTCAACTCGAATATTACCAAATATGTAAAGGATCTTAAAGAATTAATCAGAAATTAAGACTAACCTTTTATTTAAAGGGCTGAAGCCAATATTACAAAGGGAGGAGGAGGAAGCAGAGAGTGACTCAGAGGATTTTAGAGAGAGTGTAATCCAAAACCTAAGTTTACCCTTACAGACTCGTCCTTTATATAGAGGACTCACAGATGAAACTCAAAACAAATACAAATGAAATTACACTCAATTAATTCATCTGAAATAAAGATATGCCGGGTGCGCTGAGGGCCCCATCGTCACACGTGTCTGTTATTCCATATGATAATTGAGTGTATCCTCCATAATTTATTCATCACCACCAGATTACCAGATTGACTGAGTTTCCAACCTCAATCCATCCTGATAATAGCGTGCTTACGGAATTCGCTTTTTGGGTATTGCTTTCAATGGTACATTCTTCCTTAGCGTGAGTCCGAATTTTTCCTGCATGTCCATGGTCTCCGGAGTCACACCGCCACTGAGCTCCCAGTCAAACGCCTGTGCCAAGGTGGCTAGTTCAAGGTGAACCACGCGGTGCGCCAAGGCGAACCCAACGCATATCCTTCGCCCTGATCCGAAGGGAATCAACCCAAAATGTTGGCCGTTGAATTCAATATTCGAGTCCAAAAACCTCTCAGGCTTGAAAGACAAGGGGTCTTCCCAGGCTTCTGGGTCTCTCCCAATGGCCCACGCATTCACAAGCACTTGTGTGCCTTTGGGTATGAGATGTCCCATGAACTTAGTATCCTCCATTGTATTACGGGGAAGGAGTAGAGGAATTGCAGGGTGTAATCGGAACGTTTCCTTCACCACGGCTTGTAAATATGGCAATCGATCCACGTCACTCTCCTTCACTTTCCTGTTAAGTCCAACCACTCGGTCGATTTCCTCTTGTAATTTTTTCAAGCAGTGAGGGTTTCGTAACAGCTCAGTCAAACCCCATTCGATGCTGATACTAGTAGTTTCTGCACCCGCAAAAAACATTTCCTGCGGCAATGATCGATGCAGTCATCCAAAACCGAAATCTCAAAATAAACTTGTAATGAAAATCGTTCTATTATTAAGAACAAAACGAAAGGCTTCCCATAGAATTTGATTACGTACCATAATGACAATAGTCACACCATGCACAGGGAATTTGTCAGGCCCTTCTTTTCCATCTCCTTCATAGTCCAACAGCACATCCAGAAGGTCCTTTTTCGCCCTCTGCTTCCCCGCCTGCTTCTCCTCAATCCTCTCCTTCACAAACTTAGACGCGATCCTCACGGTTGTTGACATGTGGTGCACCATAGTCCTCTTGATCTTCAACGGGTCCAGCCATTTCAAGAACGGCAAAAAGTCTGACACATTTGGCGTCCCCGCCATCTCCGAAATCTTGTTCAAGCAATCGAAAAACTCTTTCCCTTCCATTGACTTCGATGCCAAGAGGTCTCTGGAGAGCATTAGGTTTGCGAGTAGGTTGAAAGCCATGCGGAAGAAAAGGCCGTTGAGCTGCACCTGTTCAGAAGATCGTGCAAGAATTTGAATTTTAAGCAAATCAAACAAAACGGGCACAATCTTTTGAAAGATCTTTTAATACATAATATTGTAAGCCTTTATATATGAAACTATAGAAGTAAAGAAATTTGGAAAGATATAGCTTATGAATGAGAGGCGCGTATTCACTATCTTAAACCCATTGTTTCTCTCCATATGGAGGTTCAAGTATAGTGTTACGGCTCCTAGATACATTCCAAGTGCTGAAAACCTTACTTGTCTAGTCTTGTTGTTCACTAGGACAGTTTGTGAATGAATCGTGATAAATAATTTGCCCAAAACACAGAAAATAGGACAAAGGCCTCATAGGAAAATTCTAAGTTTGTGAATGGATCATGATAAATAATCTGCCCAATACCTCCCCGGGTCCGCCGTTTGCCCGAGACGCTGCTGCCTCCTCCTCAATCCACTGGACCATGCTGTCAGTGCACTTCATCCGGAGGTCCTCTGTCTCGTTCATTCGCCTGTTCACAAAAAACTCCATTGAGATGATCCGTCTAAGTACCTGTTAGTGAAAAGAGAGAGAGAGAGAGAGAGAGAGAGAGTTAGGTAGTTAATCAAACGATTAGCAGTACAGGAGTGACACTTGGTTTAAATATTCAGGATCAGTTTTGCAGATTTCTTTTCCCTAAAATACAATTTTCAATTGTAAACACACTCATCGTTTGGTATTTTTTAGTAGATCAGTTTTCGAAATAAATAAGTTTTTTTCGAAACGAAATGCAGGGAACTAGTTTCAAAATTTGTTAACCCAATGATTTTTTGTGGGTGTGTTTCTGGTTAATGAAACCGGACAGTATTTCTCTGTGCTATGGACTCTTCCCCCTCTCTTCAAGAAAGGTTACATTACCCGCCAGTAAGGGCCAAAACTGTTCATTCCCAACGCGTTTTGATTGAAGTGGAAGGCGGTTAGAGCATCGGGTACTTTCCGGCCAGCAAAAGGGATGTCGTGGTTCTTGAAAAGCTCGGCGGCGACTTTTGGTGATTGCACCACCATGGTGTTGACTAAGCCGAGTTTGAGCCAAAGAATGGGTCCGTACTTGGCCCTTAGCTTGTACATGGTTTGATGCGGCATGTCTCCAAGGTCAAACATGTTGCCAACCAGAGGCCATCCGGCTGGTCCGGGAGGCCGATTGGTGGCGGAACCACCAGTTTTGGCCTTTGTCCAGATGAAGAGGAGGAGAATTAGAGCAGCTGGAAAGGTGAAAACCAATAAGGTAAGAGAATCCATTCTCCTGTTTTAGAGACCAAAAACTTTGTTAAGTATGCTTGCATATATCCAGTGTCCGGCCTGGTGTATTTATAGATATCAGGTGATGCTTTCAGTAATTCACATTATATTGTTAAAGGAAATTACTACAATAGACACCCCTATTATGAATTGTTAAGCAAATGTGAGTAACTTTTATACATCTGCTATGATTTTTTGTCCAAATCTTACGAATTCAAAAAATTAATATTGGTCCATACCAATACACCGAAATAGAGGTATTTTTGTAGCATTTTCCATTGTCATTTGTCAAATGGAGAAAATGAGAACGAAGATATGGTTTTTTATTGGTGTATACATGTAGTGTTCTTTTTTCTTTTTTTTTACCATGTGTAGATGTTGAGGTGGGCATCGTGTCGTGTCTTGTTTGTGCCGGGTCATCTCGTGTTCGTATCAGAATTCTCTCAATCCTAACCCGACCTGTTTAGCTTTTCGTGTTATCGTGTCGTGTCATAATCGTGTTCCGTGTCAAAAATAGCCGACCCTAACCCGCTAACTTCTTCTCCGGCTCGTGTCGTGCTATCGTGTCCTTTCATAATAGCACCACAGCCGGAGCCATACAAGGCGGCAGGTGAGTCCCTACTTGGAAGAAAAATTTCTATGGACCATGTAGTGGGTCAATTGTGCGTGTCTCTTTGGGCAAACAAGGTAGAAAAAATAGTCATTTTGGGAGGATATTTTACTCTCCTCCCTTTGTAATTTTGTATACAAGGTTGTCAAATTGCGAATCTAGTCGAGTATCGGATTTATGCTTTTCGGAATCGTGAATTGTAACGACTTGATCCAAATTTTGAAAATACATTTGGGAAATGTATTTGCACCTACATAAGAAAGATACGTAATAAAATTGAAAACTTTAAGCTTATATCTGTATTGAAGTTTATTTTTCATTTTTCAATTTATGATCACGTGGTTTAATATATAGGAAAGACACTTGTACATAGTAAGAAAAATAGTAATACAACAAAATGGATATGTGTGCCTTAACACTATAAAAAGTATGTAGCCTAATAGGTACGAATGAGCTTATATGAAAACATTTGTGAATTGGTTAGAGGCTATGACTTATGAGCCCTTCCCCCTCTATATATGATTTATTGTGCTCTACATGGACAATGTAGAGCACAATAACTAACGACTTTTGCCATTGTTTTTTTCTCTTTTTTCCTATTTTTGGAAACATTATTCGGGGGTTTTTTTTTTTTTTTGATCGGCAAAATAAAATTTTATTAAACTCGAAAAGGGTACATCGAGTAAAAGGGAAGGGAGAACCAGAAAATTCAACCCAACCCTACAAAGATAAACAAAGACAAGGTAAATAAAAGAAAAAGTACACCCAAATACTCCTAAATAATGAGACGTCTAGCACCATCAAGATTTCTTTTAATATCTTCCACCGTATACACCTTGATATCAAATCTGGCTTTGATCCATAAAGCTGCCCTTATTTTGGTTAGCTCTACCATTCGATTATGATCCGTAGCTTTGTTATTGAAAATAGCATCATTTCTTGCAATCCAAATAGACCATAATGTTGTATAAAAGCAACATTCCCACATATGTTTTCCAAATTTTTGAATTCAGACGAAAACCACCAGAAAGATAAATCTAACAAATTTAAATAAGCCACCCAAGGTAGGTTCCACCAATCTGCCATTTTTATCCAAATGTATGCAGAAGATGTCAAGTGAGTCAACTCTGGGCGTCTATGTACGTGGGAGCAGAGAAGGGGCCGGGGAAAAGTAGTCATTTGTGTGGGTGCGATTTTCAGTGAATTTGTCTGTCCCTGTCACACATCATGAGGTCACATTCAAGACCCCCTTGGAATAGATCGAATACAAGAGGAGCCACACACGCACAACCACCTCCGCTCCTTCCTCACAACAACTGAGATCAAACACGAACCCACCTCCACTTTTATTCCCTTTCTTTTCTACTAATTTACTAAGCAACCTTTTTGTTAATTATTTCACCACCAAATTAATGTGGTCCTTAATTAATAACAGTATATAATATGGTACTAATGAAAATAGTTATTAAATAATTGGTGAAATGGACAAGCTAGGCATGTGGGGGTGGGTGTCGAGAAACTCCGTAGCTCAACCACAATCTTTTTAAAATTATATTGTTCCAAGCCATGCATCTATGTAACTTCTTTGTTTTATGATCACCCATTTGAGACTAATGTGATGTCCTATCGATTCTTGCTTCCACAAAGTCGATTATCCTACTGAGAAAGCTTTCCCCACTTTGATGTGACTGCCGGCCACAAAATTGTGGCCTTAAATCTAAAATAAATACGTTTCATTGTATCTTCTTCCTTTTTCTTTTTCTTTTTTTTACCCTATATGTGAATAGATCTTAATCTTTGGTTTTTTCATCATGCCAAAATTCGTTAAACATCTCTTCGATTTCTGAAAACTGTAGCATCGCTTAGTATTGAAGAGAAAGAAAATAGATATTAAGGTGAACTGATATCTAAGTAATGTGTTCGTGAGATATATGTGTTGATATTTGAACTTCGTTTAGAGTTATTAGCATATTATCTTCCGCCTAGTGGGCGGATGTTAGCAAAACCGAAAGGATAAACATTGATTCTAAAAGTAGATTTCATTTTGAAAAGTTAGTGGAGTAAAAGTGTAATGATGATATCTTCATAGAGAGTAACTAAAAAACGTTATAACTTTTAGAGTGTAATGATGCTGTCTTCATTAAAAATTGAATTTACGAAATGAGACTCTTAAAGAGAAAGGGAGGGAATAATATTATCGTTTGTGTGAAATATCGGATAAAATATTTGAAGGATGTCCCCATAATGTTGTTAAATTGCATGCACAGACAATGTATAAATTATGCCATTTAAAGCATAATTTTCTGCTCACGTGATAAATTTTGCGCTAAAAGTAACAATCATGCTTACAAGTGGTGGTGGAGGTCTAGTTTGATTGCTCACCTGACAAGATGATTTGAATCATTTTTTTATTTTATTTTGATTCCCATGATTAGTTGAGGTGCGCGTAAACTGATCGACACCTTAATTATAAAAAAAAAATTCATGAGGTGCGCGTAAACTAATCGACACCTTAATTATAAAAAAAAATTATATAAGCTCTCTAGACTCTTTTAATTTCAATAATAATCAACAACTGTATAGCCTCAGGCTTACAACTTATTAAGTAGGAGGAGAAACCCTAACCCTAATTGATTCGTCCCAAAACGGAAACCGAACCAATTAATAACGATAATTATCAAAAACGAAAAAATTCAAAATAATAGCAAACTGGAAAATAGAGAAAATTCTAAGACTTCTCCCAAATGAACGGCTTAATTCGGATTCTCCTTCCCCAAGTTCTAAACAAGTCAAATCTTTCTTTAAACGGCAAATTTGGGCTTTTTGGACCCTAAACGGCCGTAAACGGCTAAAAAACAGACAGCACATAGCCAAAACCAATGTGTCTTGACCGTTGGGCCGTTTTGGATCAAATCCATATAGGCCCGTCACTTAACTCCACAGTCGTGTAATTACGGTTTATAATGTCACTCCCCAAATTTATAATGTCACTCCCAAATGGGAGACATGTTTGTACCTTTATCCTTGATATGTTCGAGATTCTTTTTGTCGGACCGTTTTTCCACCATGCATCTCTCCGAAAACTAATTGGTGTAAGGGAGCGCTTCAATTAAATCTTTTATGGCATTCAACATCGCACTCGCAAGTCTATTTTTAGAGTGGTCGCAGAAAGTGACATTGTGTAACCAAATCCATGGGGACACTCCAGGCCCAACACTCTTCTTTAGTCATGCTCTGAGCCTATCACAATAATTCAATCCGTCCATTTAGTGGATACAGTGTGAAAGAGATACATGCAAATAAATCAATCCAGGTGGGTATCTACAAATTGAATATTTACACAAAAATACAATACAATACAAATAAAAGTGAATGCCTCCAGTCAACTTGCAATTTCCTATATATTCCGATCCTTTCAAATTTGACAGCTGAGAATGATTCAAAGTAGGATTTTTCCATGGCACGTTACAATCCATCATGGGAAATGCTATGGTGTCCACCCGCCGTTTGGGGACACCGTAAAAAATGGCATAACTGGCTATTAATGGTATAACCAAAACCAGTGATGTGATTTACCCAAAAAAAAAAATCAGTGATGTGTATAACCAAAACCTTACGAAGGCATAAGAGCATCTCCAGCCTTCACCCATTTTTTTTCTCAAATTTGAGTTAAATTTTGGGTAAAAACCCATTTTGGGTAGGCATATCTCCAACCATCAAACCCAAATATATATACATTTTATTCTTAATGGCATAATCATAAATAAGGGAAAACAATCAAATCCAAAATGAGGAGACCTGGTACTCTTCTCTCTCCATCGCCATCTCTCTCTCTTCCTCAGAATCAAACACAAAAATTTTTTCACACAAAATCTAGAACCGGACACAACCACAAAAGACAACTTTGAAACTCGTTCATCATCATCGTAGGAGGCTAGGAAAGAAGATGACAACTCTGGGGGACCCAAGAAGACTTAGAGGTCACAACACCACCGCCACTTTCTGCATCGCCTCTCAAATTGCCGGCCCTCGGCCTGCCGCCACTGCCGACGAGGTTCTCTCTCCCTCCTCCCTCCCTCTTTCTCTCTCTTTCTAACTAGCCGTTGGAGAAATGGGTTAAGGCAAAAGTTGTCCCAAATTTGGGTAAAGAAATGGGTAAAACCCAAAATAGGGAAGGGTTTGGGTCAAAGATTGGAGAGAGATTTTTGTAATTTTTGCCCCATTTTTAAATTTGAGTCTTAAAATGGGTCAAGGCTGGAGATGCTCTAACCCCCAAAATCCCTAAAAATTCTGAGGATTTTGGGAGTTATGTCTTTGTAAGGTTTTGGTTATATACATCACTGGTCGTTGTTATACTTGTAATGGTCAGTTATGCTATTTTTTACGGTGTCCCCAAATAGCGGGTGGACACCGTAGCATTTCCCTTCATTGTATCTTCCTCCTTTTTCTTTTTTTTTTACCCTATATGTGAATAGATCTTAATCTTTGGTTTTTCATCATGCCAAAATTCGTTAAACATCTCTTCGATTTCTGAAAACTGTAGCATCGGTTAGTATTGAAGAAAAAGAAAATAGATCAAAAGGGGAACTGATATCTAAGTAATGTTTTCGTGAAATATATGTGTTGATATTTGAACTTGTTTAGGGTTATTGGTATATTATTTGCTGCCTAGTGGGCAGAGGTTAGCAAAACCGAAAAGATAAACATTGATTCTAAAAGTAGATTTCATTTTGAAAAATTAGTGGAGTAAAAGTGTAATGATGATGTCTCCATAGAGAGTAACTAGAAAACATTATAACTTTTAGAGTGTAATGATGCTGTCTTCATAAAAAATTGAATTTACGAAATGAGACTCTTAAAGGGGAAGGGAGGGAATAATATTATCGTTTGTGCGAAATATCGGATAAAATATTTGAAGGATGTCCCCACAATGTTGTTAAATTGCATGCACAGACAGAAGATGTTGGGAGTTCGTCCGATGCATCGACCCGTCACTGCGTGCTCAAGGCCCAATTTGTATGGGAGTAACGGCAAAGAGTCCGCCACATTACTTGGGCCCAATATACACTGAATGACCCATATCCACTTAAAAGGCTAAGCCTTGTAAGTGGTGAGTCATCTAATTGTATATTAAGATCCAACTCTTTTTCTGTTTATCCGATGTGGAACTCAACGTTCACACATGTTCTAACAAATCTCCCCCTCATGTGTGAACCGAACATTGGGCCTTAACCTTTCTCTGCATCCAAGCTCCCCCTTGATTCTGATCTACTACTCTCAACCCTATCTCCCGAACTGGGCTTATTCTGCACCCACTCAATCGATTCAGAGTCATCTCAACTGGAAGCCAACGTGCCTAGTCATCGGCACTATGCTCCCCCACGAGAACTCCATTGAGAGCCAATGTGCTCATTAATTCGACAGCACCATGCTCTCCGACGAGTCAACTCCATCGACAATGAGCCATCCAATACAGCACTCCAACATCGAGCCACATTGCTTCATCGGGAGTCACCTTTGGATTTTATACCGCTCCACGAGTGTCTTCTGTGCAAACCCATTCAATGGTGCGCTGAGAGTCTTCCCATAGATCGTCAGCCATCGGCTCTGATACCATTTGTTGGGAGTTCGTTCGATGCATCGACCCGCCACTGCGTGCTTAAGGCCCAATTTGTATGGGAGTAATGACAAAGAGTCCGCCACATTACTTGGGCCCAATATACACTGAATGACCCATATCCACTTAAAAGGCTAAGCCTTGTAAGTGGTGAGTCATCTAATTGTATATTAGAACACGAAATTGAGAATATAACAAATCAATAAGTGATAAACAAGAACACAAGGATATACGTGGTTCCGCTCAAGCACAAAGCAAGAACGTACTCCACGGGAAAAAGAGCAAGAGGATTCACTATAAACGGGGAGAGAAACAAAGAGCCGGCTATACCCGTAACTCTACTTGAAGCACCAAACAGATATCTAGGGACAAATCTCTGGTGGAACCCAAAAGGGAGACACAAACCCTTGGTGGAACCCTAAGAGATGAACAAAACCCTAATATCTAAGCCCTTGAACAAAAGACCATAAACCTAGGAACCCCCAAGGTCCCTATTTATAGGAAAACACTAAATAAACCTAAACCGAATAGGAAAAGGAATCCTAGTCAATTTAGGAATTCTAGTCAATTTCCAACAAATCTCCACCTTGACTTGAATTCCATCGAACTCAACACTATAGGCAATCCTCTCCTTCAATCGCTCATCTCCCCCAAAAGCCCCCCACGGGGCAATCACCAACGGCACAAACGAACAAGGCTCAAGCACACCTGCTTGACCTTGTAAACGCGACTCAGGAAACCCAGCCACACATGCCTCCAAATTGAGCCTCTATCTTCCAACGGGCACCTCCCACCCAACGCATCCCTCCCGGATACACACGAAGATCTGCTCAAACTCCACACGGAGTTAATTACCGACTCCACTACGGAGTTAAAAACCCAAAACTGAGTCAACCTTGAATTCACCGATGAAGAACCCAAAGATGTAGCACCCACAATCGTACTACCATCAAGCACATAGAGGTTATTCGATTTTCGACCCTTCATCAAAACACGAGCACCCTTCAAAACCCTCAAGACTCCACCTTCAGCGGTATGCTTCCAACCCAAAGAGTCAAGAGTGCCTAAAGAGATAAGGTTCCTTTTCAAATCTGGTACATGTCGAACACCAAACAACGTCCTCACAAAACCATCATGCGTTCTGACTTTAACTGTTCCAATCCCAACAATTCTACAGGGCATATTATTCCCCATAAGAACTGTACCACAACTGACCGATTCATAAGTATTGAACCAATCTTTATTCGGACACATGTGGTAAGAACATCCAGAGTCCAGAATCCATTCGGCATTCGAACAGACATCACCGACACTCACAGAAAGAACCATAAGTGAATCGTCGGAATCCTCTTCAACAATACCAGCAACAACCTTCTCTTCAAAATTGTCCTTATTTTTCAACCTAAGACAGTTTCTCACCATGTGCCCGTATTTCCTACAGTAAAAACACTTTACTTCCTGATTTGTGGAACGAGAGCCAGAAATCCCTCTACTACCATTATCCCTCTCAAAAGGTCTTCCTTGCGCCACCAAACCATCAGCATAAACCTCACTTTCACCAGATACCTTTTTCCTTAATTCTTTTGAATATAAACTAGATTTAACATCCTCCATGGAAATCGTATCTCTCCCGTAAAGTAGGGTAGTAACAAAATGCTCATAAGACGCAGGCAAAGAACATAACACAATAAGGGCTTGATCTTCATCATCAATCACAACATCAATATTTTTTAAATCCATAATAATTCGATTTAACTCATCTAGATGGTCTTTTACGGGCGTACCTTCCCTCATACGAAACGTATAAAGGCGTTGCTTCAAATACAACCGGTTGGTAAGAGACTTCGTCATATAGATACTTTCCAACTTCAACCAAATACCGGCAGTAGTATCCTCCTCCCCGACCTCGCGAAGCACATCATCGGCTAAACACAACTGAATCGAACTGAGCGCCTTCGCATCGAGATCCTCGAACACACTATCCTGCATATCAGCAGGTTTCTTCGATTTCCCCAACAAAGTCTTGTGTAATCCTTGTTGAACAAGCAAAGCCTTCATCTTAATACGCCATAAACTGAAGCTAGTGCTCTGCCCATCGAACTTCGCAATTTCGAAACGAGTCGCCATTGAAACGATCACCAATTGCACAATACACAGCGGAAAACAAAAGCCTCGGATTGAAACCTGGCTCTGATACCATTTGTTGGGAGTTCGTCCGATGCATCGACCCGCCACTGCGTGCTCAAGGCCCAATTTGTATGGGAGTAACGGCAAAGAGTCTGCCACATTACTTGGGCCCAATATACACTGAATGACCCATATCCACTTAAAAGGCTAAGCCTTGTAAGTGGTGAGTCATCTAATTGTATATTAAGATCCAACTCTTTTTCTGTTTATCCGATGTGGGACTCAACGTTCACACATGTTCTAACAGAAGAGCTCTCGTAGTTGCTATGTATAGAGTTTGGATGTCCTCGGCCTATTCTTAAAAAATTATATAATAAAGATTGCTTGCTAATATAGGTCAAGAGTACCCTTTTCTTGGCCAGGTACATTGTATTTCAACGGTTGATTAGATTTTTTTTTTTTAATCAGCAAAGAAAAGTTGATTATATACTTGTAAATAAGAATAAAATTTTTAAATTTAAGTTAAGTTCATAAGAATGCAAACTAAGTACATATCGGGTCAATATGATTGTCGTCATGAGATAGGGTGCCAACCTCGTTGGGATGTTACTCTCACATTGTGATGCTATCTTTTCTTGCCCTTATCCTCAATGTTCTTCATTATCGTGATTAATAAAATCTATCTTTTTCGCAGTTCAAAAAAAAAAAAAAGTACATATCAGGTCAATTCAAATCTATGAACGGTCAATGTTGTTTGCTTACGTTTTCACTTCAAGTTTTCTCCCTCGTGCTCATTTGAATTGTGGAAATTAAATACTATTAGGTTTGTTTGTCTAAGCTCGTGCATGCATGGCTGGCCGTATTTATTGGACTTTTTTTTTGTCGAGCGGAAATTCGTATTTATTGGACTTGGCGCTCAGTGTATACGTAGAAAAATCCGACTCCGACAGGGGTATCCGACAAATGGTTTTTTTTTCTTTTTTTTTTTTTCCAATCGATAGGAGAGATCAATTGAGAAAGTCGAAGGGGTTTGGCCAAATGGTTGTGAGAAAACAATAAGTGCTCTTCTATAAGGTCACATGTTCTATTCTCACAGAGGCCAAACATTCTAAAGAAAAGCAGAGGAGTCACAGTGTCACACCCAATATAAGACAAGTCACACGATAGAAAAAGAAGAGAGAGATTCTTAATCGATTGGCAAAAATGGCATAGTCACTAGAAGGAGAAGTCATAAAGTCAATTAAACACTACTTGCGAGGGACATTGTGCTTACACAATTCATTTTGTCGTTAGCGAAGAAAAGTATTGGTCTCCAAGATATTTTTTGACTAAGTATGTGACGTGGGTTCAAATCTTGGACTGGATTTGCTTAGACTTTTACTTCAAATTTACTCCTTCGAGTACGACCTTTTATTGTGGAAAATATTAATATTGGCTCTCTGATTATGAGGTGCGTAGAGACTTTTTCTGTTGTGTTTATTGGACTACACCCTCATTTTGTGGAATTCTAATTAATGATTTACATATAGAAATAAAAGAAGCTTTCTTGTTTACAAATTTAAGTAGAAAAACATATGGTACCCAACAATTATTATATCAGAATCAGAATAAAGTCATGATTTTGAGGTGAATTTTATTGTTCAATTTCTTGGAGGGTTCCAACCTAAAATCAATTGATAAAATGTGGAGTAACCTCTAGAATATATTAACCAAGCTTAGGTGGCTTAAATAAGCGATATGAGGCAAGTCTAACCCTCCCCCTCATGTGCAGCCCGAATGCACGTGGAGATGACAGACCAGGAACTGAGCTATTGACTTTGACAACAGAGATATACTTTCCCACGAGAGGTGAGACCATTCGAAAAAACAAAACATACGACCAGGCCACTCGATTTCTTATTAAAGAAAACAAGACACATATTGACAAGATGTCAACAAAAATAGTACTCACAAAAACAGGAAAAGATAAAGATGCTACCAAGTCCCACAAGGAACTGTGACACGCTGCCCTTGACCCCATTGCCAACAGTCAAGGATGGAACCAGGGAGGTCTAGTAGGAGCGGCCGCCGCGGCAATAATTTTAGAAAATACAATTATTATATGTAAAAAAAATTTATTCCCAACTTATATAAACTCGCCACCGCTAGATTTTTTTTCCTTATTTTTTGCTATATACGAGTCCTAAATCCTCTATTTTTCTTTAAAGGAGATCCAAAATAGTATTCCAAAACTAAATTAGTCTCTTTTGTACTCCATGTACAAATGACAAATATCATTTACTATAGTTTTAATTATGTTATTTTAATTTTTCCTAGAGTCGATGACTATTCATATTACAATGAATCTTTTTATTTTTTAGTATATATTTCGCCACTGCTAGGGTAAAATTATGGCTCCGTCTCTGCCGACAGTGGCTCCTAAAAACCCTCTGCCACCAATCGACTCTGTATCCAGCAAACTTGCAACCCCCATCCGGTGGTGACCGAATGGTCACCTTCGTCATCCGACGACCTCACCGGGAACTCCCTCTAGTCGTAAAACCCTGTAGTCGAACCCTTGACATCTACCCTTAACCGCAACACCCAAAACTCTGTCTTCTCAAGCGTCTTTTTATTGAAAATAATTTTTTTTAATCAACAAAAGTAACATTTTATTAGAGTTGAAAATAACGTTGTTGCGGGCTACCCAGATTATATCACTGCAAAGAAGCATACCTCCCATTAAGCTCGAACAAGTTACAAGGCCAGTGGTGGTCTACTTGGGGTGTTTATGGTATTTTATTTAGGACGTGTATTTCGCAGGTTGAGGCTTTGTGATTCATGGCCGGTCATTACTCCTTTTCGGGTGTGATGGAAAAAAAATCATCAGGTTCTGTGGGATGTACCGGCCCTTTCCTGTTTATGGATGTACCATGCAATTAATCAATTGATTGTAAGTCAGTCCATACATATAATAGTAGTGTTTCTTTTTCTTTTTGCAGGGACGACCGTCCCTATTGGCCCCTCCCTGCCTCCATCCCTAGAACAGCCGAAAAAGACTTCCATATTACCTATTTTATTATGAAAGAAACACTTCGCCAAGTGTTGTGTAGCACTACAGTCAAAGTCGATACCTTTCCCCATCCCAGTCTACCGGCACCAGCTCCGCCTACTAGTAATTTGACGTTATGAAATTTCCTCCAAAGAAGACGCCGAATTTTCCAACTGAGTTGTGGAATGTTTGTTTCTGCAACAGTAGCCTAGAGAACCTTTCAACCCAAGTACAACCTACACCCTCGTTTGGGCTCGTACAAAATGCCTGAGGAAAGTTCTCATCAAATGCGCACTGTAAGCATCCTTTGTTGAATGGTATTATTCATGGCTGGCAAGACTCTTCAACCATCAGTCTTTTTCTTTTACTCTGTAGTGCAAGACTCTTATCTATCTGTTGATTTCTAAAATTCCTACCTGTTAGATATTTGGCACTTTCCAGGGTGTTCAAAACCTCCATTGATGTCTTTATTATATCAATTCCGTTTGATTGTAATGGGTAGGTTAATTAGGAGTAGTTTCTCGCTCGATGCTCCTCCCTTTATCTGCGCCAAAACGCTGCGAAATCGATCCAATTGCATGAGAGGTAAAGGCATTATACAACACATCATGCATATTATTTTCAAGATAAGAAATTTTATTCCTGCTCGTTTTCCTTTTGGGTAAATCTCTTCGAAAATTCGTTTTTCATATATATGTATCCTAAATCAATTTTCTTCGTAAAGGTCCAAAATTTTGCTTTCCATATGAAGCGTAATTATAAGACTTCTGTTTTAAAGGGGAAATTGAAGTATAAAAGGTGCTGATCTCAATAGGGAGGTTACGACCCCGTAAAGAGTTTTGTTTTCTTTTTACAGCAAATTGGTCTAAAGTCCAAAAGGAGAGGTCCCAAAGCAGATTTAGTCTAGCTTAGTTTCAGTGATGTGTAAAGTCCATTAATGAAAATGTTTTGGAGTTCAAGGTCCGTGAAAAGACCAAATTGCCTTTAATGAGACAAAAGTCTTGTTTGGCTAACACAAAAAATGCCTTTTTTCATTTAAATTGACTTTAATGAGACAATGGCCTTGTTTGGCTAACACAAAAATGTCTTTTCTTTTTTTTTTATTTTGACTATTGACCGGCATTGACCGGCGTTGACTGGTGTATCTGTTCATTTTTGGTATATCTGGATGTCCCCACAATGTTGTCCATCACTGTTTAAGAAGGTAGAAGGTTCCTAATACTAAACAGCTTTGAAAGTTGATGCAGGGCGTGTATGAACTACGGAATAATCGTGCAACAAAGATGGACACAAACTGTAAAAGTTAGAGAAGCTCTCTAGACTTTTTTAATTTCAATAATAATCAACAATTGTATAGCCTCGAAGGCTTACAACTTATTAAATAGGAGGAGAAACCCTAACCCTACTTGATTCGTCCCAAAACGGAAAGCGAACCAATAATAACAAAAATTACCAAAAACGGAAAAATTCAGAATAATAGCAAACTGGAAAATAGAGAAAATTCTAAGACTTCTCCCAAAAGAACGGCTTAATTTGGATTCTCCTTACCCAAGTTATAAACAAGTCAAATCTTTCCTTAAACGGCAAATTTGGGCTTTCGGAACCCTAAACTGCCATAAATGGCTAAAAAACACACGACACATAGCAAAAAGCAATGTGTCTTGACCGTTGGGCTGTTTCGGATCGAACCCATATGGGCCCGTCGCTTAACTCCATAGTCGTGTAATTACGGTTTTGCCATCCTAGGCTTAAAAAGCCTAAGATACTCCTCCACTCTGGCATCTGCATCAAAAGTGGATGGAGAAACTTCAAAACTAGACTAAAAAGACTCCGAAACCTTTGCAGGATCACTCATTGAGTTATCTTTTCCGTGCTTGGGAGGAAAGAAAAAATAATGTGTGGAGAATTGCTAGTGAAGAGCAAGTGGAGGGACTCTTGGCTGTCGTATGTTGAATCGTTAGCTAAATAATCCAACATTTTTTTCCAGTCAGAATTTTGAATATTATGTATCTTTCTGTGGTCATTAGACATGCATATACCTCCATCAGATTTGGACTACATAATCTTTGACGTATTTATCTCAATCTACTATATGCAGATTGCCACGTGGCACAACTCCGGCCCCTTTTAATCTAATTATATGACTTCACACTTACATTTTTTTCATGTTTTTTCGCACATGTAACCAGATTTCTCTTGAGCGGTGCCACCCCATGCGGCCGTGCCCGAATTCTGGCTCCGCCATTGAAGGGCACTTGGAATGATATATGAGCGGGGTATTAATGAATCACAATTAAGAACATCTAGGGGTACAAGGTGGAGGATTTTTGAGGTGTTACTTCGGAGATGTGTGAGGACTGAGTACTGCAAGTATCTGATGCATTCCTTTAAGGATAGATAAACAGGTTAACTGCATCATTTTTGGGTTGTGCAAGTTGAACCCGACCTAGACCCGTTAAACTACAAGAAATTTGGGATTTGCCAACGGCCAAAAGCATTGGCATAGGTGTCGCAAAGCGCTGCTATAGACCTGCATGCCCTATACCAACGCTTGGATAAAGCGCTGGTGGTCGACCGTCGGTATAGCCCGTATATCGAATCTTGTGCCAGCGCTTGCGACAAGCGCTAGTATATCAAATCTTATGCCAACGCTTTGTTTCCCAGCGCTTTTGGCCATTGGTATAGGCACACTTTTACCAACGCAAAAACATTGGTGTAAGTCTAATTTATTTATTTTTTTATAAACTTTTACCGGCACTAAAAAACGCTGGTGTAGGTTCATTTTTTTTTTTAAATATAATTACTACACATTCAAGTAGCCCTAATAGAATACTATTAGCAACTTTCACCACATCTGATCACTAACTTTTCCTGAGAACTCAAAAATATCAAAAAGCAAAACAATTCATTCTTCATTGGAGAAACAAATAATCCATAGGAAATACCACAACTAAAAGGTATGTTCCATAACATGTCATCATTCAAAAGTAGATCAAATGTTCATAACCCTGCCAAAATATCACAATCCAACAAATACGCATATTGCCTAAACTACATGGAATAGAAAACTAATCAAAAGTCGACGATGGCATCCTTAACATCTTCCCGAAAGAGCTTTCAAAATGACGGGTTGAAATCACGCTTTGAGCTAGACGGTCCTATTACCTGCAATGTAAATGACGAAGAATACGAAACAAGTTTATCTTTTAATTAACTCCCATGATATTAGATGTAGCAGTCACTGCCCATAACAGGCACCAATTCTGACAGAACAACAGCCATAACAGAACAACAGCAAACAGACTAGTTCCATGACATAAGAACGAAACTGCACAGTAATGGCATTTGCAACAGCAGAAACTGAACGAACACTAACAAGCAACAGCAGCAGAAACTGGACGGTAGTGGCATTACTGCCCATCACATTTGCAGCAGCAGAAACTGGACAATAATGGCACACAAGCAACTGAACGAACACTAACGACAGTAATGGCACACTCAGAAACACTAAGAACATTTATGGGCAGAAACACTCAGAAACACTAATAACATTTATGGGCAGAAACACTCAGTAATGTTTTCATGCCCCTTGGACATACATATAAACATATTTATGGATAAGTACATGCATCATAGAGCTTTTAGGCCAGCATGCCAAGACAAATAACATACAAGACTAATTGCATGCAAGACAATAAATGAAGAGCAAAGAAAAAATGAAGAATTTCCGGTGCCTTTTCTTAGAGGTATTTGGTCCATATATAGCTCATGCTCTAATATCTGTAACAGAAACAAATAGATAGAAAACACAAACCTTAGATTGAAAGTCGGTGCATGGCTTATCAGTAATTACAAAGTGCATAAGATCAGATACAATAAACCAAAACATGAGGTAGCAATGTGAAACACCAATAGGGACTACTCTAATCAGAACAAGGTATGCCAATGCCAAGACAAGTCCTTTAACTCCATTGTACAGCTAAACAGTGTACCTTTCAAATCCTGCACCTCATTGTACAGCTTCCTATTTTCAGCCAGGATGTTATGGTAATTCTCAGCAGCATCAATTAGTCCTTTGAGTTTCACCCCTCTCCACGTTAGAGGCTGAAAACATGAGGAATGTCATGCCCATAACAAATACACAAGCTTAAGCAGTAGAGAAATCCAATTTTAAACTATCAGTTAAGCACTCCTACCTAAAAGTGATTAAATTCTTCAGAGTAGACCTTTTGTGTCTTCAAAACTTTTCACTTTATGATTCAAGAGGCCTCCCTTAGATCGAAAGCAGTTCAATGGAATGACTTCTAGCCACAAAGTAAGCAAAGAGGCAGTATTAAATAACAAAAGTGACAGCCGATGCAAACCTGAAGAACTCCAAACTGAGAATCTTCTCCATCTTTGTGGCGTAGATTTTTAAAAGACCTCAAGTTCTTTAAATTTATTCCTTGAATCGATGTTCACTGTACTCATGGACAATCTGCCGGAGACCATGGAAGATGAGTGGCTGCATCAGGAGCTCATGCATCTTGTAGGTCCAAACTGAGAATCTTCTCCATCTTTGCGGCGTAGATTTTGAAAAGACCTCAAGTTCTTTAAATTTATTCCTTGAATCGATGTTCACTGTATTCATGGACAATCTGCCGGAGACCATGGAAGATGAGTGGCTGCATCAGGAGCTCATGCATCTTGTAGGTCTATACATGGCCAAAGGAAGATGTGTGGCTGCATCAGAAGTGTCGTTCAGGGCACCAGAAAAGCCATGATGTACCAGTGCTTCGAGCCTTAAGGTGTCATGTCTAAAAGAGTTTGTGGTCACAGGGTCAGACAGTTGTAATGAGTTTGTGGTCATCTGGTTGTGTGCTGTCAAAGTTATTTAGCTTCATATAAAGAATTCTCCCTATCCTTATACATAAGCTTTGTCTCCAGTGAACTCTACATGGAGAGAAGAATTCAGAGAGTAATGGAGTATCCATCTTAATGAAGTATTTAGTTTGCAGCAGAATAAATGGAATGGTCATTCTTACTTTGGCCTCTCAATGGAATGGCCATTCACTTAAATTGGTGAATGAGAATGAAGAAAACTTAAATGACCTCAAAACCAACTCAAATAAAGGAAAACAAATTACAAGTGATAAATTGAGTCAGACCATCCAGGAAACAAAAAAACAGAAGGCATCTAGAATTTCCATCTAATTGGAAATGGTTTCCCCATTTTCGATATATGCAAGTAATGAAGATCATGGCAGAGAAAACAATGAAACAAGACCTATTGAGACCTCATACTTGTTCTCGAATCTCAACCATGTTAATGCCCTTACTAGCACATATTTGTTCTTTACTCTAAAGACTCTTAAAGAAGTCTGACAATTGGTTCAAGGACAAATGAACACCACGTCAACACCCAAGAACAAACTACATGAACAAGACAAAATTCAACTGTGCAACTTCAAGGACACTAGCTCTTCCACCCCATCAAAAGTCCTCCAGTTGCATTCCCCTTAAAATCTATGTGCTTGAATAGTATCAAACCAAAAGGCAGCAAAACCCCCCACGATAACAAACACAAAAAATCTATGTGCTTGATTTGTATCAGGCAGTACTTCAAACACTAGTACTCATCCTTAAAATAACAAACAAATACCAGTTAGATTTCTCTTAACAATGATGACTTTTGGTAAATCTTTCAATCAATTTCAAACTTTCCTTAAAAAATGAAGGCAGAAATGATTCAACACAAGAATGGTTTATGCCCTGAATTACCTAAATCGGAAAGTTAGATGAAAGTAGCAAATCTAATCGCAAACAAGAATCTCCATGAATTGCCCAAAAAATTCGGTAAGTCATGAAAGACCTTTCGTCATAACTGTTCTTCCACAATCTTATTTCAACCAAATCTTAAAAAAAAAAAAAAAAACAGAATTAAGAAAGGGGAAAAGCGATCACAAGCTAAAGGCAGAACCTTAAAAAATGGTGGCGAATTGCGATTGTGTGAAACCAAGCACAAGCATCCAACGAGGTCTCGTTCGTCCCCTTCACTTCTTGAAATCATTTCTCTTTCCAAAAAGCCCCAATTTCCTATTTAAGGAATACGTTAAAAAAAAAAAAAACAATATGGCTCCCTTTAGCATCCTAATTAAGGAATACGTTAAAATAAAATAAAAAAACGCAATAAGCCTTGACTCGGTGGCCTCACCCGAGTTGGAGCGGAGCATACGGACGAGAGGCTTGACAGGAGAAGTGTCGGCGACAGCTGCATTATTCTTCTGCAAAAAATGCAGTGTAACAAATGATAAGCTCTTAATAGTGTAAATAATAGGGCTTATCTATCCCGTTCCACGACACTTGCACGCGTTTTATACTTGTTTCTACTTGATTTGGCGCGCAAGTTGTGTTTTTGTTGGAAAATAGGTAATCGGAGCGAAAAGGGCGTTTCCAAGGCTACCAAAGATCCCCGGAAGAGCTCGGATGTGCATTCACGTTGTGAGGGGCCTCGAGAGGTCATCCCGAGTCCTAAACGAAGTGTCCAAAGCAATGGCGGAAGACTCGGAGCAGCCGAAGACCGAAGGCAGCAGCAAAGCATGGCTGCAGAATCCAGAGAGCAGTGGGATCGATCCCCCATTTCCCAGGGATCGATCCCCCAATCCAGCAATGAAATCCAGAGGCACCAGGGATCGATCCCCCTCTGACCAGGGATCGATCCCTCACTCCTGCGCAAGCATTTCGGTGGCATTTTTGTAAATATTTTGTTTTGGGGGTATATATACCCACCTTTGTCCGAAAAGTAGGTCACTTTACTTTTTACACTCTCTCTCTCTACCTCCATTAAAGGAGCTCCAACCTCTCTCCTCTTCCATGCATTAAAGAGGGATTTTAGGTACGATCCGTGTTGATTCAAAGCTTTTCGCCTTCATTAATGTTGTAAGGAATCTCGTTCTCTTCAATGATCTTGTGTTTATTTCAAGTTTAGTCAATGTTTAGTATTTTCCTTACCTTTACCCTTGCTCATTTCATGTCTTCTTTTAATATGAGTGAGTAGTGTAGTAAGGTTGGGTTGTGGGATGATTAACATCCCGTGACCAAGGGTGTGGCTCGTTCTTCTCTTGTAAATCCCGTTTTCTAGCTTAAACATGGGTTAGGGTTCATTTTATGTATCAAAACTAAGAGGTGTTAACCTCTTTGATCAAATGTAGGCAAGGGTTAAGCTTCTTGCCACATTTGACACTTAGAGCTATGTCCCCCTTTGTGTTTGTCGAAATGTTTCAAAAGAACCCGAGCCATGTTTAACACCTTTGTTAAAAGAGAAGAATCGAGCTTACCTTTGCGTTATGGGTGTTGGTTATCCCTCGACCTAGCCTTTAGTTAATCTCCAGTCAAAAGCTGTAGTTAGGTTAAGTAGCTATTTCCCCAAAACACTCAAAAGTTGGCCGTCTCAAAGCCGAATTTGGTTGGCGGCCCTAACGCCGAAACTCTCGACACTCGCTAATCTCTAAATCAAAGTTATGGATGCGCTCCCTGTGGAATCGATCCCGGACTTCCGGGTTTTATTATGCTTTCAACCGACCTAGCCCTACGCTTGGGGTAATCGTATTCTGACGCACATTAAGGTCGCAAGCAACAAATAAATACTCCCTCCGTCCCTTTTTTTAGTCCAGTATTCCATTTTGGGCTGTTCCTAAATAAGTGTCCATTTTGTAAAGTTAGTGGGTAAAAGTTGGTGTATTGTCTATTTTGTCCCTAAAAGTATATTCCATTTTAAAAAGTTAGTGAGTAAAAGTGTAATGATGATGGGTAAGTAGGGAAAGTGGAGGAAAAAGTTGATGTGAAAGGTATAATGATGATGTCTTTTTAATAAGTTGGAGTTACGAAGCAGGACACTTAAAAAGGGACGGAGGGAGTAGGTGATATTTGAACCCTCATTGAGAGATACCTGGGAGAGGTGTGGGCTACCCGCCCGAAAAATAAAGTTTTTGAATCGAATTGAAAAGTTGAGGAGTCGCCACCCGGATTTGAGGTTCGCCATCCGAGAAACCGTTTTATTCGAAAATCGATAGATTGAAATTGAAAACCAGAAATTGTTAAGGGTTCGGAAGCCATGTTACGAGAGGGGAAGGGTTTTACGGCACCCCTCTCGCCCGACGCGATGTCGGCCTTTACTCAATATTTGTGGGATTTTATAAAAAGTATTTTGTTTCATTAAGCAACTAGCACGTATGTACAAATACCAAAAGATATCAGTGCATGCATGTGCAAAGTGTACAAGGTGCAATAAAATGATGAAGCACATAAAATGAACTGTCATTGGAATCACTCTCGAGCGCTTGGGAGTGGTCCCGAGCGCTCGGGAGTGTAGTCAACACCTCCTGCAAATTTCGTTAGACATATTCACATGCTAGCACTACCAGAAAAATCACAAAGAAATCAAAGTATAGACGTGCTCAGCTAGAGGCTTAAACAGCTAAGAACTGGTCTTAACCATTCAAACCTTGCTTCCCCGCAACTGTAAATAAACCCTACTGGGCTCTGGAAGGACCAGTGCACACCCAGTACTCAGAAACTTGTATGAACAGCAATATAAGGGGAAAAACAAGTTGCAGCAGAAGAACAGTACTCTCAAGCGCTCAAGAGCACTCCCGAGCGCTCGGGAGTGATTCCAGTGTACTGAAAAACTCCTTCTAACCTTTTGCTTTTGTTGTTAAACCAAGATCAGGTGGCTCACAACCAGTATGAGGAACTGGTATGAGCCGAGCCACTGATCTCCCTCAGACAGGGGAAAACAGTAGGCTTCTAAGTATAAAATCAGATTTTATACCTTTTGCTTGGACAAGACTTCTTGGATTGACTTGGATGCTTGAATAGGGGCTGAAAAACAGTAGAAAAATGAAATCTAAGACTTCAAATGCTTTTGTGATGTTTGGATTTTCTTTGAAAATTGTTGGAAAATGAAAGTTGGAAAATGCTTTGAGTTGAAAAATGTTTGAAGATGTTTGAGAGCTAGAGTTTCCTGAAAATAGGGGAGTGAGAGAGTGAAATTTCGTGGTCCTTAATGTGTTGAAAGAGGGGGGTATTTATAGTGGAGTGAAAACTAGGATTTTCCTTCGAAAATCAAATCAAAAATGAAAATAAAATGTTTTGGGGGGAACAAAAGGGCTGAATAGATTCCTGCTGGCTCAGGCAGGCCTCTAGCACATGCAGGGTTGAATGGAGGTTTGAAAAACGTGGTCAAAGATCAAGCTCAACATGCATTGGCTCTGACAGCACTCCCGAGCGCTCTAGAGTGGTCCCAAGCGCTTGGGAGTGGTCCTGAGCGCTTGGGAGTGGCTGCCCAACTTCAGAAGGGCGCCACGGACACTCCCGAACTCGGTTTTGGGTGTTTTTCGAAGCGTTGGAAAGCTTGTTTAGTCCTCTTTCTAACCCAATTGGTTTCATTCAAATGTATTTTATATGTTGAAATATGTGCCCATTTTACCCTCAGGGTGTCGAGAAAAACGACGGTTTTGGTTTGTAAAAGTCCAAGAGGCATCGTTCAAGCTTTAGCCGAGTCTTATTTTGATTCCTTTTCATCATCGGGGAGCCTCGAGGGCACGAATTAAGGATAGCTAATAGGTCCAAATTGGGGTGTCTACAAGAGGCCAACTATATTGTAAAAGAAAGCTGGTACCAGACCCGAGACCGGCCTCGGAGAAGCATCCTTCACCAGAAACAGGGTGAAAAGCAGATCAGGCGGGCGCATTTTCTGCTGACGCAAATAGGTCGACGAAAAAAGCCTTTTCTCTTGTAGTGATCTCAGAATTGCTCACCTCACAAGCATGAGAAACAGGAAAATCAACCGAAGCAACCGTTGACGAATCTTATTCTAATAAGGGTTGAAATATAGCTTGAGATTTTTGGTTGAATGATAGATTATGGAAAGTTTGATGAAAAAGTGACATAACTTTGTGTTGTTTCTTCATGGGTTTTTGTTTGCTGTTATTTCCTTCATCTAGCAGCCTCAAACCTTGACGGAACCATTTTTTTTTCCTAGTCCTAACACCTTTTTCCCCTCCATATGTGACAGCTATCTTGTCCTAACGAACCAAACAACATATGAACTTGTAAGACGACGGCGCATCTCATATCTAAGGTTAGTCTTTCATATGTTCTTTTGTTGTTTCTTGAAATTGGATGTTATGCGGTGAAAGAGCAAGGAGACGTAGACCATGAAAATAAAGCCACAATGTGTACAGATGGGAGAGAAGAGAGAGGGTGTGGAGGGGGGCATTTTTTTAGCAGATGGGAGAGGGGGGGCGCTTGCAATTTGAAATTCATTCTGAACATGTAAGGAAGAGCGCTAAAGGGAAAAGCTAAAAGCGCCAAATTTAAAAATTTTAAGTAGCAGTTCAATTAAAATGCGAAAACTTTAAGAAACGGCACCGTATTGTTAAAGTAAAACAGTTCCATCTACTCAAATGCCCCTTCAGGTCAATTAAAACACGGCACAATTTAGCAAGCGCCTCATTACACGGCTTACAAGGCATTTCTTTGAAACTGCCATAAGATAAGTGCTGGGAAAGGTGTATTTTGTTGTAGTTGATAGTAAGCTAACCACTGCTGGACAGGATTTCAACAACTGAAATCTACAGCTCAATAGCAAGTGAACCAGACTATACTTCACAGAGAACAGCAAGACAATAGCAAAATAGAACTGTACAGAACAGAACTGGCAGCAACAGAATAGTATGCATCCTCCCGGCATGGGAACAAACCTTGACCTACTTCTACTTGATTAAGTTATCTGGACATCTATTGCCGTCTATAGTCTTTGTTTGAGTTGTTCTCTCTGTGTGGAAATGAGCTTACTTTCTAATTTCTATTTCCTCTGTAGATACCAGACAATTACATGGAGGAACTCTGTGCAAAAAATAAGGTTCGTTGAGCTTAATGGTTTGTTTTCTTGGTCCTTGTCGTTTCTGTTACATTTCTGCAGCAATTGAAATTACAACATGGCCCACAATTGCATGGATACCAAAACTGAAAGTGACCATACCTAAAGTTTTCATATGGAACCAGACAAATGAGTTTCTTTCATGCCCTTTACATGTCTAAAACTTTACTTTTCTCATACC
Source organism: Rhododendron henanense subsp. lingbaoense (assembly GCA_020567845.1). Taxonomy (NCBI): domain Eukaryota; kingdom Viridiplantae; phylum Streptophyta; class Magnoliopsida; order Ericales; family Ericaceae; genus Rhododendron; species Rhododendron henanense. The sequence continues at coordinate 31,733,550 of CM036315.1, read as the reverse complement.
CTTCGAAAGTTCAGACTAACTATTTGGTCTGAAACTCAAAATTGAAGAGCAAAAGAGTTAAGCCAAAAAATTTAAACTTCACATGAATACTGCTTCTAACTAAGGTTTAAGCCTTCCGATTTGAAGCACAAGGAAGACAAAAGGGGTTGCCGGTCACCTATATACACATATACACGCAGAGCTGAAATCGGTCACGGAGTCGAATATTGCAACCTAAACTGGTCATTTGGAACAAAGATAAAACAAGGCATAAGAATATGATCTATAAAGGTAAAATGAACTCTTGCAACCAATAAATAGCTCCTGCAAGATTTATTACTGACTTGGAGTTTTTTTTTTACAGTTAAGTGTCACTTTTCAGAAACGTAGACATCTAACTCTGAAGCTACAATGTCAATATCCAAGGATTATATTACGTTTAGTGGCATGCTCATAGTCAAATTATGAACTCAAACTTTACCTTCCTCTTTGTGAAGGTATGGGAAACCATAGATATGTCATGAAGAACATAAAGACAGGGCATCGGCCGGCGTGTAAATATGAAGCACCACTAAACTATCAGGAACCTCTTCTTGAATGCTGCCTAACGAAAGGACAGAGCCATATTTTCTGACTAAAAGCAAACAACCTATACACTGACTGATCCACATTATAAATTTCAATCTACAGATTAACCTAAACATATGGTCGACATCCATATAGAAGAATCCTAGTAAATTGGTTTTTTTTTTTTTTTCATCTTTTCAACTTTTATGTCATTGGGATAAAACAAGATTCATACATGCAGAGCCAAAATCGGTCACGGAGGTTTCAAAAAATGATCTGTACGAGTTCATTCACTTCGTTTTGCATGCAATGGCTACTGTACTACGCTTAATATTGAACAAAACCACTGCTAAACCCTTACCCCAATTTTCAAAGCCCTAATTTCTAAACAGCCAAACAAAATCCCAAACCCTCGAATTGAGAATCTTAGTCCACCAATACATATGCAATGTTCAGAGAGAGAGTCGTACCTCAGCTATGGAGTATACACCCAGAGTATCTCCTGAGACGACCTAAATGTGGAAGAAATTGAGTATGGTTGTGATGGCACAAGCAGGAGAGGAAGAGAGAAATTGAGTATGGCTGTGATGGCACACGCAGGAGAGGAAGAGAGAGAGAGAGAGAGAGAGGGCGTAGGAGAGGGAGCGAGAGAGAGGGATACGAAGCGCAGGAGAGGGAGCGAGAGAGCGAGAGAAAGGATTTTAGGGATTTATTTTCGTTTGTGGAGAATTTCTTTTCAGCGGTACATCAGCGCGCCATAAATTTGGCGGAATTCATTTTCGTGGGAAATTTGGGGGTTTCAATTATTTTGGCGAATTGGGGCCAAAATAATTAAGCGCCCTCGTATTGCACAGTACGAATAAAATCTATTCTTACTCAGTCAATTATATTTTAATAATAGTCGATCTAAATCATTAGGATTTCACGTCACACTGATTCCATCAGTATCACCTAAATCGAAGATCATCGGATATCAACAATCACCTGATCGGACAACATTTGATGCATCCTGAGGCATTAAAGTGCTAGATTGCAATATTCGACTCCCCACTTGAGTCTTTTTTTTTTAATCAAAACTATCCATCTTTTACATATTATGGAGTACATCATTCGTACCCAAAATGAAGTCAATCAGGCATCGATACACACTTGATCTAACAAAAAACACATTTTCTTAATGAAATTGTGTCTTAATAAAGAAGCTTTCGAAACCCGATCGAGACAATTTTTATACGAAAATGATATAACCAATAAGGAAAACAAAATCAATGGTCTGGATCGTTGTAATTGTGTCACGATCGAATGGCTACAATATATTCAAGTATATCACAAGACTTAGTTTATAAACAGTTACATTTGTTACCAACTAAATTTGTACAATGGTCTATCTGAACCGTTAGGATTTCACGTCTCACTTATTCCATCATTGTCACCATCGGTAATCATTGGATATTGGCTACCATCAAATCGGGCAACATTTGATGCATCCCAAGTCATTAAAATATTACTCCAGATTGCAAGACCCGATGACCCCGGCAGATTCTTTATTTTTCAATCCGGACCGTCTATCTTTTACATAATACTCAGTTTATCAATCCTACCAAGAATGAAGTTGATCAGGTATCGTTACACATCTGATCGAACGATAACAATCATCCAAAACACAAATTGCATCCTAATCAAGGAGCTTTCTAAACCCATATACGAGTCAAATTTTTACAATAATTACTTAATCAATAAGCACAACGAAATCAACGGCTTCGCTAAATAATCGTATCAAAGAATATTAGAAAATGTATAACGTATAATATAATTACACATTGTTCGGTGATCTTCTTTATTTGAGCCTATTCTAACGCTTTTTCCTGGGCGATAGTAAATGAGAGGTCTATTCCAGCGCTTTTCTTGGGCTGCTGGTAAATATCCGATCAATCCCAGCGCTTTTATTGGGTCGCTGGGAAATGGTCATTCTATTCCAACACTTTTGCTTGGGCCGCTGGGAAAGCCTTATTCTAGCAGCGGTTAGAAAAAGCGCTGGTATAGAACTTCTATTGTAGTGCTTTTTCGAGCCGCTAGTAGAAAAAGCATTGGTAGATCCCATATTTCTTGTAGTATAGCAATCGTGTTCTCGAGTCGTGTCATATACGTGTTTCGTGTCAGAAATAGTCAACTCTAACCTGCTAACTTCGTGTCAAGTTTGAGGCGTGTTATCATGTCATGTCACGTTGACCAACTCCGTCGGCCAATTATATATTTAGGTTTCCTTATTTATTTGTTATAATTGAAATGACCCGGTGTAGCATTTGGCTCTGCATGTATCTGGCCATTTATCTAATAAGATTTCTTTCATTCAAGGCATAAGCAGCAATCCAAAGCAATATGAAATCTCAGTTGGAAGCAATATGAATCATTACCGTCTTTTAAAAAGAACACATGAAGCCCTTTGACTATTAAAAAAACCTTTTTTCTTACTCATTTTGGAAGTTTCTCACTCTCTTTCCTCTTACTACTTTTTTTAACCAAAATTTTTTGCAATTAAGGTTTTCTTAATAAAAAAAACCTTTTTGGTAATGATTTCTGAAATTGCCATTGATTGGGTGAACAAATTGGTAATGAGTCATTTGCCGTTGAAAGAGAATACAATGGGGTGGACTACGGAAATTTTGGTAATGAACAAATTTTTGGTTAAATCGAATTTTGGGTGAAGGAATTTCTCTCTCACTTTCCCTAATCGTTTTTCTTTATAGGCTGACTAGCGTTAGCCCGTGCCTACGACACTACGCATCTCAGTTGGAAGGGGATGGCAGTTGTGTGATTTAGGTGAAAACCATGGGCACTTAACCGGAAAGTGGGAGAATGCACTACAGCCTTTGGATCAAATGAATCTAAGCCGTTCCAACAACTTGTCCCCACACCCTTCTGTTTTATAATAATCCAAAGCAAGATTTTCCTTCATTCAATTGGTGTGAAAGCATTTTACTAAGAAGTACTGGAACTAGGTACATATGGCTTAACCATGGTATATAAATGAGAGAGTGAATGCAGATGAAGCCCTTTGCCGATTAAAAAAACCTTTTTCATTCTCATTTTGGAAGTTTCTCACTCTCTTTCCTCATACTGACATGGTGTATAAACTGTTGCGTATACTATTTAGATTTCAATGTGTTTCTTAGCATGCATGTCTCCCCTAAACATTGGCAAAGAGGTAGTTGATTTGATCTAATTAGTTGTAATCGACATCGGCCCGCCATTACCAGAATGGGTGATTTTATTACGGAAACGAAAATCCCTTTCATTTTGTGTTCTAGGATTTTATTCAACGTGAGGTACAAAATCCCTTTCCTTTGATCTTTGCTATATCTTTTGTCTTCCAATAGTGTCTTGAGTAGTTAGTTTGATTAAAGTGTATTATTGTAGTTTTTTTGTTCCAAGTGTTTTGATAAGGTCATTGGAGTGGGTTCAATTCCTATTTCTTGAACTCTAATCAAAATACAAGTATCCTTTGGTTATGATAACTGGGTTTTTTTTTTTGGGTAAGTCCGTAAGTATGATAACTAGGTTTGTATAGGCTTTGAAGTTCTCTCAAAATCATATTTGACATAATTTGGACAAATAAATCTAGATGTATATAGTTTGTTAGTATTTTAAGTTACGAAATTTAATTCTAGACGTATATAGTTCGTTCATATTTTAAGTTACGGACAAATTTATCAAACAAATTTTCTTTTTGTTTCTTCTTTTGGTTTATTTAATGGGTAGTTACAAATTCTCTCAAGTGTCGTTGGCACAGGCATAAGGTCGCAGTTCTATTGCGATTTTCCACAACAATACCACACCTGTAGGGTTTTGGGGGCGGGGGGGGGGGATTGGGTACAGTGTATGTCAATTATGGTCAATTTTCTACAATGGATTAATGATTTTAGTGGTGCTATATTTTTCTAACTCAATTTCTTTAAAGTGAGAAGGTAGACATGGTGATGTTAATGGACAATATTTGCCATTGATTTATTCGAATTTAGCAATTCCATCTACCCCTTCCCATACTATTAGCCAATTTGTTTGAATTTATTCTCGTTTTCTATTAGCTTTCTTTTACTTAAGGCTAAGTTATTTTAGATCTGCTTTTTATCACTGGACAATATTCACCATTGATGATAAACTAATGTTTCACCTGTTTTAGACAACTTCTTAGGACTTTTAATTTTGGACAATCTAACCATTTATGGACATGTGAATTTTGATTTGTCCAATTCATATCTAATTTGTCATTTTCTAGACTTGAAGAAATATGTGGGTGCCAAAGGGATGGGATGGGACATTGGAGAAATGAGAATGAGGGCCCTAAATTAGAAACACTAGCACAACCGAAGAATGCTGAGTTTGAAGCAAACAATGTATTCATTTTACTTACCCTCCCCCACAAACAAGAATTTGAAGGCCTTGCATGAGTGTATTTAGTGGTTAACGAATTGGGAATATTGTAGTTGAGTTCTCTAGTTGTATTTGGTGGTTTTTGTATTTTGTTATTGTCTTCTTTATGGAAATTGGAAAAGACGGTTTTGATAGTGTTAGTTATTGATCCGGCGCAATCCCTCCATCTTGGAATATTGTACTCGGGTTGCATTTGTGGCAAGGTGTAGGGAGATTTCACGAGGGAAATTGTCTGAGTAAAGGGTTTTGAGAGATTCTGGCCTCTTTTTATTTTACTACACACATGCATGAGCTGATTTGAAATGAACGTCGCAAATTAAACCAAGAAGCCATGGCTTATGATCGAGGGCAGCAAGAACCCATATGGATTGAGTTTTTGGTGATTTGTTTCCTTTATGTGTTCGCTCAAATTTATTTTTTACACGGTTTGACCCGTAGCCAAGCTACTAAATTGAATTTTGGAAAAATTTATAAAAAATTTATCACGTTCCACCAAACAAATACAGGAAATTGTTGGGAGAGTGCCATCGGTACAGGTAAACCATCTTTGACAGGACGTGCATTTAGTCAAAATTTCATATAAATTGGTGTCTATTGCCTCCTCTTGATGAGGCGATTCCATTTTGGATACCCAACCAAAGTGATGACCCCCTTTTGTATTCTCTCTCATTGAGTTCGTGTTACTGATATTTCTTTTTCACATGTAATTTGAGTGAAAATTCACTAAACAATTTGATCCTGATACGAATATTTTTTCCAGGTACGATTGGCGATTGCATCATCCACCAGGATAGAGCAGCTCGATTCCTCCCTTGTCTCCCTTTGTGAAGGCATTGATTTTAGCTTCAATTTGATGTCACACCAAATAACTTTCTTTGGTAATAGGCTCTTTCCTATTAACTTTTTTCCCCTTCCTGAAATGATTGGGGCTGGTCAGTGATTTTTTCTTTCGTTGAATTAGATGTAGAGGATTTGTTTCTCCTTTAAAAGTAGAGAAAGGGAACGTGCATTTTTATGCCCATCTATGCTATGTTCATTTCTTTGGTGTTGAACCTGTTGGTGTCCATAACTTATGTTTTGACTATTTCTTTTTTGGCTTTGTTGGTTCTCTGACGTCTTGATGTTTGATGTTATATCTTTAAAGGGACCGGGTTACTTGGGAAGCGTCAACTCATGCGTAGGGGAGCAATCGGCAAGTAAAAACAGAAGATTTTGTTCCATATCAAGTTACTTTCTTTCTTTCTTTTTCCTATTTAGTTGTTAGCTTCTCTGGATTATTTTATAATTTAGTAGCTTATCAAAATAAAATAAAAAGGAACTTAGTTGATCACTTGCGGCTCTTTGATGTAGATTTGCGTCTTTTTAATTTATCTTTGACTTCAGTCAATTGCATTTTTATTTTAGCTTCAGGTTGTTACAAGGAAAATAGTTATTTTGGCTACGGAAGTGATTAAGTTGGTGCTTTGAAGATGAAGGAGGAAGCTTCATTATACTATTGGTGTTTGCTTTGATCACTGTTTGTGTTCTTAATGTGTTTCCTTGAATGTACCAATTTGTTGACACGTTTACGTACGGGAAAAAATAACGATTTTGTTGATGTAATCTTGAATAAAAGCTCCCTAATTTTTTGAACAATTTTGCATTTGCTTTGATTTCTTGGGTAATATCTTCTATTGAGATTAAGCAACTTTAGGGCTGATGGTGCATGAAAGTTTTTCATTATTTTATGTTAATACTTTTGAATTAGTGCCTTGAGGTAGGGGCACAATTGCACTCTTCATATTTCAAAATTTAGAAGTTAATTCATTTTAGTCGTGTTCAAAAATGTGTTGCGCCGTGCTGTTACGGCCTAGTTTATTTATTTATTTAATTAATTATATGGCTGTTATTAATTGGTGTTATGATTAGGTCCCAACTACTTCTAATTATTTTGGGCGTGCTATGGGCATTGTTGACACGATTGTAATCTTCGGAGTATGAGATTGATTTTGGGTAATTAGTGGTTCGTGTTGGATTATTGAATTTCATAGCAAGTCAGATTAAGTAAATTTATATTGTTATTTATTTACCTAAATTATAATTAATTAGTTAGCTATAATTTAGGGTACAACGTGAGTAGTGGGTGATTTTAAGAGTACTACTTAAAGCCTCATGTTTATACGCTAAGTAGGGTTCTACATTGGAGTTAAGCTCTGAGGAAAAAGAAGGGAAAAAAAAGAAGAAGAAGAAAGAGCCGCACAATCGAATCTAAGGTGATCTTCTGAGGTAATGCTAAATTCTTAATCTGTTTCCTTCTTTTCCGTTGGTCGGCACAGATGCACAGTCATGGAAAAACTTGGGTTTATTGGTGGAGTAGATTAGTGGAGTTAAGGATGGGATAAATGGGCCGGTTTTGTTCGAGTTTTGGGCAAAGTTCTCTGCGAGAATTATTTTCTTCTCATCATTCTATTGGACCATGGAGTTTGGAGGTGATTTGTGTGCGTGAGGATTTGTGTGAAGAGGTGGTGATCTGAAGAAAGGATTTCGAAGTTGCTCGATAATTGGTTTTGGACTGATATAGTTATATAGGCCTTGTACATATTTATTAGTGAACATAGGTGATTACCTGGAAGGGGTTTGTATAGGTGGATTTTTGGTGGTTACTGGTGGTAGTAATTAGGATTAAGTTAGGTTTATTTTAATAGGAATTGGTATTCTGTATCTACTCAGTGTATATTTGCATAGTTAGTCATTTCGTGCTTTACTCTTTTGTTCAGGTTAGCGTTCTTTTTGCGTGTTCGATTGCATTACTTTTGGATCCAGGTGAGTAGTTAAATATGTTAAGTATTTTCGAAAGATCCATGTGTCCCTTAAAAGTATTTCCTTCAGAAGTTTATATGAACTAGTGTTAACCCGTGCCTACGGCACTACGCATCCCGGTTGAAGGGGATGGCAGTTGTGTGATTTAGGTGAAAACCATGTGTACTTAACCGGGAAGTGGGAGGATGCACTACAGCCTTTGGATCAAATGAATCTAAGCCGTTCCAACAACTTGTCCCCACACCCTTCTGTTTTATAATAGAGATGTTATTCGGAGACTCAAATTGTTTATAAGTGCTATAAATTGGCATGCGATGAATTTTCTGAGATCAATTGTTAATATTCTTTTTGGTGAGAACTTGGTGGATATTAATGGGAACATTTATTTCGGAAGTCCAGGGAAATTATTCCTTCTCGTGTTGGTGACCCTGACCATTGGGGAAAAGACCGTGTTAGGCCGGTGACCCTAATGCTCAACGGCTTTCTTTCGCTGGATCGTCTTAGGGAAAAGTACCACGGGCTGCCAACCCTAGTGACTCTAAGTTTGATATTGGATCCAATTTTGATGAGATTTATTTTGGCCATGGTACTATTTGATTGTGGTTCCCCATTGTTGATGGAGTTAATGTTGTGATCACCACCAAGAATATTTATTGGTTGAATGCTTCATTGATTAATTTATTATTCTGCTGGACACCTCGAATGCCAAATTATGTTTAATGGTAAATTATTTTCATCCCCGCTTTCAACTTTATTTATTATACATACTTGCTATTCACTAAGCTCATCAGTTGACGGATTTATTCCAACTTCTCTTTCAGGCAAGTTGGGGAATTAGGCAAGGACTCTGACGGCACCTCGGGGATTCTTTTGTTTGACCTCCTTAGGGTGTCTCATCTTAGTTTTATTTTAATAAATCGCTTCCACATTTGAAACAATTGTCAAATAATGACTCCTCTTTATTATTGTTGGATCACTGGATATTGGTTGGTTCATGGGATGATTGTGCCCCATACTTTTTGTTGAACTTAATTGGTTGGAGTTGTTCTTAATAAAAAAAAAAAATGGTTGACCGTTTATTAGTTCATTGCCTTGGTTTTTAATCAAATTTCTTTTTAGGCTGCATGTTCTACGAGTTTCAGTCTTGTGGTTCATGGCCGGTCACTTCCCATTTTGGGGTGTGACACGTGCCTTCAGACACGAGCAATTTCTAGTAAGAGCTTGTAGCCCATCGGTTATCTCATGGTCTTCCCATAAGAGAGACCTGGGTTCGAGCCTCGTTAGAGGCATTTGGGATTCAGGGCTATGGATAGCTTCTAAACCCCCTTTGAAGTGTGGACTAACTTACTAATTCACCTGCTAACCCCCACTGCTGATGTATACAATATTGGCAAATATATATTTGGAAACTGTACCATGAATTAATACATTAAAGGAAAATGGGACGGGGTTGTGCAAAATGAGGCTGGGTCCAGGCGGGTTTGGGGTTGGGGCGGAACAGGATAAGTTGGCATCGCTAATCAACAATCTAAATGCTATTTCATCCGTCTAAAATAATAGTCACCTACGAAAAGATGTACAATTTTCGGATAAAAATATTATTTCCGTACATGAATTTTCGAGTTTCTTTGCTCCAAATTAAAGATCTTGATTAGTTCTTTAATTTGATGCCCAAAAAATCAAAAAACTATGACGGAAAGTTATTTATTTTTTAATCCGAAAATTACACGTTTTTTTGTATGGAGCTATCAAAATGGGACGGAAGAGTGCTATTATTCAACACATTCCAGCTACAGATGGGGTCCTAATTCGTAAGTTACAGCTTTGAAAGCAACCAATGGGTGCAAGTGGATGGACAACTTCATGCTACACTAGACTCTTATTAGTCCATAGGAGGTGTGAACCTTTTGTGTGTTTGGGATGATTGAGAATAGGTGAAAGTACATGGAGACCCCCTCAACTATGCCTTCTCCTACGGAGACTCCCTAATGTTTAAAATCGCCCATACAGATCCCTCAACTATATGAAATGAAAAATTGGATAACTCTGTTAACAAAATGATAAGAAATAACGATTCTACTCCTAAAAAATCACCCAGGTTGATCCTCTCATCTATAAAAATGATGGCTGCTTTTTTTGGTTAGCCAATTCCTTGATCAAGGATGGCTGCTTCTTTTGGTTGTTTCTGTGACTTTTGTCTGTCATCAATTAAGTTCCTACCCTTTTGGCGAAAAAAAGAAAAAGAAAATGCAAGTGGATGGAGAAACTTCATGCTCATCTCCAACCCAATTCACTTAAATAGAGATTCAAAATGTACTTTTTTATCCAAAAAGCAAGTTTAGAGATTTTCACTATTCCTAAATCTCTATTTTCATCTATACATAATGAGGTGGGATTAGGATTGGGATTGGGAATGAGGTGGGATTATTAATGAGGAGATGAATCATTTATTCATGTTTGTTTTGCACAGGATTAGGATTGGGATTGAGAATGAGGTGGGATTGTAAATAACATATTTGTTTTGGCTAGGATTAGGATTGGGATTGGGATTGAGGTGGGTTTTTTAACTTGTTTTGGTCAATCCCATGGGAATGGGATTTGTAGTAACCCCCCCCCCCCCCCCCCCCCCCCCCCCCCCCCCCCCCCCATGGGTTGACTAATCCCATCAAATGGGGGGATTGGTAATCCCACTCCACAAATGCCAACCAAACAAAGTATTACCAGTCCTATCACCTTCTCAATCCCAATCCCTCCCTCCAAGAGGGTTATCAAACACGCCCTATATGTTTGAAACATCTCTATATGTAGAGAACCAAATTTTGGTCTCTAAAATAGAGACCCAATATAGAGCTTGATTGAAATAATTTTGTTCTCTATTTTAAAGATTTAGAGCTTGATTGGAGATGCTGACTAAAGACGCCTAGACCGTCACAGGGTCACTCGTTCGAATGACCCTTTTACGTGTTTGGAAGGAAAGAAAAAGAATTGAGTGGATGGAAACTCGTTTAAATAGTTCCAGCAACTTTCTCATTCTGGTTTGTATAGCTGATTGTATAGCTGCTGGTCCGTGTAGGACTTGCAAAAAGATGTTCATTTTGTAGTTAGCTTCTGGTTTATTGTTCAAGGGGGCATGCCCCTTTGACTTTGTATATCCTTTTTGGTTTAATAAAATCTTCAATTACTACACACACACACAAACTCTCATTCTAATTTTGATCTGTTATACCGTTAACTCGACTGCATAATCTTGGAGATATTTATTTTGATCTACAATATGCGGATTGCCACATGGACCAACTCCATCGGTCAATATATATTTCATTTTCCTTATGTATTTGTTATAATTAAAATGACCCGGTGTAGCATTTGGCTCTGCATGTATCAGGCCATTTTTCAGCCACAACTAACCATTGTCCATTGGAGTAATTGCCCAGTTACGTGAAGAGAGGGCTCCACAATCTATTTTATAACTCAAGGTGTCCGGATCAACTTACTGACTAATCCCGGGAGACAATCCCTCTGTCCACTTGGAGGGGGGAGGATTTGACCGCCATGCCAATCCCTAAAGTAATCGGGTGCATTTGGAACTTCAGAGGAGCGGATTTTGTTGAATCGCATATAAGAACAGCAAGGGGTATAAAGGTGGAGAATTATTGAGGCGTTTGGATGGTGTGGCAATCCCTCCGTCCTGTACTCTCTTTTTTCTCCCTTCTTTAGTTTACTCATTTTACTTGTTTTATTCGAGGTGCGCATAAGCTAGCCCGAGCATCCTGAGTTACAAGAAAAAATACTTGTCTTTGCTACATGAACTGATTGAAATCAAAAGGGGGAAAACAGTAGCAAATGATAGGAGTAACATTTTGAGCAAATTACTGAAACCGATGTCTATGCAGAGATCAGAGAGGGTAAAGATGGTACACATCTTTGCCTTTGAATTCACTAAGAAACAAATCCCATCTCCATTCAGTCTCGTGGGCGATTCCATTGAGCAAGCGATTCCAATTCCTAGTAGTGGTAGAAGTTTTTTACACAATGCGGTGAACATGAACTTAGCAAAGTCAGGATTGGTTTTTTCCCACACTAACACAAATATAACACGACACAGGTACATAAAACAATAAACAGGTTGGGTTAGGATTGAACATGAGTAACCGAAAGTAGACACGTTAAACATATGTGATTGCAAATTCATTTGTGGATTCATACATTATTTCAATCCAACCCACCACAATTACTATGCCCTACTGTATTTATCGACCTTGTACCATGATTTGTAGAGATACGAGGTGGTGTTTCAATCTGGGTTGTTTGTGATGTAGCAGAATAATTGCTCTATGCTCTATGATTTCTTCTGGGATGTGAGACATTGTTGCTTTCGATTGGGAAGAAGATGATCGACCTGATTTTGAGATACTTCATCTGGGTTTTGTTTAATTGTGATCGGAGGAAATGTAGAGCTGTGTTGTAAAATTTGGCGGAAATGAAAGGTGGGTAAATTGGACACAGGATTTTCGGAATATTTTGTTATGATTTCTAAATTAATGCTTATGTATTTAAGGAATCTAACCAAAGAAATCCCTTGACACAGTTAGACAAGTCTCCAACAAATGTGTCTGGGAGTGTCAGACGTCACACGCCACATTCCACAAAAGTTCGTGTGCTTCTATCTCTACCAGTCTGAAATCTGACATTCAACAACAGCGAAAAAAAGAGAAAGATCGAACTATTTGGACATGCAATTTCAACAAAGTGCGAAACTAGCACTGTACAAAAGAAAGGGAAAAGAATCACCAATCAAAGAAACCAGGTTCTCGATGATTCGGAGCAGCATATTGTGGTGGTACCATCATTGGAGGGCCTTGGTAGTCATCCTGGACACAAAGAAAAATAAGTTCTTTAGCTGACTAGCTGTTAATACAAGCCAATTTCTGGTTTGGCAACTACATTAAATTCTATAGTAAACGGTATTATTATTTTTTCGATACTGGTTCAGTCGGTTCAGCTAACACCACTCTATGTGGAGTTGTGTTGCCACTGAATCCCATGCATCTTGGACTGTTTTGTAATCATGGGATAAGGCTTCCCATCTACGACTAGTTAGCGTGAAGTGAGCAATCTGAATGTAACATCTTCGCCTTTTGAAAAAGAATAGACTACAACTCCGCAAGCATAGCTTCAAGCGAGTAAAGCAAGAACGGTCTGACTGTAAAACCAAGGAGTGAGGTACTTACTCCTCCTATAGAGCAGCAGACTGCTGTCATTGTGAAAACCAGCTAAAGTCTTGTTTTGCTCCATTCAGTCCACAATTATGCTTGAAGTGCCCTGGCTCTCCACAAAGATAACAAGTCTTCTGGCGTGAAGACCCGGGTGATGTCCTGTGTTGCAAGCAGGCAATAGAATAAATCATGTGCTAACGCGGCAAACCCGCAACATATAAAGAAGGGATAGAGAATCCCACACCCGATAAATCATCTTCTTAAATGACTCCAAAGCCGTAAAGAAGAAATTTTGAGTCCATGAGATCCGTCCCCAGGTATATATGTGAAGAAAATGTTCGACTAACGACACTAGGCTGACCAGTACTTCCGCTTGTACTAAACTATCAAGGTCATTTCTTCCTAGATCAAGGTTAAGATATTATACAGCAGATTCCCCCATTAACCAATTGAAGGGGAAAACACAGCGAAAATTAGTAAATGCCAAAGAAATTTAGTCTTCATATGGCCACATGTTCTCAACAACGAGCACTTTTTAATTACAAATGGATAATTTCTGGGTTAACTACCAATTTACAAGGTGAATATCTGACTTGGCATAATAACTGCCGGCTATGAATTCCTGTGCGGGTGGTCACTTGACGATCTCCAAGAAGAAGAAAAAAGTACCCCCAAAAAACTGGTATAGTAAGTTCTGGCTGTCATACACTTTCTGACTACCCTAAACAAACCCTCTAATGTCTTGAATGATTTACCCGAACGCCTCAAATAGTGATACTATAATCCGATCACTACTCTAAAGTCTAAACAGTCATTCAACTTCAACCTAACCCATCAAAAAAATCGACTTTGTGACTCAATGTGATATATACTCTAATAACCCAGTCCAGCTTATTTCTCCTTCATTGTCCATCATTAGATCATTTGCTTGTGGATAAAAAGTCTGACCCTAACCTGTTGTGAATGCAATTAAGTACATAACTCGGAAAATATGAAATGTAGTGAATGAGACTATTCTGTAATGAATCGAAACACAAGAAAAAGAAACAGGATGATAACAGGATGCCCAAAGGCCCACAATAGCCGGAAAATCATGCCTTGCTTCTCTCTGTGGGCAGCAATTCTTGTAGTGTCCCTGTTGTCCACAAATATAGCAATTCTTCTGGTCTGAATCCCTTTGTGACTTCTCTCTTTGAAAACTCTTTTCGTTATCTAACTCCTCCTCCACAGCCAATGCCCTATTAACAGCCTCCGAATATGAGTGCAGATCCAGCAGAGACACCCTGCGTCGGAGAGCGACCTTTAGTCCCCTTAAGAACCTTCTAATCCTAGTCTCCTCATCCGGAACCAATTCATGAGCATATCTAGCCAACTCTGAAAACTCAGCCTCATATTCTGTGACAGTTATGCCACGCTGTACTAGCTGGAGGAAATCATTCTCCAACGCATGTCGGAATATGAGTGGAAAGTATTTGTCAATAAACAAATCCCTGAACTCCTGCCATGTCAAAGTCTGGTCTATCAAACGCCACCACTGGACTGCATCCTCCTCTAACTGAGAGGCTGCTAAAGACACTCTGGTCTGATCATCAGTTATGGACATAGAATTCAGAATCTTCTCCATCTGACTAAGCCAGTACTCTGCTAGCTTTGGCTCTGGCCAACCTCGAAACACCGGTGGGTTTTGTTTCTGAAACTCCCGTAGTACCACCATCGCTTTGGACTCCTTGCAAGCTGCTGGTTCCCTAGCATTTTGCACCATGACCTTGGCCATCTCTACCAAGGCGACAATGTCAGCAGGCCCACTGCACTCTCTAACACATCCTGACGTTACCTGTTCTGTTTGAAATCAAGAGAGAAATACACTAAGCTTGCCAGTCAGTAATAAATGAAACAATCACAGATAAACTGAGAGACTGAGAGTTCTCAATCATAAAGTACTACCCCCAAGCCCAAAGCAGTTGTGAAACTACCAAGTTGTTATGCCCGTATTATTTAAGACCTGTATGTAGCATTTCTATTCACAATATCAAAAAGGCAACATTTCCAGATGGAAATAAAATAGAAAGGTTGTCAATCCAGCAAAGAAACAATATAGATTGTTGTAAATCTGGCTGCGAACTGCGAACAATATACATTACACACAAAATGCAAACATTGAAAATAGTCCTAAATTTACGGGGTACTTAGATGACACAGCGGAATTCACAAGAGACTAGTTAGTGTACTAGTCCAAACAAGATAAACAACTCGTAGCAACGAGTAAACCTTGCGCACAAGGAAGAAAGAGAGAAACTCTGCAATATTATTGATAAAAAGCTGCATAAACTCTAGGTTACAAACCCTTATATAGGCCGAAACCCGAGAAACCCTAAAAATAAACTTGGAAAATAAAAAGTCCCAGAATTTGGGGCTTTTCCTAAAACTGAAAACGGGAAAGAAAAACAAGACTTTCCCAAAAAGAATCAACTTAAAAGGAATTACGGTCTAAGAGTTATTAACGAAACAAATCTTTCCTAAAACAGCAAAATAATGCAATTGAAGGCCTAAACGAAGGAATTGGGCCGAAAAGCACCATCGATCATCAACTTAGGGTTAATGAGTATTGACTGGAGCGCGAAAATAAGTCAGCCCACCAAGTTTTGGCCTATTCCGAGCTCGTCCGAATTTTGCCAAATTGAGTAATCTGAAATTAAACACCGTTTGGGCTTCCGGGGCTTAGCTCGGTCCAGATCATGGAATTGGGCCTCCACATGTTCTACATCATTAGAGCATATACACCAAGGTTAGTTAAAATACCTTCTCAATTTGGACCTTCATCAATTTTACATGTTAACTTTTTGTTTGGGCTTGCACTAACACTCTCTATCATCTTCTCTATCCTATAAAATATTAAATTCAGTGGGGGAGAGGCGTGTGAATCAATGGAGAGGCATGGGAGTTCCTTCCTGCGTGTGCACCAAGCAATATTACCCAATAGTACATTTTTTAAAAATTGTTTATATATTAAAAAATATAATTAAATTAAGTACTCTAATTTTTAATATGTTTGAACCAGTGCAAAAATCTTGTTATTGTAATTATATTATTCTAAAGGTTCATAATTTAGTTTTGTCTTTAGGACTTTTATAATCAAGTATCTGTTCTACAGGGTCCCCAATGAGAGCCCTAGAGACAAAAATTAAGACCTTTTAGTATAAGATGATCAGAAAAATAAAATCTTCATATTAGTTCAAACGGATTAAAAATTGGAACACTTAATTTTTTCACCATATTTTTTAATATATAAACAACCTAAAAAATTAAGTGCTCCAATTTTCAATCCATTTGAACCAGTACGAAGATTTTAATATTTTAATCATATTATTCTAAAGAGTCATAATTTAATTTTGTCTATAGGACTTTCATAATCAAGTATCTGCTCTACAGGATTCCCAATGAAAGCCCAAGAGACAAAAATTAGTTATGACCCTTTAGAATAAAATGATTAAAAAAAAAAAAAATTCTTCACAATGGTTCAAAAGGATTAAAAATTGGAGCATTTAATTTTTTAAACATATTTGCAATATACAAACCATCTAAAAAAATATTTATGATAATGAGAGAGAGAGAGAGAGAGAGAGAGAGAGAAGGAACAATTTAAGAACGAGAGAAAATGAGAGACTGGTAGGGAGGAGAGAGAAAAAGAAACAATATTTTAATAAATCCCTTGTGAACAGTTGCTCGGTAATTGAAGCGAGCTACAGTGCACAAAGGGATAATACCTCACTGTAAACAAAGGCTGCTGCACCCTTGTTTTGTGTCTTACTTCGGTAAAATAGCTACAAAAGTTGTTTTTGCTAGTTTGATGTACACGCTCTTAGAGCTCTTTCGTCCGAAAGCTAAATGTCAAATATTAAGTATGAGACCAAAACCCTGACTCCACCCACAGGTTTATGTAATATCCACTGACATAGATAGAGTTTCAAAGCATAACAACAAAGTCCTCATAGACTGAACTAAATATAAAATAATTACAGTTGTCTCAACAGCAAGAGAACATATAAATCAAATTCATGTTAAGTCCAGGTCATGTCCTTGAGCTTCAACCTAGGCATGTCTCGTAAAGTAATGCAAGCATTAAGCTATAGGCCCTGTAGTCAAAAACCTTGTGCACTGAACAATATAATTTCATGATGTGCATCACATGCCTGTAGGCTCCCTGTCCGAAAACAGACATGCGTGAGTTTCCAGAGTCGCCAATCAGGTTTAAGGCTATACTCAAGGAACCAAACAGAACACAAAAGCAAAGATTACTAGTTCGTCATAACTACAGATTACTCGGCTCAGGAGATAAGTTACAAAACAGAAAGGTGTAAGACACCCCATTTGACCTAATCCTCGGTTAGTCTCTACTAGTCACTTAAGGGATTTAATTGCATTAATTATTAACTCTAATCGAAACAGAGGTGCAAAAGCAAAACAGAAATCAAAGTATCAAACAATGAACAAATGTGAATGAAATCGATAACAAACTCAAGGTTCTAGGCTTTCACAAACGAACCTGGTGTACGCCAAAATGATGATGAGAACGCGAGGTCAGACAGGGCAACAGACAGGCATACGCAAGTTTTACCCTACTCTTCCATTACCATACTACATTTTTCTCAACCACTACACACTAGGCAGCACTCATAGTTTCAAACCAACCCATAAAATAGCCTCACATCGCCAAGTTTTGAATAATTACTTTATCACTCCCATGGTTTCTATAATCATCACATCTCACACAACAAACCCATAGCGCAACTATTTATACGTAACAAAACTTCCAACATGACTCCATCTTGCAAAAATGTAGAACAAACAAGGATGGACCAAGGGCGGGGGCGGCGAAAGAAGAAAAAAAAAAAAACACTTTTCAGAATCCAATTATCACAAGAGTATTCTACATAAATTGATTTAAGTTGTGCAAGTTCAACGCATGACCTTTTTGAAAAATCAAATCTCTGCCACCCCGAAGTTAAGGTGAAAACCTTTTTCGCCGCTCCGCATACGTTCTCTTTCCCAAGGATACAAAGGCTTCTCCATCCATACGTGCATGCGCACAGACACTTAACTTTGTTCTCCGTACCTAGATACAAACAAATCCACTAACTACACACATAGACAGCACGAGCACAACCCAAAGGAAAACTCCCCAAAACAATTATTTTATCCCCTTGTACCACAAAGCCTTACCCCGCTCTGCCAAGCCAAAATTGCACACCCCTAAAATTTCACCTTCTTCCTACATTAAGGCCCCTTTGGACTAACTTTTCACGGAATTTTTGGCACCATCTTTTTTGTTGCTTCCTCTTAATTTCATCAGTGTTCTAAAAAGCAGCCAAGGCGGTACCCCGCCGCCGCGCCTAGGGGCCTAAGCGTTTGTCTAGGTGCCGGGCTGATTAATCAGCTGCTAGGCGGGACTATTCGACAATTACGCATTTCCAGTCTACTTAGTTCTCTTACACAATCAAAAACTGAGGAGGGGGTAGCAGAATATTTCTTTAAAAAAAATATTGAAAATCCAACTAATGTCTAGAGGCCGATTAATCGGCCTAGGTGCTAGGCGGTGCCCGGCTGCCCAACTAGCGCCTAGAAGCTTTTAGAACCTTGCTTAATTTCTACTAGATTTTGGGATAAGTTAGCCCTAAAAAGTCGGTGAAAAGTTAGCCCAAAGGGGCATCCTAAGATCTCAACCCCAATCCCCCATATCAACTCTCATGTGACACGTCAAACCAAAACATCAAACGCACTTCACAATCATGTATAACAAGGAGTGGCAACAAATTACCCAATAATTCAATTCAACCAATGGCGGATAGTTTCGTTAACAAACACAATCGTGATACCATAGACATCACAAAGAAGTACAAACAGGATGAAAAAGAAAAAGCGAGGAGTTTGGTTTTGTTGTATGCATCACCTCACAAGTGTAGCACCGATCGAAGAGTGGGTTTAGCCGCCTCTTCTTCGGCGGACGTGCCGTCCGCATCGGCCGCACGGCAGCAGTCTCTGTCGGCGGACTACCGTCAATAACGCACCTACCCCGCCGCCCAACCTCTGCTTCGTTTGCGCCCATTAATGGGAAAAAAATTCCTCCTCCTCTGAATTTTGCACTTCATAGTTCATATAGGCCTCGTTCCTCGGGGTTTATTTTTTTATTTTTTCTGTTGGCGTTTTGTCCTTATTAAAAACTTTGATTTGATAATTTTGCAGTAAATTTTTGTAGATTATTAAAAAATTCAAAAAAAAATTACTCTTACCAAAAAAAATTGGAAATATCGAAGATAAAATTCCAAAGATTGGCTTTTGGAGCTTTAGAGTTTGGCGCAAAACTACAAAAGGCGAATTTTTTTTAGATAAGGCCTATTTTATTTTATTTTTTGAGAAAGAAGAAAGAATATTTTTTACTTGTTAAAAGTAGCTTTTAAAATGACTTTCCTACAACCGAAGCACGTTATGTACTTGAATCCTTAAATATTCGATTGATCTAAATTTTGTCACACCCACCTAAAAAATTGAACAATTTCGATCAGCAAAGTGAGACACGAAATGAGCATACCCTTTGCCGATGGTGAACAATCAAATTAGGTGGGGTAGATTGAATTCTTATGGAAACTTGTAGATGGATTGGGAAGGAGTTTTGAATATTCGAAGGACTCGGGGATATAGTTGAATGAATTTTACAAATCCTGTCATTTCTCCAAGACTCACTAACTAATAACAAGCTAGCTAATGTATACCCTCCTGTAAATTTTTTTGAACTTTATGAAAAAAAATATAAAAAAATGTAATTATACAATGTCCATAGAGGTTTGGAAATTAATGATGCAACAAGTCATTAAAATTTTGTTTTATAGGTTGATTTTGGTGAAAATGAGATGTTGATTGTCGATGACATATCAATCAACAGTTGCCAATCACATCCCCAAAAGAAGTTATTGATCTAATCCAAAACAAAATATTTCACGGATAAGATACAGTTTCTTTCTATATGGAATGAATGACAAATGGCTACACATACGATAGGGGCAGAGGTAGCTAGTATGAGGGGCAGGGTGGCACGTGCCACCCCGGCTCCAAAAACAAAACTTTTTGTTCTACAAAAATAACATTATTCTACGAAATGCGTATTATTTGTGAGAATTAAGTACGTTGATGACTGCTGAGTGATTAAGCGATGAAAATGTGGACCTTTTTTGGGTATTACGAATAGTTACTTTAGAACATGTGGTTTTTTTTAGTGTAAAAATAAGTATGTTGATGGATGATTACATATGAAAATGTATGTGTTTTCGAGTATTATGCATAATTAACCTTGGAATACTTATACTTTTTTATGCTAATTACTCCCTCCGCCCCGTAAAGATTGCCGATTGTCAAAAAACTTGCAATTTTCGAATTAAAAAAAGATCTTTAACTTTGTGTTTAGTAATTTAGAAAATTATGCACGAAAGTACTAATATTTTTATCCGAAAATTGTACGTCTTATCGTAATAGATTATCTTCGCAGGACAGAGAGAGTAAATTGATTTTGGGTGCCACCTCCGAATTGAAATCTCGGCTCTGCCATTGCACAAGAGATATAATCAGAAAAGCAGCAAACTGGGTAAACCAATTCTCACACACACACACACTAAAATAACCTGCTTGTTTTCGGATTCACTCTCCACACAGAATAGATTCATATCTTTTGCCATAACACAAGCAAATTCTGATCGCACAAACGTACGAACACCGGTCATGGGATGGGTTCTCAAATGCGTGGTTCAACTGCGGCTCCGTTCCGTTTTCTCCCAAAACCTTCTTTTTCAAAAAGAAGGTAATTTCAAACTCAAATATAACGAAAATGAAAATTAATTTTTCATTTTTTTTTTGGCACCGTTTAAAAGATCTCAATGAGATCTATCAAACAAGATTCATATTGCTAAGAAAATTATTTGCGTAAACACATAATTTTTTACCTTGAAATTACCTTCTTTTTCTATAAGTTTTTTTTTTTAGAAAGTGGAACGACCCCGCATCTGCAACATTAGGAAGTCCATATATTGCTACCATTCATCGATGCTACGTACAAAAATTTATCTTCGGGCCATTGTCACTCAATGCCACAACCATCCTATAAAAAATAAAATAATGAAAATCACAACCGTGCGTCTTCCTCATCTTCCCTCTTACTAGTGCAATCTTCTTTTCGAGCTCTTCTTTCTATGGACAACTATAAAATCTTGGAGTATTTTTTTTCCCTTTAGCAAGCTTGCATTTATCATTAGCAGTTCTCTCTCTCTCTCTCTCTCTCTCTCTCTCTCTTTTTTCCTCTAATAACTCTTATTCATTGGCAATCATCACCTAGTTATATATGTGATCATTATTTATTGGTAGTTTACATCGATGCATCAACCATACCTAACCTATAGTTTTATAGGACCCAAAAAAAATCTTCTTCCAGCTATTTTCGACTATGGATGTTCTCAATGAGGCTCTAAAACAGCAAAGGCATGATTCTCGATATTCTACAATTCGATAGATGCTGGTGGAGCTCTAGGCCTCTAGTTGTTGGTTGCCACAGCTAGAGGACGTGAGATAAGAAGAGGAAGAAGAGTTGAAAGGGGAATGAGAGTATCGAGAGAAACTGTGTGTGTGTGTGGGGGGTTCCCTCCACAATACGAGGGGATTGGGTTTAATATTCATTTTGCTTGGTTTAACACTCAACTCATCTTATTTTTCTCTCTACACGTTTCTCAATACCTTTTTCTCTCTATCTCTCTCCACTCATTACATCAAAAATAACTTTCAAAACTTTGAACCAAACAAGGTGATTATGTTCTCTCTCTAAAACCATATTTGCTCTAATACTACTACTTACAGAATGTAACAGAATGGTCTATGATGATATCATTACATAGTTGGGAGGATGAAACTGATGGTTTTTGAAGACGAGGGGGTATCCGAAAATTTAAGCCAATGAAAAATACAAGGGGGTTTGGTGACGTTTTTTCAGATTCCAATTTCTTTCCCAAATACTGACACAGAGCTGAAGCCTGAAAGCCATTTGAAGTTTGCGCGCCCTTCTTCTCCCTTCCCCTTCACTCCTCACTTGCAAGGTTTTTTTTTTCTCTCTCTCTCAGTGCCCAGAGAAATCCTTTACTTCACACCACAATGACTTCAACCAGTCCACACCACCTCATCGACGACGACGATGTGAGTTCATTTGCAATCCCTCATTTTTTTTTACTACATATCTATATCTATACATCTCCTTTGCTTTCTCTCTCATACTCTCTCTCCTCTCTTTCTCTCCCTCCAGGAATTCGACTGGGAAGCAGCCGTCAGAGAAATCGACGTCGCCTGCCAATCCACAAACCCCACCATTTCAAGCCCAATTGCACGCACTAATAACTCCGTGTCTTCTTCTAGGCAGTCCACTCTCGATAGATTCATTCAGAAGGCAGGACCCAGTGTCCGATCGGAGGACCGGATTGACTGGGAAATTGATCAGGACAGGGTCGAGGAAATAGACCTAGATAAGTTCCAGGGTAGTGGACGGGTGAGCTACGTTGAGATCGATGCCGAGGCTGCAAAAACCTGGATTTACCCAGGTTTTACTCACTACTATTCATTCAATTTGCCTCTTTTTTTTGTATAGTGGTTTTAAGTTTTCTGGGTTTTGGTTTATCTGTTTGAAAAGGGTTATAGGTTTTGTGGGTTTTGGGTAATCTATTGAAAATGTGACACACGTGCGTGCATGTATTTATGACAAGTGGTAGGACAATTATATGACCGTTTTACGATAACTGTACACTACATCAACCATGGGAGGTCTGCAACAACTAAATCAAGCCCAATACGGAACAAGAACAGCGTCATACTGGGAAGGAATGAACTGATAACGCAAGATGTTATACAGGAGAGAATTGATAATCACTAATTGTCTTTGGCAAGATTTGACTGGAGAGTGTACAAGAGGCCCAACTAGGCTAGCCATAGTTGGTTTACTGAACATATGGAACTGTTGACTCTTTTTAATTGCTCTTCATGTGGCAGAAGTTTATGTTGGCATTCTGGGAAAAAATTCTATGGCATGTGTGGAGTGATGTCTAGGGTATTTACCCGTCTATACATATGAATGAAAGTTTGCGCTAATTTTTTGTTCAAGACTTGCGAAACGAATTTGATATATTTTCTTTCATTTTCTGGCAGCAAATGTTCCTCTTCGAGAGTATCAACAATCCATAAGCAGGACTGCTCTATTTTCAAACACATTGGTGGCGTTGCCAACAGGACTTGGGAAGACTCTTATTGCTGCTGTTGTAATGTATAATTATTTTAGATGGTTTCCAGAAGGTATTCGATGTTCTACCACACTTTTGTAGGATTTTCTCTTATTTATATCGCATTACATAATTTTTCTTTTTCTTTTTCTGTTGGCATCCGTTCCTACTTCTCGCATTTTTGGAACATAAATTAGGGATTGTTGGCATATGAAGTCGATTACTCTAAGCTTGTCTAAAATATGAGCTGATGATTGATTGTTCTGCAACTGAGTTTAATATCATATGTTTTTCACCAGTTCACCTCTTCTCTTTTCAGTACATTGAGGATTTAGTTTCATTAGATATCCATAACCATCTGGGTGAAAATTACTAAGTGACGACGTTGATTTCACATGATGAGGGTCAAGTAATGGTAAAACCTATTTGAAATACTTAATTAAGCGACATTGTTGAATCACCGAATTTGAAAAAGCAATGAATTTCAATCGTCGTATTTACTCTTCTGGTGTTTACTAGTTGTTAAAGATGCTCTTCTCTGTGTTCAAAAAGTGTATGAATGCTTTAATCTTGTTAGTTAGGGAAATAACCTGAAAGTCTCTAATACTTTTGGCAAATGTTCCTGTTTAATTTGCTTTTGGAGATAGTTTGGGAACACTAATGTACATCTTGGTGTTTCCATTGCAGGGAAAATTGTTTTTGCCGCTCCTTCTCGGCCGCTTGTTTTGCAACAAATAGAAGCATGCCATAATATTGTCGGAATACCACAAGTAAGACTGTTTTTTATACTACTATGAGGTTATTTGCCATCTAGTCTTTGAATAGGGACATTTATAAAGTCAGCATTGCCCACATATTTAGACTGCATTGGTATCAAATTGGTTGCAGGAATGGACAATTGATTTGACAGGTCAAACGAGTCCTACGAAAAGAGCTTGCTTTTGGAAAGTCAAACGAGTTTTCTTTGTTACTCCACAAGTACTTGAGAGGGATATTCAATCTGGTGAATCTCTGAATGTACTTCTCATATATTTTTTCAAAAACAACCGAATGGACTTTGACATGGTTGATATTTCATTGAAGCATCGCAGTTCTTTTTGACCATATTACTCATTTGAAGATGTGAAGCAAAAGAAATCTGTTGAAAGTATTATTTTAGTGGTAATGGATACGGTTATATTCGTTAATGAGAACATCATCCTCAACTTTCTGAAGATTATAGAGATATTTTTGTGCGTTAAGAAATTTAATTGGAAGTGTGAAATGAGTTCTTCCGGGTTCTATTCTTTCCTTCAACCTGGAAATATGTTCCTCTAATTTGTAATCTGTGTTGCACTAATGTTTACCCCATTTGCTTGCCACTTTTATTGTGGAAGCGTGACAAAAGAAATTGGAATATGATTCCCTTTAAAGCCCATAGGTCAATAATCTTCTCGACATAACAATATTAGGTTTTTTATAGAGACATAGATAGTGTATAAAGTGTTAGAAGGCTCTAGAATGAATTTTACCTTGAGGACGTCCATTAATAAAAGATTATTTTTACTTTTATAATCATGACCAAAGATTCAACTTTAGTCTCCTCTACTCAATTTCTGTAGCACCTAAAAATTGTTAGTTTCTTTCTCCTTTACTTAATATTGTGACCATACCGATACTCTGGACTATCAATGAAGGAAACATGGTAATGTGCACATAAATTGAATTGGGTCTGCAATCTCTAATGCCATTCGGCTTTGATTTGGGGGCATGGTTCTGCAGCAAAACAGGTATATGAGGGCCACTGTTTCAGTGGTATTTTGAGAGCAGCCACTTTGTGCATATTGCCAAAGGTAAAGGTTATGTCTGTCTCCAATCCTCCCCCGCCCATACCTCCAATGATTGGGGACTACATGGGTTCTGTTGTTGTTGTTGTTTCTACTCTACTTAATCCCTTGGCCTTTTAGAACGACATATCAAATTTTGGAGACACAAGATCACTGACTCAAGGGCTAAAAATAGGAGCCAGGAAGCATGTTTCTAGGTGGCAACCTCTCTTTGTCAACATTGCCATAGGTATTATATTATAGGAGGATTGGAGGAAGATGAAGCAAACCCGGTTTGACTGAATCTGAAAGCAACATGACTACTTGACTAGATATTTTCTTGAGGTAGGAGATGGCAGTCATGGTGGCAAGCCCTCATTGCAGTTTGCAACCAAGTAGCCAAGCTTGCCTTATTGGGTTCAGCTGTGAACTTAAGCCAACCGTCCACTGAAAGTCACTGACCTTCAGAAGATAATATGACCCGTATGAATTTATAACTCATAAGCTAGGTGGGTAGATGGAAAAAATGCTTTGCCAGAGTGAGAGAGAGACAGATCTTGCAGTTGTGGCATTATGATTACTTGGTAATGAAGAGTGTCTGAAGTAGTTGAGAAATTGAGATAGTTTAATTTTGTGGCACATTGTGGGGGGTGATGTTACAGGGACTCTACCTGTGTTAGACACTCGATACTAGAACAAGGGATAGGATCTGTGTGTGACATGTATTAGACATTCACCTTGTAGGTATATTGTGTAATTTGAATTATACCATGAACTAAGGATAGAACTTCTATGCTACACTTGAACTTGCCCCAAGGCACCTTGTAAACCAGAACCATACCAAAGAATATGAATATTTTGGCTTTCCATGTAATACCCTAGATTTGGGGGAAGCGTTCATCTGGTCCTGAGGGGCGGTCGACTGGTCTAGTGTGTGCGTAGTTCTATGTCGGTTGGGAGTTGGAGCCTCATTTGGCATATTAACTCCCATCAAAGGCTACATAATACCTTCTTAGGTATACCTTTTAAGGCCATGTGTTTAGGCCGAAAGAGGGTCCACGGTTAGCCGTGTTGGGTCGTGACATTTCCCATTGTCCTTCGGGTGGAAATTAGATGCATTTGATACTTAGATAGTTAGATGGATGACTGCATCCAATGCCTGTTCCTGATTTGATGTTTACAGGTCGGTAGAGAGATCAGAGAGGTAGGTATGGAGATAGTCTATGTGTCTTTTGCTGGTTTAGAGAGAGTATACAAAGCCGGAAAGATGAGCTGGAGGGGAGGTCTTCAGCTCCTTGTATATCTGTTATGTTACATTATAGAAGGTTGAAAGACTAAAGTAGCCAGTTCTTGCATTGCTGTTAAAAAGACCTTTGGATTTGGATACTTTGTGGGATGAATGTGTAACATTTTTAGTTTGGAGGGTTTAAGTGATACTGAGTCATAGTTCAAGGGGGCCTTGTGTACTCAGCCTATAGAGTATGTGTATTGCATTTATTTATTTTAGTTGCTTCTCATTCTTCGCATTATTCAATTAAATACCTTGCCTCAATTGGTTGTCTTTTAATCGTTTTTACATGCTCTATCTATGGCCGTACTTGGTTCAAAATAGGTCTCAGTTGCATCTATTGAAGGAAAAGAAGCACCACCGATTCACCATTATATTTGTACCATGTCACATTCTCGCTAGTTTTAAGTGTGAACAACTAACCTGTTTTAATTTTATTGTTGAATTTGAGGCATAGTTTGTGTTATATTCAGCTTTAACAGGTGTATACATTCATAATTTTTGTGCTCTTCTTCTGTGACATGCATTTCCATTTGGCACATTTAATGGGTTTTGCTTATACGTGAGGTGTTATAGCCTTATAGGTACAACACGTTTATGATGAAAAATATGTGAGGCTTTTTTCACTTGGTGTTCCCGGAACCTATCTCTCTCTCCCTCAACACGGTTTCCCATAAATTTTCTGACGCAGCGGAATTCACAAGAGACTAGTTAGCATACTAGTACAAACGAGATAGACACTCGAATCCACGAGCAAACCTTGCGCACAAGGAAAATAGAGAGAAACTCTGAATATTATTGATAGAAAAACTGAATAATTGAATAGGTTACAACCCTTTTTATAAGACCCTAATCCTAGAAATCCTAAATAATGTCAAAACAACCGGGCATTAAAGAAAAGATAATTCCTAATTAATTAAAATAAAATCCTAATTCTTGTAGACCAAGAATCCTAATAAAGTTGGAAATTAAAATCAAACCGAATATGAAAAGGTAATAATTCTAACCTAAACGAAAATATTCCTAGTAAAACTCTTTTTCTAAAACAATAAAAATAAAATATAGAAACTCTCGAATCTTGTCATACATCAATCTCCTTTTCTTCAAAAGAACTCGCCCTCGAGTTCTTATTAAAAATTTGCCACCTTCCATTCCAAAGAAATAGACATTTGGAATACTTCAACAACTTGCTCTTCTTCACAAAATTAGACACAGAAAACTGTAATTGCAATAATCTCTTCTCTCCATGCTTCAACTTATTTAAAAGACTCACAATTCGAGAACCGAGTATAAACTCAAATTGATCCACCCCAAGAAAATCAACAATATGAACTTTATGCTGAAGTTGCAGCTTCTCTTTAGGTTGAACCATCACAGAATTGATTGGTACATCGAATACGAATGATGTAGCATTAAGAGAACGTGTACCGAATTCACCATTAGGACCAGTCATACTTTCGAGTGTCTCACAAGGCTCAACATTGCAGGTGACATTATCGAGTTGAGAAATTACAAGCCCCAATTCGTGATTTTCCTCTTCCTTCGATTCTAATGTTTGGTTTGCTGTTGCAACATCTTTATCCTCCCATGCAACTACCTCCTTTAAAGCATTCCCATCAAAATCGAATTGTCTTTTGAGATCTAATTGTCTTTCGAGCATTAGGACACTCAAAAGTTCTTCTTTCTTAACAACTTCTTCTTCAACACCACATTCAACCCGAGCTCCTTGTTTTTCAATTTCAAATTGATCCTTATTATCAAGAATCGAAATATCTGAGCTTGAAAAATATGGACTGGTTTGTTGACTTTCAGAAATTGCTTGGTATGAACTCAAATAATTTGTAACTCTTTGTGAAAAATATTGCAAATCAAAAGTATCTTGGAAGGAATGTTTTGACTCAAGCTTCCTTCGATACTCTTGATACGACATTTGTCCATGATTTGTCTGAAGAAATCTATCACTTATCAATCGTCTCATCTGGAGCCATGTCCTAATGGGTTGTTTATATTCCCGCAGTCTATTGGACTACAATTGTTCCCACCTCATAGAAACATAGCCATGTAATTTACGAGCCACATATTTGACCTCCTTCTATTTCGGAATACCCGTGTAGAACTCAAAGAATTTATCAACTTTACAAAACCAATAAATAAAATTCTCAGGATGGCAATACCCATGAAAAGTAGGAATTATTGGTTCTACCTGAAAAGTTGAAAAGTTGTCATCTGTGTGATAAAACCCTTCAAACCTTGAATGTTGCTTCTTCGACTGATACCCATAATAATCCTCAGATAACTTGTCTTCAGATTCATCCTCACTATCAAGTTGGTAATAAGAATATCCCCCGGAGATGTTTTGGTTAATAGGTTGGTTGTGGGCAAATCCCTCAACGCGGTTCCTATCAACTTTGTGTTTAAGAGATTGACCATGGGCAAATCCCTTGGTGCGAGTCCTGTTAAGTCCTTCCCCACGACCAACGTCAATGGGTGTGTCTTCAACCGTGTTTGGTGCCATTGAACCAGGCAAAGCGTGGCTCTAATACCACTTGACGCAGCGGAATTCACAAGAGACTAGTTAGCGTACTAGTCCAAACGAGATAGACACTCGAATCCACGAGCAAACCTTGTGCACAAGGAAAATAGAGAGAAACTTTGGATATTATTGATAGAAAAACTGAATAATTGAATAGGTTACAACCCTTTTTATAAGACCCTAACCCTAGAAATCCTATTGAAAAAGAAATCCTAAATAATGTCAAAACAACCGGCATTAAAGAAAAGATAATTCCTAATTAATTAAAATAAAATCCTAATTCTTGTAGACCAAGAGTCCTAATAAAGTTGGAAATTAAAATCAAGCCGAATATGAAAAGGTAATAATTCTAACCTAAACGAAAATATTCCTAGTAAAAATCTTATTCTAAAACAATAAAATAAAATATAGAAACTCTCCAATCTTGTCCTACATCATTTTCTCTCCACTTATTACTCTCATCTCTCTCTCTCTCTCTCTCTCTCTCCACATATTACCCCCAAAACCTTTACCAAACAACCCCCAGTTCTAGTGTTTTTTCTTAGTAGCGATGATAATATCAATGCTATATTGCTATAACTTACCATTTTCTTTCATACTCCATGTTATTATCCTGGGTTTTGCTTGAAAAGTAATGTGTTGTAGGTACATTTGCGGTGAAATACCTTGTGTGTTTGGTGATCGATGAGGCTCATCGGGCAACAGGCAACTATTCCTACTGCGTGGCAGTTCGCGAGGTTTGTAAAGCCATTTCTTCTAGCCATTCCGTATATGCTGTCACTCTGCCCTTCTGTTATTACTTGGTGTGTTATTTTCGTACTCTTGTTCCTTTTTGCTATTGTAAAATTCAAATGCTGATTTCAACCTGTAGTTGATGGCTGTACCTGTAGAACTCAGAATATTGGCTTTAACCGCAACACCAGGATGTAAGTTTACTTGTATCCAATTTCTCTTTTTGGATGTTTCTTGTTGACCTGATAATTAAAGTGCCTGGTGTTAAATGTGATTATTCAGCAAAGCATCAGACCATACAGAATATTATTGATAACTTACAAATTTCAACACTTGAATATCGCAATGAAAGTGACCCTGATGTAAGCCCTTATGTGCATGACAGAAAGGTTGAATTAATAGAGGTATGGACTAATTTGTTTGTGCTGAACCTAAGTGTTCGTAAAAGTGAAGTTATGGGTCTGACATTACTGTTAGCATGTTGCTAGGTTGCCATGGCCGAAGTTGCTGTTGAAATAAACAAGAGGCTTTTGGAAGTAATACGTCCGCTCTTTGCCAGGCTTTGTGCGCTGGGAGTGCTTCAGAATAGAGACATGCAGACTGTACGGTTCCTTCTTCTTTTTTTCCCTGTGAATTACTCTGTGAAACTTTCCTGTCAAACATGATCATTATGTGAAGATCATTTATGAATGCACTTGTTGGAAATTTGTACTTTACCCAATTGTCGAGTGTCCAAGCCTGTAATGTGGGTGTCAGCCACAGTTTCAGGCTATGAGAAGTTATGAAACAGGAAATAACACAAGACCAAGGTCATGTAGCCCTTCTTTTCAGGAGGAGAAACACCATCTAAAACAATGGAAGTGAAACTGATGGTGCTCAAAGATTATATAAGGATGGACCAGTTAGATAATAGGCTCTTACAGTTTTGGACTGAGTCGCCTTAATCCTCTCGTTGTGCTTAACTTGCTCCTGCTGAGAGGAAGAAATTCAAGAAATCCTTTTCTTTTATAAGATCTCTTTCTCACAAATGCATTTAATGATGGTGGCTAAGTAAGCTTGGAACTATGTATTTACTAAATCTTTTTGCCACTGAATCTATCAGTAATGCAACTTTTTGCCAGCAGCAGTTCTCCTAAGCTTCACCATTTTCCATTTCATTCAAAACAGTCAAGGGTCCCTTGACTACCTTCATTGTTCAGAGACACTTTTCTCCAGTAACTTATGACTCCAATGAACCCATGGAGAGCTTTGCTTCGAACATATAGCCCATAGGTGCCTAAGGTGACAATGCTCCCTCGTTACCAGGAGCTTGTATCAGTGAAACATCAGTAATCGAGCTGCAGCAGGTGCCATTGTCCTTATCTTGTATATAACATCTCCTAAACTTGGTCTGATAGTCATCAAAACACAAGTCTGCTAACGCGATCTGGTTTGCAAGATCTTAATTGTTATTCTAATACAGACCTAGTGGGCTTCCTGGTCTTGGCCACCAGCTTCGTTCCAAAGTTGCAACTTTTGAATCTTGCTACTAAAGCTTCTATCTTGTCTCTTTGGTACGAGTATCGATGTTATGCTTCAATAATGGTAACCAGCCTGCCAAGTGTCCAATAAGCTGGTAACTGGTTTACTGTTTTAACTGGTTACGCTCGGGCCAGGCTTGTTATGAGTTTTATGACCATTGTCTTGTGATGTAAGTGGTTCGATAGATTATAAGTTGGCCATCCGACCATGCCATAACACCTTAAGCTTTTTTTGGAGAATTCGTGATCTAAATGGTATCGTAACTTGAGTTTTTGAGAGGTCTTGGGACTTGGGTCCAAGTCTTTCCTGCTTGCATTTGTCTTCCATTTTCATTGGCTTCTCTCCGTTGCGCTCTCTTTGGTTCTATGTATGGATATTTGCATTTGCACATGCAAGACAAGGTTGTACATGAGGGAAAGTGAATAGCTTAATATACATTGTTGGCCCATTGCCAATCATCTTAAGATTTTGGGCAATTGGTGAGCTGACAAAAAAGCTGTATTAATGCTAGTCTTCTGGGAGAGAATCTCTAGATTGTTTCTCCATTTGTTTGTACCATAAGTGCATTTAATTTCCTTGTAATTTCTATAGTTTAGATCATATGGTTACCTCTCCACATGCGACTCCGGAGTTGCAAGAGCATAATCATCACCTCCAAAACTAGTGTACGAGTCTAGACAACTTCTCCACTCATTGCTAATTGGTTTTGAGCAAAGTCCCTTAATGGTAGTATTTTGTGCTCATAATCTTATATATATACCAAACTGTTACTTTTTCTCTTAAATGAAGTGAAAGGACGGAAGTACTCGTTGCTATCCTCTATTATACACTGAACATTTAGTCAATTTTTAAAGGGGTTGTTGGCTGTTTTTCATCGTGCAATCTTGCCTTTACACATCTGTAGTTGGAAGGTCCAATTTCAAACTCTTCACCTATCTTGGGCTATAGATATGAGTTGACTTGCATCTGTCAGTATTGATCAGTTCCTCCGTCCCATTCATGGAAGGATCCCTGAGCCCATAGTTGGCAGGTCCAATCTTCGTGCTCTTGTCCTAGCCTTTGGGAATATATGTGAATTGGCTTGCCTTACATTGGATTTACGATATTTTTCAAGTTTGGTTGTGCTTATCAGTCCATTCTTCTTCCATTAAAACTATACTTCAATTTCTGACAGTTGAGCCCTATGGAATTACTTAACGCAAGGGATAGATTTCGTCAAGCACCTCCGCTAGACCTTCCCCAGTTGAAGCATGGAGAAGTGGAAGGATATTTGGGAGTCCTTATTACTCTTTACCATATTCGCAAGTTACTGTCAAGCCACGGTGTAAGGCCAGCATATGATATGATTGAGGATAAATTGCGACAAGGGTATGTCCTTGTTCCTCCTCAAATAAAGCACCGTCTCAATTTCAAGGGCATTTATTGTGACTATCGGTTTCTGAATTTATGTGAATCTATCAATTCTCACTAGAATCTATTTGGTGTAGTTTTAGTTAGCATAGTAAATTGATGAAAATGAATCACCTATTCAACTTCTAGTTTGTGGGACAAAACTTTGCACTGGGGATCCTATTGTTAAGAAGTCAAACTGTTCAAACAAATAAGGTCCCCTCCTGGTACAAGCATATTCATTTTTCAGATTTTGGGAGGGGCGGAGCCTAGCATGTGAAGAAGATTCTTTTTTTTTTTCTTTTTTTCAACTCATTTGAAAGATCAGAGGCACCAGGTTGTTCCTAGAGGAGGGATGATTTGGCTTGACTTTCGAGTACTCGCCCAACTAAAAATTCAACACAAAATTTAGCACTTAATTCTGACTGCTAATATATGTCAATTTAGTATCTGTCTGAACTTTTAGGAAAAGGAGATTGTGACATTTCGTGTTAGATACTAATTTTTAGCATATTACTTGTAGTATAAAGTAAAATCTTTTGGTCCTTTTTCTTGTTCTTATACTAAGGCCTAAAGATTATTAGTTCAATACTTCAATTAGATAACTACAGTTGATTCTCACCATTAATGAGCTTATATGTTATACAACACGAAACAGAATTTTTTTGGGCAAACACATCTTGAACGAGGCTCAATGATTGCAGGTATTTTGCACGGCTTATGACTAGAAATGAAGTTTTGCAGAAATTAAAGCTTTTAATGGAGCAAAGCTTGTTGCATGGAGCTCCTGATCCCAAATTGTCAAAAATGTTAGAAGTTCTGACTGATCATTTCAGTATGTGGCAGTTTCCACTTTCTCTCTCTGCTTTGTACTACTGGCAATACATATTTAAAGTTTCTTTTGTAATTTTGACTCATCCTGAGGCGAACAGATGTGATATTCAAAACTCTTAGCAATATCAACCGACTTCACTCTTGTAGTTTTTGTTTTCACTATTCCCTACTCTTTTATTTAATTCACATAGATCTAACAACCTTTTAATTTGTCTTTGCAATAAAGTACTATTACCATATAGTTTCCTAATGATATTTTTGCGACTAAATTTTCAATTAATCAGTAATCTTCCGAACTTAACATCAATCGTTTCTCTTAGATTGTCTTGTCCAAAAATGTATTAATTAGCCTTACATTAGTCAACCTGCAAATGATGCAAAATATGAGAATTTACAAAATTGATGGTTTCATCCTAAACAGCACGTGTACGGGTACGGGTAAGGATATAATACGGGTTTGTCGATATGGAAATACGTAAATAATTAGTTGTACGGCTAGGGTATGACTATAGCATATGCATCTTTATAATTCATATCAATGTATTACGTATAATAATTACACTTCAAATAAAGATGTTAGAGCTTGTCCCACATTGGTTAATTATCTCCTCCAAAACTAGTATATGAGCTTGGGCGGCCTCTCCACTGATTGCCAATTGGTAATGAGTTGGATGCTTTAACATGGTATTAGAGCTAGGCTTTTGGACTAGACTCTATGTCGTTGATGGTTGGTTCCCCTTTGGTTTGTCGTTGAATGTTGCCGTATGTGTTGAATCATTTGTTTACCTCACCACATGCAGGGGAGCTTGTCCCACATCAGTTAATTATAGTCTCCAAAACTAGTATATGAGCCTGGGCGGCCTCTCCTCTCATTGCCAATTGGTTTTGAGTTGGATGCTTTAACAAAAGAAATAGCTAAATGACTTAGGCAATTAAGAATGCAACATCAAGTAGAAGTCTAACTCCAAACTTAAGGTACAAATCAGAGTATAGTGCTATTAATCTTACCAGTCTACAAGAAAGAAGGCAATGAGCAGTGAGGTCCAGGTGCAGCTTTATCGATAGGGGTAGCAAGATACGAGAAGCAAGTATAGAACTTGTAGACCAAAATTTTTATTCTACAGTCATTATATCAACAGAAAAAGGAAGTCTTATCAACTTAGCTACATATTTGTGTTGCGTACCAGCTCAATATATAGTGGTGTACTTCCGCGGATTGCAGTTACTTCAGAGGGAGATGTTTTCGTACCTATTTTGTGTACCCGGTATGGATTTAGAAGTACCATGCAAAGTACCGGTACCTAGTACGTTACGGGTACGAGTATGACCGGGTTTTAGAAGTACCTGTTCTTCCTAGGTCTTTCATCTAATTCCATTTTTTGGTTTTAGCTAGATGTACTTGGTTCGGTCAAAACCCGCGCATTGTCATGTCTGACGTTATTAAGCTGCTATTCAACTATTCAATTCTTTATGAAATGAATAATGCTTTAGTCATTTACTCAAACAACACAAGCGTTGCATTATCATTATAGATTAATTGACTCCTTGTTGATACAAAAAGGAGTCGCTGTGCTATTTTAATTGCAGAATTTGAATTTTGCATCTAAGCATGTTTAGTTGTCAAGAAAAAGGTTCAATTGTTCTTTCTGGAGAATCTGACAACTATATGTGGTGATGCAGAAATGAGTGATCCAAAAAACTCTAGGGTTATCATTTTCTCAAACTTCAGGGGAAGTGTCAGGTGAAGATGATTTCTTGAATCTCAATTGTGTAGTAGTTTTCATTGTTCTTTTTGCAATGTATTTTTATGTGGGTTGGTTTTGGAAATTTCCACCGTGACAATGATACCTACTTCAGGGACATAATGAATGCATTAATGACCATTGGAGACTTTGTTAAAGCTACTCAATTTGTTGGCCAAAGTTCAGGTTTGTAATCTAGTTATTAGTTAACATTGTTTTCCTTTTGAAGTAGTTTAGTAATAATTTTCTATTCCTTTCCCTGGGTTGTAGTGATTTATCTATATGCTGTTGCATCCCATGTATGTAACTGTCTATTTGGTTTTCTGTAACATGTCACATATGCAGTATATTTCCGGGATTTCCGAGTTATCGAGTTATAATGTCCTGTGCAAATATCTCAATCCAGTGAAGCCTAATCTTGTAGTTCAGTCCTTAGTAGTAGGATCCTTCTAAAATGGTACGCTCCCAAAGACGGGGGCTCGAATCGGCACTCCCAAGATAGGAGCTTGACGGGAACTCGCTTCCATCGAGATGGGAGCTCGCTCCAAACTAAGATGGGAGCTTATCGAGCCGTTAAATGCAGTTATTCTCTTATTTTTAAGGGAGTTATGCCATTGTGAAAATAAGAATATGAAAATCATATCAGTCAAGAAGTTTTGCAAATTGAAAATATCTTACTTCCGATAATTACCCTTTAAGATTGTGAAACTTCTCAATATGTATCACTTTTCCTTCAATGGTTAAGTATTTAAAGGCATGTTATATACGTATTTATATATAATCTATATACGCTCTTTTGGCGCTCCCAACTTTAGGAGCTTATAGGTGCCTCTACTCCCCCGCCCCCGCTCCTGCTTCGTGCTACTAAGGCTCAGTCTTTTTACCCAAAAAAGGAAAATATTCTTACTGCTCAGTCACGACTAGAATGTTGTTTTGCTTCTGTGGAGTTATAGGATTGTAATAGGCCACTGTAATAGCTCTAATCTATGTCAGCATATAGTTTTCCTACTCACCTAATTTTGTTGCTTTAATGAAGGGTTTTAGTTCGTGGTTCCGGACACGGTTCTTTATGCAGCAGCCAAGCTGCCTATAATGACTGAAAAATTGTACTGAGTTTAGTAATAGAGAAATTGTAAAATGTTTTTGGTGGAGATAAACCATTTACTAGATTTCGTTTTAATTGCAAATCAATTGGTCTTTGGTCCTTAATTAATTTGCAACCACTGTTATTTGGCTTTCAGCTACGATGTGTCGATTCTTCTACATGGAGGTGATATACTATCTATGTAATGGATATAATTGTTCTTTAGATGCTCATAGATCTGTGTCCAATAAAGTTAAAAAGGGACTTTTATTGAAGGTTGAGCAAGTATCTGATACTCCCATGTACTCCCGGTTTGTATTTTGTTTGACAATTCAATCTGGGGTGTTCTAAAAGACACGTCCACTTCGAGAACTCAATGTATTGAACTTTTTGGTTTGCCGAAACCATCCCTAATGAAAGGTTATTTATACTCTACAGTTGGGATCAACGGTCAAGGCTGTAAACCAGTACATTCTGATGTGAATTTGAATACTGCATCAAAGAGACTAAATTCTTCCCAAACGATGCGTAAATCCTGTGGTTACGGCATGCAATGTCACCCAGCTAGCCTCAACTTAAAAACTGTATTTCCCCTTAACCATGAAACAAGACATGTATCTTCCCAACAAAATATTGGTATATATATGACTATATACGCATCTTATATCCATGGCATAACGCCCCTTTAGTTTCTCCATTTTTGGAGATATAAGGGACCACTTCAGTGGTAAAAGATTGTGAGAGTAGCCGCATTGTGGATATATTGCCAAAGGTTAGGTATGTCTCCGGTCCGCCCCCGCCATACCCCCATTTATTGGGGATTACAGGGGTACTGTTATTGTTGTATTTTCATATAGTTGATGTGTATAAGCATCTATATAGTGGCCAATACGTATTCGGCTTAATTAAAGAGAGATCTAATGGATCGAACGGCTTTGTATAGTGAAAGCAGTGAAGGTGGTGGGGCTACAATGGAGAAGGGAGGGGGGAACGGGATGGTGGCGGCAGAGTCGATGGGGCTGTAAGGACGGATGGGGAATGGACGATGGCAGACGTTTGGGGATGGGGTTGGCCTGGTGGTCGAGGTCTGGAACTTAGTGGTTTGCTCTATCCTAAATCCTAAGGTCTAAGGTTCGAAACCTCCCAGCTGCTATCAACTCCTTTGAGCCAGTTTGATACTTAACTTTTTTTTGATGGGCAAGTTTGATACTTAACTTGATGTTGGAGTTTGTCCCACATTGGTTAAATATAATCTCCAAACCTAGTATATGAGCCTGGGCGGCCTCTCCACTTCTTGCCAATTGGTTTGGAGTTGAATGCTTTAACATGGCATTAGAGCTAGGGTTTCGGAGAATTTGTCTCCCCTTGTTTATGCCATAAGTGCACTGTTGTTTGTTGTGATCCAAGTATTATGGATCCTTTGTTTACCTCTCCACGTGCGAGTCAGGGGTCGCACATTGGTTAAATAACCTCCAAACCTAGTATATGAGCCTAGGCGGCCTTTCCACTTCTTGTCAATTGGTTTAGAGTTGGATGCTTTAACACTTGATGAATGTGGGGATGTGGAAATCTCTATATTTGTATAACTGTGGATAAGGGTCGCATGGAAGTAGGCAATTTTAGCCAAACTTCGTAAATTTGGTGTGTTCTCATGGTATGGTTCTTGGCAACAAACATTGACATTATGTTTTCTTTTTCTCCAGCGCTCTGGCAGAATTTTCTTTTCTTTTTAGGGTAAGAAGGTTCTTGCGTTCCAGTTGGGGTCCAAAACACGAAATCTTCTATTTTCCAGCTCTAAAAAATATAAAAGGAATATATGAGCTTAGATTGATAGGTGGGTGTAGCTGTTTTTTACCCTCTTCTTTGTTGCTTTTGTTTGTTTTGTTCCCTTTCTGGCACCTAACATCCTATTAAAGTATTTCAACATGTTCAAGAGTAAATAACAGAAACAATTTCCAGGAATGAGCATAATACAGCAGAAATGGATTTTAAGAGTATTTCTCTTGTAAAACTCTCTTCTTTATTGCAACTTTTCTTACTCTTTCATTGAAGTTGATTGCCATTTCATCGTACATGACATTCTTTTGGCCCGACAATCTCTTGTAAAATGGTCCATAATTGTAAATTGTGCAGGAAAAACATTAAAGGGACAATCACAAAAAGTTCAACAAGCCGTTTTGGAGGTAAATTTTGTCATCTTTTTGCTTTTAAATCTTTTCATAGGCTTATGTCATTCATTCACAGAAGTTTCGGGCTGGTGGATACAATGTAATTGTTGCAACATCAATCGGTGAAGAAGGTTTGGACATAATGGAGGTTGATCTTGTCATTTGTTTTGACGCTAATATCTCTCCCTTGAGAATGATTCAACGCATGGGGAGGACTGGAAGGAAGCATGATGGACGAGTTGATATCCTTCTCCTGTGTAATCAATGCATAAATGAAGTAGATTGTTTTTATTTACCCAAACAAAGAAATAGATAGTTATCATTATACGTATGAACTCGTGATCATTGCATATTTGGTGAACTACTTGCCTATATATCTTGGGCATTGTGTT
This sequence comes from Rhododendron henanense subsp. lingbaoense, assembly GCA_020567845.1. Classification (NCBI taxonomy): domain Eukaryota; kingdom Viridiplantae; phylum Streptophyta; class Magnoliopsida; order Ericales; family Ericaceae; genus Rhododendron; species Rhododendron henanense. The sequence continues at coordinate 31,694,775 of CM036315.1, read as the reverse complement.
TTAGAAGTCATTAAGACAGAATTCTGTTGCAATTTCTCAAAGGGCTCCTTAACAAGGTTTACTTGTTTTAGCTTTTCAAGGGACAGAGCTGAAGGGTTACCTGCGGAAGCAAGCAAATAACAAATCTATCAATAAGCACATGCGAAACGGGGGAATGAATAGCTTCAATTTCCATTCTAGTCCAAGGATGGTAAAGTTTACGAGATAACATTGCCTAGTGATTGTCTTGAAGTTTTCATTTGTTACCTTCTTAACCTCTGTATGCGGTGTTGCTTTATTCGTAGATTCCACATATTTTCAAACCAGAAGTTGTGTCAATTGAGCTATCTATTGAACAATTCATTCCTCGTGGAAAGAAAGGGAAAGTGGATGATGCTAGCCAGACCCCCGTGTTTAATGCCAAGCTATCTGATGCTGAGACTGATTTAGTAGCTAAATACTTCGACTCTACCAAAGAGAGTACATGGAGACCATCCCTCATCGCCTTCCCCCATTTCCAAGCATCTCCTTCTAGAGAGCTCAAAGTTTTGCATTCATCCAGAACAGAAATGCTGATTGATGCAATGCAACGTTTGCAAGGCTTAGCCTTAATTAGAGACAACAGTACCATCTTAGTTGAGGTTTGCTTTTGCTTTTGGGTTTGAGTTGGCTTTCATTCTTTGTTCTCTGTTTTCTTTTTGCGGTACATTTGAAGACAACAAAAAAGAAAAGTGACATTCCATTTGCCATTTTTCAGGATGAAGCCCTGTCAAATCTGCACTTGAGAGTTGAAACTATTGAGCAGCATGAGCACAGTAAGGAAGGTAGTGCCATCTTCCAGACTTCCACTGACTCAAATGTTTCTGGGACAAAATAAATTCTATTGTGCAGGAGGTGTTATATAGTTTGTGAATTGGATAGCACATCTTCATGATATGCAGCATATGCCATTTTGGAAAAGGAGATCGAAAGGAAATTATGATAATTCGATTTGCGTCTTTCTGATGGCTTTTGTTTCAATTACCGCATCATCAGTTCTCTTTTGCATGCAAATGGATTTCAGAGTTGCTTTGGAACATCTTAAGTTCCTATCACTGAGATAGACATATATGAATACTTGTAGAAGCTGTTAGGGGTCAAATATTCGTTTATACGGGTAGTTAATTCAACCAAATGGTTGAGCTGTTAGGCAGTGGGCCTGAAAAGGTATATCAAAGTGTCACAAAGTCCCTAGCACAGAAGGCTCTCTCTTTTTTTGAACAGCCACAGAAGGCTCTCTTGAACATGAGGTGACTGATTACCGTACCAATAGAACTGAATAAGGAGCACAAACACACACATAATGGAGTCCATACAACCCACTCAATGGGGGAACAACATACCTTTAGACTCGAACCAAGGACCTCAAGAAATAAAGCTCTGATATCACCCTGATGCCCAAGAAGTTATGTGCCATTATGGTTCCTTTAAAATTTTGTGGTGTTCTTACCATGATTTCCAACATGCGTTCACACTATGTTTTTCTTTCCTTTTCCTACCGGCCAAATTTCTATAGATCTTATCAGGTTGTGGGGATGTCTCTCTTGGTAGTAGACTCGTGCTCGCTGAACCCTTGAGACTGTGTACTCCATTACCAAAAGCCCACTCAATGACTGATGCATGCCATGTAAACCAATTCAATTTTGTGCTCCAATACTACTTTAAATAGGTGATCTGGGAGAAGTGTGGGATTTTAGGGATTACATGGATGACAAAGAGCTTGGATTTGGCGGCTATAATTAGGCAGCAAAAGGGCAGCAAAAGGGCGGCTATAATTACATGCGTTCACACTATGTTGGGCTGTTCTGTGTGATGTGAAGTGTGAACAGTAACTTTAGCACATTTGTGTTGCTTTGCAAGTTAGGGTGCTAGGGTTGAGCTGAGGGATGAATAGGGGACAAAATAGTCAATGAAAAAGAAGAACGTCTAGGAATCACTTTTTCCTAGATTCCTAAAGCCAAAGGCGTCTTAACAGCATCCACAACTCAGCTCTATAATAGGCATTACATAAGTTGATATAGACTATGCACTTCCTACACCAACTAGGACTAGAATTTCTAGATGTAAACTTCTAAAATCCATCTACTACTTGATGATAGCTTGACAGGTAGAAACAACCCCTGGGAGATTCCTACAGCCCGAGTACAGGAAATCTAGAATTACCAAAAAAATACCCGAGTCAAAATTTCATCAATAGAAACCAACTTCCAAAATTTTCCAACCTTTTATATCTACTTTTTCTTTAGCTCTTTATCCTGCATCAATAGGAGTAAACTAGGGTCGAACTTGGCCAACATTTTGCAATTTAAAAGAACTTGGTCCTAGAACTAATGCAAATGCTCAACCTTTTATATCTGTGATTCTGTGTGGTAATGGAGTGAAGCTTTGCATAGAACAGCTGTTGGTCTTGAAACTATGACTCCTCTACCAACTTCTCTGGCAGAAGCAGTGTCGCATGATACATTCCATCTGCTTACCCGAAAACATGCTCGGTATTTGGCATCTAAATGATGTACTCTTCCAAAAGAATTACATTCCATCTGCTTGCTATGCTTCTGTCATGCCTTCAGACACACAAAATTTTGCAAATGCCTTGCATGTTTTTCTGCTTCAGCATTTAATTCTCGATAGCATACTTTGGCTTTGTTCTCACTTCTCACCATTCCCCATAATAGCCTTCACAAAGAAAAATATTATTCTGATACATTACCTGTGGAGTCTTCAGCAGATGAGGTTAATGCGAGAATAAAAGACTTTTCTGACCGGACAACTTCCTCCTGGTCAAGACGCAATGAAAACAAGAATATGCCGACATCAAAATGCAGCTCTGTTGCCCAGCAAGAGAATGCAGTGGATGTGGACGACAAAATTCTTCAGACCCCTGTTTCCAAAATGAATTCATCCAACGAAGGAGAATATGTCATTCTTGAGACACCTCAGGAAAAGAAAAGAAAAGTACAGTTAATTGATGATTCGAGCAATGGCTTGCGAGATTTTGAGCTCAGTCCCCGGTTATCTAATTTTATCAAGGCCGGTGTGGTTCCAGAGTCTCCAATAGATTATGCAGGTTCGTATTTCTTCCCAATGATGTTTGCATTTACAAGTTAATTGTGTAAAATTAAAAACGTTTGCTAACATCTGTTCTGCCATAATGGAGTAGTAAAACACTATAAAGCTCGGAATAACTCAGATACTCCAAAATGCCACATACCACTAGCCGATATGTTGCATCAGATAGGTTTGAAGATTTCATGAGAGTCAAACTGTAAACTTAAGAAATTTTAATTGAAAAGATGTAATAGAAATTAAAAAGTTCAATAGCACATGCCCCTTAATGTTTCATCAAACTTGCAGTATGAATTGAAAGTCTCGCATTCATTGAAGTTCAACAGGAATTCACTGTTTAACTTACTTTTATATTTGGTTTTGGCATGTGTGGATTCTTGACATTTTCATCTAAATGAAACTATCTTTACTCTTGTTTTACTTTCATACATATGACAGTACTATTAGCAAATGTAAATATTTGTTTACAAAACATTGCGTCAAGGTATCGGTTCTCTACTATTGTACCTTTTCGTATATCTCCCTATCCTGTTCATATCTTCATCCCGCTTCTGTGCTTCCTAACTATAATATGATGAAAGAGTCTTTAATTTTGCAGGGACATCAAAAGGTAAAGGGGTAGGTGATTCAATGGACCCAAACTCTTGCTCACCGGCTAAGTCAAATAACAAAGAATTCCTGATGTCTTCAATTCCTGAGAAGGAAGAAAAGATGGTTTTGGATAGCAGTGCTTGTGGAAGAAATGTTCTAGCTTCTGTTACTGAAGAGATTCATACTCCTTTACTTAATAGTAAATGTGAATCCACAAGAGGAAGCATATCTGCTATTCGGATCGTTGAAGACGTCAAAACCCCTTTGGCAAATTCAACAACCAATAGTTGTAGCAAAGACTGGTGTTTGGATTCTGGAAGCAAATCCGAAAGTGTTAAACAGGAAAAAAAGTTCAAAAGATTGCGCAAATATGGAGAGCAAGGTAAACAGAGGCCTCTAGATGGAGATATTGGCCCGAACAGAAGACCAACCAGAGCTTGTGGAAGTCCATGTCCGATCCTGGTAAAGAATGACAGAGGTAACATGAAAATTATTCCTAACCATTGACCTCTCTCTCTCTCTCTCTCGTGGTTCTGTCTATTTTTCTTTGGTTACTCAATATATGTTGATTTCATTCAGGCAAGAGGAAGCCAGTAAAGGATGTCAGAGACTTCATCGAAGAAGAAGCTGAGTAGGTGTTTCTTATTTCGCACAGCATCATATGATTTTTTTTTTTTTTTTTGAACAGACATCATATGATAACTTTAGGATTATTAACATTTGCATTTCTGGGTCATGGGAATCGCTGGACACAAGTGAAGTGATGATTTATCCACTTCACCAGAGTTAACAGAAAATTTCTGAGCTGTAATTATGTTATTTGATTCATTATGGTCAGGGTATCATCAGAAGTTGAAGTATCGGATGATGAGGAAGTTGAGCCGGACACTAATTCCTATGATGATAGCTTTATTGATGACAGGATTAATCCTACACAAGCAAGTACTCAACCTGAAACCAGTGGAACTGATATGATGGCTATTTACAGGTTTTTGATGAACTTTTACATCTGTATCTTCTGTCCTCTGTTCATTTGTTTCTTGGAGTATGTGTGTGGATATATGTTTTTCCTTTCCTTGGTAATTCATATTGTTTTCTGGAAGGGGATTGCGGAGCAAGAGGAACCTGTATCATTAGTTATCAACTTATCATACTTGTAACCCCTGTGATAAACTTAACTTTGGCTATTAGAGATAGGTGTTCTGCTGCTGCTGCTGCTGCTATTCTAAGCTGAGAAGCATGGAGGATGCAACATTGACGCAGCACATTAGTTTTCCAAAAAATTAGGACACATACACTTTGGGTGGAATATTGATATCACAGCTACATAGTATAAAGTAATTCCTACAAGCCAAAACAGTATTCTACGACATGTTTGGAAGTTGGAGAGAGAGAGAGAGAGAGAGAGAGAGAGAGAGAGAGAGATTATTGTTTCCCGTTGTTTCATTTTTAAAAAAAAGGACGTTGAGGAAAGTTGGAAGAGAAGAAAATACAGTAAGAAGTAAAGACACTGTAAAGGTAATCCGGCTTGTATTTCTTCGATTTTTTCCTGTCCCCATTCGAAATTAAGAATCAAACAAGGAAGAATTTTCTCCCTATCTCTCCCTTTCCCTAACTTCCAAACAAAGCCTTAGGAATAAGAAAAGCAAATAATATCAAAATTGCGAAGATGTGATAGTTCATAATAAATTATTCAGGAATGAGTCCATGACAATTTTAAACCTATCTCAACTTTGTAGAAATGCATTGTGACCTTCTAATGTTGTCCCCAACATGTTCCAAACATGTCGTCGTCAACTGACCTCTGTGTGTTGGCCTAAAAAGGATATACTACTAGAAAAGTCCGGATAAATTTGGGCCGATGAGTATGTCTGATATGTTTCGGACACAGACATGTGAGACTGGTAGACTTGTTAGTACTTCATGCATTCTAAGGCATGTATTTGGCTCACGTGATTATAATTCGAACTGACTAATGTGTTATGGCAGGCGCTCTTTACTCACTCAATCACCGATGGAAAGAGTACCTAATGGTTGTACAGATTTTAGTCCCACCTCTGTTGCTTCCAAGACCCGGATGAGTGATAGTGGGAGCTCGTCTGGGACAGTAAACCGTTCTCTTCAAACACCTCAAACCGGGTCACAGTCTGTCGCAAGGATTTCAAATTCCTTTCTGTTGAAATCTAAGCAGATGGCTACAGAAGAGAAGCCATGCACAACAGATGGTATCCCCAGAGAAAATGAAAGCAGGATAGGGGGTCTGAAAAGGAAATTGAGCTTTTATCAAGTGGGGTCAGTTCCTGCCATAAATCTGGATCAGGAGTTCTTGTCCCACTCTGTAGCTGCTTGTAGAGAGACATCAGTGCAGGATCAAGTGCAAAAATCCCAACCAAATGGAGATATCTTTGATGATGATCAGTTTTATGAGGGTCTTGATCTTGATGCAGTGGAGGAAGAAGCTGCGAAACTACTCGGGTACAAATCAGAATTGCCAGTGAACAAAAAAGTGGTGATTCCTGATCCTAACCTGCCGCCACTTCGTGTTATGGGTTCTCCAACATTTGATCTTGGAATTTGATTATTTTAAGGATCCTAATTATTTAGAGCACCGGTGAGCTCTAATGCCCTTCAACTACCTGGACAATGTTCCTACAAAATCGTGGGTTGAGATTTATCAGGTTTGGTGCAAATCATGCTCTGTTGGGCTCACTAAGTCTGGTTAGCCATTACTTGTAAAATTAGATTTTTGGGCGCAAGCGTAGCTGTATATATCGTATAGTTGATAGTGAAGTTCTGTAAATGAAACACTGAAATCCCTTCATTTTGTTTTGAAAATTTTGTTGCTGTAAGCATCCATTGTACTTAAGTTATGAAGAAAGTCTAAATCTCACAAAGCAAGCTTCTTATATAAAGATGTTTTCAGTGCGGCTTTGATAATTTTGTAGTTCGATCCTTTCCCACCACCAAACACCCCCCCCCCCCCCCCGGGGGTAGCATGATGTTTTCCAGGTTTGTTTTCTTTGATAATTTTTGCTCTTTGTTTTGAAGAGAGAGAGAAGTCATGCCTGAAAATTGTTCATATTCTTTTTTGGGATTGTAAGGAAATGAATAAACGAAACCCATCAATAACAATCTAGGATTCACATCCAGTTTTAGTAGGTTTTCTTTTGGTTGTACATTGACTAGTGATGGTCCATAGCAGATTTTTGGTTCTATCACAAATCTTTGATCCCGTTATACTTGTTTCGAAATTGATCTTTGCTTGGCGCAGCCTTCAACATATCTTTGATTTCCTGACCAAGTCCAATCCCAAGCATCTAATCCCCGAATCAAACGAGGCCTAAAGGATATAACCAAGAACTCGTGACGCCTTGATGCCATCAAGGGAAAAAATGTTTGCATCGGAGATTTGTAGAGGAATTTAATCGGGGAAAACAAAAAACAAAGGCAAAGACAAGCGATGAAGCTTGGTCTTTGCGTTTCCCATCATTATCCCGAGCCTCGATAAATCCCTTTCCAGATTCATATTCCGAACACAAGCCACAACTCAAGGTTATGAGTAGGCAAAACACATCTATTAGAATCCTCCATCTATATCATGCTTACCTCCATCAGCAATTCACAATTTGACGCGATAATCCGCATGTTCAGGCCTCAAAACAGTCAACTAAGAAACAGGCCGTGTCATCTTCAACTTATTGACAAATTTGTGGAGGAAATATCATAAAGAAAGGAATTTGTGGAGGTTACTTATTCCCTCCTTTTCTCGTCGCTTTTCTATTTTCAAACACAAACCTGTCTACAGATACAGGATCCAAGCACAGTTGTAGCCTTCAAAGAAACAGCTAAATAGAGCACAGTGCCAGTAGTTGAAGACAAAGCATCTTGATCCACATCTCTGAAGGTTAAAAGGTCTCAAAGTTAAAACAATCACACGCGGAGAAACAAAAGTTCAACCTACACCTACCACAACAGCGTCGGATTCAGAATCTACAGGGGGGTGATTCCAAACTATGCACTCGGACATTTTTCTCCACACTAAGCTTGTGAGAGCTCATGTCCAAATGTGTTGGCGAGAGCTGGAATTGACAGAAAATCCCCAATGTATTCTAAACCTACCATATATACAGAGATGGACTTGGGATCCATAACAATGACCAGAAAATAACAGAGACACTATCCAGAGATGGACGGCATTGCTCTCCTAAAATCCAAAGATTCGAGGGGTAATCCTGGGAAATGCTTTCCATTCGGTACCCAGAACCCACCGTTGTTGGGTAGCAGTAAATTCGGTTGATTACTCTTTGCCGCTTGACCAACTTTGTGTGTTGGGTCTTCCTTCTTTTTCTTCACAAATTCAAAAAACGCAGCCACTTGGCGTGCATACCTGCAGAAAAGCAAAATTGACGGAGGGTCAATGTAGAACATAAACACCCAATTCCTTGAGAAAAAGAAACGCAATGAAATGAACCTAAAGGAAAAAAAGAAATTAAACAAGTCATGCAAAAATAGAACAAATAAAAGAAAACGATACTGAAAGAGGGAATCAGCAATCCGTGAATGCATATTGAGACCCAAATGTCTTTGCATTTACTATGCAGGTTACAGCACCAAAGATGGAACCAAATTAGAAACTAGCCTATCTTATAAACATCCTCATTCTACACTGCATTCTTCCAACAGCTTCACTATTATCCTCCCTAAAAGCCTTTGTGGACAGGTTCATAGAACTGCTCTATTGAACCTTGTAAACACCTTTTACCTAAGAAACTAAAAGAAAAAAATGAGAACATCCTACCGTTTGCAGATGAACTGCTCTACTACACCTGCGAATCCAGCAAAAAATAAAATGCTTCCACGCGATAGCAAAACTCAAAATATCCCATGGCCTCTCCAATTAACAGTTCACCACCCACCTTAGGGAGTAACATTAATAACACAAATCACTAGGTTAAATGAGATATGCCAAGTTCATGTACCATTCATGCACCACATGCAATTCGCATTTTCCAGATAAAAGTGTTTTTTCCCGTGTTAATTGGTAGTAGATAAATTACAAAAACCATGATTACATCAAACTGGACAATCATTAGTACAAGAAACTCCAACCACCAGTCAGTCAACAACCACAACATTGAAATCAAGAAGCAATTGACAAGTGAATATAAATAACCAAATCAAGAAAATGGTGCGGAACAAGTTGAAAGAGTGCAAACCAATTGGTGGATGGCTGCTTGTATAGGAGCAAAAGATAAGGGAACTGAATTTAGCTAAGTGGGACGAGCATCCCACAAGTACAGGTTAAATATATAGCTTTCATATGCTTGGAAAGATACAAGTCTTTGAAAAGTGCATGCATTATACAAAGAATGGTGCTAGATGGAGTATAAAAAGGATAAAAATCCCCCAAACATCAACAAATTAAAGAATGCATGAAAAGATCATTCAAAGCTATATAAGATCCATTCCATGCCTTCATGCTTTCCGGATTCACACATCCCCCACACCAGCAACTAAAGATGATTCATTGATGCGACATCACCAAGCCATACCAAAAAATAAGAACAAGATAACCCAACAAAAGATGGTTTCACTGACGCCCCTATGCACTTGCAATGCAACAAAGTTTTTTATGGAGTACTACGATGTGAGAGAGGTCCCTATGCTGTGGGGGAAGATAAAGGGAGGTGATTTTGGAGAGAGAGGATTGCCATTGGCACAGTGATATGGGGAGGTAGCTCTGCCGTGGCAAGGTAAGAAATATTCTGAGTGACGGCAAGAAAAGCAAAATACAGTCAACTATTACACCGTCACACAGAATATCGAGAATATAACTTACCATGTCATGGCAGAGCTACCACCCCATCTCAAGGAAAAATATTAGCATGAGTCTCATCTTTCTGAATACTGAAACCCATCACTCCAATTGCCACCGGGAAATATTGAGAAAACATGCAGGTATATTGGTTGAAAGAGTCGCAGGCACAGGTAATTGGCTAGTTATACTACATTGGAGATGTGGGTCTTGAAATAGAACCCGCATTATAATAAAGAATGAGGGGGCAAGGTTTTCCATATAACCCTTATCAGATACAATAAGCAATCAGATAAGTCAATAACATTTAACTTGCAGCTAATGTAACTCACACAACAACATTTATGACTAAAAGTACTTGTATTTGTTTTTGATGATTCAAAATAGGAATTCTTCCTCTATATAAGCGTCATGAATGGTTTCTCACACACACTACGCAAACATATAGGCATTAGCACGTTAGATCCTATGAAAGAACCACAAAAAGCCCCCAAGTGCAGCGTTTGAAACTATTTCCAGACAAGGTTCAAGCCTCACAAGGAGATTGAATAACAATCCACGTCAATAAAGTGGAAGTTTGATGACGGAGTGGAAGTTTAGTCTTAGATCTGAGTCCTCAGTCCTCCCAATGGACAATCTAAAATCGGGTAGAATGATGAAATGAAAAGATATCCTATGTTCCGTGAACCATCTTCGAAGGGGATCAATATCGGAGCCGAGGTTAGTCTTGGAAGTCGTCCCAATGGAGAATGTTGAGCCGGGATAAAAATTAAGAAACCTAAACGATATCATCTGATTAGATGAGTCCAAAGGGCATAACATAATACGATTGCAGTGGACTGTCCCAATACTATCATCTTACTGAAACTAAATAGGACAATACAGTGTAAACAAGAAGATAAATTCGGAAAACTTGAAGCAATAATTATCTTACTGCCGCTTTGCTTCAATATCTTTGCTAAAATCGATATCGGGTTCACAATCAAGAACCAAAGCAGGAACCTGCACGTAACCAAACAGGGCTAAGCAAAAACCATTATGTCAAATCCCAAAAATCAAGCAAACAATGCAAAGTATAGTACTTTTTGAATGCTCGAATGCATGTGATCACCCTCCAAATAAAACACACGGTCCCTTATATCAGCATGTAAAGAGCAGTCCATGTGGTGGGGCAGCTTACTGACAGACAATACCCCATGTGGTTGGGCAGCATGTAAAGTTGGCTCCTCCCTTTTGGAAGGAAGAAGCCAACTTTCATGCTTTTCATGCAAGTCACGAAGATAGTCCAGAGTAACTCCGCCTTCTTCTGCTCTCTTGCGTAGCAGCATCCGCTTGTGGCAAGTATCAGGGCTTGCTCTAAGATAGACAAAGGCATCGGGAACAAGGCCAGGCAAACTTGACACAAATGGATCAAACCATGAGTCATAAATACTGATCTCCATCTCATTCATCCACTTAGCTTCATGAACAGCTCGCACAAAGACCTTTAATCAAGTACAAGAAAAATACATCAGCCATGAAACTATCATCAGCGTTTTTCTCCTCTTAAAGTGGATTAAAAATATGGGGAAAAGGCAAGGCTCCCAGATTTTAGTCAATCAGTCGCACTCCGGATCCAAAAAACCAAATCCTCCTATCTTGGAAAAATGGAAACTAAGGATTCCCACATTTTAGTCAGTAAGTTACAGTCGGGGTCATTAAAACAAATCAACAACATTATGAAGTGAGATGCGTACCATCCTATCGGTGAAAACACTCCTCTCCATCAACCTGAGGGGCTTAATTCCGCCAGATGACTCCATCTCCTGCATGACTCTAGTAACAAACACATAGTTTTGGAAGGTATATGCATACCTTTGCGGCTCAGCATAGAACGCATCTAGTACATTAAAGTGATCCGGTCCAACATCCTGCCATTTGTTAATAGGCTCCGGAACAATTTCAACAAGATCTTGCAGCTCAAGTGTTTCATTAGCTATTCTCTGCAGGAATGTTGTCTTTCCAACACTGATATTTCCTTCAACGCAGAAAGTGAGTCTCTTCTTAGGGGTTGGCTGCATATCAGGCTTCGAACTCTCCTTTAACTCTTCATCTACACTCTGTTTGATAAAAGTAGTTATACTCTCAGCATGGTTTCTATGAGTAATGCCCACTGAACTCCGCAGAAAGTCAACCATCTTCTGACTAGACTTCCCAAAAAACTGCAAGAGACCAAAGAAAACATTTTCATTTTGGAATGCTAGAGGTTCACCTTAACATAATAAATATTTATGCAAATTTAATTCACGTTGACAAATAAGCTTGCTATCAGGTGACAGTGCTGTCAAGTTCCCACACTCATGACTAGCAGCAACTGGTTGGAGAATTGGATTTCGAAATCTTCTGCCAAGTTGGATTTCAATATCTGCAATATCACTGAATCCTGATACATATCGTGTACCATTCTATCGCTTAAACTTGTATGTTGTGCATATCACGTAGGATGGTACATTGTAAGACACCTTCGTTTGTGAGTATATAGGTACAAAAGAAACAAGGTGTCCACAACAAACGTATACACATACGCAATAGTGTAATAACAAACAATTTGAAGTTTTGAACATCGACAAGAGAGAATTCTGACTCTAAGACACAAGCATAGCCACTTTCCACCACAGGGACAAATAAAGACGGCAAGGGGGTGGGTCTCACTTGACAATGTGACTAGTTGGGCCTCACTTAACAAGGGATCTAGTCAATCGTAGTGTTCTCAATAAATTTTGAACTACTTATGTAAAAGAATAAAAATATTGTTCAATGTAACCCACATGGCTCAAAATAGTTATATTTCTTGTTGTTGAATAAAATGCAAACTAAATACCTCACTAGTATAGATGCATGGTGTCCTGGAATATTACGTAGGGGTCAGGACCCTGACTCTATCTCCACCCCCATAAGAGACTTTGCATATGAGGGTAAAACATATTAACAAGAAACCTGACTCCTCAGCCACAAAAAATATACTCACAGGAAACGATATATTTTTCACATACTGAGAAACAAAAAAATCAATGAATAGCAGAGCTGCAGAATATATGACCCATTGCAAAATAACAATTTTATTGTTATTTTAGAAATCCAGGCCTACTAGCTTGTTCTTAGATATGCTTGGTTTCAGGTATCAACCAAAGACATTATGCTGGACTTGTTTAAATACAAGTACTCCCGAGAAAATTGGTTACATGGTTTGTGCCTTTGCGGTTGTAAAACAAGTCTTTCAGTTCAAGTATTGGGTCCCAACCCCACTACAAAGGTCTAGAACACGTTGATCCTACACGCACTAAGCCACTGCAATAGCATTTTTCTTTCGGTTGAAAACTTAAAAAACCCACAGACGCTTTTGCGTGCTTTTATGAACTGCCTGTCCGTGCCGACTGAATCAAATCCATGAGATCAGTTTGATAACAAAGGGAGTAGTTTTTTTCGGAAAGTTTATTGGAAATTTAGTCTCATTGCATGGGGTTTCAACAACATGATTTCATAAGGGTTCATGAGTTGAATCATGGAGATTGGACAATGCTAATTGCCTAAGAGATCTATATGTCAAGGAAAAGCTAGATATTTAAGCGTGATGTGCCTTAAATCAGAATATGGACAGACATCATATGAGATACTACACTACAAGACTAAGTTACCCAACTATACACAGCATCAGATGTATTTTCCTTTCATAATGTCTCATGAAAATAGTGCGATGGGTTTTTGAGAACACTGGAAATGACGCCCCTTTGTTGAGAGCAGATTTGTTGAGATGACAGCTCGGATAAATAACTAAAATTTCATTTCTAACAAGTTACATTGAGACAATACGAAAACATTCACAAGATATGGATCAAGAAGAGAAGTCATGTGACCAGAAAACACAAATAAGGTAAGATTTCGACCCAGAAACACATCATAGAATCATGAAGTAACTAAGAGAAGGCTAAAGGGAAATTTACAATGTCTTTGTTGTTAACTGAATTCACATCAGCTTCCCCTATCCTCATAAAAGAAAATAAATCAGCTAAATAGTATATACGATATAGCATGTGACATCATCCTCTTATGCAGAAGTCCACAAAAACATCCTGAAAAAACACCACCTTCCAGTCACCAGAACGAACCTATGGGTGATTTGCTTGCTCTATGATTCAAATAAAAAAAAATTATATGTTTAATAAATCAAAGGTCTAATAGATCACCGCCTAAGTAGGATCGATAAACTAGCCGAACAAGTCAAGCAGGTGGTTGATCAAGCTTTGTTAGAAATTTAGCGAGCTTCAAAATTATATTCCAGCTTAGCTTGATTATAAGACAAGCTGAAGTAAAACAAGCTTTGATCGAGCCGAACACGAGCCTATCTCGAGTGGCTTGAACTTTCTATACTTCATAAGCTGAACAAGCAGAGTAGTAGCTTGTTCAAACTTGGTTTGAAACTTTAACGAGTTTCAAAGAATGTTTGTTTATGTAACCAACCGATCTTAAACAAGTTTTTTTAATGAGTGAACTCGAGCTCAAAGTCGAGTAGCTTGATTCCTTTAGCATCCCTACACCTATGTACTCTAAATATGCAGTCACAAGTAATCCAACCAAAGAAACACGAATTAGACACAACACCACTCAAAACTAGCAGAAACTTCAATAGAACACAACAGAGAGAGAGTCCAAAAGGCGAATATATATACACCTTGTCTTTGTAGAGTTGTTTGAGCTCAGTAACACCAGAAAACCCCTTCTCCACAAGCTTCCTCGAATTCCTCGGCCCCACGCCCGGAATCCCCAACAAATCAGGGTTTCCCACCACAGAAGTACCCCTCTGCCTCTTATCCATCCTCAACACCGGCTTCACCTCCGAACCCCTTTCCACTGATAACTCAACCTTCTCCTTTCCATTCTCGATTTCTCCCTCCAAAGCCTTCAAACCCTCACCGGAGTGGACCGCGGCGGCAACCTTTAAACTCTTATCCGAAGCAGTGTGGAACCAAGCCCTAAAGGGAACGCTACTGGGGGTTTTGGTGCACAGAAAGGTTGTAGGGCTTTTGACGGCGGCGGGTGGGTGGAGGTGGAGGAAGGGGGGTGCGGGCATGGTGAGGTGGTAATAAACCCTAGAGAGAGAGGGCTTGGTGGTGTTCCTAATGTCGGCAAACCCTAGGGAGAGGTTTTTAGTGTTGTGGTGGCTGTTGGGGTTAAACCCTAGAGAGAGAGAGGCGGTCGTGGCGGGGGTGTTAGAGAGAGAGCGGCGAATGGGGGGTGAAGGTATTTGACGCAGCAGCTTCTGCATCTTCTCTGAGCATTGCCAATACAGCCAAGAAAAGGTACGCTGATATAGAGACAGTGTGAGTGTATATCGGTATATGTGTAGAGAGAGAGAGAGAGAGAGAGAGAGAGGGCGGGAAGGTTTTTGGTGCCTGTTGGGTATTTCACTTTCCACAGTTGTAAATTTTGCGAAAAGTGGTTTTCTAGGGTTTGCTTGTGAGTATTTGTGTATTATGAAAGTGTTTGTAACTGTAGAAGAGTTGATTATCAAAATATTTTTCTATCAAATAGACACCGGCAATATCTCGGTACGACTTGGCGTGTAACTAGTCATGAGACCTGGTCGTGACACCACCAATATCTTGGTACGACTTGGCGTGTAACTAGTCATGAGGCCTGGTCATGACACCACCAATATCTCGGTACGACTTGGCGTGTAATTAGTCATGAGACCTATGTAATTAGTCATGGGCTAGCTCCAACTTGCTTGATGAGAAGGGTTTTTTTTTTTTTTAAATTTTTGATGGTCTTACGGTCGTTGTGACATGGTGCTCAGTATCACTCAACACCGAAGATTTCTGTAGGATACATCACTAAATGATTTTTTATATGGACCGCTACAAAAGCATGTGGTATAGAGGAGTGTTGGAGGCTACTTTTTTATTTTATATTCACCACTTACATGAATTCGACAAAAATATGTGATATAGACGAGTGTTGGGGGATGACTTGACGGTGTGACAGAACCAGTAAATAATTACTCTTTGCTCTCGCATGCCTCATAGCGTTGTATGTTAGCCATTAACGAATAACTTGCCCAACGGTTTGTATTCCACGTCAATTCGACTCAAAATTCCTATATTATCCTTTAGTACTTGTTTACTACTACTAGTAACATACTGTACTACGGAGTACAGTATGTTATCAACTAGACCTGGGTAACAGGTCGTGTCGGATCGTGTTTGTGTCGTGTTAGTCAGGTTCATGTCACAAACTATTCAACTCGAACCCGACCCATTTAGAATTCGTGTTTCTCGAGTTGTGTCATTTTCGTGTTTCGTGTCAGAAATGCTCAACACTAACCCGTTAACTTCGTGTCCGGTTCGTGTCGTGTTAACGTGTCTGTTGCCCAACTCTATATAGAATTGCAGATATACCATATATTATATATATATGTTCGTGTTAATGGGTGACACAGATTAGTAATCGTGTTAGTCGTGTGTTCGTGTCTCACGTGTTCAATCCGAACCCGACCCATTTAGAATTCGTGTTCTCGAGTCGTGTCATTTTCCTGTTTCGTGTTAGAAATGTTCAACCCTAACCCACTAACTTCGTGTCCGGTTCGTATCGTGTTATCATGTTTCGTGTCCATTGCCCAGCTCTATTATCAACCATCAAATTATCTTCGTAATTTGAGCTCACGCGTCGGATTTTCCACTTTCGTCTGACTATTGACACAACAAAATTGTGCACAGATCGTGCACAAATTGTTGTGGGATTCATTACGGATCTTATACAAATGATCCAAGCCATTATGTTTAAAATATTTTTTCAAGGGTTTTCGCGAAAAACTAATTCAATTTGATATCTATAAAACTTTTCTTTCAGGTTTTTGGATCATAAAAAGTTAGACGATTAGATCAAGTACTTATAGGTATCAGATTGAGCTAATTTTTCGCGTGGGGCCATTGAAAAAATATTTTAAACATAATGAACGGCTTAGATCATTTGTGTGAGACCCGTTATGGGCCCCACTACGCAATCTGTGCACGATCTGTGCACAGTTTTGCTGTGTCCACAGACTTTGAGTTTCAGAAGGGCTTCGAAAACAGAAATGATAGAGGTACAGATTTTTTATCTGTACCATCATGTATAGATCAATTTTGGGCCCGTTTTGGGTCCCAAAAAAATAATCCGATTTGCTCATTTTGTTTAAAATACTTTATTTAGGGTCCATGCAAAAAATTAGCTAAACCGGATATTGTTATGGGTGTTTGCGATACATCCAACTTTGCTTCAGAATTCTAGCATGAATTTTGGGACAAAGTTGAATGCATCGTAAACGCCACTACCGATATCCGATTTAGCTTATTTTTTGCAGGGACCTTGAACAAAATACTTTAAACAAAATGAGCGGCTTGGATTATTTTTTTGGGACCCAAAACGGGCCCAAAACTGGTTTGTACGCGGGGTATGTATTAGTATATCTGTACCTATAGCATCTCTCCTTCGAAAACTGTCATTGCTATTTGTTAACATCACTCATCTTCTTGTTTTTATCAGATAAATTTATTAAAACACCCTTACACTTTATGATACCAAATAAAGTAATAAAAACAAGAAGGGAAGTAGCATTAACAAATAGGGAAGTGGCAAAATCAGCTGCATTTGGAAATTATACATCTTTTCGTTTTGTATATCATTTACCCCTCTTCTCCTTCTTTCTATTCTCACTCTAAAAAAAATGATTTTACTTGGCTCCCAAATAATTCTTAGTTCAGTTTCTTTTCACAAACATTTATGTTGTGTTTGGATGACAACTTTAAAAATTTTGAAAAGAATTTTGGAGTAATGATGGAGTGAGAAAGTATGGTAATAATTGGAGATAAGAGTAATGAGTGGAGAGATGTAGAGAGAAAAATGAAAGTAATGATTGGAGATAATGAGAGTAATGATAAGAAGTAGGAGTAATGAGTATTTTTTGAATTGGGAATTTTTTTTCAAGTTATAATCCAAACAAGGCATTAAAGTGTTAGATATAGTTTCAATTATAGTATTTATTTTCATTAACTCGAGAATCTAATTTGTCTCTTTACTCACCACCATCTTCTATTCTTAGCCATCATCCTAACCCTTCGTCGCTGATTCACCACCATGCCAATTACCTACAACTATTTATTTTTATTTTTATTCGAGTAGCTTAATGGATTGAAATCATCATTGTTCTGGTACATTATGATTTGATATTTTACGCGTCACTAAATTAATTATTCTTAAAAATAGTTGAGTATATAATAATGTAGACAAAGTTAATAAAAGTTTAAATAAGACAAACGAGTGAAACTACTGTCATTTCCAAACTTTTTATTTTTGTCATAATTTTACACCTTTTAGAATCCTCACATCGAGCAAAGTCGCATACCCAATTTATTTGTTTTGATAAATGAGTGGCTAATAGTATAGTAGCTACAAGAATAAAAATGTGTCTAAATCATGGGGCCTAATTTTGTACATAAGCTATCAAATCTACCACAATATAGTCAAATAATCTGAAATTTGGGGTGAGGCCCCTTTGCACTAACTGCATGTGTGCTACATATGGTATGTGGGACTTGTTAACGTCTGACTTAAAAGACACTTCGAATGTGTTCCACAAACTAAAATAAATACTTATTTTTTAAATTAAAGGTGATGTATTATGATAGAATGACCTGTCTCGTAAAGTGAAAACTAAATACATAAAAAATAAGAACCTTAACGGAACGGGGCCGTCGTGGCCATCTCCGGAGTTTTTTCAAGTTCTACTCAAATGTGGGTAAAAAAAAGAAGTAAAAGCTCTATTTAGTACTTTCTACTTCAATGAGAATCTTAACTCAAATTTTGTTTCAAATAATTTTGAAGCAAAATTATTGTATTCTTCCCGTCATTCATCATTCCCAAAATCCTCCCTATCCCATCTCGACCATCCAAGAATCCCCTTCACCACCAATACCATGAACTGCATTTCCAGTAATTTCAAATTTACCCCTAAATTATAGAAGTCATGACAAATTTGATCCCCAAAATTGTATACATTCCTTTTATTTCACTTACGTCCCCTAGTATCTTTGTCAAGTTTCTAAAAAGAGTCTCTTAACTTAACGGTTTTACATAAAGACCCCTTATGGCATTACCTATACATATAGTCCAGCACATTTCATGTTTTAAGTTCATTTCAGTTTTATTATTTGTTGTTCAGTATATGTAAAAGATAGACAATTTTAAGACCATGTTTAATGGTGCCCCCGCCGAACAAGATTTTTGGCTATGCCACTAGCTAAATCCATCCATCAATAGAAACAAAATAAAATATGGTTAATTTCTGAGTGCAATATAGTTGATTCGTCAAGTAAGAATATGCCAATAGGTAAGGGTCGTAAACAAATGTGTTAAGGTCACCTACCAACAGAAACGAAAATAATGTACGGGTAATTTCTCAGTGGAATAGTTAATTGGTCGAGTGAGATCCTGCAAGCAGGTAATTAAGGGTCTTTACTCACTCAAACTTGCAGATTTGACTTTCATAGCCAGAAAAAAGACATTGGGGCCACTGAAAAGTCTAATGGGTCATTTACTGAAATGTCTAAAATTAATTGAGATGCACACAAATAGTTGACACGTGTAATTAAAAAAATGATTTGTACAACAAAAAGGGCATTTTAACACACTGTTGTCCTTCACAGTTACCATTCAGATTTTATTCATGTCTTATTTTACCTCCAAAATTTCAAATCTTCGAAATTGCATTCTGCAAAGCTGTTTAATGAAATCCATATTTTGTACCTCTCTGCGCTCCGAGAAGATTTTCAGTGCCGAGCGGGTACCATGTGGTGCCGCTCAGCGAATCCGGGTTGTCCATTTCGGTTTTGGACGGTTCGGATTTGGAGAGAGAAATAGGAGAGAGAGTGTTAAGGTGAGAGGAGAGAGAAGTAGTTCAATCCGGGCCGTCCAATACACTTTTGGACGGCTCGGATGTGTTGCTTGGGCACCACGTCAGCCGGGTGATGTGGTACCCACCCAGCACCGAAAAATTTCTCCCGGGCTATGGTCCTTAAAGTGGCCTGAAGCGTCTAGTTTCACTTATTCGCAGGCTCTAATTGTAACCGTTCGTTTTTTAGAGTTCATCTAGTTCATTTTCCGTGTCAAAATTCAAGGCGACCTGGGAATAAGTAAACTGCACAAGCCTAAGGAAGCATATCTGCAAGTGGAGCCCTCCCTAATTCCTGACTTCCAATTCCCAGCCACATAAACAAGAGACAATGAAAGTAAACCTATCTCTTCCAATGACCAACTTCTAAAATCAGGCCATCTTTTTTTTTGGCTTTTATAACTCTTCCCATGGCTTCCACAGCTACTTCTCCAGCTTCATATTCTCTCCTTCTAAGGCCCAAAAACAGAGGCAGTCACCAGAGGGAAGAGCACCTGTTATGGACAAGAAAGGTGGTTGGGCAGTTACCCAGAAGAAAAATCAGGCATAGTTTGAGAGTTTTCGCGGCGGCGCAGGAATCGGAAAGGCGGCAGAAGGCCCCGCCCCCGAGGCCGGGATATGATACGAGGATTCACTGGGAGAATGATGAGGATGGGTGGATTGGAGGAGGCAATAATAGCGAGTCGAAATCAACACAAGAAGAGAGCCATGATGACAACCTCATGAGTGAGAGGTTTTCGGAATTGCTCAACAGTTCTTCTGATTCTCATTATCAGTGAGTCTCCATCTCTCTTCATATTTGGTATTGAGCTGATTATTTTTGTATTGAATTGTCTTCTTGCACGGATTATTCGAAAACGTGGATGATCGTTGAAGTAGGACTAACACAAGTCCATATATACTAGCAATGGAATAGTAGCCCATCGGTAGACATCATGTACTCCCATGCATTTGACCGGGCTTGAAACCTCACTAACTCCTCTTTTCACGAGTTTCAAACACAATGAAGATATCTTGGTATGGCAGGCAATAGAAAGTAGAATAGGTGCAGACATGTGTTTAGGTGTTAGATTTATATAATGCCAATCTTAAGAACACAGGGATACGCCAAAATATTCAATATTTTCCGTATAGTTCTTTGATTTTTCGGATAAATAGTGATTCAAAGTGTCTTAGACTATTCATGCTTAACATTTGAATTTTTTCGCATTCATGGTAGTATGCTTGCTAGATAAATGTCCCTTTAGAGATGTTGGACACGGATTTCTTACCCTCATCCGAGTATCTAGTGTCCGGCATGTGTATTTTGATTTTTTAGAGGATCCATGTAACATTCTTCACTAAAATGGGTCAGCATCTATGTTGTATGTATCCCTGATTTTTGGGGTAAGCTCCCGTGTTGACACAACACGGCTAGATGTGGGATACACACCGAATTCGCCCAAAAAAATCCAGACACACCAGAAGAAAAGAGGGAGAGTCGTACCAAAGAGGCGAGTGCCTTCCGGCGACTGCTGAACCGGTGTTCCCCTAGAATGTTTCGCAGAAACTATTAACCAAAATCGAGGGTTTTATCTAATTACTGCCCATTTTTATGAGGTTGTGGAGTGGCTAACTGCATCCGATTCACGTACCCCTGTCCGTGTAACGTAGGTCAGCACCATATTTGAAGCAAAAAAGTTAGTTTCTTGCATACTTAATTACCATATATGTTTTCTTTTGCTTGGTATTTTTCAAGCTAACCAAACTAGAACTAATAATCTCTCTTTAGGGCGGCTCCACTATATCCCGAAGAACCCACTGGGTATAAAAAAATGCACTAAAAAAATGTAATTCTTCACGTATAATTTGATTTTTCTTTCATTATTGTTGACACCGAGTCATTCATATGTAGCCAAAGTAATGAAAAATTCACTAAAATTTGTGTGTAACTAGATAATATAGTCAACAAAACTACCCAATAAATTTTCAACCAAAAGAAATTTGTTTATTTTTCCATAGAGCATTGTATACAAAAAATTTCTTTATACGTTTTTGTCACCGCTGAGCTAAAATCCTCGAGCTGCCCCCGATCTCTCTTCTCATTTCCATTTCCACCAAACCCAGAAACCAAACTGCACTAGATAGTGTCAGCGTTAAAACAGTTTTTGGTATAACTGAACAGGTTCTTGGGGGTTTCAGCAGAAGCAGACTTGGAAGAAATAAAAGCGGCCTATAGGCGATTATCAAAGGAGTACCATCCGGACACAACCTCGCTTCCGCTGAAATCAGCTTCGGAGAAGTTCATGAAACTGAGGGAGATTTACGACGTGCTGAGCGACGGAGAGAAACGCGGCTTCTACGATTGGACGCTGGCTCAGGAGGCGGCCAGCCGGGAAGCTGAGAAGATGAGAGTGAAGCTGGAGGATCCTTACATGAAGGAGGTGGCGAATGCTGTACCTATGCCGGAAGTGGTGGATAGGCTTGATGGGAAGAACCTGGACCTTAGTGATCAAGCACTCTCTGCTCTCACCTTCGACGTCGTGATTATACTGTTTGCTATTTGTTCTATCGTCTATGTACTCGTCTTCAAAGACCCATATTATTACTAGCTAGTTAGCTTCTTGGATGGCATTCAAAGGGCTAAGAAACTTGTGTAGTTACTGAAGATATGGATTGTAAAGGGAAATCTCCTTTTGGATGGGAAAGGAAAACAAGAACATATATGGATACTGATTTTCGCGCTCCAAGGTTTACTGCAGGCGCTCCACCTTTTTGTTTTTACACTGTGATGTAGCAACATCACAGTGTAAAAACAAAAAAGGTGGAGCGCCTGCAGTAAACCTTGGAGCGCGAAAATAAGTGGCCATAGTAAATTGGTGGTAGTTGTATGTGTACTCATATAAGTTGGATCAAAGGGACTTTTATCTCTCCCTTTTAGATTGTTATTGTTCAGAAGCCTAATGCTGCTGTGATGATTAACTCGAACTACACTCCTTCGTCGTACCCTACGAAGCACAAATACTGTCAAGAAGAGACGTATGTGTGTATCCACGTCGGGTATTGACATTCCTTGGATACGAAGAAGGAGATGGTACTTTTCAGACACTATGTGTCATCTATCGAAACTTTTATTTTTGTACAGACTGTGTTCGATATCTGCAGCACTTATCCTTGAGCTAGAGTTAAAACAAAAAGATGATGCACTCCACGTTCTAAACACGCCTGTTAGATTCGTAGTATTAATTTGGAATGTGTCAGTTGCTTTTCATCTACGAGTCTATGATCTTCTACTTAGATCATTTTGAACTGTGCCTTCGGCATAGTTTCTCCGTGTCTGTATGCAATATCAGAGGAAATTTCGTGTTCTAATCAGATTTGGCTGAAAAGCATATACAGTCAAAGAAGTTCCTTTCTGGTTTCGGCGTGGTTATGATCTCCGGTCTCCTCTGCTGATTCGATACTATAGCAGAGGGTACTACTTTTTGGCTATCCATAAGCTTCTTGCCATCATAAACAATTGCAACCTCACAATAATCTGGTGCTTTCTTCTGAACAAATTCTCCCTTTCCTAGCCCCTTGATCAGTCGTCTAGAACAGAAAAAATGTCAACAAAGAAAAAGTTTAACATCCTCTTGAAAAAACAGTTCTTGTGTTTAAATTCGAAATGGAAAGTCTTCAGTTTTCAAAGTTTTGTCAATAGGTGATAACTTGATAAATAGAAAACTGCAGAATCCCTTTGTATTTGATCTTTAGAGATTTTGAGTTCAACTTCGTCCCTTTTGATCTTAAAGGCAGCCGAGACATACAATTAGCCATAGCACATAAAAGTGCACTAAATGTACCCAGAGCAAGTTCATACGTTGGTGTCAAAATGATTTTGCCAAAGTTATTTTCTTGACATGCATGTTAATATATAGGCAAAAATTGGCAATGTTTGTTGCACCCGTGGGTCTAATGTGGCACACTTTTTGTTTTTTCCCGTTGAAGGATGAGAAGAGGGAGAGAAATTAGTTGGGTCAGGTGAGGTGGCAAGGTTTGACACAAAACTTGCCAAATTTGGTACTAAAAATGGCTTTGCCGAAACTCAACAGCAAGTTTAAGTACCCAATAGAGAGTCTTTTGTTATTTTCTTCAAAAATATTGCAGAGAGCAACAGTAACAAGAGATTCGACATGCCGGTGAACTTGCTCTAACATGTGTTTCAGCCCTATCTCATGCAATTAAGCACATTTTCGTGCTGTTTTTTTTGCACAGAACATTGACACAAGTGACCCTGTAGAGACTAGAAGCATCTCCATTTGACTTTTTAAAATTGGATGTGTTATACAACAAAAAGTAATAAAAGTGGGATCCAATTTTATTAGTTAAAGAAGGAAGCATGGTCCATTTATATAGTTTAGATGTGTGTTAAAGTAGAAGAGGTTCCACTTTTACATGTGCCTGTGTCTCTCTCCTCTTTCTATCTTCATAACCACAAAGCCACATATATAAGGGCTTACCAAAAGACACTAATTAAAGTCACGTATAAAGAACCAAATGGAACACAAAAGTTTAAAATTTCAAGTTAACACAACAGAGTCTGAAAATGTGCTGAAGTGTCAAATGGAGATGCTCTAAGGACCCAACATGACGTCGTCACGTTTTCGTGTCTTGTTTTTTTTGCACCTAATGTCTTTGTGTCTGGTATTTGCGCACATTCGACGGCGGAAATTGATAAGTACCATTCAAGCTGCAGCAACTGTACTGGTAAAGAAGTGGATGTTACCTAGAGGCAGGTGGGCGTTTGGTTCCCATGACTAGGTAAGTGATGTTAAGGACAGGGATGAGATCAAGAATTGCTTTGGCTGTTGAATTGCTCTCCAAAAGCATTGTATCCACAGTCACCTAACAATTCAAATTCAAGTATAGAAAATCCTTAGGCTTAAAATGTGACAATGACACATCGAAATTCATACAGACGGGTACCTTGGCATCAGTGCACAGTTGAATGTACTTCTGCAATACGTTCCTCTGCCTATTGTTCTCTTTGTTGACATAGAATCGGACCTGTTCTGGGGTCAATTGACTTCTCGATAGCCTTCCAACTATAGAAATCAATCGATAAAAATTGCAAGGAATGCCATTAGAGAGGAGATGTTTCCGCAGTCGACTGTTTGCTAAACCTACTGATGATTAGTAATAAATTTGTCTTTTTGTCTTTAATCTTGAATTGCATCCCATTTGTAAAACCTATCCATATATGTTTTCCTTTTCCCATTTTTTCATCCAAGGAAGTCCTAGAACAAGGCATTGAGCCACAACACAATTGCGTATGTTAGATTTGTGAAGCTTGATTCAGTCTGGTTTATCACTCCATGAGTCAAGCAAGGGTATTACGGTAATTGGGATGTAAAAAACTCTAGGCCACATAAAAAACTGGTGTAATTCGTGTATCTCTTAGTCGTGCTTTCTTTGCGTGTTTTTTGCTTCATTATTATTCGTGTGATTGTATGTGCGGTTTTCCATCGAATCCACACCAGCCTAGCCTTTCTATTGCTCAAGAATCACCTTCCCACATTGATTTTGACCGGAAAGGGTGTGCATGATAACAGCTCTACCATGTTATATATATGAAACCACAAATGGAAAATAATAATGCCAGAACTGTTTTTGTGAATGCCAAAAATTTTCGTGCGAAAACAAAAACAGTTTTCACGTCAGCATCACCCAACACGGTAAGATGCCAACATCAAATCAATTAGTCTTACCAGGAGTGGAGATGTAGGTGACTGGAGGGAAAACATGGACAAGGAAAACTGTAGCTCCAGGGGAGGTAGCATGATCAAGAGCCCATTTCACCACATCCAAATCATTTTTTCCAACAGCAACATAAACATCATTCATGCCACAATCTCTGCTGCTTATACTCACACTCTTGCTACCTTCTCCAATCTCCTCAATCTCCGGTGACATCACTCGCCAATTATGCTCTTCATCCGGCCTTGCATTCCCTCCTTCCATGCCTATCCCACTCTCTCTTCTCTCCCTCTCCCTCTCCCCCTCTCTCTTTCCCCTTCCAAACGAATGAAAATGGTAATAGAGTAGTACAAGGGGAAGGGACAAGGATATGAACAAGATGTCTAAGTGGGGAGTTGGGAATTGGCAGTTTTATTTGTTTTTTGATAACTCAGGCTGTCCGGGCCTAACCTCTGGGGGACCCAATTTTGCTGTCCATGAGCAGAGAGTAAAACTAAAGACGGGACAAAATCATGTATGAACTAGTCCATAAGAGTTGATAGCACTTCGAAGCTGAGACCTTAGAAGGAAGCAAGCTCCTAAGTCCCACCCTAAGTCCCACGCTTTGACCACTGAGAATTTGTAGTTTATAACTAAAGAGTCGTTGCTATCAAAGATATTACTAAAAGAAAATGGAAGAGAAAAAAAAAAGGGGAAAGATTCTCTTTGGTCAAGATTTGCAGGCTTCTTGGTATGTGATCATGTTCACAGGCCACTGGAGACTTTGGTGCATTAAAGATGATCTTTGCTTTCTTTTTCTCCCAAAAAAATGCATGTTATCTGGTACATAGCCATTTTGATTGACTTTCCACAATTCAGATAGGGTTAAATTGGCTAATAGCATCTGCTGCATATATGATTTATATCCTCCTCACAAGAGAGAGAGAGAAATCAATAAGTTAGGTTTGTGCACATGGCAAGTTTGGGTAGACCGAATCTGTTGTTGGACTGTATAGAAGAATCCAAATGACACATTGATTGTATACAGTATACCATCTCAGATTTCTATGAATTTTGAGCTAAAAAATTGTATAGATCGATCGAATTGGGGTCAGTAAAATCTTGTACATTTAGAGCCTGTTTGTTTGACCGGATATGAGTATCAGTTGGAACTTTATATCCAACGTAACCAAATATCTGGTATTTGATTCAAAAATATTTATGACCCTGGATATGTACGCACGACTGTTGCGATTATAAATCATTAAATCCCTTCACTATTAGTTCCATGAAATAATCAGCTCTATCTTGCCCATTTTTCTCCTCATGTGAGCATGTCAAGGGGAAAAGGTCGTCAAAGTGGTGAAAAGGATGGTGCTGTGCAGGGATGCACAACACCGTGTTGTGCACTATTCGAGCCGTCCGTTCGGCAATCCAATAGTCCAGATTTTATCTCGGCAATGAACAGTTCGGATTGCCGAACGGACATTGATGAAATCTGAACCATTGGATTGACGAACGGACGGCTCGGATGGTGCACAGCACGGTGCTCCGCACCCCTGCACAGCACCATCCCCGTTCCGAAAACAATGGCTAGATTGTAATTTTAAGTTTGGGTTGGTACCACCCACCTTTCTGAATTACCACCACAGCTAGGAGTCTGTTTTCTCAAGTGAACTTCATTCTCTGTTGATTATCACCATAGGTGTCTGTTTCATTTGCCAAAACTTTTGGTGGACTAATAAGAGCCACTTTTCACAGGAACCACTCAAATTTAGTTTTTCATCCAATATTAGGTGTTCAAATTCATATGATCTCGGCGAGATCCCAAATGTTATTAAGTGATCACCTGACTATATTTTTAACTGAACACCTTTGGTGTCTATAAAAAAAAAAAAAAATCCTGAACACCTTTGGCTGAAGGCACCGTAGAGCCGCCAGTGCAACTTTGCCTAGATGTGTTGGTGGTGAAACGCAAATGGCCATATTTTAGTATGCAAAACTCCCTTCCATTAGCCTGCAAGTTCATTGTGGTTTGTAGGGAATGCTCGATCCATTTGCCTTAGTGCCAAGACTGGACCATAGTGCTCCATAAGGCAACTTGTTCTTTTTCATCCCCCTTGCTGATTTGGGGACCCCCTAACGCGTATCTTCATTTCCATCATTCCAATAGTTCCAAGTACGGATATACCTTCTCTGTAAAGCAGGCGGTGGGGTACCGCAACCGACAAGTGCTTGAAGTACCATGGAAGTACTACGCAAACCAATGCATCCATGTTAAGACACATCTGGGCTATTAGCAAAAAGGCTGATACCCTTTGGGTGCAGTGGATTCATACTTACTTTCATGATTAAAAGTCACGTATTGCTTTTGGAATATGGCGACTTTGCGAAAGATCTTCAAGTTAAGACCTCTAGCTCAGTCCATTATTAAATCTGTTATTGGTAAAGGAGAGTCAACTTTCCTTCGGCTGGATAATTGGCACCCCCTGGGGCCCCTTTATCTTGTGTTTGGTGATAGAATTAGGTTTTCAATATGGGAAGGAATTTGCATGCTAGAGTCAGCTCAGTGATTAGAGATAGAGAGTGGAGCTGGCCCAGAAGTAGGAGTTGGGTAACTCAGGAAATTTTGCAAGCTACGCCTGCTTCCTTTATCCCTTTGCCTGAAAGGGATGATAGAGTTATTTGGTCAGCTTCTCCTTCGGGGGAATACTCATCGAAATCTGCTTGGCTAGCTATAGAAAGAAGAGCATCCTGTTGGAAACTGACATAGAACCTTGTGCATGTGAACTGATTAACTTTTGAATCTGAAAAATTCGTGGAGCATTGCCTTGTGAGAAACGATCGTGGAAATCGCCCCAAATTTCTTGTGCCGTCTCAGCGTACACAATGCCGTCCGCTAAATCTGCTTCGACGGAGTTGAGAAGCCATGAGAGAACCATTTTGTCACAGCGCTCCCATAGTGCATAATCGACAGGTTTCTTGGCTGGGTCCGGAGCTTTGATCGCACCATTAACAAAACCAATTTTGTTTTTGGCAGTGAGTGCAATCACCATGGAGCGTCTCCATGTTGCAAAATTGTTGCCGTCAAGACGTTTCGTGACTAGTAAAAGGTCCGGATGATCTGACGGATGAATAAAGAAAGGACTAGAGGATTCAACCATGGAGTCCTTGTTCTGGCTCTCGCCCATCTTGAGTGAAGGCAAGGGTATGGAAACCCTTGAGAGCTTCAAACAATAAAGATAGGAAGAAAATCAAGAGCCACCAGATTAACGCTATGATACCATGAAAAACAATAAGGTATGGAAGAGAATTTTCTGTATATTATTGAATTGAAATACATGTACAAGTACAAGGAATATATATACAATTGACTGGTAATGGGTTGCAGCAGTCCTAGTACAAAATGGTGTTGGCTGCCTCTCTTTATCATATATGGTTGGAAAGGAATAATAGAGTTTTTCAAGGCTCTCCGAGGGATGCTCTTGCCCTTGTGTCTGTGGTGAAGTCGGATATCAGGAGTTGTTTGAGTCTTTGGAGGAGGGTGAAAAGAAGTTCCAAGAACCAGCGACTGTGTGCTATGTGGAACATCTCTCAGGCTATTTTCTCCACTGTTTGATGGGCTTCCTCACCAGTCACAGTAGGTTCCATGTGCTATATGGAGCTGCCAGTTTGTTTTCATTTTAGTTATGTCTTTGCTCTGTTTTGGAAGTAGTTGTCTGTTTGTTCTTTTGTTGTTAGGGTAGTAGTATGTTCCTAGCCCTTTTCCCTTTTCTTGGCTGTATGCTGTGTTCAGGGGTAGCGCCTCTGTTTTGTTATAAAACTTTACCTTACCCAAGAATATATATATATATATATATATATATATATATATATATATATATATATATATATATATACAATCTTTCTAAGCCTATTCTAAGACAGTAATTATTTGTTGCTACAATTAAGGATGACCCACTAATTGTGGAGTCTAATACAAGAAAGGTAAATTACTACAATTACTCAGATATGATTTCCAACACATCCTGTGGTGGGTTGGTACAGTGCTGTTTGGTTTAAAGGACACGTTCCCAGATGGGCATTCATCGAGTGGATGGTGTGTCATGGCCGGCTTAGCACTAGGGACAGATTGATGAATTGGGGGATTTCTGTGAAAATCTTGTAGCAGTTATGTTCTATTTCTGAGTTTTGTTTTGCTCAGCCTCTGGTTTAAGATTCTTCTGCTGGGCTCCTTGCAACCTAAGCTTTTACAGTTGGCATCTATACTATTGTACATAAGCATAACTGAGACGAATTCATATTTAGGTTAATGATCAAACCAAAGGTTGAAGCAGAACTACACGAACGGATTCAGTCACTAAACGATGTTGACTCATGAAATGCGTATGGAAAGATCCTCATCATTAATCAATGTCATCATATAGTGCAGTTGAGATTTGCTGTTACCTGCCAGTTTGTGGACTGGCTATTCCCTCTTGATCTATTGCTCTCAAGACTTTTGGCTTATGGTTATCTACCGCTTTATTTCTGCACTGTTGTGGGTGGAATCTACGCGAGTGTGGATTGTGAAAAGATGAGCACGAGGCTGCTTCAGACAGCTTTGGAATCGAATTCGCTTATGATTTGCTGTTGTCCACAGTAAGGTTTCACATCTTGTGTTTGTAAAATGTGAATTAACCATCTGCATGCCACATTAATCGCAATCGATTCTTGTTTCCTCAAATTAAATCTCCTTCGTTCACACGTTTACAGTCCTTGTTAAATATTGCTTGTTTTTTTTATCAAACGCTGATTTTCTGAATGTCAATGATGCAAAAGCAGAGTTGTCCCATAGCTTGCAATATCTGGTATAATGCAGGAAGATGAAATGTTAAATCAGATGTAGTGGGTTGGACCACATATCCACTAGTTAAATAAGCACCAATTCTTAAGAGGAAAGGACGATTGTAATGGAATGCAGCCTCCAATCAATCACAATGTACGACAGCTTCCTACATTCGCAGTGCTAGGCCTCAAATACACGTCATTGTATACGTGTATAAACTGATGTGTTTCCTAGAATCATTTTCCATTTCCGTTAGTTCCATCAGAGCTAATCAGCGAAAATAAGAAGCAGCTTAAGCTGAAAAATATAGAAATACTGTAAGGACTTGAAATGCAAACAGCAGAAAACACCCCCACGCCATCCCATCTCTTTGCTCTTTTTATTTTTTATTTTGGATTATAGGGAATATTGTGTCCAAGGGAAAGGCTATTGAAGTGATAGGCATTCCTGAAATGGCGAGTGCTAGTAAGACGTCTCGTTAATCTCTTAGTGGCAGTCAATTGTCAATCAAACTTCTATATAAGCATATTCCTATCGTACTGAAGAAACAAAGTGCTCATTCCACAGCATCAAGTTCAGGATGGCAATCCCCTTCCTTCTTGTTGTTCTTAAGTTGCTGATGATCATAGTATTTTCGGGTTGGGTTTCACTTTGGCTTCTTAAGCCCACGGAAATGTGGACACAGAAATGGAAAGGAGCTGAAGAAAGAGCAACCGCCACTGTATTTGGCTACAATGGTAGAAACATCTGTTGAAAGAATCAATCCCCTATTCGGACATATAATTTGCATAATTCGCGTTTGTTAGTTAGTATGAGTTATTATTACTAAGTAGGTGTATTCGTTCGAGACACAAACAAACTACACAGTTAAACGAATGTGTTGGTTTCAACATTGATCTAACAACTACTGCTCTGCAGGGCTTGACTTTGCTGTCTATAGCTTTCCACTTATTTTTCTGGCTATAGTTGGATTCATTTACTTGGAGTTAAAGCAGAAGGAGCCAAGAAGCAGGTAAGAAAAAACCCTTATCGACATAAAACTTGTCTATCTGCTATAAACTTTGTTTTTGTGCATATTTTACATTACTTCCACTGGAATTTGAATGACAGGCAAGCGAGAAGCCCTGGAAAAGCTCTCTCAAATCCACTCATTGTCAACAGCTATGTTGGTATCGTATCTGCAGTTGAGGTTCTTGCAGTATTGCTCTTTGTCCTCTTCCTGGCATGGACGTTCTATACTCGCATCTCCAACGATTACAGAAAAATGATGCCAGTGAAATACATGAAACTGAACATGTCAGTACTATCGTCACTATGCATATGAAAAGAATTAAAAAAATCCAATCTTTATCGATGTTGCTTGTGTATTTCAGGTGGCAGTTCAAAAGCTTTAGGGTGGCAACGCGGCTTGGTCTGTTAGCAGAAGCATGCCTAGCGCTACTACTTCTTCCTATATTGAGGGGTCTGGCCATATTTCGGATACTTGGCATCCAATTTGAAGCTTCAGTAAAATACCACGTTTGGCTTGGAACTGCAATGATACTTTTCGCCACCTTACATGGTGCAATCACCTTCTTCATATGGGGTGTCAAAAACCGTATTCAAGATGAGGTGATTCCAAATCCCATCTCTAATTTTTCCCGTAAATGTGAAAGTTATCGGTATTGTGACAGTTTTGTTGATTTATTTCTTTTTATATTGGGGAACAGATGTGGAGATGGCAAAAAACAGGCAGAATATACCTTGCCGGTGAGGTTACTCTTGTTACAGGGCTAGTCATTTGGATCACATCACTTCCACAATTAAGGAGGAGACAGTTTGAAATCTTCTACTACACACACCATCTCTACATTGTCTTTTTGGTATTCTTCTTGTTCCATGGTGGAGATAGACACTTCTACATGGTATTTCCCGGGATTTTTCTCTTTGCCCTCGATAAGCTACTCAGAATCATACAGTCAAGACCAGAAACGTGCATACTTTCTGCTAGAGTCTTCCCTTGCAATGCTATAGAGCTTGTTCTTCCCAAAGACCCAAGTAAATTTTCAAGTTCTCACTTGCCCAAAAATATAAATATCAAGTGGTCTAAGTTGTCAGAAAAAAGGTTAATGAGAACACTAGAAAGCAACTCAATTTACCTTTTTCTTTGGGTATTCATTTCAGGACTGAAGTATGCTCCAACAAGCGTGATATATATGAAAATACCGAGCATATCTAAATTACAGTGGCACTCGTTTAGTGTATCGTCTAGCTCGAGTGTAGATGAAAACACTATGTCTGTGATAGTCAAATGTGAAGGAGGATGGACAAGCTCTCTGTACAACATGGTACAAACTGAGCTAGGCCCAGAAGCTGATCGGATGAAGTGTATTCCAGTTGCAGTCGAAGGGCCTTATGGACCTACTTCACTCGACTTCCTTAGGTACATAAAAACCTCCAACAGCAACAGCAACAGCAACATATTTGTAGTTAGGAACTCTCAAATTGTATGATTTTTACGATGATTTTTGTTTTTCAGGTACGACAGCCTACTCTTGGTTGCCGGAGGAATAGGGATAACACCATTCCTTAGCATTTTGCAAGAAGTTGGATTTGTCCAAAGCAGTGGAAAAAAGAGGATCCCTTCACAAATACAACTCATTTATGTAGTGAAGAAGTCCCAAGACATATGCCTTTTAGAGTCAGTTTTGCCTTCACTGCTAAACCAGAAATCGGAACAGTTCCACCTCAAACTAAAAGTGTTTGTGACCCAAGAGCAATCTGGCGCAACTATACGGGAACTAGTGAACGAGTTTTCTCGAGTGGAAACAGTAAACTTTGACACCCAATGTACAAACTATGCCACGTTTGGACTCGAGACTTCTCTCTGGATGGCTGCCATTGTCGGTTTTTCTTCAATAATGTTCCTCATAACTCTTTGTTGTTTCAACCAAGCCTTTCTTCATCCCATTAAAAAGGCCTCTAAACCGAAGTACCCCTCTTCGGTAATTGACCTTTTGCTAATCTGTTCTTTCGCTATAGCTATCATGTGTGGGACCTTCATAGCTATTGTTCTAAGATGGAGAAAGCTACAAAAAGAGCTTCAAGTAAGCTCTCCAAAACCGGTAAAAGAAATCAAACCAAGTTTGTTGGAATCAAGTCGTGCTCTCGAGGAACATGAAATTCATTTCGGAGGAAGGCCTAAGCTTCAAGGTAAACCATTTTGTACACCCCTTTTTTGCATGAATTCTTCCATTCCCATTTCCTAACCCACTAGACACATTACAAAATTCAAGAACTTGGTTTTCTTATCATTGAGGTGGATTGTGCAGACGTGTTTTCGCAGTTTCCAAACGAAACAGGCGGTTCCGATGTTGGAGTCTTTGTGTGTGGACCTGAAGGAATGAAAGAGTCAGTGGCCTCATTGTGCCAGATGAAGTCTCAAGGCATCAGAATGGGTGCTCAAAGCAAGAAGCCTTACTTTAGTTTCCACTCACTCAATTTCTCCCTCTAAGGTCTTCAATAGACAGTGGAATTCTTGAGATGCTCTGTGTATTTTTAAGCATATAGATACTTCTTTCTCATATAAACAGAACCAGAAGTTTGCTAGTTTGCTCCTGTTGTGGTCTTCAAATCTCCTCAAAATAAAAACCCATTTCCTTATTTAGTGTCCTTCCCCCCTTCAAGGGATGTGCTATAAAAATGGTCCAGACTCCATATCATAAGTTTAGATGTTCTTCTCAAATGCTGACCATTTCTCTACATTAGACTGTTATACTAATAGGTTTCGTTAGAAAGTCCACGATTCTAAAGAAATAGTTTCTGAACGAATTTAGAGAGAGAGAGAATTGAGCGTGAGAATTCCTCTTCTATTTCCATTAACAGAGAAAAGGGAATATATACAGCCCTACAATACAAATGACTAAAGTGCCCTTATGTACAAAGAATTTAACAAATAGCACCCTAGCTGCTACATCCTAACCTAATGAGACATGTCTCATTACAAGAGGCTAATACAATCTAACACTCCCCCTCAAGTTGGTGCATAGATATTAATCATGCCCAACTTGGAGAGGATACGATGAAACACCTTACTACTAAGACCTTTAGTAAACACATCAGCCAATTGGTCCTCGGATTTCACATAAGGCATGCATATTACACCGCTGCTCAGCTTCTCTTTGATAAAGTGTCTATCAATCTCTATATGTTTTGTCCGATCATGCTGAACGGGGTTATGAGCGA
Source organism: Rhododendron henanense subsp. lingbaoense (assembly GCA_020567845.1). Lineage (NCBI taxonomy): Eukaryota > Viridiplantae > Streptophyta > Magnoliopsida > Ericales > Ericaceae > Rhododendron > Rhododendron henanense. Next base: position 31,660,572 of record CM036315.1, on the reverse strand, counting down.
TATTGATAGCAGCCTTGTTATCACAGTACAGCTTCATAGAACTGTGATCAGCAATTTCCAAATCATGCAAAAAAGTTTGAAGCCATAAAAGCTCACAAACACCATGTGCCATGGCTCTGTACTCAGCTTCTGCACTTGACCTCGCTACCACAGATTGCTTTTTGCTTCTCCACGTAACTAAATTCCCACCAAGGAAAGTGCAATAGCCAGAGGTAGAACGTCTATCATCAATAGATCCTGCCCAGTCTGCATCAGTGAAGGATTCCAACCTCAAATGACCATGGTATGAAAATAAAATACCTTTGCCTGGAGAGGATTTTAGGTACCTCAAGATACGATAAACAGCATCAAGGTGAGAAGAACGAGGGTCATGCATAAATTGACTGACAACTCCCACCGCATAAGAAATATCTGGACGTGTGTGAGATAAGTATATCAGACGACCCACAAGTCTCTGATATCTTTCCTTATCCGCATGCTCTCCCACGCTGTCAAGATGATGATTGACCTCAATAGGAGTGTAAGCGGGCTTGCACCCCAGCATCCCTGTCTCCTCCAAGAGGTCAAGAATATATTTCCTTTGGGAAATGAAGATCCCTTTCTCAGATCTAGCCACCTCCATGCCAAGAAAGTATTGCATCGCCCCCAACTCCTTAATTTCAAATTCCTTGGCAAGAAGAACTTTAAGTATCTGAAGCTCATTCACATCATCACCTGTCATAATTATGTCATCCACATAAACTATAAGGATGGCAATCTTACCATCACTCCTCTTGGTGAACATAGTATGATCAGCATGACTCTGCGTGTATCCAAGTTTCAACATGGCCTTGAGAAATCTGTCAAACCACGCTCTTGGTGATTGTTTCAAGCCATAGAGAGCCTTCTTCAACCTACACACCTTGCCCTCAGTGGTAGAGGAAGAAAAACCAGGTGGTATATCCATATACACCTCTTCTTCCAAATCACCATGAAGAAAAGCATTCTTCACATCAAACTGTTGAAGTGGCCAGTTTAGAGTAGCAGCACAGGACAACAAGGTGCGAATAGAGTTCATCTTGGCCACTGGAGCAAAGGTTTCTTCATAGTCAATGCCATATGTCTGAGTATAGCCTTTGACAACCAATCTTGCCTTGTACCTCTCAATAGTGCCATCAGCTTTATGCTTAACCGTGAACACCCATTTACATCCCACTGCATTCTTTCCCCGAGGAAGAGACACTAACTCCCAGGTGCCATTTTTCTTCAAGGCCTTCATCTCCTCTACCATAGCTTTATTCCACTTAGGAATTGCAAAAGTTTCCTTCCAACCCTGTGGAATAGGTATAGAAGAAAGAGAAGAAAGAAAGGTAGAGTACGAAGGAGACAGACGAGAATATGAAACAAATTGCGAAATGGAATGTTGGGTACATAATCGAGCCGGCACTTTATGTGTACGAATTGGCTTTCTATGAGTAATAGGCACATCAAGATCATCAAAAGGAAGGGATATAGAGGAAGGAGATTTACCAGAAGACTCAGTTGAAGCGTCAGGAACTAGAACTGGTGATGATGATTGGTACTGTGATAATGCACCAGGTTGGCCCTTTTTTCTTGCGAGTGAAAGTTTTTAACTCAGGTCTGTCCAATCTTTCTCTTGCATCCGGCATTACTCTTTCTCCAGATTCAGGTTCCTCTCTCTCCCCTTCAGGATTACTAAGGCTGGGAGATGCCTCCTCCCCCTCACCAATGTTCTCCCCTGTAACAACATTCTCCCTCTCACCAACAGTTGGGGGAGAGTACCACAAATCAAAATCACAAGGTGTCAACATCTCTTCCCCTCTAGTCAGCATCTCTTCCCCTCTAGAACTCTCCCCCTGAAGAGATGGGGACGAGAGAGGGTAGAAGGGTTGGTGTTCCCAAAAGGTGACATCCATTGAAACAAATTTCTTTCGAGAAAGAGGGTCATAGCAATGATACCCCTTTTGAGTGGGAGAGTAGCCAAGGAAAATGCATTTACGAGCTTTAGGATCTAACTTTCCCCCGGGGTGGTGAGGAGCATGCACATAACAAACACAACCAAAAACCTTAGGAGGAAGAGTAGAGACCCGAAAGTTACCAGGAAGGAAGTCCAAGGGAGTCCGGAATTGAAGAACACTGGAGGGCATTCGATTAATAAGATAAGAAGCTGTAAGGATGGCCTCGCCCCAAAAATGTTTAGGAACATTCATAGTAAACATAAGAGAACGAGCCACCTCAGCAAGATGCCGGTTCTTCCTTTCCGCAACTCCATTTTGTTGCGGTGTACCCACACAAGTAGTTTGGAAAAGAATGCCATTGCCATCAAGATATGACTTGAAGGGACCGTTCATATATTCAGTCCCATTGTCACAACGAAGTATCTTGATGTTGGTATCAAATTGTGTGTGCACCATCTTATGAAAGGACTGAAAGCATGAGAAAACTTCATTTTTTGCTCGGAGTAGATACACCCAAGTTATACGAGAATGACAATCAATAAAGGTAACAAAATAGCGATAACCAGAAATAGAGGTAATGGGGGAAGGACCCCAGACATCAGTGTGGACAACCATAAAAGGAGAAGCACTCCTCTGATGAACAGGAGCATAAAAGGAACGTCTATGTTTTGCAAGTTCACAAGCTTCACAAAAGAACCTACTTCTAGAACATTGTTTAGTCAAAGTAGGATAAAGTTTCTCTAAGATACCAAAAGAAGGATGGCCAAGTCTACGGTGCCACTGATGCAATAAAGGAAGAGCGGAACCCGTATCCGCCTCAAGAGCATGACCCATGGAGGAGGGTGTAAGAGATGAACAAGGCACAGACTCCAAGAAATACAGGCCATCCTGAGCTCTACCAGTACCAATCGTCTTTCCCGTTCCCAGTTCCTGAAAGACACAATGAGTGGGAAAAAATGTTACTGAACAATTCAAAGATTGTGTGAGACTACTAACAGATATAAGGTTAGTAGTAAAATTTGGAACATGGAGAACAGAAGAAAGGGGTAAGGTAGATGAGTAACGAATGGAACCTTTCCCTGAAATAGCAGATAGGGATCCATCAGCTACTCGAACTTTGCCCTTACCAGAGCAAGTGGAGTAGGAATCAAAAAAGGAAGAGCAACCTGTCATATGGTCCGTAGCACCGGAATCTATTATCCAAGGAAGAGAAGAAGTGGCGGTAGATGCACTAGGTTGGATACCTGTGTGAGCAAAGGAGGTAGTGGAAATAGGAGCTATGGAAGACAGAGTATCAAGCTTAGCCAGTAGGCACCTGAGAGTTTGTAACTCCCCCTGAGAAAAAGTACCAACAGGAATATTCTTGTGATCCTCCGACATACCGTCAATTGTCAAATAGCTCGAAACAATCCCGTACGTATAGTGCAGAACGGTACCCAACAGTGGCAAATACAATCCAAACAGCTCCCAAACAGGGACTACGAAACTGCCCTAACAATAAACTGCAAACCCCGAATACATAGAGGCACAAACCCTTCAGACTATATTGCAAGTTATAGATGAAGTCCAAAAATCCTCTTGTACGTTCAGAAAATGTCGACTCACGGGTAATCAAAAGAACCCAGCGGACTACTACTCAAACAGCTCAGCAAAAGCAACACCAAACCGATCGAAAATGGCAATAGATGCAGGAAAAAAAAAATACCCAGACCCAAAAAAAAGGAATCTGACCCAGTTGATCAACGAGGCTGAGCTTGGTCCGGTGAAAAATTCAGTAAGATCCGACGAGGCTGGGATCACTGTTCAAGTGCAGCAAACGCCCCCTAAATAGTGGGTTACGAGAAAACTAACCACAGGCTTCGAAACACATGAAAAAGGGACCTCGGATAACCAGGCCCAGTCACTTTCAGAAGCAAAGAGGCGGTAGCGGAAGCTTACAGAGATGATCAACAGCAACAAACATAAAAAACGAGCACATACCAAATCTTGGAAGCAATAGGCAGCAGAAAAAATACCCAATCGGCACCAGAAAACCCTCAAAACGAGAACAACCTGGGTTCGCCGAAGTTCGCCGGAGGTCGTCGGTAGTCGGCGATAGTCCAGGTGGGAAAAAAAATCTGGTGCCCTAGATCGTGATGCTCTGATACAATGAACGAATTTAGAGAGAGAGAGAATTGAGCGTGAGAATTCCTCTTCTATTTCCATTAACAGAGAAAATGGAATATATACAGCCCTACAATACAAATGACTAAAGTGCCCTTATGTATAAAGAATTTAACAAATAGCACCCTAGCTACTACATCTTAACCTAATGAGACATGTCTCATTACAAGAGGCTAATACAATCTAACAGTTTCTAAAAAATTTAATCCGCATCGAAGATCAAAATCATGCTTCTGTCCATCGAGTACTACTTTTATTTTGACCGGAGCCGCGCTCGAGCAAGACGAATGTAATGCTGTAAATAGTACTACAGTGTGTGGTTCAATTGATGGCTCATGAATTGGCAATCAAATCATGAGTGGGAGAGCAACTCTGGATTTTATTTTAGTAAGAGGATGAAGCAGTTGTCTTTTCTCCACCAAACTTTTCTTGATTTAAACCCAGCCCACTACAGGTTGTTGCTTAAGATCTCCAATAGTTGAACACTTCCCCCCACCCAATCTAATCATAATCTCCTAAATTGCCTCTTAAGAAATTTCAAAGGAAAGCCCTCACTACAAGAGTTTTTATTTTTTCTAATAACTCATGTATCAGGGTCAATTTACACATATATCAATTAATCATGGGGTCCACACACTACACACTTAAGAACGTCAAATTTAGAGTCAATGACTGTCATAGTATCATGGTGAAGACACTTCATTATGTTGGGGATTTGGGCCATGCCCACCACAATGCCACGATGGACTTTTCCTTTCCAAAAATAAAACAGGAAGGCATTGTCTTGTTTGGTGGGTTGGGGAGGCATGGCCCTGCCCTTGAATTATCAAACCTAACTACTCCTAAGAAGATAGGAATGCGGTATAGATAAACGGCATATGGATGAGGCGAGAAATTTTTCAGTGCCGGGTGGGCACCGGCCACGTGGTGCCGAGCACCATCTCGGCCGTCCAAACGTGTTTTGGACGGCCCAGATCTGTTAGGGTAATATTTAAGTGTAAAATTACCAAAACACACCTTCAAGCCCAAACAGATCTGGGCCGTCCAAAATACGTTTGGACGGCCGAGATGCGTGCTGAGCACCAAGTTTAGAAAGTGGGTTGAAAATGGTAAATATATATATATATATATATATATATATATATATATATATACACACACACACAGTTGTGTTCTCAACAGGACTCCCGGATGGGAGCTTTGGTTCAGACCTCGCGTGTAAGCCGTTGGATCTAATCCAATCCAACGGCTGGAAAATAAAAATCACACTTGCGGGTAGAAAGTAGAAACAAGGGATGGGTCGGGTATTTTGGTCATTAGTCATAACAACCCTTTCCCATTTGCAGACGTGTATAGAGAGAGAGAGGAGGCGATTGAAGAACGACGACCACTCGAGGTACCTTCTCTCTCGAACTCGAACGAACTCTCTCTCCAACTCGATCGATTTTTAGGGTTTCAATGATATCGAACAGTTTAGGGTTTCTTTTGCTTCGAACAGTTTAGGTTTCTCTCGATCTCTCATTCACCACTGATTTCGATTACGATTAGGGCACGTGATTACCATGTCGCTGATTTTGGGGGAATTAGGGCTTTTTTGATTGAATGCGAAATTAGGACTTATTTGGGGATCTGCTTTCGATTCTGCTTTGGGGCAAGAAACGTGGAGATTTGGGTGGGTTGAGAGTTTGTAAAATGTTGTTTTTTTTAGCATAAAGGGCTAGCATTTCCAGATCGTGAGAGTGTGTGAGTTGAGAGTGTGTAAAATGCTAGCTCTTTATGCTAAAAAAAACAACATTTTACATACTCTCAACCCACTCAAATCTCCACGTTTCTTGCCCCAAAACAGAATCGAAAGATCCCCAAACAAGTCCTAATTTCGCATTCAATCAAAAAAGCCCTAATTTTCCCAAAATTAGCGACATGGTGATCACGTGCCCTAATCGAAATCAGTGGTGAACGAGAGATCGAGAGAAACCTAAACTGTTCGAAGCAAAAGAAACCCTAAACTGTTCGATTTCATTGAAACCCTAAAAATCGATCGATCGAGTTGGAGAGAGAGTTAGATCGAGTTCTAGAGAGAAGGTACCTTGAGTGGTCGTTGTCGTCCGTTGGTCGTCGTTCTTCAATCGCTCTCCCTCGATCGCCTCCTCTCTCTCTATACACGTCTGCAGATGAGAAAGAAAATGGGAAAGGGTTGTTATGACCCGTGACCAAAATACCCGACCCATCCCTTGTTTCTACCTGCGAGTGTGATTTATATTTCCCAGTAGATCCAACGGCTTACGCGCGAGGTCCGGACCAAAGCTCCCATCCGGGGGAAAATTTTTCAGTGCCGAGCGGGTACCACGTGGTGCCCGCTCGTGCATCCGAGCCGTCCATTTCGTGTTTGGACGGCTTAGATTTTGAGAGAGAAAAAAGAGAGAGAAAGTGTTGGGGTGAGAGGAGAGAGAGTGTTTTAATCCGAACCATCCAAAAGTGAATCGGACGGTTGAGATGTGCCGAGCGGGTGCCACGTCGGCAATACCCGCTCGGCACTGAAAAACTTCTCCCATCCGGGAGTCCTGATGAGAACACAACTGTGTGTGTATATATATATATATATTTACCATTTTCAACCCACTTTCGAAACTTTAACCTTCTAGTGAATCATAAGTGGAAAGTGTTTTTCCTCCCAGTTCACTTTTCCAATTCGTTCCCATTCTTTTCCTTTGTTTTTTCAAGTTTTCTTGCCATCATTTCTATATATTGAACTAAACAGAAAAAAGAGTAACAAAGCTTATTACCATTTATCACCTGCTTCATTTCTTTAGTTCTTTTTGATCCACAAGCTCCCAAGTCCAAACACAACTTAGGCCGCATTCTCCCTAAATTTTGTCCGGTATTTTTTCTTTTTGTAACTTCCTGTTTAATTTTTCATCGTAATTTTTAGAATTAATTAGCATCTCGACGATAGAAATTAAAAAAAAGGAAAAAAAAAACTGAAATGGTCCTTGTAGTTTAGTGTTTGTGTTAACTTAGTCCCTACAGTTTGAATTGGCTCGATTTACACTCTGTAGTTTTCATTTTGTTTCAACTTGGTCCAATTACTAATTGCCGTTAAACTCCGTTAACCCCAGACACGAATGGGCCCCTTTTCTAGGGTTAAAACCGTAATCTGTCATTCTACTCTTACCCTAATATACCTCTGAACCAAAACACATTGCCTCATTATTCCATTCTCCATTTTTTTCACAGCTTCCTTTCTCCGTTTGTCACGCCCGAGATTTTACCTTCGACCGAAACGTGTCTCGTTCGCCTTCGGGGGAAGGAGTGAGAGGGGTTAAGGCCTGAATAAGTGATCCAATTCCTATGCATTGCGACGTGGTTCTTGAAAAGAAAGGAAAATTAAGGAGTTTTGTGTTCTATAAAAGGGGTTCGGATATTTTTGAAAAATGTTTGAATTTTAGAAAATGAAGTAGGTTTTATTTTCAAAAGGGACCGAGCTTTCATCAAGCTGTTTACATATCTTCGGGTAAAGGAGAATCAGGTCTGGCCATAGTTCGGGCCACAAAAGGGGTTTAGAAAAAAAACTTATCTCCACCAGGCATAGAGTTTAGGTGTGCTTGGTCACCTCTTGAATATCAGAAGAATAATTCAAGTATTTATAGAAAAAAGAACACGGGCTAGAGAACCCAATTTTTAGAAAAAAGTGACTCCGTTTGCTTATTAGGAAAAGGCTTTAGGTCTGCAAGGTTCGAGAAGAAAATGTTCGGTAATTCACTAGAAAAGGGACCCATTTGTGTCTAGGGTTAACGGAGGCTAACGGGAGTTAATAATTGGACCAAGTTGGAACAAAATAAAAATTACAGAGTGTAAATCGAGCCAATTTAAACTGCAGGGATCAAATTGACAAATATTAAACTACATGGACCATTTTAGTTTTTTTCCCAAATGCCAGTTTGGTATTTTTTTTTTTCTTCAGCAATTTTTTCATCTTGATCATAATTTTTTATTTTTTAGATTTTTTGAAATAAATAAATAATTTGAAAATAAAACACGAATATAACAAGAAAAAACTAGTACAATAATACCAAAAATTTAGGGAGATTGGGGCTAGTCGGCAAGTAAAAAGCAAGGGTTAGTATGGTTGATGGGTTTGCTACACTCACAATTTATGAGAATTCGATTATTGGGTTCAGGCCATAATAAAGTAATTTATTTTAAATCTCTCAGTTCTGCTATGGATAGAACGTGTTTGAGTTGACCGAAAATGAGATTAGTCGGGGTGCACGTAAGTTGGCCCGAACTGCTGACACTCTTGACCCCCCAAAAAATAAGAAGAGTGGGCAACACAAACACATGCCAACTAGTCAACAAACACTGTCCATTGACATCGAGACACAACTACATAAACGTAGCGTTTTATGGGCATTAGTTACAGAATCGAAGCCAAAACAGCTGCGATTTGGGAGTCGCAGTTCAATTAGTAATCCACGTCTCTCTCCTTCGAGGCCGTATTTGCGTTGGTTCAAAACTATAGGAATAGATGCCTTTGTCGTAGTGCCCACCACCCGTTTGATATACTACCTCCAAGAGGAGCAATGTAATTTGAGCCTCCTTTCTTTCTTGTTTCAAACAGAGACAAGATTCAGCTAAATTCCCATATTACTTTTCCAATGTTGCGGAATTTCGTTGTATCGTCTGCTGTTAGAAGTGCTAAATCCATTACAAGAAGTATTACGTGCTATCAGTTTTCAGTTCATCACGACTGTTTTTGCTATTGTCGTCGTGTCATTCCAGCGTTGTCACTCATGTTCAGTCGCTGCCATTGTAATTACGACATACCCATATCACAAATCCCCTTGCCACCTTTTGCATTTGGTCGAAGTCCAAATTTAGCAACAAGGTTGACACTGCCATATAAAGCATGCCTACTTTTCTTGTGCCCTTCACCTTTCGCTGCCCGGGTGAGTGGATATTCATATTGTTCGGAAACTGTTGCAGTGGATCTCTGCATTATAAACGATGTCGATAAGATGTACAGAGCTATAACCGATTCGTCTTCTGATCTGAATCCTCATAACTCCATGGAGAGAGGTCTTGACCAGGTTGGCATACAACTGACGACTCCAATGGTTGTTGAGGTCCTCCAAAAGCTTTGTTTTGAAGAAAAATTGGCCTTTAGGTTCTTTAGTTGGGCAGCACGCCAAGAAAATTACTCTCATGAACCTCAGGTATACAACGAGATGATTGACATTCTTTCTAGTACGAAATACAAGGTCAAGCAATTTCGGATAATTTGCGACCTTCTGGATTACATGAAGAGAAAGGAGAAAAATAGTGTTCCTGTTGAGGTAATTGTTAACATTTTGAGACAGTACACGGAAAAACACTTGACCCATCTTGAGAAATTTGCCAAGAAGAAGAAGATAAGGGTGAACACAGCCACAGAGGTCCATGCCCTCAATTTGCTTTTGGATGCTCTGTGCAAGTGCAGTCTTGTTGAAGATGCTGAAGCCATGTTTTCAAAGATCAAGAACAAGGTTAAACCTAATAGCCATACGTTCAATATCTTGTTTTTTGGATGGTGTAGGGTTAGGAACCCCAGTAAAGGCATGAGCATTCTTGAAGAGATGATAAAAATGGGTCATACGCCTGACAATTTCACTTACAACACTGCCATTGATACCTTCTGCAAAGCGGGTATGGTGAAAGAGGCTTCAGAACTGCTGGAGTTTATGAAGACGAAGGGTTCGACAATGTCTTCTCCCACGGCAAAAACTTATGCTATCATGATTGCGGCACTTGTCCAGAATAATAAGATGGAGGAATGCTTTAAGCTTCTGGAGGATATGATCAACAGTGGATGCCTTCCCGATGTATCAACTTACAAGGAACTTATTGAAGGCATGTGTTTGGCTGGAAAGGTTGAGGCAGCTTACAAATTACTGGAAGAGATGGGAAACAAGGGTTACCCTCCTGATGTGGTCACCTACAACTGTTTCCTCAAGGTTCTTTGTGACCAAAAAAATAGTGATGAGGCGCTTAGGCTTTTCAGTAAAATGATTGAGGTGGATTGCATGCCTAGCGTACATACGTTTAATATGCTAATTACGATGTTTTTCGAGATGGGTGATCCAGATGGGGCCTTTGAGACATGGCATGAGATGGATAAGAGAGGATGCAAACGTAATACTGATAGTTACTGTTTGATGGTTGATGGGCTTTTTTATTGCAACAAGATGGAGGCTGCCAGTTTTCTTTTGGAAGAAATTGTAAATAGGGAGATGAAACTACCGTATCAGAAGTTTGACTCTTTCTTGAAGCAGCTTTCAGGGATTGGTGATCTCCAAGCTATCCATAGACTCTCAGAGCACATGAGGAAATACTACAATCCAGCTATGGCACGGCGTTTTGCATTGACTCAGAAGCGGAAGAGCACAAGCTTAAGAGGGAGGTAAAGATATTTGGTGGGAATGGAAAAGCTAGTTGACCTCTCTTGTTCTTTGAAGGATGAATCTGAGTGTTGACAGAAATGGAACATCATTTCCACCGCAACTGATAAAGAGGTTATTATCCAACGCTGCATGGATAGCATAATGACATTGGAAATAAATGCTTACCAATCTGTCTTTTGGTTGAAAAAAAATCTCTTGAACCAACCAAGCAAGACTGGTGACGTTGCTTGATGTCTGAATCTTCAAGCTTCTCAATCATGAATTCCTCTCAAGTCTCAAGTCAAGCAGCTTTAATGGAAATCGGGTGCTGAATCCTCTCGGATGCTCATTACTTCCTTTTCTACCATCCCCTCGGTTGCTGAAATATGAGAAAGTTGAAGAAGATAACTCAGATTTGAATCTCATGTTTTATGTTGACTTACCAACTCAGTTCAATTGACGATTCACAGAGCTTTGTCTACATGGGTTGCTCACATATGAAGAGTGCAGTGATGTAATATCTATTCTGAGTGATATTAGAGGTCTTCTAAATTGGTCCACATTTGGACACACTTGATCGGGATTATTTGATCGAAGAGTTAGATCTTCGTCGTCGTAATTTGGATCCTGTGAATGTGTTCGACAAAATCAGAGCTGATTTGCAAAGCGCCTCTTACAGAAACCCATCACTCTTGGGTATATTTTTGTCAACAGAATTCATGAAGTCAGATTTCTTCCTTGCTAGCTTTTGATTGGCATTTGATTTCGAATTTGGATGGTCCATTGTTTGTTGTTTTGAGCGCTTTGTTTCAAGTGCATCAAACTTTTGTTTATTGTCATATATATTTATTTAACATCAAGGGAGTTGCTATTCTTGTAAGTGGCATGGTTTTTACATAGTCCCGAAATATGCTTTTGTGAAATTAGATGCTTACTATAGTCTGGAAATTATGTTGCATATGACATTAAAATGGCTTATGCCGATATGAATTTTGCCCGGGAACTTTGTTCGTACGAAAATTCCTTTTGTGTTTTCATCTCCTTAGCAACTGAATGCAAAAGTCTTAGATGGCTTATCCAATGCTAGACTTGTTCTTTAACTATTCAAGCAATTTCTAGAGTACACACTTGGATGAAAATGAAGTGCATCTTCATTGCAATTTTGTTTTCTTTGGGAGGAATTGTGTCACCGTGTCACGATCTGAACTCCACCCTATGTGAAGTACTGGCCGTAAGCGAAGGCGAACAAGACTTTTGCCTTGGGACCCCGAATATTTTTGAAAATAGAGGTCTCTGAATCTGATGTAGCACCCATTAAATCAAGCATCTAAGATTATATTCAGTCAAAAGAAGCCAATCAAATAAGAGAACCAATCCCATGAAACAAACACAGAGCGGACTCAGATCCTATGAAAAGAGAGTTGAAAAGGGTCAAACCAGAAAAAAAATTACTCTAAAAGTTTTACGCGTTCAATACTTGAAATTTATTCAATGGGGCTCATCTTTGAGGTTTGTTTTGGGTCGTTAAAGGTCATGTTGGCCTTGCCTATGCAGATTAGGCCTCTTTATCGGACCAGTAGCTTCTGGCTATCAAGACCTAACCAAAAGAGAGACATATGCACTGCTTAATGGTTTGCCTAACTTAGCTGAAGTCATATCAGAAGCATAACATGTTAGTGTGCTGAACACAGAAAATCTTGTGCTGACTTTATATGCATCAAAATACTGAAAAGTTGCCTTGTTGTGATGCCATCTTGCTCCTCCCCCGTGTAATCTTTTTACTTGTTTCAAAGGTTAATAAAATCTTCTTTTTTCTGTTCAAAAGAATAGGTTGTGCAAGTCACTCCTTTTCGAGAAACGCCAAAAAAATTATTAATCTCAGAGTGTTACACATAGGTCAAAGTGGGGAGGAGCTAAGGGAAGGAGGGGGAGGCCAAATAGGCACCCACAACCCAAGCCAACCAAAGCCACAGCACCCAGGACAAACCAAGAAAGAAAATAAACACAGCAAAATGGTTTGCAAGACACCAACCAGACCAAAATAGCAAAACCAAAGCAAAACAAACATCAACAACAGAAATTAGAACTACTACAACTGCTGCAAAACCACACAACTGCTGAAACTTCACAAGCCTCCTGATAATTGAAACTGTACCAGAATTGATACTCCTACAACTGCAACACCCAAACAGCGGATGGCTGCCGCAAAACACTGCTGCAGCTGCAACAAGAAGTAAGTTCCTTATTTGGGGTTGGCTAATTCCGTGACGTTTTTGTGTAATTGATATCCTTTATAATGGCTAGTTAGTTGTTTTAGTGTTGGAGTTGGAGTCTAGCTTGTAATCAGAGCCTTAGCCAAATTGGATTGGGGTGTGACATCAAAGTTTGGGATCCATCAAATGGATGAATATTACAAAATCTAAGAACCAACTTTTGGAATTGATGCTAAATGGACTGAAAAGTGTCACAACCTATGTTACCAGAAAACGCTAACACCCTAGCGAATTACATTGTGGAACTATCGTTCTGAAATGTGGTACACCAGCGTTCCAATACGATGAATTTAGCGATCCAAAGGGATCTTAAAATTTCTCCTATGAAGACTAGAGATATTAGTGCTTTATCAAGACAAAATATAAGAAAAGTTGCATATAACGCTTCTAGAAATTTATTTTCCATGAATTGTTAGACAAACAATTCTTTATTTTGTTGTATGATTCTTGGAATGTAAGCTCTAGAAGCCTGCCTACTCATGTCGTTCCAAAAATTCAAACATGCGCGTACCACATTCCTGTTCCTCGCATGGGAACAATCTGCGTTCCTGGTAACATGGGTCACAACACTTACGGTGGGTTTTTATTCCTTTTATTTTCTTTGTAACTTTGTAAGGGTAGTTTTAGGGTCTCTGCCCCACTCTAATTGTAAAGCTAATGGAAAAAGAAGAAAAAAAAAAAACAAGCATCTTATCCTCTTTCTTGTCGCCAAAAATGTGGACGTTCATGTTGATGTTCAAAGAAAGATACTTTGTTCCTTTCCAGAAGAAATATCCAGGAGTTCGGAATTTTTCGGTGCAGAATGGGTATATCCCAGGTGGTACCCGCTCGGCACATTCGGGTCATTCAATACACTCTTAGACGGCTCGGTTTGAAACTTTCTCTCATTTCACTCCAACATTTTCTCTCTCCTTTTTCTTTCTCCAAATCCGAGCCGTCTAAAAACGCAATAAACGGCTCGAATGCGGCGAGCGGCTATCACGTGGTACCCACCCGGAACTGAAAAATTTTCCCCAAAAATGTGAACGTTCATGTTGATGTTCAAAGAAAGATACTTTGAACATCAAGGAGTTTGGAGCCACTCACCCCTTTCTCATCCCCAATCCTCAGCCATAGAAAAAGAATCTGTCACCATCGTCTTACCACGCCGTATTCTATCAAATACAGCTTGCATTTCTAACCCATATGCCACAAATCACATCATTTTTTTGTGGTCACTTGAAGGAATATAGGATTGTTTGTTGATTCCTCAAAACATCGAAATTTGTTATTGGATCAAGAGAAGAGAAAAAGCTAAGGACAAGTAGGTACAACACCACTATCCAGTGGCAGCTCCACCCTTAGACAGTGGTGGTCACTTGAAAACGAGTCCTGCTATGACTACACCACCTGGTGTACACCGAAGTATACATTGCTATCGGGGTCACACATAAATGATCGGAACCGCTCAATATGTTTTAGATATTATTTTTAGGACCCTTGTAAAAATAAGCTTAGTCAGATATCGGTAAGAGCTTGATCGATTCTTCGCTCAATTTCATGTCAGCAAATTGAGCGAAGTGATCGAGCTCTTACTGATATCCGGATGAGCTTTTTTTTTTTTTTCTTCTTCTTACAGGAGTCTTTAAAATAATTTTCCAAACATATTGAGTGCGGCTCCAATTATTTTGTGAGATCCTGAAATGGGTCCCACACGACATGATGTACATTTGGTGTACCCAAAATTTTATTGATTCCAAAAACCTATTAGTCCCTCCGTCCCTTATTTAGAGTCCACTATTTCATTTTGGACTGTCCCTTAATAAGTGTCCATTTTATAAAGTTAATGGGTAAAAGTTGGTACATTGTCTATTTTGTCCCTAAAAGTATATTCTATTTTGAAAAGTTAATGAGTAAAAGTGTAATGATAATGGATAAGTAAGGAAAGTGGAGGAAAAAGTTGATGTGAAAGATATAATGATAATCTTTTTAATAAGTTGGAGTTACGAAGCAGGACACTTAAAAAAGGACGGAGGGATTACAAGTCATAGGTAAAATAAAAGTGAGAAAATGTTGAAGTGACCCGTCCTTAGCTATATAAGTCCCGTCCTTGTTACAGTTCCCCTTTCTTGCTTCCACAAACCTACAAGGACGAGAAACGAATATGCGAGGAGCCTTTTGCGTGTTCCGGGTCATGCCTCACTATCGCGCATAGAATACGGTCCATATAAACGAATCAAATTGCTTGGGTTGAGGTATTGTTCCTTTGTCAAAAGTTCGTTAGAGATTGAGGTACATAAAAAAAAAGGTCTTAAATTTGAATATTTTTCGAAGCCCACTAAAACTTTATGACGATGCTCGAACGAGTAACTTTTTCGGCTCATTCAACTTTCAATGTCGACAAAAATCTAGATAATTGAATTCACCTCGATTGAAACTCATTTGTATTCGACTCGCCTTACAGATAAAACCCTATCTTGAATAACTCGTTAAATTTTCATATGAATAATTAACCGTTTAGATCGTTTCGTTTAAGTATGCGTGTGTATGTTGTTGGAAATTTTTACGGAATTTCAGATGAATGAAATCGGGGCAAACCGGAGGATCTCTCGAGGCAACCGTACGTGTTCCGAGCTCGTGGAATCTTGATGCACCACAATCAATAGACGTATTGATGTGTGGATTTCGTAATTCCTGTAACCCTCACCATTATGGAGTATTGATTCTGGTAACCTCTCTTATTCATTGGCTGAATTCAAATCAGAAATTGAAGGCATCATTATTCCTCTTCAGCCTCCTTCACTCTATAAATTGGGGCATCACGTTTTGGAGGAATCACAAGCAAACTCACAACTTTCTAGGATACTCTGATATTCGTTCTTGAGAGAGAGAGGCAGGCGGTAGTCAATTCGCCAAGGTGGTCGACGGTGATGTTCCGACGGCTTGCGGTTTAGCCGAGCCAACCCTAGGAGAAAGTCGCCGACGCAACCTGCAACACCCACGGTAGGCGGCGAATATTTCTTAAGAAGACTGGGGTATTACACAGGCCTCGGTTCGATATTCTCGAATTTAGTTTGTATCTCAACTGTTTCAATCTGTTATTTATCTGTATTTTGTTTCGATTATGTAATTGTTATATTTTCAATGAAATTGTTCTCTGGATTTTCTGTATATGCCGGAATTTTTCCCAACATATGTCGACGTGAGCGTGAATGGGAGCCTAAAGCGTTTTTCGGAAACATCACAAATTTCGAGAATTCGCAAGAGTGAGAATTGAGAGGGAGAATGTAGAACAAAAATAGAGAGTGAAAGAAAAGGTTGTTGGAGAATAGACTTGGGTTGTCAGCAGTTGGTTGGGCGCCGTGCAGTTCGATCATTTTCGGGCTCATGAGTCATGACGGACTGATTGATGATCCGAACTATTCATTCTAGTTCCCAACTATCGACAACCCAGCCAGGTCCTTGGAGAATTATCTGACTTTCTCTCTCTCTCCTAGTAGGGCCACCTAAAAAGCTCTATATATAAGCAGAGCTTAGAAAATCCTTTTAAGGTTGTGAAGGTGAAACTTGACTCTCAACATCTTCTCCCTCTCTCTCTCTCTCCCATCTATATATATAATGACGCCAATTGTGAATTCAAATTACGACCACAACGCAATTACAAACAGCGCCCTAAAGATCAAGTTCCTCTACAGCTACGGTGGCAAAATCCTCCCTCGGCCCACCGACGGCAAGCTCCGCTACGTCGGCGGCCACACCAGAGTTCTCTCCGTTGATCGTTCCATCACGTTCGCAGGTTGGTTGGTTCTCCAGTTTCTTTTCAGTTTCTATTTATAACGGCTAGCTAGAAACTAGAAAGTTTGGACCGGTTGTGTGTAGGCCACATGTAGGGCCTGTGCTTTTGGTTTCTTTGCTTAATGAAATCAAAATGGACGAGAAAGTTTGGACCGGTTGACAAGGGTGGCTCCAGAATCTCGGTTCAGCGATGACAAAATCGTACATAGAATTTACCAATGCAGAAGTCTATCTAAACTGGAGTTTTTGATTTGGTTAAAATTTTATCAAGCCATAGTTTATTTTTGTTTTGTTGACTTATATTACTCCCTCCATCCCTAAATAAACATCCGGCCTACCAACTTAGGTCTTTAAAAAGATGTACTTTTTTTTATTAAATTTTTTTACAACTTTTTTCATAATTTGAAAAAATTCACTGATATCTATCGATCTGTGAATTTTTTAACGAAGAAAATGAATCTTTTTAGAGACCTAAGTTTGCTGTCCGGACATTTATTTAGAGACAGAGGGAGTATCTAATTACCAACACATTGAAATGGATTTTCATTGATATATTGGCTATGCATGAATGACCGAATGCAGATAATAACCCATTCGCTACGTGTTTATATCTCTCGAATTTCCGGTGAATTGAATTGAATTGAATTGAAATTTGATTGTTACAGAGCTAAAGGTGAGATTCTTAGAGCTATGCGGATCCTCCATGATTTTGAAGTGTAAGTTGCCAACGGATGATCTAGACGTCCTGGTTACAATCACCTCCGACGAGGAGCTCGTTAACCTAATTGAAGAATACAATCGATTCTCGTTGTCTACGAATAAGGACCTGAAGATTACAGCCGTGCTGTTTCCCCTGAAATCTCTCAAAAAAATCTCTCCTCCATCTACCGTTTCCAGTCTCGATTTCTCCTAGGTCGTCATAAAGCCGCCTTCCGTCGCAGGATTTTGGCGTCTGAATTCGTCGCCGGCCTTTGGATTTCCGGCGGGTGTGAGGAAAGATGGCGGCAAAGTCCGTTACTGAGTAGTCTTTAGCTCTTTAAGACGAATATGACTTGTTTAAATGAGTGTAGCTAGCGATGAATCTTATTGTATGTCCCATCAAAGACACATAAGAGACCACGACATGAGAAGATTTCGATGGCATTTAGAGAGCAGGCATTAGGCGCGCAAGGAATGCAAAAGCTCTGGGGATTGAATGTTCCAATCTTGAAGTCTGGACAAAAAGGTCATGGGGTTTTTCTGGTTGAACAAGAATTCCTAATATGGTTTAAGTGAAATAGGTAAAAGATTCACATGGTGCCCCAAGACCACTGAATATTACTCGGTGCTTGACGGTCTTGATGCTTAGAATCCCTCAGAATTGGCTCTGTTGTGCCTCAGACCACATTAGAGATCGATCCTGTGCTCTACGAGTCTCGTTCTGTATCAGAAGAAGTTAAACATAATTGTTTACTTCGTTCGGCTTGTTGGAAAGATAAACATATTCGAAAATAAAGTTGATTTGACATCATCAACATGAACGAAATACGTTTGTCTTGGAAAAAATCAACAGCTTGTATGAGTTAATAAACTTCAAAACAAACGTACGATATTGGATCAACCAAATTCTTTAACTAACTACTCAACGAGCCCAAAAATAAAATAAAATCACGGTTTGGATCATTTTTGGGCTTGAACCAAAGCCTTTATAGTATTGCTTTTCATTTAAGCAAAACTCCAATTTGTTTTTTTCCCCTAAAAAGCCAGCTTCGTTTTGAAATATCATTGTTTTGACCGCATTTTTTTAGTTTATATCGTTTTTTTTTTGGACATATTTGATCTGTCTTGAGGGTAATTTAAATTAGGTTTAAATTCAATCGTACGTTGGATAAGAAAAAACTAAAGAATAAAGTTTTAGTTTTTCCGTTTATATCTCCTAAATGAGTTTTTTTTTTCAAAGAAATCATATTTGCTTAATTTGTTTCGATTAAGATAAACAATCTGTTGAAGAGAGGGAATAAATAAGCTAAAATAGATAAAGACTAGGAATTATGAAGGAAAATAATTCGACCCCGTTTGTTTGGGGATTTTTTATTTGGATTTGTAGGTAATAAGTGTAGAGAGAAATAGAGTAATAATTGAAAGTAATGATTGGAGAGAAATAGAGAGAAAAATTAGAGTAATAATTGTTGAGAAATAGGATAATGATTAGAATCCAAAATTCAAAACCCTTAAACGAAGGGAGGGGGGGGGGAATCATTGTCCACCCATAAATAACAACGCCAGCCCGTTTTGTTTGGGCTTCTCCTAGGAAATCTTTCCTATAGAGATTTGTCCCCGATTTAAACAGTGCTTTGGGCATAGCCATAGCCACATTTGTTTGGGCATATCCATGTAAGAGCATCCACACATCTAGCTTTTCTTGGCATAATTTCTTGTCATTTTTTAAATGGTACAAAAAATGGCAAATTAGGTGCACACCCACAATGCCAAAATTCTCTCAAATTTAGCAAATGCCAATTGTGATTTTTGAGAATGAAAGAACTGAAAGGAGGAAATTGCTAAACATGGGTGCAACACATTTGCTATTTTTTTGGGCAAAACGACAGTGTTCATTTTTTGGTAATGAACAACAGTACGTATTCATTGTCCATAAATGAGAATGAAAATGAAAAAATGACATTCATGGGTGTGAAAGCTCTAACAAAAGTCTTTTGCTTTGAGCATAGCCATATACCTAGTATTTTTGGGCTAAATGAGAAACAATTCAATTCCCTTGTCACTTCCAAACAAGATCGTTCTGTGCCTAGAATTTTTCTCTCCTCTCCCTTTTTTGGGGTGTTTCAGGGTGTTTCGAACCAATTTTTATACGCATTGAATTAATTCTTACAGTTCCTCTCACAGCCTTTTCACACGCTTATGCGTGGAAGGTGTGACTTCAAGAGTTGCTGACAAAGAAAATCGAACCTAAAAAAAGGTGTGAGCATGCAAACCCCCCAAGTCCAGGCTAAAATCATCAGGCCAATCCCTAGATGCTTTCACTTTCCCCTTCTCTCTCTCTCCAAAATATCCATTAAATAAATCCATGGACAATCGAATATTGGCTAATTGGTAAAGATCCTCGAATTGGAAAACGACCCATCAAACTACTTCCACCAGCCACGCAACAAACCACGGTTGCCGACAATAACAATTGGCCATCAGCGTCTCCTTCTTTGTTGCTTTGAAGCGAAATTGCCGATTACGATTGGATAATAATTCCTAACACATTAGCACATCTAATTCCACGGTACTCTCTTACGAGTAAACAATCTCATTGCCCATTTTCAAGGGAGCCCAATTAACCAGCGCAAAGATTCGACCGTATGTACACTACGTTTACGAAATATTTTTGGAATAATTAATTAAACTGCAATATGTCCTTGGAGGAAATTATGTTTGTGAAGGACATCCGATCCCTATTGTACAATCAACTGGGGGTACTACTAATTTCACAGAAAAGCCTCAACAACCCATAGCCCGTAGGCAAGGAGATTAGATGGCAAAGAACATGTCTGTTCTCTTTACAAGTCTCTTCTTTCTCTTTGTGCAGTCACATGCTCGTGGCCGGCCGCCCTCGGGTTGCGCTGGCCTTGTACGTTCCTGGGGACTCGGTTATATGGACTCGGGCAACAACATCTTCCTAAATACCCTTGTGAAGTAAATTTCACACTTTATGGCATTGTTTTTTCTGGTTGATTGACGGGCAGATTCATTAATGGCTACACTACTGCTGATTTCTGGTTAAGCATTCGGTTGTTCGCTCATAATTTCTATACGGAAAAGTCATTGATTTAAGTCTTTTAGGAAATTTGAATAGCATGCTGGTACATTGACTCTCCAATAAATGAAAGTAAATAGGCCATGTAAGAGCATTTATACGTTGATATTGGATCTATACACAATTTGTTTATGATTATATGATTTCATGAATTGCAGATAAATGGTCCAATAAGCGGTCTCACGAACCCATCCCGTTGCCATACTTGCATCCTCATATTAGTAAGTTGAAGTCAAATACCAAAGGTTTCAACTATGCATCTGAAACAGCCGGTATTCTCCGTAATACTAGCCGTATAAGTAAAAATTGTCTCGCCAATTAACAAAAATCCTATTTTCCCAAAGAGAAATTGCCAAAAGATACTGAACTAATGAGACCACGATAGTTTTTGAAACAAAATTCTGGGTCTTTAAGTTCAAAAAATGATAAGACTGAAATCTAAGACATCTTTCTAAAAAAATTATGTGCAGTTCTTGCGGTTTGTATGCCTAGGCAATTTGCCATTCTCTTTATTATGTTCCTTTTGCAGGAGGGAGAACTTGCCACTGGGGCAACAAGTCAAGGTATTTGAAGAGACTACTGAGCAATATCTACCATCTTTGGGAGCATACAATAACAAAACCAGGGGGAGAACTTGCCACTGGGGAAATTTGTGGTGATTGAAGTTGCCCCACTCGATCGGCTGCTTGCCAGATGTTCTTGACAAAACCAAACCGTCAACAACACTATGCGACAAGCAAATAAATGGCTTGGTATCAGTTTTCAATACCAATCTCGGTGTAAAACTTAATCAACTTAAGTCCGTGCTTAATGGCTCGACATTCCTCATTGCAAAATCTTACCGACTTATTCACGACATCATCCACAATCCCCAAGACGCCGCAACAATTTTTCCGTGCCCGGGGTTGTTTTCTCAAACAGAGTTCAGCGATGGGATAAAACCAACAATGCAACAAAGCAGAACTCCATGGTAGAGGGCAAGAAGAAAAGATCAATGGGTCATGTAATGTAATGAGAAAACCCAAATTAGCAAAACTCCCTGCTGTCCCTTTTTATTGCATTTCATTTAAGCAAAACCACCATTTACTTCCCAATCCGGAGTGGGCCACCATTTGAGGCCACCCACTAATGACTCATCCTATCTTTGACTTTTTTGTCTTTGTAGTTTTTTTGAACAGCAATCCTAACTTGACTGCTTCCCTTTGCCTACACCCGAAACTGAGAAATTTTTGGATGCCGAGCGAGTACCACGCGGCGGTACCGTCGACGATTCCAACCATTCAAACGTATTTTGGACGGTTCAAATTTATTCTCTCTTTCTAAAATTCGGACCATCCAAAATACGTTTGGACAGTTGGGATCGCCGATATAATACCACGTATATGGTACCTGTCCGGCACCAAAAAAAAAAAAAAAAAAACTCCTCAAACGACAAGAAACGAATATCCGAATAACGAAGGAATAGTCGCGGCGGTCCCTTCCTCTCTCTCACTACTTTATTTTTATTTTTTTGGTCAACGTACGACCTCTCTCCCACTACTGGAGTAGTACAATGCCATCTTCATACTGCCTTTCCCTCGGGCCCACTATATAAGTCATAAGTGGGCCCAATAAAACTCGTTATGTTTTCCATTCAAAATTCGAATAATCAACTTTCCAATCTCCTTGTGAGACTTGTTTTGTAGTACAACAATAAGCAAGTCCATTTGCAGTTTGATAAGTATTTGATCGAATAATATGGTCTTTCAAAAAAAAAAAATTTTAATAGTGTGATTAAGCACTTATGAATGCCTATTTAAGATTAGGTTTTACTTCAAACGTTTAAAAAGGCAATTAGGGGAAAAAATTGCAGTTGGGCCGGTGCCCCGGCGGGGCTTAAGTGGCTTCGCCACTAACCATAGTATGCCGCATAACTTTGCTCAAAGAGTGTTTTATAACTGTTTGGTAGAATACCCTCGCTCTCCTTCCTGCCCTGAGCATCTTTAATGGGTCTTATATCTCTATTTTGGAGACCAAATCTCTATGTTAATAGGAGATTTTGTAATTTATTCCATATTTTCTTTAACTTTTTATACTTTACGGAGAAAGCTTGGAGGGGCTAGCTCATCATCATTTTTAGAGATTTGGAGCTTTAATTTTTTTTTTTTGAGTCTCCAAATCTCTAAAAAAGACGGTTAATTCCTCCAATTTTTTTTATAAAGTACAAAAAATTGAAAAAATAAAATAAATTACAAAATCACCTTTCAATATATATAGATTTGATCTCTAAAAGAGATATAGAATCCTGGAGTCCCAAGGATTCTCTCTCCTAGAGTCCTAGGGCCACCGCCGAAAACAGCTCTATATATACGCAGCCTACACATTCCTGAAATTCTTCAAGGTGCAAGCAACTTGACTCTCAAGTCTCCACCTCCTCTCTCTCTCTCTCTCTCTCTCCTCCATATCATGACCAGAATTTCGAACACAGCCGACGAGAACGCAATCAGCACCCAAAAGATCAAGTTCCTCTACAGCTACGGCGGCAAAATCCTCCCTCGTCGCACCGACGGCAAGCTCCGCTACGCCGGGGGCCACACCAGAGTCCTCTCCGCCGATCGCTCCATCACCTTCGCGGAGCTGATGGTGAGATTCGTAGAACTATGCGGTTCCTCGATGACATTGAAGTGCAAATTACCGACCGAAGATCTCGACGTCTTGGTTACGATCACCTGCGACGAGGACCTCGCTACGATAGTTCGCGAATACGATCGGTTCTCGTTGTCCACGCAGAAAGACCTGAAGGTTACGGCCGTGCTGTTTCCTCGCGAATCTCTCAAGACAATCTCTCCTCCTCCGTCCACCGTTTCCAGCCTCGATTTCTCCTCCGCCGTACGTATCCCGCAGCCTCTTGGTACCCGGCGGAATCCGTCGCCGGCGTTTCGATTTCCGGCCGGTGTTGGGAAGGACGGTGGTGGAGTCCGTTGTTATCAACTAGCAAAGCCTAGGCATCTCTACTTTGTACCGCATCAGAATTTATTACCGACGAAGAACTAAAACATCTGAGGACAGTGGCTAGATTATTGTACATTGTAGTTTGTGTGGTGGTGATACAATTGAATTCTCCTAATAGTACTCCACTCAAAAGCCAATTTTGCACAATTTTTTGGTTTGTTCACTCCAAATATACAGATACTATTTGCAAATGGTTAATTCCTTCACTCCAATATTTTGGTTCATCTCTGTTGAATTTTGGCGGCCATACCAATCGGATTCGGGACAGAACGATTTTCGCGGTTAGGGTTTCATTATACGCTGTTATCTGTCTCCTTCCGTTCTGCCTCGCTTATCGTGTTGCTTAGCCCTAATTTTTAATTCCATCAGGGTCATTTGGTTACGTACCCCTTTTTTCACTTAGATTCTGCGTGTCATTTTTAATAGTTTATATCTCACAACGTATGCTGTGTTTTATGTTTTTAAAATCATTGTCTTATAAAAAATGAAATTTATCAAACAAGATTCATATTACATATTTTTAACAATATATATTGAGAGATAGACAATCGAAATTGACATGCAAAATCTTAATGAACACTTACAAAAGGACGGTGAAACGCACAAAGAACTAAAGTTCAGAATTCAGGTGGCCTGCTTTATTCTTTTTGGCACACGTTTGAGAAGAAATATGCTTTGACAGGTTGGGAATGGGGATCATCTTTGAAGTAGTAGTACTTCCTTAGCTTTTTGGACATCGATGGATTCCTTAGCTTTTTGATGACGAGAGGTTGCTCTTGGGGCAATTGGTCCATAATCGCCATTTGACACAAAAGACAATATGAGTCATATAGTATTGTTAATCACACACGATTTATGATGCGTTTGGTTGGATCGATGGAATGAAATGTAAATTGGAATGGAATTAAGAATGAAATAGAATTGGAGGAATTGAGACTGCAATAATCATTCTCATTCCTATGTTGGGTTGTGGCTAGGAATCAATAGCAAAAATAGAATTCGCATTCCAATTCATGTGTTTGGTATGTTAGAATCACATCGATCTCAATGCAATGGAATTTGGGGAGTGGCAATAGTAATGTTGTGAGTGACATTAGTAAATTTGGAGTGACAATAGTAAAATTTAGAGGCAATAACAAATTTTAGAGTAGCAATACAAAATTTAGAGCGACATTAGGAATTATGTGAGTGACATGAACAATATTCCATAGAGGGGTGATGGAATGAAATTGTTATTCTTTACTTTTCAAATGGAATAGCTACTCCTTTATTTGGATGAATAATAATTTCATATGGAATGACTATCAATTTCTAGTGAACCAAACATCGAAATAGACATTCCATAGAAATAACAATTCTATTCCATTTCTCATTCCATCAAACAAAACATAGTCTGGGTAATCGTTTTCATTTGGACAATTACTGTTGCCTTTTCGTAGGAGGCTTTATTGGCCGCCACCACCAATCTGTCTCAGTAATTTTAAAATTAGATCACTGAGTGAACAGGTGAAGGGACTGGCTGATTCGCTGAATGAGTTCTTGGTTTAATCTCGTAAGGCAAACTCACTATAGGGTTGCTAGTGTGCACCTCGACATTGCTTTTCGAGATATTAGAGGGATGGCAAACACTGTGTGTTTGCATATTTTAAGGATGTGTGGAGATAGTGAGGAAGTGGTTATGTGGGTGGTTTTTAATCGATTACCATTTTGCATACAATAGTTAGGGACGTTAAAAAAGAAGTTGTAAATACTTAATTTTTTGAAGGAGCAATTACGAAAATCAGTTTTGTGATGGGGCTTCGAAAATTGGTCACACCAAAATCACTTCTCCCTTTATATATTACAATAGATAAACATAGGACAAGGGATTCTTGTATACGGATCATAGACATTTATAAAAACACGATCAATTGAAATTTGTCTTCCAGTTCATTCTCTAAATCATACTGTACTAATCCTTCATTTTGAACAACACCTGTGAAAAATTAAATATAGTAAAAAAAAAAAAAAAAAGAGATAATTGATAGGTGTGCAGGGGCGAACCCCACTTGCACCCTAAGTTTAAGTTTTGTTTTTCGATGTTTGATTGTTTTAGTAGAAAGTTGCGTTGTTAAAGTGTTACAGAAATATTTCTTGTAACCATGGCTTTCAAAAAAAAAAAAAAGTGTTACAGAAACTGATGGAAGCAAAATTTGCAGAGGCCAAATATATCAAACCTTGGGGCTATTGAAAGGTTTGTCGAGTAGTTAAAGTTCAGAGTTTCGGAATTAGTCGAGAAGCACCCAAATTGGATCGGACATTCGACTAGTTCGATCTGAGGCCCTCGACTAATTCGCGCGGGACCCCTGGCAATAAGAAGAGAATTTGCAAATCATGATCATCCTGGACCCCTGCCAATAAACACGGAATCAACCAACCTTTTTAAAATGATGATATCCCTTTTCTTACAGTAAAGCATTATTTAATTTTTTTCAGAAACGTGGTTATGTGATGTGTCCAACTATTTTTTTTTTGGTTCCGCTACGGAAGAACAACCCTACAACCAAGTTACTAAATAGACCTGATTACGCAATACAAACCTCCAGAGGAGCTAGCGCGGCTACACCAGTCACGACCCCCCACTAATTACTTAAAAATACTCGCTCAGTGGGAAATCGAACCCCAAACCTTAAGGAGTACTCCCAAAACCTGGGCATCCGCCTGAACCACTCTGCCTGGACATGTGTCCAACCTAAAATTGATCAGTCATAAAACCATTGTCTCATTTTTTTTCCAGAAAAAAGACACATGGCTTGCCCTGGTTGGTTGGCCATACTACGTTTCTTTGTTCCCCAAACTAAACATTTTCGTGGCAGGTTGGCCAGCAAAGGTTAGAAAGAGAGAGTGAAAAAAGATTCAATCATAATCCCAATTTTTTAAACAAAACCAATTTGGAATCCCCACTGTGGTAAATTAATTAATTAAGCATGTTTAGAACATTACGTGCGCACAGGTGTTTGGACAATAATCCTCCCAAGATGGGAATTATCTAGAGGAGCATATATAATTAATTAAGGTGCGGTGGCTCCAAGGTTCGCAAGTAGTCTAGTCATTACCTTCATAATAAATTTTTAATTCTTCTTCACGTAAGCGAAAGTTTGTATGAAATAGTTGTGGGAAGGGATTCCGCCGGGTGATGCCCAAAGCAAAGTGATATACCTACTTTGGTCCCCTTGCACCACTCCTCAAACTAATGGGAGGCCCATATTTTGTTCTCTTAATCTAATTTAATTAAGACTAAAAGACAGTTATACCTCCTTAGAAAAGTCAAGAAAAGTTCAATAAATAGATAGAAGTTCATATGAATGGTTCACTTAAGGTGTGTAGATTTTACGTGAGGCTCCGTTCACTTGTCAAGAAAATTGATCCAGAAAAATTGCTATTCCTTAGAAAATTTGAGTGAAGTGAATGAAAAGGAAAAGTATTTTCTACATGCATTCATTTGATAAAAGAAATTTGTGGAAAAGTTAAAAAGCAATGGTTTAATTATATGGGAAAATAGCAAAAAAAAAAAAATCAAGATTCCCGCAAAATCTTGTGTTTTTGCAGGATGAGTTTTAATAGAAAACTGATCCTAGTGGAAAAGTTAGAGATGTGGATCACACAACTTTTTGCTAACTGAACACTTCAAACATATAGGAAAGCTAGACATTCCTTTCCTTTCATTTCCTTGCAACCGAACGGGCGACATAATGCATTTCGTTTCAGAGAATTTGTGCAATTGCATGCATGCATGTGACTTTAACAAAAATATTAAACCAAATTCAAATTCGGAAAAGTCTATTCGAAACTGAGATCTTGAAATTTTAACCCTTAAAATTTTTAGACCACGCTAAAGTCTTGAAGAAAGGAAAAATACCCAAAGGCTAGCTTCAAAACATTCTATTCAGAAAGGGAACCCTATAGGAGTAATATTCTTGGAAATTTCTTATGGTGTGGGTTTGATTTGTTTCTGGAAACTTTATTCAACCAAATGAATTGAACTTCTCAGCCCAGTCAGTAGTCAATACCTTGAAAAATCATATAGACGGCTATAGACCAACGAAAACCGGGTGGAATAATCATCCAGATTCTTTTCTTGCTCGAACGGACCGTCATCGCCTGTTGACTCATCTGGCCGGCCGGATTGTCAGCATCAAGGTTGTTTTCCCGCATGGTCCAGTTTTTTCGGTTTGACGGGTTTTTATTTCACCCCTAACAAAGAGGATAACGAGAACTATATGTCAACTAGACCGATTAATTCGGAGAAACTATCCTAATGTCTAATGGCAGGGGCCAAATTAAAACCTAGATAAAATCTCTCATGAATTGGCTTTACACAAGAATTGATAGTATGCGCGTAGATGGAAGTCAGAACCCAATTGAGGCGAAACGGGTGATTTGGTCAAATAAGTTGAAACAACGTAACGGAACGGAAAAAATCCAATATATAATCGGCTCTTTTGGATGGACCAAGCTCCCGTTTAGTGTCCATGGGGTAGCTCCAGTCCAGTGTGGGATATTGTAGACCCCTCCTAGACCCATATCAATGATCGGAATTGCCCATTTTATAAATGTTGTAAAATAGATCATTGACGTATGGCTTGAACATCGATATATGCATAAACGATACATATTTATGTAAGGAAAATATAGACAGTTTTCATTTGAAATCATATTTTCTCTGTCCATTTTTCTTGCACGATTCTGTTTTGTGTACGCAGTTATCGTTGATCAAGTTGAGTTATCACATCGATGATCTACACACAAAATTCTCTTGATAAAATCCGGTGAATTAATAGAATTCACTTTTTTCGCAATTCGCACACACAAAATGAAGACGTATTGCCAACTTGTGCCCTTTTTAACCTGTGACAATATTGGTCTTTTTCTTCTCTTCTAAATAATTAGTACTTCCCAAGTTGATCAAGATTGAGAGGACTGAAAGGAAAAAGACAGTGATATTATTCGAGGTTAATTTGTCTGGTTGTTAACTTAAAAACTTACAAGTAGTCGAGGTACGCATATACATGTATATTTTCCCACTTGCACGCCAACTCCTCCTTTGTTCTTTTTTTTTTTTTTTTTTTTTTTTCCTTTTAGAGATTTTAATGAACTTGGTGATCCTCTAGAATATATTAACCAAGTTTGGGTAGTTTAGATGAGCGATGTGGGACAAAGTCTAACAATCTCCCTCACGTGCAGTCCGGATGCACGTGAAGGTGCGAATTGTGC
The DNA here is from genome assembly GCA_020567845.1 of Rhododendron henanense subsp. lingbaoense. Taxonomy (NCBI): domain Eukaryota; kingdom Viridiplantae; phylum Streptophyta; class Magnoliopsida; order Ericales; family Ericaceae; genus Rhododendron; species Rhododendron henanense. Next base: position 31,631,945 of record CM036315.1, on the reverse strand, counting down.
TAACCAGGAGATTTGCTTCGGGCGACAGAGACTCTCCCATGAGAGGTGAGGCCACCTAAGATTTGGCTCTGATACCATATTAAATTTTTTGGAGGGTTTCAACCTAAAACCAATTGGTTATAGGTGGAGTAGTCTCTAGATTTTATTAACCAAGTTTGGGTGGTTTAAGTGAGCAATGTGGGATGAAGTCTAACATTCTCTCTCACGTGTAGCCCGGATGCACGTGGAGGTACGAATTGAAGAAACTAGGAGATTTGACTCGGGCAACCCCTCACGTGCAGCCCGGATGTATGTGGAGGTATAAATTGATGAGGTGAGGCGATTGACTCGGGCAAAAGAGACTTGACCACACGATGAGGCCACCCAAGATCTAACTCTAATACTATGTTAAATTTCTTAGAGAGTTCCAACCTAAAACCAACAAGGTTAGAGAGAAGTTAACAAGTTAGTCCATAAAAGATTCAAATATTGTCCATAACCCTGAACTACAAACGCCGCTCGAAACCTAACCTCCCACAAGGAAAGCTAGAGCCCATTGGCTTTTGGCGTGATGAGATAAGAATGATGCCCCCAAGAGACAAGCCAAAAAAACCATGGACCACATCCCACTTCTCCCAACACACCCAAATCCGATGCCATTCTTTCAAGTCTCAACAGAAGTCTCAATACAAGTGGGGTTTGGGGATCGAATAAGCATAAAATAGTATTAAACAAATGCGAAGTCTTAAAAAGTGATGTCAAATTGCACTTCCGTTCCGATTTATTTGTCCTTTTTTACTATTTGAGATCTATTGCAAAATGGTCAACATGTTTTAATTTATAATTTTTTTATTTGCAATATAAATTTTGTTTGATAGATCTTAATTAATTTTATAATATAATATTTTTGAAATCATATAAAACAACATGAGATATAGACAATATTTTGAAGGTATGCCGGAATTGGATAAACAAATTGGAACGGAAGGAATATCAACACAACTAATGTGGCAATGACATAAGCTAAAAAGCCTAAAATCTCTACAAAGAAGAAAAATAGGAGCATTGATAAGTTGTCAAAACTGAGCCACTATTCAACGTCCTATTTAATAAAGTTGAGGAAATAAAACTCATAAGCTAGAACTGTGCAAAACCCAATTTATCTAAGATATGAATTTGGATTTGATTTCTCTGTTTCATTGATGATTTTAACATATATATCTCAAGGTATTCGGACCATTCATGCACACCTAAGACAATTTCACGATCCACAAGCAGAGGGCTCATGTAGAGCGAAGCTCCGAATGAATTAGCTCATGATAAAAGCTGGATAGCATAAGGTTTTCACACCTAAAATTTTAAGAGGCGACGCTTATGAGCTAAGAAATGTAGTAGTTGACTCTTGATCTTACCTTGACCTGGATGGGGCCAGATTTTTTAACAAAATAACTTTTACTCAAACTATTTTTTGATATCATTTGTTAAAATTGTTTGGAACTTAAGGGAAAAGAAAAGATAGAAAAGTTTAAAATTTTCTTCTTCGATTTGAGAGAAAAAAGAAGAGGAAATGACCAAATAGAATATTAATGGGCATATCAAAATTTTCTCGCTGATTTTTTCACACTTCCTTTTTTAATAATTTTTTTTTTCTTTCCTTCGCTTTTTTTGTCAATCAATAGATGTCTAATATACACCTAAAGGAATTGGGAAGGGATATCGCTAAGCGGCATACATGTGTGCCAAGCCCAAAGGGCATTAACCACCATACCAAGCAGTCGCACTCTTGACGAGAATCAATCCCTCACCTTCCATATGTAAGAGGAGAAGAAATGCCATTGTGCTACAAGGCCATTTGTTTTTTCCTCACTTTTCACAAGTTTCAAACTGGCCTAATGAAAAGAGAAAGTGAGGGAAAAGAAGGTAAAGTTCAAAAAATTTCTTTACCATTATTTGGTTACAAGAGAAAGAGAAGGAAAAAAATAAATTCTAAGATAATGAATAGTAAAGTTTTTTCCCCATTTTTCTTTGAGAAATTTATATAAATGGTTCTCCTAATTTCATACAAGTCTCATTTTCGTCCTCTAAGTATTAATTACAATTCTTTTGACCTTCAAGTTTTGTTTTCGTATCAAATTGGTCAAATTGATAACTTTTGTCAGCCAAACTGGACGAAAAAAATCAGATTGAGGGTAGACGTCATCAATTGGACCAACTTGGTACGAACTGCAACGTCCAAACTGCCATCAATCTTATTTTTTCGGTCCAATTTGGCTGACAGATGTTATCAATTGGACCAATTTGGTAAGAAAACCAAACTTGAAAGTTAAAAGAGTTGCAATTAATATTTGAAGGATGAAAATGAGACTCGGATGAAATTAGGAGGGCCATTTCTATAAATTTCCCTTTTTCTTTTGTTTTCCCTCACTTCCAAACAGAGGATAGATTTCTTGACGTTTCTTGTTTTCAGGATATCAAATTCCTCAACCAAAAATAAATACTCATGTCTGCTTCTGCTGAATTCTTGAGAAGTACTCCAGTACTTAAGATTATCTCGAAAGACTTTTGCCAAAATCACAATCCCACTTTCCCAAAGAGCCAATCAGTTGACAAATCAGTTATCTTAATGTAACCGACTGGTTCTCTCTCTCTCTCTCTCTCCATAGAGAACTTCCCCCCCCTCGTGTCACCTTCCTCTTTCCCCCACGTCTCTCCTCCATGGCTTCACCGACACCCTTCTCTCTCCTCCCCACACCCTTCTCTCTCCTCTCCTCCCCACACCCCCACCACCACCAAAACCCATTCCTCATCTCCAAACCAACCCTTTTCCCATCACTCACACACTCACACAAACATGATGAGGCTGTACGTGTACGTGCTGGAGGCCAAAGATTTGGCTTCAAAGGACACGTACGTGAAGCTCCGGATTGGGAAATTCAAGTCCAAGACTAGGGTTTTGAAGGACACCTTAAACCCCGCGTGGAATGAGGAGTTTGCTTTTAGGGTACATGACATGGAAGATGAGCTTGTGGTCTCTGTGTGTCACCATGAAGATGACTCTGGCTTCTTCAATGTGTCAGCAGATTTTATGGGTCGGGTTCGAGTTCCGGTTCGGTCCATTGCTGCTGAGGAAAATCACAACTTGCCCCCAACTTGGTTTTCTCTTGAAAAGCCCAAGGCTTCAAAATTGGTAAACAAAGATTGTGGTTAGTGTCCCTCCTTTTTCTTTTTCTTTTTCTTTCTTTCTTGTGGATTCTTTAAAATGTGGGATTTTTTTCTGTAAACTGATAAGAGTAGTTTTTATTTAGGTAATAACTGATGGGTTCTTTGATGTATGATCAATTTATGTGTCTGCCTATCTGGTGTGTGTATAGGAACTTTTAAGACCTTGGCATGAATACTGAGGTTTGAGTACTTGGACAATGGGCATTTAGATGGAATTGAGACACGTACAATTCTACATAATCTGGCTCGGTACCTATGACTGTCTTATTAGGATAATTTTCAGGTTTTAAGAAGTGGAAGGAGATAACATTCAGAAGAAAATCAGAAATATTAAATACCCAGAGGGATTTCCTGAAAAAAAAAAAAAAAAGGATTCGAGCCCACATGTTCTGAATTATATGTATTGTTTGGGCTTACTTTTCTGCTAGTGTAGCATTGTTGGCCAATAACTAAGAAGAAACACAGCGTAGCTGCTACAAGATTATTTTTTCAAAGATGGTATAGTATGAATGGTTTGGGAACTTCTAATGTGCTTGTTGGTAATTGGTTGTCGGGGACTCGGAGCCCTGTGTGTATCAGTTGCTTTAATTGGCGAATGCTGGTAGACCTCAGTCGTCCATTGGGCATCTGGAGTCCATGACATCCCACAGAGATGGAGCTCTAGCCCATTTTGTTATACCCTTGTGTACACAGCTTTGAGTGGAGTAACTGACTCTTCAATTACAGGACATGTTCCTAATCGTTCATCTTTGCTAATTGTTTTGGATAATGACATTGAAAGAGTTAGAGCTTGACGATAATGTGGATTGTGGAATTGAGTCCATTCAACTAGTTTGTTGTTCTACTTGTTTGGGCGAGGGTAGTATTAGATGTTGCCCCTGGATGTTCTAATTCAGGGTCATTTAGAAGGGCCAGTTGTATGAGTAACTGTATTGTGAATTTTTCTTTGTAATTGCAGTGGGTCTAAAACAATTGCTTTACAAACTTTTGATGGGAGATCAAAAATGCTCCCCAAGAACTGACAATTATCAACTTATCATTGCTAACTAATTGCTATTTCAAAAGAACACCCAATACTAAGAAACTTACTTGCTAGTACTTTTTATACTAGATTAGAGGAAATCAGAAATCAACATCCATTTATCAGGAGAGGCTGACTTCAGGGCCTTGGGCATAAAATTGCAGGTGCAATTGCATTATTGCGATTAAAGATTGGTTAGTTTCCCTTTAGAATAAACATATAATGAGATAGAGCAATAATGCATGAGTAATTGGAGGGTCAATGTCAGTTGTCAAAAATGCTTTTCTTTATGGCTTGTGTTTGGTCTGTTTGGTGCCGTGGGGGCTCTTTTCTTTGATGTCGGGAGTAAATAGAATTTATTCAACAACAAAAGGACAATAATTTAAATAATATGATTCGGTCCTTTTCATTGGTTTCTCATGAGAAGTAAAAAATGCGGTCTCAAGAGTTGTGATTAATCATATGGTATATGCAGAAAGAGCTCAGAGCTGTGTGTTCTGCCAATTAAAAATGGTTTTCCGTCATGGATGCAGGGAAAATTCTTCTTGCTCTTTCTCTGCATGGAAGAGGCCAAGATACATGCGCTGACCACCTTTCACATGAACATTCATGTACTAGGAATAGAGATTCTAAAGAATGGAAAAGTCCCCATGTCATGTATCAGGATATTCTTAGCTACACATCTCCATCTCGGAAGATCCTTTCAGGAAAAATGAAAGATATTGCAGGCCATTTGGAGAAGCTTTTTAATCGAAATGACGATAATCCTAGAAGTGATGATTCTTCAAAGCAGTCCAGTTCACTTTCTGATTATGAGGATTGCACCGAAGAATCCCAATCGTGCAGTAGCTTTGAAGAAGCTATGGAAAAGATGCAGTCAATAATCAATGACATTGAAATGCCTAAAAATTTGCAAGGGGGCATTCTTCTTGATCAGACATATGCAATGGCTTCTAAAGATCTGAATACATACCTTTTCGCTCCCGATTCACAGTTCAGGAGAGATCTGGTGGACGTGCAAGGAACAACTGATTTCCATGAGGGGCCCTGGATGTGGAAATCAGAAGACAGAGACGTGGCATCTTTAACCCGAGTTGTTAGCTATACAAAAGCGCCAACAAAGTGTTTTAAGGCTGTTAAGGCCACTGAGGAACAATCCTATATCAAGGCAGATGGAAGCGAATTTGCCGTTGATGTAAATGTGAGCACACCCGATGTTCCATACGGTAATGCATTCAAGATTCAAATACTTTATAGTATAATGCCTGGTCCACGGCAATCTTCTGGAGAAGAATCCTCCCGTCTTGTAGTATCTTGGGGAATTAACTTCATTCAGAATACTATGATGAGGGGCATGATTGAAGGAGGAGCTCGACAAGGACTAAAGGAGAATTTCGATCAGTTTGCCAGCTTGCTGGCTCAGAAAGTTAAAACACTTGATTCGACAGATGTGTTAGACAAGGACCATATGTTGGAAACTTTGAAAACGGAGCACCAATCAGATTGGGAGTTGGCAACTGCTTATTTTTGGAATTTTCCTGTGGTTTCAACTGCTCTTGTGACTTTGTATGTATTTGTGCATATTCTACTTTGTAGACCGGGGGAGCCACAAGGATTGGAATTTTATGATCTTGATTTGCCAGACAGTTGTGGAGAGCTCCTCACTTGTGGTATTTTGGTTATTTTATTAGAGCGTGTCTATAACAGGGTATCGCATTTCGTACAAGCTAGGTTCCAAAAAGGTAAACAGTTGAACAACATCCCTATTATAATTTGAACTGTTGTATCAACGCTTTTGCGCCCTCTATACTTGTAACTCCACTCTCGCCAATGTTACTTTTTCAGTAAATGATAATGGAATCAAAGCCCAAGGTGAAGGATGGGTGCTCACTGTAGCTTTGATTGAGGGGACAAACTTAGTGTTTTTGGATCCAACGGGGTTCCCGGATCCCTATGTGGTGTTCACCTGCAATGGTAGAACGAGAACAAGCTCTGTCAAGCTTCAAACTCTTGATCCTCAATGGAATGGTACGATCTTTACTTCTGTTTGTTTTTTAAAGTCCCTTTTTATTAATTTATACATATATCATGCAGAGATACTTGAGTTTGATGCTGCTGACGAACCCCCCTCAGTGATAGATGTGGAGGTTTTTGATTTTGATGGTCCATTTGACCAGGCTGCCTCACTTGGGCATGCAGAGATAAATTTCTTAAAGCACACATCCGCAGAACTGGCAGACATCTGGGTTCCCCTTGAGGGAAAACGTGCTCAGTCTTCCCAGTCAAGGTTGCACCTCAGGATATTTTTGGACAATGACAATGGAGTTGAAACAATTAAAGATTACTTAACAAAGATGGAAAAGGAAGTTGGAAAGAAGGTAAAGATTTTTCACCTCCTTTTGTCATTCATTACTCCAATCACTTACCTTTACCTTGCCTCGACTCGACAGCAATTGATGCAATCAGAGCATCATTTAATTTGTAGCATTTGAAGTGTTAATCTGATTTTGCAATGCATACTTGACAGTTGAACCTTCGGTCACCTCACAGAAATTCAACATTCCAAAAACATTTTGGATTACCACCTGAAGAATTTCTCATCAGTGATTTCTCGTGCTCCTTGAAAAGAAAGATGCCATTGCAGGTAAATATACAGATCAACACAACTTATTGAATGTCAAAAGAAATTGCATTTTGAGGTTCTAAAGTTTTAAATAGTAAAACCAAATACGGTATATTGTAGTAGAAATATTGACCAAGTATAATTATATTGGATATTTGTGAGGCCTTTATCTATCCCATTAAAATTGCTTTGCTACATAGTCTTTAACTGCATTTGATGTAGAAGCTGTAGGGGGAGCAAAGGCATTCAATGTGCAAGGATATTAGCTCTTACTAATCTCAAATTCCCACAATCTAACCAAGTGTTAGCAGAACTAAGCAAAAACATCTAAATTCTACCGGAATCATAATGTACTTGTACTATGTTCTGTTTTTTTGATGACGAGGAACCCTTTGTTGGGGGAACCCGGGGTCTATGTATACTCCACCATACACGTGAACTGTGAAAAGCGACCCAAGAAGACCATGCTTATCTTGCATAGGTGGCCTCAAGAGTTAAGATGAGTTGGAACACAGATCATGGATCCCTTCCTTAGTGTGGTCCCTAGACAACTAATCTGCCCTTGTGGTCTATGTAGCAAAAACCATGGGTCCCGTTTGATGGGGTGGGGTGACATGGAAACGAACTGGGAGATACAATAATATGAGTATTTTGCAGTTTGGCTTCCAAGAAAGGAAAAATGTTTCAGAAAATATAAGCCATGTAGGATTGCATTTGTGTTCATTCTTCTTTGATGTAACCTTCTTTATATGGATAACGTGAAGCTAGACAAAACTGTAAAATAAATTATTTTACTTGCATAGCAATTTAAAAACGTTATATACTTATTTTCTTGCCAGTTTCTGATAAAACTTTGTCATTTAACGTTGGACAGTGCATGTAGAAAACTATACTGCTTTTTGTTTTTTGTTCTTACACTTCCAATGCCTAGTTGGTTTTTTCATTTCAACCAAATATAGCCTTATGATTTTTAATTGGTTATTGATAGATATGAAATTCCTTATCTAACCTGCTTATGTTTTAGTTTCTAGGATTTGGTCTCACACATCATTTGGGTGCAGGGGCGCCTCTTCCTATCGGCAAGAATTGTTGGGTTTTATGCCAATTTGTTTGGACATAAAACCAAATTTTTCTTTCTTTGGGAGGATATAGACGATATTCAAGTGCTTCCCCCATCTCTATCATCCGTGGGCAGCCCTCAGTTGCTTGTAGTTCTGTGTAAAGGTCGGGGTCTAGACGCCAGACAAGGCGCAAAGTCTCAAGATGAGGAAGGACGGCTTCGGTTCTATTTTATATCATTCATCTCATTCAATGTAGCCAGTAGGTATGAATTTAAAGAGTATTAATTGAGCCTCACATTACTAGTCATTGAGAAGAGACGATGCATTTAACATTTATGCATAATTTTTGAGAAAGCGATTGGATTGTTGTGTTGTACTTACAGGACAATCATGGCTTTGTGGAGGACAAGAACTCTGACTCCAGACCAGAAAGCCCAAATTGCAGAAGAACAGCAGGAAGAAGATGGAAAGTCAGTTTTGCTGGAAGACAATGGGTCCTGTTTGGTTATTGAAGATGACAAGATGTCAAGGGTGTACTCCGTCAAACTTGCTGTAGATGTAAGCGATCACTGATTTGTTTACCAATGGGTCTAGTCCATGCCAACTTTAGATGATATCTCTCATTTTGACATTTTTACTGGTATTGGTGTTTGATATCCTCTCTCCACCTGCTCTAGGAAGATTCTGTTTCTTTCCTTCTTGACTGTGTATACGTATAGAATTTAGTTTCAATTAGTATTTTCTACATAGGTGATGAAACTGCGTGGGAACTGTTGTGCAGATGAAATCACTGATGGAAATGTTTGAGGGAGGTGACTTGGAGTACAAAGTGATGGGCAAGTATGGTTGCTTGAGTTACGTCTCGACGGCTTGGGAGCTTGTAAAACCAGATGTGTTTGAAAGGCGTATATGTTACAAATTTAACCGTCAGTTCTCAATCTTTGGTGGGGAAGTTACCTGCACACAGCAGAAAATTCCTCTTCCAAACGGAAAAAGGTGGATTGTAAATGAGGTTATGGCCCTACATGACATCCCATTCAGTGATCACTTCCGTGTAAGTACGCTTTTTGCGAAGTTATCTGGTGTAAAATCTCCATCCCATATCGCTCTGATTGCTTATCAGTTCCATTCTTCTGATGCAGGTTTATTTTAGGTACCAGTTTGAGAGCTCTGTTCTTGCCGCTCGGAATTCATGCAAATGCGACATTTATGTTGGTGTCATGTGGCTGAAAAGTAGCAAATTCGAACAGAGAATCACAAGAAACATAATTGAGAAGTTTACTCATCGGTTGAAGCACATTCTTGAATTGGTGGAAAGAGAGATCTTATTAGCAAATGGTTCTATCTGACGCCGCTTGAAGATGTGTTTCTCTTGTGGAGGAATTCATCAAGGTAGAAGAAAGTTATAGGGAAATCATAGATTACTTTTGCATTGTTTTTTCTTTTCTTTTTAGTTATAGGGAAATCATAGATTACTTTCGCATTGGTTTTTCTTTTCTTTTCTTTTTTAACTTCTTCTCCCCTGCATAATCGTCTCAACAAGTACTTCACAGTTGGATAACTTCTTCAATGTGCGAGAGCATATTTCATTGATGTTTCGCGACATTCATCCTGATTAATTTTCCTTAATGGCTTAGTAGTAGTTGAATTATTACTTGGGTTTTGTGTCGCATAAGTGCCTTAGCACCTTTGCTTTTCAGAAGAATATTTGTGCTCAAGGTATGCGTGTTTCCGGTCTTGGCTGTGATGAAACCTGAGATCTAAACTACTTCTATATATTAAGCACAATAGTGTTTTTATCCAAAGGGCTCTCAGAGCCTCCAAGTGGCATGCCTTGATTGGGTGCAAGATAGATCAATATAGATCTCACAATTTTTTTGAAATTTTTGGTTAAAATAATACTCCTAAAAACCAATCTATAAAATATATAGCAATTGTCGGCAGGATGCATTCTGAAAATTTGCCCCATATAAATGTACTATTCCCTCGTACCCTTTTTTAGAGTCCAGTATTTCATTTCGGGCTGTCCCTTAATAAGTGTCTATTTTGTAAAGTTAGAAAGTAAAAGTTGGTATATTTTTCATTTTGCCTTTAAAAGTAAATTCTATTTTTGAAAAGTTAGTGAGTAAAGTTTTAGTGATGGTGTTTCCATAAAGGATAAGTAGAGAAAATGGAGATAAAAGTTAATGTGAAAGATAAAATGATTTGTCTTCTTAATAAGTTGGAGTTATGAAACTGAACACTTAAAAAGAGATAGAGGGAGTATCATAATGCACCCTATCCATCCACTAGACTTGCAATGTGCCACATAAGCTTGGAATGGGAGGAGTTGTAGTGCACCCGCCGTACTACACCGTGTAGTGCGCCCGATCCGACTGTGTATCTCGGTGCGGATGGCTTGGATTTAATCTGAGCTCCTACAAATCCTAACCGTCCATTGTTCGGATGAAAATCCGAGCCATCTATTGCCGAGATGGACGGCCGGATTGGTCGCACTACACGTGTAGTGCGGGGGTGCACTACAGCACCTCTCGGGTCCCATAAGCTCAATAGAAAGACTCATTATCTTAAGTTATATTTTGAAGGATCATGATTTCTGGGAAATGAATTAAGATGAATGGAGGACAACAATATCTAGTCAAAATAACTTCTTATCAATCAAAAAACAAAAGAAAATGCCTCTATGTTTCTATACTGATTGTTGATCTGCCGGGATTTTAATTTGATCAATGAAGCAGGTTCTGAACTGTCTTGGAATTGTTCAATAAATTGAGTGACATTTTGAAGGAAATGCCAAATCTTCAGGGTTTAATTGCCAGTTCAGATCAATAGGAAACTTTTAACACTACACCTGTAGTATGTGTGTAATACCTCGGATTTGGGGGTTTGAGAGCGTTTAGTCCCACATTGGTTGGGAGCTAAAGCCTCATGTGGTAGGTATATTAACACCCACCTAGGGTTACATGGTACCTTCTTAGGTATACCTTTTCAGGCCAAGTGTTTGGGCCGAAAGAGGATCCATGGTCAGCCAAGTCGGGTTGTTACAAATGGTATCAAAGCCCCGCCCCGCCCTGATCCAAGGGGTGGATAGGATGCTCTGGCACCGCAGAGGTTTTTTATTTTGATGGTACATTTGACCAGGCTGCCTCACTTGGGCATTCAGAGATAAATTTCTTAAAATCACACAGACATCTGAGTTTCCCTTGAGGGAAAACTTGCTCAGTCTTCCCAGTCAAAGTTGCACCTCAGGATAGTTTTGGGCAATAACAATGGAGTTGAAACACTTAAAAGATTGGAGTACTTAACAAAGATGGAAAAGAAAGTTGGAAAGAAGGTAAAGATTTCTCCCCCATTTGAAACAGTTAAAGAAAGCAACAGACAATCATGGCTTTCTGGAGGACAAGAACTCTGACTCCGGACCAGAAATCCCAAATTGCAGAAGAGCAGCAGGAAGAAGATGGAAAGTCAGTTTTGCTTGAAGATAATCAGTCCTGTTTGGTTATTGAAGATGTCTAGAGTTTAATTCGCCGAACTGCCTGTAGATATACATCTCATTTTGACATTTACCGGTACTGGTGTTTGATATCCCTTCTCTGCCTGCCCAAAGAAAGAAGAAGATAACGTCATTGATTCTTTTCCTTTTCTCTTGGATTTTTTTATAAATCCATACTATTTTGCTTAGCTTTAGATTCTCAAGTAATTTACATGGGTGATGGAAATGTTCGAGGCAAGAGACTTAAGAGTACGAAGTGATGGGCAACTGTGGTTGTCTGGGTAGTGTCACCATGGCTTGGGAGCATATAAAGCCAGATGCGTTTGAAAGGCGTATATGCACACAGCAGAAAATTCCAGTTCAAAATGGAAAAAGGGTACATTGTAAATGAGGTTATGGCCCGACATGACATCCCATATCTCCATCTCATATCACTGCGATTGCTAATCAGTTCCATGTTTGAGAGTTCTGTTATTTCGGCTCGGAATTCATGCAAATGGGACATCTATGTTGGTGTCATATGGCTGAAAAGTACCAAATTTGAACAGAGAATCAGAAGAAACATAGTAACTGAGAAGTTCATTCATCGGTTGAAGCACATTCTTGAATCGGTGGAAAGAGAGATCTTGTTAGCAAATGGTTCGATCTGACGAAATGAACTGCTTCAAGATGTGTTTCTCTCATGGAGGAATTCCTCCAAGGTTGAAGAAAGTCATAGGGAATTCATAGGGAAGAAAATTTAGTGTTTTTTTTTTTTCACTTTCACATTGGTTTTTTCTTTTCTTTAATTTCTTCTCCCCCCTGCATAATTGTCTCAACATGTTCACAACAACTGGAAATCACATTCAATGTGCGCGAGCAAATTTGATGTGTGGCTAAACTTAACATTTGACGTATTCGTCTTCTCGTTCATTGTAACGGAAGGATTTGTGGACATTGTCCCCTCCTCCTGAGTTTGCTCATGTACTTGGAGCTTCTTGTTCTCTCAGAAGATGGAAGTATGTAAACATGAAGTAGCAAAGCAGCTCTGATACAGTATGAAATTTCTAACCTAGAAAATGAACAAATACTGTAGAATATAAGCATAATTTGCCAAACTTACTATCATTGAACTACAAAATAATATTCAAGTAACACATTACATACGTGCCTTGAATATTCCAACACCTATCAATATAACACTCGGAACTAGAAATAGCGATATCTAACGCTATTTTTTAACTTGTGAGAGAGAATGTAAGAACAAGTGTGTTGTTCAAACTTCAAATAACAAACACCGGATCGAATTCAAATACAACAACTAGCACTAGCACCACCACTACCACCCCATTGATCAGACCAAGCATCAATCACATCACCATCCTCCATTTCCAGATCACCGGCGGTTTGTTGGTCGCCGATCCTAGTGCCATCGAAAGTGAAGCGAATCTCGTCGCAGTCCAAACCTACCCGGTCGCAGTAAGCAAGCTTGAGTTTACGCAGCGGTACTTCAAGTCTCACCCTTAGATAGATGTCTATCATTTTTTCTCTCTGCACCTTCACAGTTACATGTGTTCTTTCTTTCTTTGGTTCTCCTGCTGGCCACTCCATTTTTTCGCCTTTTCCCCTGCCACTTCACAATTTTGGAGAAATTACACCAAAGAAAACTAAAGGATTGGTCCTTCATCGAGGATATATAAACGTAATGTGAGAGAGAGAGAGAGAGAGAGAGAGAGAGAGAGAGAGAGAGGCCTTGAATCTGTCAAATCTTTGGGATTCCAAGGACTAAAAGAGGCAATGTTTGTAAGCCTATATATAAAAGAGGCAAACTCTCCGTATTCTTGGCGGCTTGTCTCAAGCTGGCCCATTGACTGCACCCCGTGCTGTTCTTTTTCTTTTTTCCCGGTCACCCCGCGCTGTTCACCAAGTTTAATTTCAACCCTATTTCGGGTTCATTTTGATGTTCAAACTCCTTGTAGAGCACGTCCCATAGCGAAAAATCACGTTAAAGTGGTCTGCCGGCTTACGTGCACTTCGACCAATCTTTGGGATAGTACTCACTGTTAGCAGGGTGCCCGATTAATGTCGGGGTCAAAGCCTCCTATGGACTTTGTAATAGTGCTACTGCACTTTGAGACCCAAACCGATCAAGCGAAATCGAACCAAAGCACTTCCATGCACAATAATTTGGTTCGGTTGATTACAAATATAGGCCAGTCTGATTTACAAATCTACAAATCTGATGAAATTAGTCCGGTGGGAAGTTATCCTGAAAATCAACCAAACCAAACTGTCTCATCCCTAACAACAGGGTCAATTGTGCTCTTCATATGAGCCTCATTTCAGGCCCAAAAGTGATCCGAATTATTCATTTTGTTCGGCTCGCAAAGTAGCTAATGCTTGCAAACAAATTATACTAATCAGATATTGGTATTCATATAATTGGAACACGTTTGTCTTAAAATTTAGGGTAATTGACACACCTACCTTCCCTGAGGTTTCTGACAAAAATACGCAATGCCCCTAACCTTTCAACTCATTACACCGGCCTCCCTCAAATTCGAATAACTTGGCTCAGTTACATTTGGAATAACTTGGCTCAGTTACATTTGGCTCAGTTACACCGGCCTACCTTCCCTGAGGTTTCTGATTGGAATACGCAATGCCCCTAACCTTTCATTTCATCGTTACATTTGTTGCTTCCAAGTTACTGACCTTAAAAACAAACTTTTGAGCTCTCATTTTGCCCTAAGCTTTCCCCAAGAATCCATACCAATGAACTAAGACTTTGCGGGAATAAATTGGATAGAGAGTAAAATTGAATGTTTTTCAAGGTCAGTAACCCAGAATCCACAAATTTAAAGGAAGACTAACATAGTGGATCTAATTGACCTAAGTTTTTCCATTCAAGGGAGGCTAGTTTTATAAGTTGAAAGGTTGGAAGCGTAGTGTATTTGTCAGAAACCTCAGGGGAGGTATTGGTCGTGGGCCAGCATCCTGCCCACGCGGGTCGAACCGTGGCGTTTGGGGCTTGCTATGCTTTAGTATAAGGAAATAGAGTTGCGCCTTTACCACTATCTGCAGATTTTGGTAAGATGGTAAACGCTTGATCCTACAAGTGGTATCAGAGCCAAGGTCGCGGGTTCGACTCCCTTGGATGGCATGCGACTTGCGGGCAGGTGCTGGGGGGGGGGATTGTTGGTCGCGGGCCAGCATCCTGCCAACGCGGGTCGAACCGTGGCGGTTGGGGCTTGCTATGCTTTGGTATAAGGAAATAGAGTTGCGCATTTACCACTACCTGCAGGTTTTGGTAAGATGGTAAATGCTTGATCCTACAAGAGGAGGTTGGTGTAAATTACCTTAAAATTTTAGGGTTTGGCTCCTCTCTAGTCCAATGGTTTCAAGACAGTCTAGATCGGGACCTTCCATTGGTAGATTCAAAGGTTCAGATTTTCTCATACACTTTTACCTGTAAGAGCTTTTATCGTTAAGAATACACTCTTACCAGTAAAATTGTAAAAATATATCCAAATCGTTGATTGCAGCAAATGAACGGTCCCGACCAGGTCTCCTCAAGTCCAAAACATGGATTGGGACCATTGGGTTTTGAAATCGTACTAGCTGTAAAATTTTTCAAGACATAGTACAGTTTGATCCGAGCATCCGATCACCCTAATTTTGCACAAACTCATGACAAATTGAGCGAGCTGTACCAAATGAACCGTTCAAATTATTTGGTTAAACTGTCGTAGACCCATCACATGTACCCCACCCTCCGCGGGAGGATCAAAGCGTGAGAATGAAAATCAAAAGTCTAGAACCACACCCCATGGCAAATAGTGGCCCCATCTTTTGCAATTGGGGCCTCTTTTGGGAGTTGAGATGTTGCATTGCACATTAGGAAATGATTTTTGTACTAGCTACAAGAAAAACACCAACAGCCACACCCAAAACAGTCACCAAAAGCTGGAATTTTGTCGCCTATACTATTTGGCTACATGTGCCAAAGTAGTCACCAAATCCATGACACTAAAAGTCAACTGCCACAAGATAATAAGATTGTGGCCAATAGTAAGATACTAAGTTGTTGCTGTATCCGATACACCATGGACAGATTGATTGCATAAATGGACTTTCCTAAGTACTGGAAATATTGATTAAGTGCTGAATTTTGTGTTCAAAGGTGAATTAGTCTATCTAGTGGCTTGAATTTACATCATGGTGTTGGAATGAAACAATTAGGTGCAGGAATTACACTTCACATGCTGAAACTTGGTAACTTCACGTATAAAATGAGGCATAGAAGTGGCAAATAATGTTTTTATGTGACGAAAATATGCCCAAGTCCCGAGTACATGACTTAGATGCAAGAAACCATGATGGAAATGCATCTGATCATGGGGTTTAGTACAAGGAAATAATATTTCATATCCAGCATGCATCTTCATTTATTAGCAAAGATCACCTTCAGGTTTAAGAGGAGAACAAAAACAAGCTTTGATGTCAAACAAACAAGAATAATTTCACTAAAGAACAGTCAAGGCAATAAACAAGCTATTGGTAAGTCAACTATTATGGTTATGCTACAATTGCACAAGAGACAGGAAACAAGGGTATGCAGTATGCACAATGGTTATGCTACAATTGCACAAGTAACGACCTGTCTCCTACTTCCTATTACTTCCTCTTCTTATCCTCTCACTCGATACAACAATTCCTTTTTGAATTCGATGAGAGGATATAAAAGGAACCTACTTCTAGTTACGATGAAAATCGTCAAATTAGCAATAACTTGAAAACAGTTGATCCCATGAATAATTGGGCAAGGACAAAGCTAGAATAACCTCTTATTGGGAAACTAGCAAGTCTGTACAATATAAAAAAGTCTCACTGATACAGTTTATGCACAATACAAAAGGCACTCATTAATACTTAATTAGGCTATGACAATAGAACAACACCATATATTATTTTATTTTCTAATACCTGGCAACACCTTTCTTTTTGAAACAAGAATTAACTTTTGATTCTTCTCTCAGCTATATTTCCGAGAAGTGTGAATGATTATTTATATAGATTCCATAGCAATATTTTATAATTCTAAATTCTAGTGATATAAATAGTTACCCATTTGGATTTCACGCATTCCGATTAGATAGCAGTAAAAAAAAAAACCGTTCGAAAATCATTTAAAAAAGATGAGCCATAATATTAAACTAACTCTAAATTTCAGCAATCAACAGTAAAATGTAGGTAAAAGAGTTTCGAAAGTGAGAAAAGTATAAAAGATTGGTAAAACAACACCCATTGACCATTCTGTTTGCAGATTAGAAGAAGAAAAAAAAAAGCAGCCAAGGACCAAACCCATTAGAATATCTACGGGGGAACAGATTTGCAAAAGCAGCCAAGAAGCAGATTTGTTTACCAACATTGGCCCATTATTCCAAAATATCAACAATCAGTAGTAAATTTCAGCACATTTAGCATCATTTTTCCAAAATAAATGGTCAGCCGAAAAAAGAGATTCGAAAACCCATACTGAAAACGAAATCCTCAAGATGGAAATTCCCAAATAAAACAAAATACCTTTGATTTCGACCTTCGTGAGGATACCCTAGCTTCCGATTCGAACTTCAAATCTATAAAATCGAATTTCTTAAACACTCACATGCAAAACAAAAACATTACAAAACTGGAAGACATTGTGGAACAAGTTCATGAGGTAAAGGAGGAATACCAGAAAACACATTGAGGGAGGGAGGGAGACCGACGGTGGTTGAAGAGACCGGCGTGCGGAATTTCGTCCCCCACGGAGGTGGGTTGCTGCAGACCGTGAGTTAGAGAGAGGAGGGAAGAATCACAGAACTTCAGGTGGAGACGATATAGAGAGTTCTGATAACGATGTACGTCATCTTTAGGGCTTCTTTTTTGGCGCGCTTGCTATTTTTTTTATTTTTTTATCATTAAAAGGGTGGGAAGGCGTCTACGTTGCAACCTATTGGGCATGACCATAGCCACTGGGGTTCTCTACTCGCTGTGAAATGTTCGGTTCAAGTCATAGTTACTGTCCGATAGAACAGCCAGTTACCACAACACCACCTAGGTACAAATAAGCATAAGTGTTTACCCAGTTACCCCCACACTCCATTGCCACTAGCAAGACTCAAAATCAAGTCTCACCTGGGGATGAAGGGCACCCTACCCACTAGACTACCACCTTCGGTGGTGGCGCGCTTGCTAGTTGCTACAGTTTTTTTTTTCTTTTTCACCCTTCACTTTTTCGTCACATTGGTTAAAACCTAATCTATTCTATCCTCAGGGAAGGGAAGGGAAACGAACCCTGTCGAGATGCATGAAGGCATAAGACCTCACCATGAGAAAGCCAACCACTTTCGCCGGCTACAGGTCACCCAAACGTTTTCGGTGACAAACAATAATAAAATTTCTACTCATTATATTCCGCGACAAATTAATTTTGTTGACACCGAAGGATGTCGCCCTTGGTGTTTTTTCTTGTAGCGTCGTACTCTCTTTTTATCTGCATGCCCTTTTTTTTTGTGTCTTTATTTATATAATATTGCAAAATTACCCTTACATTGTAATTAGCTCTTCACTTACGAACAACAATCTTGTAATTTCATGTGAATGACAAAAAGAAAAAAGAAGTGCGTGTAGATATAAGGGGAGTGCAAATATGAGTTCCCATTGGCTTATGAATTTTAGGTATTTAAGAGCAGGATGTAGATTGCATTTAGAGAAATGAAAACTGAGAATTCAAAAATCGATCTCCACAAAATTTTCCATTACAGAAATATTCTTTTAGAAAATTTTGATTGTTTCGTCATTTGTGTTTTTTTTTTTTTTTATAGTGTTTTTGTATCAAAAGTTCTACTTTATTTTTTAATTTTTTGATGTATATAGTGTACTTCTACTCGAAAAGTCAAAATTTTTGTTAAAACGTCGAAAAAAAAAATTGACTAAAGACGAAAAAATAAAAAATACGAAAATGTATAAAGTATTTTTTTATCTCAAAACTGACAATCAAACAAAAGATTTAAAGCTACTCTTTCCGATATATCTATCAATGTCCGATAAAGCTATTTTTTTAGTGGATATACTATTTTGTGAGTCCTACAAGATGAACGGTTTAGATTATAATAATAAACACAATGTGGGGCTCACAAGTCACAATGGCGGTGGTGGAAAATCAATTAGGTATTTAGCTAGACTGACAATGAGTCGAGAGAACCAAGATGGGTGGCGAGGACCCATATTGAGTATCATGAAATATTTCCAAATTTATTTTAAAAAAATTGTTAAAAGCAAAAAGTTTATTCTACCCACAAACAATTAAGGGGGAGAAAACGAGTGTGTTTTTTATCTGAAAATGATGAAAAACAATTTTAAGAGAAGTGTTCTTTTCAACACTAAACTCTAAAAGTTGCAATTTCCCTACAATCTCGACAACTGATAATGAACAAATAAAATAGGAGATTGATTTACACACTTTCTTTTTTGTTTTTTTAGCACGTGAAAAGTGCATTGTTTCAAAGACTGTTCGGTGAATTCATGTGCTAAATAACAAAAAAAAAGTGTTTGCAAAAAAATGAGGCGTGTAAATCAATTTCCAAATAATATAAGCAGAATGTGCCAAACTTACTACTCCGTATCATTAAAGTATGAAATGATAATCAATAACACCTTAAACATACGTGCCTTCAATCCAACACCTATCAATATATAACACTTGGAACTAGAAACATCGATATCTAAAGCTATTTTTTAACTTGTGAGAGAGAATGTAAAAACGAGTGTGCTGGTTCAAACTTCAAATAAAAAACACCACATCGAATAATTCAAATACGACAACTAGCACTAGGCACTCGCACCACCACCACCACCACCCATTTGATCAGACCAAGCATCAATCACATCATCGTCCTCCAATTTCAGATCCCTGGCGGTTTGGAGGTCGCGGATCTTAGTGCCATCGTAAGTGAAGCGAACCTCGTCGCAGTCCAAACCTACCCGGTCGCAGTAAGCAAGCTTGAGCAGACGCAGCGGTGCTTCAAGTCTCACCCTTACATAGATGTCAAACTCTTTTTCTCTCTGCACCTTCACGGTTACATGTGTTTTATCTTTCTTTGGTACTCCTGCTGCCAATTTTTTTTGCCAATTCCCCTGCCACTAATTCACAACTTTGGAGAAGTTACACCAAAGAAAACTAATCGATAGGTCTTTCATCGAGGATATATATATATATACATAATGAGAGAGAGAGAGAGAGAGGCGAATGACGCCTTGAATAAATCAATCAATTCTTCGGGATTCCAAGGACTAAGGGAACTGCAACGGCCACTTTTCATTAGTGGAAGTACAATGTTTGTAAGCCTATATAAAACCCGCAAATTCTTCGTATTCTTGGTGGTTTGTTCAGCAGTGGAGCCAAGGTTAGAACTCCAGAGGGGCCGGCTTAATAAACATATATTTTTTTTACCAGAATGTATACTTATTATATTATAAGATTTTTGCTTTCTAATACATTATATTTCTACATTAAAATGATTCTAGCCTAATGATGTTAAAGTACACCAATCATTTTATTTTTTTCTTTAGGCCACTTTAACTGTCACGTGGCTATTTTTTATCAGTGAAAGAAATTGAGAAATGAGAATGCAAAATAACCAATTTTTTATCAAATTAAACTAAAATTATTAATATTATAAGTAGCTATACAAGAATAATTACGAATAACATTTAAAATCAGGTATATACAAAATAAAAATTTTAAAACTCAAACCCTTGGGTTTGTCTCAAGTTGGCCGGTTGGACTGCACCCCGTGCAGTTCAGCAAGTTTTTGACCCTATTTCGGGTTCACTTTAATATTTGAACTCATTGTAGAGTACATCCAATAGTGAAAAATTACGTTAAAGTGGTTCAGGTAAACTTAAACCCATTTCTACTAATCTTGGAATCTCACTCTCACTATCCATTAATAGGGTGCCCGTTTAATGTCGGGTCAAAGCCTCGTATGGACTTTGTACGTAAGAGTATAGCATTTAGAGACCCACAACGATCACGCAAAATCGAACCGAAGCACTTCCATGCACAATGATTTTGGTTGAGTTGATTACAATTATAGGCCAGCTTTGGTTTACATGTGTTGATGAAATTTGTCAGGTGCGAAGTCATCCTAAAAATCAGCCAAACCGACTGTTCCATCCCTAACAACAGGGTCCATTGCGCTCTTCTATCATATTGGCCTCATTTCAGGCCCCAAAAGTGAGATTCAAATTATTCATTTTGTTCAACTCGCAAAATAGTTGATGCTTGCAAACAAATTACATTGATCAAAAATAGGTAGCGATATGATTGAAACACTTTTGTCTTAAGATATATTTTGAAATCATTCTAGCCATAAAAAAAAAAATCATCATAGACGAACACTGTAGTTGCAATACGGTATCCGATCACCCTAATTTTGTACAAATCGACAAACTCAACAAGCTGTACAAAATGAATAGTTCAAACAAATCACTTTGTCCGTTCAAACCGTGAAAAATAATTGGCTTTCAATCACCCCAGTATAACTTAACTTAGCTTGTTTCCTTTAAAAAAATAATAAATGGTATTTGATAATTATTATGAGTAATCACCTATTTAGCATATTTAACTGAAAAGTGAGATTATTTAAACCAATTTATGTCTTTTTTGTTCTTAATTATTTAGAATCGTCAAAACACGCATGGACAAAAGAGCACTCAATTTTACAAGTACATCTACCCAATTAGTGTAAGAGCTAAGCACAATATGGACATTCATTTGATAATAAGTTATTATAAAATTAAATAGTAAAGGAACCACCCAAGCATTAGACATTTTGAAGAACTATGCGACCGAGGTAAGAATCTATGGGAACGTGGGTTAGGCCCAATTTACTACACAATCGCGTGCCGCCGACGCCAGACCGGAGCAAAATGGACCTGGGGTCCAAGGTCTGGGCTGAGTTTGGCTTGGGCCTTGTGGTTTGAGCTCATAAGTAGTTTTCTACTCAAAGAACATTGGGCTCGCTTGGACTTGGGCTTTCTAGGATTTAGATTTCAAATCCCAGCCTGTAGCTTTGTTTTGCTTTTGATTGGGTCCCCTTTAATCAAGAAAGTCACAATCAAATCATCTGGCCTATGCAGCGGCCAGCGGGAACAGGCTTACCACTGGATTCCATGGACTCTCCACCTTCTTTCTTGGGTTCCGACACTGCTGTTGTATTTTTTATTTTATTATTTCTTTGGATTATTTTTTTGTTTTCCTTGTTTTTTCGGACCGATGGAGTTTCGGTCCTTCGTACTTTGTTTTTTATATACTATATAAATGGGTTTTTTTATCCTATATATAAATGGGATAATCTTGTTCATAAAAAAATAAAAAAATGCTAGGATACAATCAAAGATGGAATCAAGCACCTGTGGGGCATTGAATAAATTTTCCCACCATCTCCTATACAAAACTAGACCTCCACTACTACACATCCATTACCACTCAAATGTGAACCTAATAAATTAATACCCTGGCCTATTCTACCCTATCTCCTCTACCCATATCTATCCATTATTATACCGACGCATCTCCATCGATAAATTTTTTTTTGCTTTGTTTGGATTGCTTTTTGAAAAAAAAAAACGCTAACTATCCCTACTTTCAATCATTACTGATCCCTATTTCTAATCATTATTCTCACTTCCCTCTCTATCTGTCTCCAATCATTACTCTCATTTCCCTCTCCACTCATAACTCTACAAAATTTCTCAAAAACTCGTTCAAACACAACATTCATCTTTCCATCACTTACCTATAAAAAAAAAAAAAAAAACATTTTTCCA
Source organism: Rhododendron henanense subsp. lingbaoense (assembly GCA_020567845.1). NCBI lineage: Eukaryota > Viridiplantae > Streptophyta > Magnoliopsida > Ericales > Ericaceae > Rhododendron > Rhododendron henanense. The sequence continues at coordinate 31,609,689 of CM036315.1, read as the reverse complement.
TCATGTTGCGATTTTGAAACGTGTGGCCACTGACACACAATTTTATTTTATTTTTTTGGATAATCACGTTTGCGGACCAACTTACACGCACCTCGACACGTCACACACAATTCTTTTATGTCCCTTCCCCAATTGTTTTCCTATAAGTAATAAGTGGAACCTTCAAAGCCCAGGGTCAGAAACAAAAGTGAGAAAAGAAAGCATATATGGCAGCCAAAGGAGTAATAATACTTGTTTTCTGGCTCCTAGCTTCAGGTATGCAATTCTATGCTTCTCGATCTTCCCCCTCCTTTTCTACTCCAAGAAATTCAAGCAATTTCTACTTTCAACGTAATCAACGGGCCAGGTGTGTTCTCGGTCTGAGGTGTGTTTAAATAGGAGTATATGTGTAAGGGAGTAAAGCAACGAACACATATATATATCGAATACTGATCCGAACACAGATATATAAGTAGCCGTTAGATGCATGTAAGCCCTCACACACAATACACGCAAGACTAGAAGCATCGGATGGCTACTAAAACATCTATGTCCTGATATCAGCGTTTTTGTAATTTCTATACATGTGATATACTTACATATATACACGTACGTACCATATGTATATACCAACGCTACATATACCTTCTGCTTTCTTTAACTAATTAAACTCTAGTGTGTATGTTCTTTAGTACCTGTTAATATAGATAGTCTTAGGGTATCCATAATGCTATAATTAAAAATTGATAACTAAAAGTTGCTACATTAGTTTTTGATTATTCATTTAAGAGATTAATAAGGTTATAAACAATGTAGATGTTTATAATGGCATAATCAAGGAAAATTTTTCAGTGCCGAGCGGGTACCACGTGGTGCCCGCCCGTGCATCCGAGCCGTCCATTTCGTGTTTGGACGGCTCAGATTTTGAGAGAGAAAAAGGAGAGAGAAAGAGTTGGGGTGAGAGGAGAGAGAGAGTTTTAATCTGAGCCGTCCAAAAGTGAATCGGACGGCTGAGGTGCGCCGAGCGGGTGCCACGTCGGCAATACCCGCTCGACACTGAAACACTTCTCCATAATCAAAATTGGATAATCAAAACTTGTCACATCATCTTTTCAAACTATTAAAAACTAAAAAACTGTGAACAGTAGAAAATAGTTTTTCTAAAAATAGTTTTGAAATTAATAAAAACTATTTACTATAAATAGAAAATAGTTTTTGAAACTTTTTTTTGGAAAAAAAGTATTTAAAAAAAACTGTTTTCTAAAAAATAATAATTTTTTAGTGAAGTATTTTTTTTTTCAGTGGGCGTCTCCGAGGGCTGCATACCATACATATCCAAATAAGAATGGGTGATTGGTTTTTATGGACTTTTTTAGTTGGTTTCTCGCAAACTTCTCCTTCCCTTGAAGTGTCGGGTGGCATATGATTGTCCTCGGCCTAGATGCCAACATAGTTGGGATGTAGATCGTTGGTTGTGATGTCTTTTATCCTGTTTCCTTTTAGTCTTTGTAACTTTGGTTCGTTGATTAATAAAATTTTCTTTTCTGATAAAAAAAGAGTGTATATTGTAGCAATTTCCTAGACTTTTGTATCATTGTACTTAATTTGTTGAAAATGTATCATTGTACTTAATTTGTTGAAAATAAAGTTCAGTTTGACTAATGAAATTTTTTACATTCAATAAAAAATAAAAATAAAAAGTGTGTTTCAGCCAGAATGCCAAAGCTTGCCCTCAATATTGCTTGGAAGTGGAGTACATGACCTGCAAATCATCTGGGAATGAGAAGCTTCATCCTGCATGCACCAACTGTTGCTTCCAAGCCGGAAAGGGCTGCACCCTTTATTTTTCAAGTGGGAAACCTCAAACCTGTCCAACATAGCTTTTTTTTAGCAATGGACAATGGAGATCCATCCATATATATGCAGCATAATATACAATAAATGTGCCGTCCCTAATTGTTGGTCCTTTTTTTTGATAGCCATACTTGTAATATGATTAAAAAGAAACATTTTTCGTAAATAACTATTGATTTGTTTTACGATGTTCAAAAGTTCTTCAATCTCTCTCGAACAGTGTAAAAAAAAATCACGAAGTTGTTTACGAAATACTCTTTTTTTTTTAATCAATTACTGGTACTATTATCGAAAATGGATCAACAATTAGGAATGAAGGATGAGCTAAATCCTTTTTTAGCAGTCTTTGGTGTAATAGATGAAATACAATCAATTAATAAAGAGATGATCTCATTGTATCTGTAAGAATTAAGGGCATGCGACTTTGTTCGTTTTGGTGTCTTAAAATTCTTGGGCACGGTGTTCAATAAATTTTCTCTCTCTTTGCTCTCTCTCCACTCATTACTCTCAAAAACTTTCCTCAAAAGTTAAAACCCAAACCAAATAGGTTTGGCTGCATGTTGGATCCAACAGAAATTCGTTGGGGGATGATCACATGCATGCACTCTCAAAGTCAGAAATTCTAGATTCGTTCATTGACTGAATGACACTGTAATATTTTTCTTAGATTGTCTTCTTTCCCTTGTTGGGGTTTTAGCGGAAGCCATTGAAGGCCGAGATTCAGAAATAGTAATTTACAACGGCAGCAAATAAATGAGGATAGAAAAAGAAACTCGAAAGAGGAATACACAAGAATTTACGTAGTTCGGCTAAAGTAACCTACATCCGCATGGGTGATTTGTTATTTAGTATGCGAGAATAATAACAAGCACATGTACAGAACTCAGGCTAAATTACACACTCTAATTGCCGGATTTTGGTGGGGGGGGGGGGGGGGGGGGGGGGGGGGGGGGCGCAACAGCATTCATCAGCGCTCGATATCACTGTCCGTCTTGAAAATCAATGATCCGGATTTTAAAAGAACTCTTTTGGAGAATAGTTCTTTTAAAATCCAGATTTTGGACGGTTAGATTTAGCAAAGCCCCCAAGTCCCTAATTGCCACCCAGAGAACAACTCACAATAGGATTTAAAAAAAAAAATAGCCTACTTTCTCTCACCACAAGAATGCAAAACTCTCCCTTGTTCCGCCTAACACCCATCGAGAATGCTAGGAACACACTTTCGGACATAATTGCATACAAAATCGTTCGATGGACATAGTACTCTTACGTATATCAAATGTCTCCAAACACATCTACATATGGAGTTGTGTACCTAAACTTTTTGGAACCCATCTGCACAGCTATTAATTTTTATGGATAAAACACGAGCAGAGCATTAAATGGCTCTCAATTAATCTTGTGTATGTAAAAGCAAGGATTTGTCAAAACGTGGAAAACCCATGCTAGCTAACTCGAAAGTCCGAGACATCATGAATATCCAATCTTTGATTGATATCTCTTTCAACTTGCGCTACCTGTATCTTTGACAATGACTGATCATGCATGAGCCAAGATTCAACAGTACCCCTAGAGCTAGCATGTGAACCAGCTAGTTCTATTCTAAGCTAAGCTAAAAAAGTCAGTGAACAAAACAATATGTTATCCATGCTTGCTGGCCTAGAGGAGAATTGGCTCTTTTAGGAAATGTAAGCCACCAAAGAAGTGTTCTTCCCAAAACACCCTCTTGTGTCTTCCTCTAGTGGCTAAGTTGGATATAGGTTTGATGGTTGACTGTGGGGATCGGAGGACTTTTGGATAAGTTACATGGGTTGTCAATCGTTTTTTTCCATTTTACTTTAATACTAGGTTTTTCTAACTTTTCAAGTTTTCCCTCCATATCCTTTTTTTTCTTTCATTGTTTCGTTTGGTTTTGTCTTGTGTTGAGGGGGTCTTTTGGTAAAGTCATACTTACATTCATTGGAGAATCAGAATCGCAATATAGGAGAAACCTCTTATATTAGAGCATCTCCATCAGCCTAACCAAAGGTGAACTTTCGGCAAACTACCTAGCCCAAACACCAAAAGCCTTACCCAGTAGCCTAGCTTGAACCTCACCACTTTGAAGGGGAGCTACTGTAGTTCGCTCGGTCCAGCGAGGTTTCAGAGCTTGCTTGCTCTGACTTCGTCTCTCTCTCTCTCTCTCTCTCTCTTGCTTTCCCATCTCCCGGCTCTTGCACACCATTCATTCTCAAATCCAAAAGCAAAAAAAGCCATACCAAAGCTAAATACGTCGTTATCTTCATGGAAGCCGGCTGCCGTCGTCGTCGATTAAGCGGTGGTGGAGCTACCATTATGGAATCGACTACTTGAGGATGATGCTGGCGAAGATCCGGCATGAACGGAGTGGAGGAGGAGGGCGACGGTGGTGGACTATTGAGGCTGCTTTATATAGAAGACAAGAAGAGTGAATGGAAAGCTTAAGAGAATGGGAATGGAAATGCCGTTGGTAAAGCTATAGGGGTCTGTTTGTTTCACGCGATTAACAATGAAGGGATGTATAATCCCATGAGATTTGTAGTCCAATGAGATTAATTGGACCAGATTAATAATACCACACCTCCCATTACATCATATAATCCAAAACTTTGTGGGATTATATGGCCGATGTGCAGTTAATGTAGTCCGTGTGCTCGCTCTAGATATGAGGTTGTAGACACCCCAATCCGGATTTCGAAGGGTCTTTGTCCAACCTGATGATGAAATAAAGGAAACGGAACCTTTGCGAGCTTGAATGAAGGACTCCCTTAACCCCAAACAGATCCTCAGCCCAAATGAACCGTCAGCCCAAAACAAACCCAAAAGCCCAAAAACCCAGAGAAAGCCCAAAAGCCCTGGAGTAAACCTGTAATGCCGCGCGTGACATCTCTACACTGCACGGCATATCAAAAATCATTACGCCGCACGCGATCATGAGGTTAGCCGCACGACATTTTGGGTAAAGTTCTGACTAGCTCAAAAAGCTGTCGGCCACGCCTATTTGAGCCACAGCTACAATACGGTTCAGCCGAAAGCTCACTTCTGGCCCGCCCAGAAAATACCTCCAACATTTGAAATTCAAAATCCATGGCTCTTGCCTATAAATACACCCCTCCACTCAAGGGAAAATAGCCCTTGATCACCATTATACAATCTCTCTCTTCTTGCTTTCACACCCATTTTCCATTTCCAAGTCTTGAGAATGTTGCTCCCAAAAGACATTCTCTAGGCCTTTTACTCAATTTTTCTCCTCACCATTAAAGTTAGTTCCTTACTAACTTTGAGACCCTAACCACCCAATACACCTATCTACTACATACACCTATAACTCTATTTTCTTTTCCAACCTCACCGACGTCCATCCACCATCATCAATCTTCATTCAAGCTCAAGATCAAAGGTAAAAACCGAGTTTCCTTGGGCCAGGCTCTGTCCTGGCCCTGAGGGGACTTTTCTATCTTCAGGCTTGACCCTTTTGGTCAGGATCTGACCCAAAAATCATTTTTTACAAAACAAAACTAGTTTTCTGTGCAGGGTACACTACGCCGCGCGACGCTTTGAAGCGTCGCACGGCGTAGTGGACTCACACGCACGGCATTTTATCCAAGTACTGTTTTCTTGTTCAAACTGTCTGGATCACGATCGTCTGTGGCTGGATCTGTTTTCGTACACCAAAAGCAGTCTCGAAATGGGATCATATCTACAAGCCATGTTTTAAACTCTATAGATCTTTTCAAAATGAACAAAGGCATCCAAAATGGTTTTCTACTCGTGACTTGGAAGAATGGTACAGTTCTGAGATGATCTGAGGGCTGTGAGCTTTCTGAAGTTTTGAAAACAACACCGTGCGCCATACTGTTTATACCGTGCGAGGCTTTGTAAAATGACAAAAATTTGATGACAGGATCATAACCACGCACGGCATATCAGAAAGCCGTGCGTCATAAAATGGTGTGCCGTATGACAGAGAATGGTGATCCAGATAGTTTGTTTATACGTTTTCCTTATTTATATCATCATCTTAGCATCCTTTATCATTTCTGTATAGTAAGCACCACTTGCACGGCAATGTGATATACTTTATCTTGTTCTCCTCTCCCGTATGTGTTTTTAAGGTTTTCCGAATGGTATTAAATCTCCCATTTAAAATGCTTAGTAAAGACCGGTTTTCACCGGGCAAGCGGGGTGCTTTTTCAACAAAACCTTCTCCGCTCGTAACGTGGCTCCCGGATCCAAAATCTCAATGTTTTCGCTAGATTAAAAACCTTTTTCTCTCAAACAAACTCTCGGTTTCTCGGATCATCCATCTCAAAAATTCGGGTGGCGACTTTTCGAACGCGCCGGGGGCCCGGGAGCCCACAGTGGCGACTCTGTTGGGGACGTTTATTCAATACTTCTTTTTTTTTTAAAAAGAAAAAAAAAATATAAAAGAGTGTTGAATAATCAAGAGGGCCAAACTTGAAAGGTATTTTAGTTGGGGGGCTTAATGCAATTTGAAAAATTTAAACTTTCTTTTACACTATGCACCGCACAAGTCTCGCTAGCGTGTCTCAGCAATCTTGCCCGGTTTACCGGTGACAAGCTCTCCCGGGATGCCTAGCAACCCTCGACTATGATGGGCCATCGTGCTATTCGACCATTGTCTTGCAATACACTTGATATAGGGTAGTACATCTTGGCTCTAGTTCGGAGAACCCTTCTGAGACCAAAACCGGCCTAAGCACCCGTACATAACCATAGAACCTGCCCAACTAGGACAGGAACCCATGGTTAGGACTTATGTGATATATCCTGTTTATGTGTATTTCTTTTCTGTACATACATATCATTCACGCATCATTGCATCTTGCAGGCTAGAGGATTAGGCTTCCCTTGAATTCTTTAGGATTTTTCGGTCGGTCTAGGAGACCGTAAATCCATGGAGGTTGCGATACCTCTGGTGTTTACCGTGCCAGAACGGCTCCCTTGACTTGGGACTAACCTTGATGGTATGCGTATCTGGATTCTGATGGTCACATTGCTCTGCCTCGGATGGTCAAGGTAAGGAGATTGGCTCTGGTTCCGAAACGATCGGAATTTAACCTGCCTGACAGTACCTACCCGGGCCATCAGAAATCTTCTGTACAAATGCCTCAAGTGAGATTCAAGTCATGGTAGGTCTTAGGATTTAGGAGGCGTGTAGAAGGTAGGACAGACACTTGGGACGAGTTCTGAGTTACTCCTTTTTGCCTTGTTGCCAGCTCAGAAACATTGGACACCTGCGAAAAGAAGAGGCTATACCCAATTGGTTCCGTCCGTCCCAAAGATTGGTTCGCATAGATACCCTGGAAGAAACCCAACTGTTTGAAGTCTACATAGAACAGGAAGGGCAGTCGTCATTAGCAGTTTCGCCAAGATTAGCAGTACAGGAGTCTCTAGCAGAACTGTCACCTGAAAATCCTTTGCTCATGGCTGATCAAGGAAATGGGGTAGAAGAACTTAGACAGAACATGGCCACCATGGACACCCAGTTTAGGCAATCCCTTGCTAGCATGGATACACAACTCAAGGCCTCGGTTGCATCCATGAAAAACGACATGAATATGATAATGGAGTCTATGCAGGAGGTTTGTGACAAGCTCTTAGTTAAGACAGAAATACCCAAGGGTGAGACACCAGCCAAAGTTACACCAGCCGTTGATTCCAATTTAGCCGCCCTTATGGCTAAAATTGGTAAGTTGGAAGAATCTGTGCAAGAAAATAAGTGATTAGGAAAGGGTGAAATTGACATGAACAAATTGTGTTTGTTCCCCAACGCTAAGTTACCGGAGAAGTTCAAGGGTGTGGATTTTGCAAAGTTTGATGGTACCGGAGATCCAAAGGCTCACCTCCAAGGGTATGTTGGTTCACTCACCATGAGGGGGATTGAAAAGGAAGCCATAGCTCAGCTATTCCATGAATCCCTGTCAGGACCGGCCCTGCAATGGTTTCTTACTCTTGAACCCTCTAAGAAAAGGACCTGGGAAGACATTGGGACAGCATTTGTGACTCAATATGATTTCAACGTCGATTTAAAGATGATCACGAGGGAGCTAGAGAGCACCAAGATGGGCGAGAAAGAAAGTTTCGCTGATTTTGTAAAGCGTTGGAGGGCTAAGGCCGCTCAAATGCAAAACAAACCAGATTTGAAGGAATAGATAAGGATCATCACCAAGAACCTGCCAAGCTCTTTTGCCCCATACATGGTCCTCTCCCAGGCAGCCCCAAATTTTGAAACTTTCTATGACTCGGGCTTGGCTGTAGAGGAGGCTCTACGAGACGGCACATTGGAAAAGAAGGAATCAGGAGCAAAGTCCAAAAGGGTATATTCAGGGAACGGTAATGTCCTCTTCGGGAATACCAATCAGGCTGTAATTTCATCCACCAAGCCGGCAGAAGTAAACCAAATTTCCGAAAAACCAAAGTCTCAACAAAGAGTCTTTACCCAGTTTAGCACTCCTAGATCCGCCCTACTCAAGAAGCTTACCGAGGTAGGAGTGCTGAACCCTCTCCCGCCACCACAAACCATTCCGCCTAATCTGAACCAGAATGTTTACTGCGAATTCCACCAAATGCATGGCCATACCACTGACAACTGTATCCGCCTCCGTCATGAGATTCAAAACCTCATTGACAATAAAATCATTGATACCCCTCCTTCAGATAAACCAAACACCATGACAAATCCCTTGCCACAACATAATACCCCATTCCATATCAACCAAATCACCCAAACCAAACGCCAAAACTTTGATCCTACCCCTTTCATCATCCCTGATACCGAACCAAAGCCTGTTGTGGAAATCCCCGAAGAGACTGCTCTCTGTTACCTTTGGGAATTGGGAGATTTGATTGCTGATTGGGAGGAATTTGAAGCTGCCAACTTTCAAGAAGACGTGAATCCATTCTTTGAGCCTGGATGGGAAATTGATTGGCAAAGCATTCATGCTGACCCTCTTGATGGGTTTTCTCTGTACATGATATTCGAAAACCAAAATGAGAACTTTCCAGGGATCCCTGAATGGGAATGGAATCCAATCCCGGATGAATACCAACTCTTGGCCTGGAATGATCCTTTGGATACCTTATCTATACCCATGCTGTTTGCGGAAGAATACCAACCTCAGACGATGGCCTACAACTGGCCTGAACCTGCTCCATTTCAACCAAATTCCTCCTACCTCCACGACCTCATGGTCAACGACCCACACAACAATGTGGGTCTCGCCCCATACCCAGAACCGCCGAGGCCTGAAGAAGATGTGGCTAGCAATGAGTTTGACCCAATGGACTACCTGGCCGATGAAGTTAGGTTAGAGTCATCTGTTACTTTCCCAAAGGATGCTGATGTTGCCATGATGAATTTGTGGGAAGATGAACCGGGAGCTACAGAGATTATCAACATAAAGGTGGGAAATGAAGAATGCACCGTAAACAGGGCGGTGGCAGAAGCTGAGAAGTGGAAGCCCGAGGATCTGTGGGAAGATCTGGTTATCGCTGACTTGGCTACCAATCTCCAAGACACCACTATTGGAAACAAACGCAAGGCCCTTATTGACCTGTGGGATGAAGAGTCTAAGTACCGACAGATTGGTCAATTGACCAGGAGTGGTCGAATCTATCAACCTCCTAATCTTCAAATCGAAGAATCCTCCAACCCTCCAGCTCCACTAATCAACGAACCTTCTAACCCGTTTGTCACCCCAATCAAAGACACTTTCCAACCCTTTGCCCCACCAATTAAGGAGCCTTCTCGCCCTGAGAAAAACCCTGAAGGAATGATCAAGCGCCAACTTGAACAGACTCAAGCCAAAATGTCTGTTTGGGACGTGCTCGTTCACTCCATCCGCCATCGCGAAGAACTCATCCAAGCTCTCTCTCACCTAAAAGTTCCTTCCGCCATAACCCCTGATGAACTCGTAGCCCTCATCAAAACCATACCCGTCAAGCATGCCATTACCTTCATTGATCGAGATTTGCCCGCTGAAGGAACTGATCACAATCGGCCACTCCATGTCACTCTGAAATGCCACGGAAAATGGGTACCAGTGATCTTGATTGATAATGGGTCAGCAATCAATGTTTGTCCGCTCCGTGTTGCCTATTGCTTGGGGTACAAGAATAATGATTTCTCTCCATCAGAAGTCAAAGTTCGGGCATATGACAACACCCGTCGGGATGTGGTTGGAACCCTCATGCTTCCTATGACCTTCGGACCTTACCAAACGGAGGTGGAATTTCATGTGGTAAACATTCCCGCATCCTTCAACCTACTGCTGGGTAGACCTTGGATGCATCAGCCTGATATCATGGCAGTCCCTTCAACACTTCATCAGAAAATTAGACTGGGACTTGAGACTGGGATGCTCACCATTCATGGCGACTCTGGGATTCGCGCTTCCGTGGAAGACAATGCCCCGCTCTTGGAGATACAACACGGAGAAGAGGACATCGCTTTAGGTGGCTTCTCTCTTGACACCTCTAATTCTGTTTTCACTGTCAAGATCGATGATGACTTCGTCATCAGTAATGTCGCCATAAATATCATGAAGAAGATGTCCTACATGCCAAGTTTGGGGTTGGGAAAGAACCTCCAAGGGCCAGCACAGTTTGAGGAACGGGGAACTTTAACCCGCATAGCAGGCTTGGGATACCACCCTTCGGAGGGCAGAAAAGAAAAGAAGGGAGATAGATTGGAGGATTATTTTGTCAAAGAGAAGGCAAAACAGATTTACCAAGGACAGCCAGAACCATTCTGGGACAAAGAAACCAACACCTTCTTACCGGGATTTGAGATATTCGCTAATGATGTTTGGCCAGAAAGTGATGAAGAATTGGAAGCAGTGATCAAGCAAGCCAAGATAACTGACTGGGTTGAAACTTTTGCCCTGGGTAGTCTGGCGACCTTATTTGGGGAAGACGAGCCATTGGGTATAGCCATGGAAGCAGAAGTGCAGATGCTAGGGCAGGAGGCCCCCGAAGACCCGACTTCACTCATCATGGATGCCGCTTGGGATTATAAGAATTGGACTTTCATACCAAGTGCAACTAATCATGAGTCTGAGTCTGAAACTGAGTCCTCTGAGTCTTCTGAGTTTGTTGAGTCTGAGTTGGTGCTTCCTGGCCCAACTCTTCAGAGTCTGTATTTTGAGTTTGAGTCTACCCGTGTGTATGGTGCCCCCGAGGCCTCTGCTTATGATGATATAAATGAATCTGGTTCCGCTTACTTCCCTGACTTTGAAAGAAATTACGTCGACCCCGACGATGAAGAGATTGATTTCGATGGGGAAATCCCTAAAGAAATTCGGTCCCTAATCGAAAGGGAAGACGAAAGGCATGCTCAGCTTGTAAAAGAAGAGGTTGTTTCAATAAACTTGAGGGATGAAGGGAATCCCCGAATGGTTCAGATCGGTTCCGCGCTGTCAGAAGAAGAGCGCCAGGCTCTCGTAAGTTTACTAAAAGAGTTCGAAAATGTTTTTGCATGATCACACGCTGATATGCCCGGAATCGATCTTGAAATCGTGGAACACCGGATTCCCCTCTATCCTGACGCAAAATCAGTAAAACAGAAACTGAGACGCATGAGGCCCGACTGGGTGCTTAAAATAAAAGAAGAGGTAACCAAACAAATCAATGCTGGGTTCCTAATAGTAACTAAATACCCTCAGTGGGTCGCAAACATTATTCCTGTTCCGAAGAAGGATGGCAAAATCAGAGTCTGTGTAGACTTCAGGGACTTGAACAAAGCTAGCCCCAAGGATGACATTCCTCTGCCGCATATTGACGTGCTGGTTGACAACACCGCAGGACACGCCTTGCTTTCTTTTATGGATGGTTTCTCAGGATACAACCAGATCCTCATGGCCCCGGAAGACCGAGAGAAAACCACATTCGTCACTGAGTGGGGAACTTATTGTTATCGGGTCATGCCTTTTGGGCTGAAAAACGCTGGTTTCACCTATCAGCGAGCTGCTATAACCTTGTTACACGATATGATTCACAAAGAGGTAGAGGTTTACGTTGACGACATGATCGTTAAGGCGAAGGAGCGGGAAGACCACTTACCCGCACTCAGAAAGTTCTTCGAGAGGATAAGGAGGTACATGATGCGTCTCAACCCGGCTAAGTGCACGTTCGGAGTCACCACAGGGAAAATGCTCGGGTTTATGATCACCACTCGCGGCATCGAAATCGATCCGTCAAAGATTAAGGCCATTCTGGAAATGGAACCACCACGGATAGAGAAGGATGTAAGAAGCTTCCTTGGCAAAGTGCAGTCCATCAGCCGGTTTATTGCAAAATTGACTTCAACATGCGAGCCCATATTTCGCCTGCTCAAAAAGGAAACACCATTTGTATGGGACGGCAGATGTCAGCAAGCCTTCGAGGCCATCAAACCCTATCTAAGGAATCCACCAGTCTTGATGCCGCCTGAACCTGGAAAACCTTTGATCCTATACTTGTCAGTCACTCCGTCTTCCATGGGGTGTATGCTGGCACAGGAAGGAGACGATGGGGTTGAAAGAGCTGTCTACTACCTCAGCAAAAAGATGGTCGGATCCGAGGAACGCTATACTCCCTTAGAAAAGACGTGTTGGGCACTCGTTTGGGCTTCCAGAAAGTTAAGACATTACATGCTGGCCTACTCGGTAAGATTTGTAGGTGGAGAAAAATAGATGGTACCTGGAACAGCGCTGAATCTCCTTCCTTCACGTGCTGTCCAACCGGAACCCTAATACCTTCGCCTGAACCCTAACCTGTAAAACAGACAAGGGGTGAACGCACCTCTGCCTCTCGTGGCAAAGGCCCTCCGATGCCTAAGTTAGTATCTCGTACTGTATCAAAACCCTAATTATCAGTAGGAAAGTGTGGAATGAATGCAACTTATTGCGTACCTTTTTTCTCCATGTTTACCTCGTATTTATAGATATGAGAATGCTTGCTTTCCAAGCATCCTTGTTGCTTTGGCCTCCTACCTTGTATAGGAATCCTGGCTCTCTTGGGGATATCCTGCCCAATCAACCGAGATCTCTTCCTCATATGGTCTCTTCTTACCATAGAACTCGTCCCTTGATAGGACTGTTTCTTTACTGTATATCGGCTTCGTCTAACAGAACACCCTTATTGCCTTATCTCTTAAGTCAACGTTTCATCAAGTAACTATATCTGTTCGGCATATGCCCCTGCCGAACAGACTGCACAAGTGAATGACTTCTCATGTTACTGGCCTACTTTAGCCGAACAGACTATCTTAACTAATGACTTCTCATGTCGTTAGTCCCTTTCAGCCAAACAGACAATCTAATCTGGTGCCTTCTCATAACACCGGAATCTTACCGCCGCCGTTCATCTTATATGGAGTCCCATATCACTTTCCTCATTACACGGATCTGGCGTACCACGTGTTTGGCGAATATTTGTACCTGTTCGGGAATACCTCCCTACAATTGCTCCCCAGTTTTGCTCATTACTGCTATTCGAAGATGATGAGTAAAGCTCAAAGAACAAACTTAAAGCCGAACAAACCAGATCTCGTGCAGATATAGTCATTGGGCTCTCATTAATGTCTTTTGGCGGTTTAGTCATAATTTTCTCGAAATAATGACTCCACGTGGCGTATTTCGTACGCCTCGCATTTAATTTGACCTGACGTTTCTTCAAAACGGCGTTCGAGTGTCGCCCCTTCAGACTTACTTTTCGTTACCTTTTGAGATAACGGTGTTAGGGGAGACGGTTCACTTCCGTCTCCTTGCTTTAATCCCAAAAAGAGATCTTTTTGGGTTTTCCACCCAAAGTTCAAAGCCTCCGTCTTCTCTCTCCGAAACCAGACGAAACTGTTCATCTCCAGTCCGCCATCGCTGCCGTCTGCGAAATTGATTTCATCCTAGGAAATCCTTACTACATTCCTGTAAGACTTCTCATTCTTACCTCTGTTTTCATTTCATCTTGAGACTTCGTTCTCAGACTCTTCTTCGTCTAGGGTTTCGATCCCATTTCCAGATTTCATTCTGTTTTAGTTTCTTTCGAGTTCGTCCATGGCGGATGAAGCTGATAGTGGCCCAAAACCTGGGAAGTTCAGAAAACTCTGTGAAACCCCTGCAGCCATGGCTGCATTCAGGGTGGATTATAAGATCCCTGCGAACGTTGGGCTTGAACTTGCCCCATTAGGTGCAATCAGGGAGGCTGGGAACATGGGATAGACAGTGTATCCCTATCGTAGCTATTGTCGAGGGTGGGGTTCGTTTCCCCCTTGACCCTTTACTTCGTCGGGTCTTAAGTTGGTATAAACTCTCCCCCATGCAAGTATCCACCAATTTTTTCAGATTGGTGATGGGAATCGTGGCCCTAAATAGGATTTTAGGCACCCAAGTAGGATTATGGGAAACCCAGTGGTGGTACAACATCGTGCTGAACCCAGAATACAACACTTACTATTTCAAAGTAAGGCAAGCAGAAAAACGCCTCGTGCTTAATTTGCCAGATTCTGCTCGTGATCATGAAATGGACTTCCTGTATGTCACTGGTGCCTACGAGCCATTCGGGGAAGATGGCCAAGTGGTGGGCTTCCATTGCCCCCACAAATGGGGCCACCCACGTATGCTCCTCATTCATTTCATTACAACTTATTGCTTCCAACTTTATCTCTTCGCGTGTTTGATTCATAGTTGTATTTTGCTTCTGCAGCGACTAACGCCAACAAACGCTCCAGACGAGAGCCTAGCTACGTCCAAACAGCAGAAGTAAATAGGATTCTACAATACACTGGTGAGCCAGGGACCCGAACAACTGGGAGGGGTCGTGACGCGAGCGTACTTCTGGGCTACGATCCATCCTATAGAGGTTTCATTGACAGAAGACTAGCCCATCCAAGCACCAGTGCCGCTTCTACCTCGACTGCTCCCCAGCCTAGAAGCTCAAGATCGAACGCTGGAGTGACCATTGTCGGCTAGCCAGGTGAGGTCCCAATTGCCGAAGGTGTCCCATTACCCCGGCTAGTTCTAAGGAGATCATCCCGCAGACGGGCTGTTTCTCCACAACAACCTGAACAACCAGTCCACTTACGAAATATCAGTCGATCTCCTTCTCCAGGATACTCCCGGTCACCTCGAGATTCAGGTACTATGTCTCTCCAACCTCTCAACCTAAGCACCCTCCTTACCCTTCCTGCACGGGGACGAGGTACCTCTGGCCGGGTGTCATCCACCGGTCAAGCTCCTCCTCCACCTCGCCGAAGTAGGGGGGGCTCAACACTGTCCTCATCTCCTCGGGAACAAGACGGTTCCCTTGGGGCTTCTGATGCCCACCGGGACAAACGCCCCAGGCATGACGAAGCCGGGGCCTCACATGCCCAAGATGCAGCGGGGACCCTGGACACTCCTTCGCCGATCACCCAGGTCACTCTCGAGGCCTGGACACCCCAACTCAAAAGAAGTGACCGGCCAGTGAATATAGGGGACAGTGCCAGTTCATCAGAGACAGCACTGGCCGTGGCACAGGCACTGTTGCTGCCTACAGACATGCAAAAAGAGGCCGCCTCTTCATCTGACCGGCTACTGGCGACTGGGATAGCGAGTGGGGTGAAGGTAAAGTATTTGCATTATTTTCATAAGATTTCAATATATTCCTTTCTTATGTACTTACTTCACCTTTGTTTCGATCTAACTCAGTTTATCCAGAAGATGATCGCTCTTGGCCAGAAGTTGCAGGAGATTGAGCCTGAACGGAACAGGCTCCCGAGGGACAGCACCAGACAACTCCAGACTATAACAAGACTGGAGAGGGAGAGGGACAAGGCAAAGCTTGAGGCCGATGAGATGAAAGCAAAAATGGAGGTAGCAGAAGAGAACCTTAAACAGGCTCTGGTAGAGATTGATGCCACCAAGAAGGCTGCTTATGATGACGGGCATCAGAAGGGTTTTGAT
This sequence comes from Rhododendron henanense subsp. lingbaoense, assembly GCA_020567845.1. Lineage (NCBI taxonomy): Eukaryota > Viridiplantae > Streptophyta > Magnoliopsida > Ericales > Ericaceae > Rhododendron > Rhododendron henanense. The sequence continues at coordinate 31,593,898 of CM036315.1, read as the reverse complement.
GCTGCGACGGCCAGCTATGTAGAACAGATGCCGGGCATTCAAGATCAAATATGGGCTGCTGGATGGGAAGCATGCTTGATAAAGATTGGAGCTCCCGATGATTCCAACCTATGGGTTGACAATGATCTGCCTAGTGAACGTCTCCAGCCATCTCATGGCACCGAGGAGCCTCCCCTTGATAACATCGAAGAGCAAATCGATGATTTTGCTGATGTAGATGAAGAGATACAGATGGAGACTCAAGCTGCCCAATCTGGATCTCAAGAAGCCCATCATGAGCAGCCAACCACTGAGGGAATAGCTACTGAAACCGTCAACCTGGAAGAACAACCAGCCGGAGACAGCAATGCTGCTGTTGTTCCAAGCAACACCACCCCTGAGGTCCAGAACTTGGACTGATTTGGTAAGTTTTAGTCCATTCTTCCGATCATCCAAAAACATTTCGCTGGTCCCGCGTGACCGTAATCTTCAGCCCTGCGTGGCATCAGTACACTCTAACATACTCTTAATGCTGGTATTTGGCCCTTCGTGGCACTACTTTGTTTGCTCGGCCCTTCGTGGCTTTTTGAATATTGCAGGTGGCCCTTCGTGGCCAGACGTTCATTTCTATTTGCTAAGTCTTTCATACTTAGTCAATTTCTCGTACAGGTTAGGTGTTTGATTTTTACCAAACGTGCTTACATTTTGGATGTTTATTCTGTGTGTACTTATCTGTTGGTGCACATACCAGTGTTCATTCCAGTTGTCACGTACTTGGTAATATTCCTAAGTTTATTCATACTTAGATAAGTCTACACATTTTCGTATGCTCCCCAAGCTCCACATATTTGGACAAACTCCCAAGTGTATTCGTACTTGGCTGTTATGTTGCTTCTTAGTAAACCGTGTAAGCATTTCGTACTTAAGTATTTCGTACTTAATTGGGTTCCATAATTTTACTGTCAAATGTTTTCGGACTTTGACAAAGAGACAAGTTTATCGTTCTTGCTCGTAATTTTGAGTTTTATCATACTCAAAAGGAATCCATATATCTGATTAATAACATGTTTAGACAAAATTTTGTTATGTCTTATTACCCAAGTGTTTCGTACTTTGGAATTCATTTAAGTTTCTCATGCTTAAATGGGAAATTAAGTTTCTCGTACTTTGTTAAGTTTTCTCGTATTTAAAAAGATCGTTAAAGTTTCTCGTACTTAAAAGGACCGTTAAGTTTCTCGTACTTATTGATTCATGCATACCAGTTTCTTTTGTATGCTATAAGGTATTTCGTACCTATTCTAAGTTTTTCGTACTTTGAAACAGATTGATAAGTTTTATCGTACTTAGCAATTTGTTTAAACAAGTATTTCGTACTTTATTCAAGTTTCTCGTACTTGAAACAGATTTTTTAAGTTTTATCGTACTTATATTGTTAGCACGTATTTTCGTACGTCTAAAACATTCATCCCAATTACCTACTCCCCAATACGAAGGAGGGACAGTTTGGCCATTTTTCGGATTCATAAGTCAAAAAACAGCCATATATCGGAGGAAACAAAATTTCTGAAAAATCAAATATGTTGTGAAAACATAATTTTTTATTCATAATTCTCAAACTTAAGGGGTCGTTAGGCGTACTCCTTGTAATTAAAAAACAAAGGGATTTTCTTCGTAATCCCCACACAATAACATAATCCTAAAACAGAATTAAAAACAAATCAAGTCCTTTAAACAAAGAACTTTCTCAAATTGTGGACATTCCAAGGCCTTGGCACCGGGTTCCCGTCCAGGTCTGCCAACCTATAAGCTCCAATGCCCACAATTTCAGTCACTCGATATGGACCTTCCCAATTAGCTCCGAGCTTTCCCTCATTAGCCACTTTGGTATTGCCAAGTACTTTTCGAAGCACAAGGTCTCCAATGCCAAACTCTCGAGGGTGGACATGTTTGTTGTAGCCTCTCATTAGCTGTTCTTGGTACGAGGCCAGGTGGACCAGAGCCCTTTCTCTCATCTCTTCGGCCAGATCAAGCTAAATTTCTAAGGCCCTGTCATTCCCCCCACTTTCAACCAATGCAGTCCTATTGGTTGGAAGTCCAACTTTCAGGGGTATGACTGCCTCTGTACCATACGCTAATGAATAAGGGGTCTCTCCCGTAGACCTTCTAGGCGTTGTTCGGTGGGCCCACAACACCAGGGGCAGTTCATTAGGCCACTTGCCTTTTGCCTTGTCTAGCCTCTTCTTGATCCCATCAAGAATGGTTTTGTTGGAAGCTTCTGCCTGTCCATTGCTCTGAGGGTAGGCAGGGGTTGAGTAATAGTTCCTTATCCCATATTGGGAACAGAATGTCTTGAACTTTTTCTGGAACTGTGCCCCATTATCTGTGATCAAAGAGTAAGGAACTCCAAATCGAGTGATAATGCTCTTCCACACAAACCTTTCTATCATAGGTTCAGTGATTTTAGCCAAGGGTTCTGCTTCAATCCACTTGGTGAAGTAGTCAGTGGCCACTAACAGGAACTTTCGATTTCCTGTTGCTTTATGGAGTGGACCCACGATGTTCATTCCCCATTGGGCAAATGGCCAAGGGCTAGTTAAGGGTACCAGATCTTCGGCCGGTGTCTTTATCATAGGTGAGAATTTCTGGCATTTCTCACAAATCTTAACATAGACCTTGGCATCCTCCTGCATGTGTGGCCACCAATACCCTTGGGTAATTGCTCGGTGGGCAATAGATCTGCCCCCAGTATGGCTTCCACATGTTCCCTCGTGTATCTCGTGGAGGAACTTCTGCACCATCTCGGGGTGAACACAAAGCAAATATGGTCCAGTAAAGGATTTCTTATACAACTTCCCTTTGGGGGACAGCCAAAACCTTGCAGACTTGGTTTTGATCTTGTGTGCCTCCTTTTTGTCTGAAGGGAGTTTTTCATCTCGTAAAAACTCTATGATTGGATCCATCCAACTTGGTCCTTGGTTCACGTCCAGGATCAAGTCCACACTTCTGCCGATGCTCGGCTCGGCCAAGTAGTCAACTGCTACCTTTCGTTTGAATTCAGTTGGGACAGCTGCTGCCAACCAAGCCAAAGAATCTGCATGAGAATTCTGCCCAGAGCTTATCTGTTCTATACATACTCTTTCGAAGGTGTTTAGCAAACCTCTGGCCGCCTCCACGTAGGCTGCCATCTTCTCATTTCGAGCTTCATACTCGCCGGACAGTTGGTTTACCACCAATTGTGAATCACAATAAACCTTGATTCTCTTAACCTTCAGAGTTTTTGCACTGTTCAAGCCAACCAAGAGAGCCTCGTATTCTGCTACATTATTCGATGCACTAAAGCCAAGCCGAACAGACTGTTCCAACATAACCCCTCCGGGAGGGAACAAAACAATACCAATACCTGACCCAGTGTTGCAAGTAGAACCGTCAACAAACAGTTTCCACTCTAAAGGGTCCTGATCGGCAGGAGCCTTTCCTTTCCTCTTCGATAGTCCAACTTTCTGCTCTTGTCTCGCAGGAGGCTGAGGTGCTACGGTTGGTGAAAATTCTGCCACAAAATCAGCCAACACTTGGCCTTTGATTGCAGTGCGCGGTTGGAAGTCAATATCATATTGACTTAACTCAACAGACCAAGTTGAGATCCGTCCAGAGAAATCTGCCTTTCGTAGCAGTGATCTTAATGGAAACTCAGTATAAACCACAACTCTGTGGCTCTGGAAATAATGGGGCAATTTTCGTGTTGCTGTCCTTAAGGCAAGGACCAGCTTCTCGAGGGGCAGATACCTCGTTTCTGCGTCTAGAAGTGTTTTACTCACATAATAAACTGGGATCTGTTCGGGACCCTTGTCCCTTAACAGAACCGCACTTACAGCATGTTCAGAAACTGCTAGATATAAAATCAAAATCTCACCTGGGTCTGGAGTCGACAAGAGGGGGGCTTGAGCCAAATATTTCTTCAAGTCTTGGAATGCCTGCTCACATTCTGCTCCCCATTCGAACCCTTCTCTTTTCTTGAGCAACTGGAAGAAAGGCCTACACTTATCACTTGAACGGCTAATGAATCTGTTTAGGGCCGCAGCCATCCCAGTCAGCCTCTGGACTTCTTTCGTAGTCTTAGGACTTTGGAGCTTCTGTAAGGCCGTGATCTGATCAGGATTTGCCTCGATTCCTCTCAGAGTCACCAGGTGGCCCAGGAATTTTCTAGAGCCAACTCCAAACGCGCATTTCGAGGCGTTGAGTTTCAACTTGTATTTCCTCAAAATTCCAAAAGCTTCTTTCAAGTCCAGAATGTGCCCCTGCCGGGTCTTGCTTTTGACCACTATGTCGTCTATGTATACCTCCATAGTTTGGCCAAGAAGTTTCTTGAACATTATTGTTGCCAGTCTTTGGTAAGTTGCTCCTGCGTTTCTTAGCCCAAAAGGCATAACACTGTAACAGTACAACCCTCGTGGTGTAATAAAAGAAGTCTTTTCTTGATCAGGCCCAAACATGGCAATCTGATGATATCCTCGATATGCGTCGAGGAAACTCATCCGCTCATACCCAGCAGTGGCGTCATCCAATTGATCAATCCTTGGGAGAGGGAAGCTGTCCTTAGGACAAGCTTTATTCAAGTCTGTGAAGTCTACACAGACACGCCATTTCCCATTCTTCTTCTTCACGACCACAGTGTTAGACAGCCACTCTGGGTAATAGACTTCTCATATTGCTTTGGCCTCTAGCAAACGATCCACTTCTTCAATAACAGCGTTGACATGCTGTACTGCTGCCCTTCTTTTCTTTTGAATAACGGGCTTATGCTGCGGGTCAACATTCAAATGATGGCAAATCACATCTGCATCCACTCCAGGCATCTCCTCCGGTACCCATGCAAATACATTGACATGTTCTTTCAAGAAACCTACCAATTCGGATTCTTCTTCATCCGGCAGTGATTCCCCAATTAGAAAATACCTCTCAGGATCAGTCTCGTTGATCAGTATCTTCTTGAGGCCCTCCACTACTTTCTCTGTTGGATCTCTTCCGACATCTTCGACAGTCGGTTGATCTGGTACCTCTACCGTATGAACCTGATGGGCCTTTGGAACTTTCTTGATGATAGAAATAAGGCACTGTTGTGCTGACTTTTGATTTCCTCTTATCTTCTCGATCCCGTGGGACCCTAGGAATTTCACCATCTGGTGATATGTAGAAGAAACAGCCCTCATCTTATGTAACCAAGTCCTTTCTATAATTGCATTATAGGAGGATTGTACATCCACAACCAAGAAGTCTGTCCTTAGGACCACTGTCCCCGCCTGAACAGGCAGTGTCACTTTTCCGAGGGGCCATACCGCACTTGCACCAAATCCAACCAAAGGTGTGATAGATTGTTCCAAATCTGTCTGTTTCAGCCCCAACCTTTTGAATGCGTCGTAGTACAACACCTCTGTACAGCTCCCTGAATCTACTAGGATTCTCTCAATGTCATATTCCCCAATTCGTAGGGTTATGACTAATGCATCGTTGTGGGGCACCTGAACCTCTCCCAGATCCTCATCTGTAAAGACTATAACATCGTTGGGCATGTCATTATCTCGCCCTCTTTTGTTCCCCACTCGCATAACATATTGGTCATGCTTGACCTGCCTCTGCAGCAGTCTCACCTCATTCCTCGTATAAGGTGTGGCCAATCCATGTATCATATGGATTACCCCTCTAGGATTCTGCTCGTAATCCAACTCCATTGTTTTCCCTTTATCTTTGGGATCCTCCTGAATGAATTCCTTAAGATAACCACGAGAGACCAAATCGTCGAGATGTCTCTTATACATCTCACAATCCTCTGTCATATGACCCCAATCCTTGTGGTAACTGCAGTGCTGATTCGTAGCACGTTTTGCCTCCTTATCTCCACCTAGACTTGGGGGCCATTTGAAGTAAGACTGATTCTTTATTCGATAAAGAATCCTATAGATTGGTTCTTTCCAAACCGTGGTTATTGAAAAGAACGACTTAGGATCAGGTGCCTACTTTTCCTTGTAAGGCTCTTTCTTAGCCTGCCCATATTCTTTCCTATAGGTCTTGGGCTCTGGCTTATCCGCTTTCTTTGTTGGAGTTTTTGGCTGTTCGGCAACAACTCTGCCTTCCTCCCGGAGTATGTCATCCTCCATTCTTGCGTGTTGTTCGATACGCTCCATTAGCCTTGCCAATGATGCCACATGATGCTTATTCAATGACCGGCGTAACTCGCCCCGAACAGGTAGGCCAGTTTTGAAGGTAGCAATGGCATACTCCTCACTGCAACTGTCTATCTCATTAAAGGTCTCCCAGTATTTCTTTGCGTAGTCTCTGATCGGCTCGTTATCCTCCTGCTTCATCATTAAGAGACTTTCAAATGTCTTGGGAGCCTTTCTACTCGTTAAGAACCGAGCAGTGAACTCTTCTGCTAACTGCGTCCATCCTCGTATGGAACGTGGTTCCAACTTATGGAACCATGATAAAGCCACTTTTCCCAAGCTTGAAGGGAACATCTTACACATAATGGCGTCATCTCCATCATGCATGAATATTGCTTGTTGGTAATGTTGTACGTGAGCAACGGGATCCGCATTTGTCTCGTAAAGTATGAACGTCCCATGCTTCACTCTGCTCGGCAGGCGCGCATCCTGTAGCCTTTTTGAAAAAGGTGATGCTGCTATATTACTCAGGGCCCGCCTCGCTGCTTCTCGTGCAGTCATAGACCCATCTTCTCGCTTTTTGGACTCGTGGGTCACTGTCCTATTCCAATCATTATCAGGTCTCTCGTACCTGTCCCTGTGGTGTTTTCTTACACCTTCCTCGGGTGAGGAGCTTCGGCTCCTGCTTCCCCTGTAACGTGGGGGAGTTCTTTGCTTGCTCGGACTCCTGCTCCTTCTTTTTCGTGAAGAAACCGTTTTTTTGGGAGGAGTGGGGCTTTTGGACTTGCTCCTCCTTCTTCGTGAAGGGGCCTTTGTGTATTGCACCATGACCAGTCCGTCTCCCCTGGATTTCCTTCCTGACAACCCAGAATCCTCAGGATGCTCTCGGATCCGTTCTAACTCTCGGATCTCGTGTTCCCTTTTCTGAATTAGTCGAGCATATTCCTCGACTTCCTGCCTCTTTTTGTCGAGGATATCCTCGTTGCTATGCAACTTTTCGAATGTGCAACCGATTCTCCCCTGTGATGGGATTTGCTCCTTCGCGTGGAGGTTGTAGCCGTTTTGCCCTCCCTATTCTTAGAGTTGTCGTGGATGGTAAGAGGATCCTTGCTTGTTGTCCTCTTATCATGCCCGCTGGTTGGCTTTCTTGGAGCACCTGGTGGGGATTTATCTCCTGCCCCACCAGCCTGGTTCTTATCGGTGATCGGTGTGACTGGATCTACCTCCACCATGGTCGTATTTCAAAAGGGAACTCTTTCGTTTCCCACAGACGGCGCCAATTGTAGGTGGAGAAAAATAGATGGTACCTGGAACAGCGCTGAATCTCCTTCCTTCACGTGCTGTCCAACCGGAACCCTAATACCTTCGCCTGAACCCTAACCTGTAAAATAGACAAGGGGTGAGCGCACCTCTGCCTCTCGTGGCAAATGCCCTCCGATGCCTAAGTTAGTATCTCGTACTGTATCAAAACCCTAATTATCAGTAGGAAAGTGTGGAATGAATGCAACTTATTGCGTACCTTTTTTCTCCATGTTTACCTCGTATTTATAGATATGAGAATGCTTGCTTTCCAAGCATCCTTGTTGCCCTGGCCTCCTACCTCGTATAGGAATCCTGGCTCTTTTGGGGATCTCCTGCCCAATCAACCGAGATCCCTTCCTCATAGGGTCTCTTCTTACCATAGAACTCGTCCCTTAATAGGACTGTTTCTTTACTGTATATCGGCTTCGTCTAACAGAACACCCTTATTGCCTTATCTCTTAAGTCAACGTTTCATCAAGTAACTATATCTGTTCGGCATATGCCCCTGCCGAACAGACTGCACAAGTGAATGACTTCTCATGTTACTGGCCTACTTTAGCCGAACAGACTGTCTTAACTAATGACTTCTCATGTCGTTAGTCCCTTTCAGCCGAACAGACAATCTAATCTGGTGCCTTCTCATAACACCGGAATCTTACCGCCGCCGTTCATCTTATATGGAGTCCCATATCACTTTCCTCATTACACGGATCTGGCGTACCACGTGTTCGGCGAATATTTGTACCTGTTCGGGAGTACCTCCCTACAAGATTGATATCCCGAATGGATCCTTTGAAGTACTTATTCGAGAAGCCGGCACTTACAGGAAGAATGGCACGATGGCTATTGATGCTGGCAGAATTTGAATTAAAGTATGTCACTAGAAAGTCAGTGAAAGGAAGAGCTGTCGCTGAATTCTTGGCCGATTGCCCAGTCGAAGGAAAGGAAGATGCTGAATTCGAGTTCCCGGATGAAGACATAATGACCATAGCCGAAGACGTGTGGCGGTTGTATTTTGATGGAGCGGCCAATCAAAAAGGATTCGGGATTGGTGTGCTATTGATTTCGCCGGATGGGTCGCATATCCCACTTGCATTCAAGCTTAACTTCGAAGTCACCAACAATCAAGCGAAATACGAAGCTTGTATTGTAGGCATAGAAGCAGCCATTGAAATCGGTATAGAAAAATTGGAGGTTGTGGGGGACTCAAACATGGTTGTTTCTCAAGCAAACGGTGATTGGAAGGTCAAGGAAGAAAAGTTAAAGCCATACCATCAAGACCTCAAAGATCTCATTCCCCATTTCAATAAAGTAACTTTCACTCATGTCCCGAGACTCAGGAATCAATTCGCCGATGCCTTGGCAACATTGGCCTCCATGGTCAAAATTCCTGTCGGTGTAAAGCTAAGGCCAATTGTGATCGAGCAAAGGGACACCCCGGTATACCAGCATGTCATGGTCGTCAACGAGCCCGAAGATGGTCACCCTTGGTTCTACGATATCTGGAGATTTGTGGAAAGGGGAGAGTACCCCTCTGAAGCAAGCAAGAAAGACAGGATCGCTCTTCGGAGAATGGCAGCTCAATACATCATTTGTGGAGGAAACCTATACCGAAGATCTCACTGTGGTACCCACAAGCTGTGTATTCATGGTGAGGAGACAAAAAGAGTGATGGAGGAAGTCCACGAGGGAGTATGCGGTCCTCACATGAATGGTATGATGCTTGCCAAAAAGATTTTGAGACAAGGTTACTTCTGGTCCACCATGGAGACGGAATGCGTGGAATACGTACGACGTTGTCATAAGTGCCAGATTCACGCTAACCTCACGCATGTCCTACCGCATGAGCTGCAGCAAACGACCTCGCCGTGGCCTTTCTCGACATGGGGTATTGATGTCATCGGAAGGATTGTCCCAGCAGCCTCTAATGGCCATAAGTTCATCCTAGTGGCTATTGATTACTTCATGAAATGGGTGGAAGCAGCCTCGTATGCAACCCTGACCGCAGTTCAAGTCGCGCACTTTATCAAGCAAAACGTTATCTATCGGTATGGGGTCCCACAGGCATTCGTATCCAATAACGGGGTTCATTTCAAAGGTCGAGCTAGGGAAGTCTTGGAGGAGTTCCAAATCCAGGTGCATAAATCAACGACCTACCGACCACAGACCAATGGGGCCGTGGAAGCAGCCAACAAAACAATCAAAACCATCCTGGAAAAGACCATTCATTCTGCAAGAGATTGGCACGAACAACTACCGTTGGCATTATGGGGATATCGCACGTCTATACGTACGCCAACAGGGGCAACTCCGTATTCCTTGGTTTATGGTATGGAGGCTGTACTTCCCGTAGAATTAGAGGTTTCATCCCTCCGAACTATGATCGAATGCAATGTCCAAGAGGCAAACTGGCTGAGCAACCGATTTGAAGAACTAATGTTGTTCGATGAGCGCCGTCTAAGGGCACTTTACCATATTCAAGGATATCAAAGGAGAATCGCACGCGCATTCAATAAAAAGGTGAAACTCAGGGACTTAGCAGAAGGTGACATGGTTTTGAAGGAAATCCGGGCACCAGTCTACGATCCACGAGGAAAGTTCCGACCAAAGTGGTTCGGGCCTTATATTATCAAGACCATCCTGTCTGGAGAGGCTACGCAACTCATTAACCTGGACGGAAACGAATTCTTAACTCTAGTCAACCTGGATCAACTTAAGCGCTACTACCCTGTAGACACCCCAATCTGGGCTTCCAGATTAGTTTACTTACGGTTTTTGATTCCCCAATGATGAAATGGATCAAGAACACCCCGGGAATGTTGAGTGTTTGAGCTTTGAGTGTTTGCAAAACCCTTGAACCTAACCTAGTCTTAAGCCACTTCCAAAAGCCAAAAAACCCTATTGATGTGTGCCAGGGCACAATCATTGCGCGCCAGGGCGCACCGTCGCGCGACGGTTTGACTCCATCGCGCGATGGTCAACCGGAGCATTGACCAGCGTGCCAGGGCGCACCATCGGGCGCCAGGGCGCATTGTCGCGCGACAGTTTGGAACCCTCGCGCGAGCAAACCCTCGCGCGATGGACCCGAACACTCGCGCGACACTTCTGTCTGCATGAGATTGGTCCACGTGGGGAAGGGATGCTAGCATTTTCTTGTCTTATTCATGCTCATGGCTGTTATATAGTTTTATTTTGATATAGATCACTGTAAAGCATGTTAATAACCAGTTTACTGCTTTCTTTTGTTAGAAATGTTAGTTTTACATTTCAATATTCTTTTCTGTTCTGTTGGAGTACCCCTAGGATCATTTTGGACCTGTCCCAGAGCCCAGAAACGTGCAAAACCAGACACTGGAAAGTTGGCTCGAACCATCGCGCGCTGCTCCCAAACCCTCGCGCGATAGTCAAATGGAGCGTTGACCAGTGTGCCAGGGCGCAATCGTCGCGCGCCCGGGCGCACTGTCGCGCGACTGTTCGGAACCCTCGCGCGACGGTTCCATTCTGTTCCCGATCAGTGGCTGGCCTTGCATGTTTAACTTGGTTTTAGGCTGTTATTTTGTCCCCACACTGTTTATGGGGTGTTTTTGTTTATTTATTAGGCTTTTCAGCCTTTAAACTGTATATTATGACTGCATAAACTGCTTGGTTTGTCCTGGGTGTGCACTGGTCCTTCCAGAGCCCAGAGAGTTTAAACTGCTTGGTTTGTCCTGGGTGTGTACTGGTCCCCTTCCAGAGCCCAGAGGGTTTGAGAATAAGAGCTGTGGGCTTAGGCTTACTGGCGTGCGCAGGTCTTGTAGTAGCGTGCGCAGGTTTGGTCAGTATGCATTGACTTGATCAGTGCACACTGGTTTCTTCATGTGCACGACACTCCAAGACAGTAGCTTTCCAGTCTGTTTAAACTCCCACAGGAGTCTATTCTCATCCTATACTAACTGCTCATCCATGCTATTTTGATCACATCCTGCAAACATGTTACAGTTTTAATCCCCGATTAACTGTTCCCCCGCCCTAATTGGCTAAAATTGATTAATAAAAGAAGAATCGCAATGTTTTCAAAATGCCTAAGTAGGGACCGATCTCCGGATTGGGCGAGAGGGGTGACGTAAAACCCTTCCCCTCTCGTAACCTGGCTCCCGAACCCAGATATGGTTATGACGGACTGGTTTCCTTCACTTTTTCAAATAAAGCATGGCAGGTGCTTCGAAATACGGTTCCTTGAGTGTCGGACCTTCAAAACTCAAGTGGCGACTCTGTATTTTTGAGCGCTTGCCACCTGCGCTCGCGCTCCCTCGATCCGGGCCCTTGCATTTTGGAAACCGGAATTTCCAGGGCATGCTGCCCACAGTGGTGACTCTGCTGGGGATCAAACCAATATTAATCCATACTTAGAGTTTAATACACTTGTGAACAATCCCTTAAAAGTCTGTCAAAACGGTTAGCTTCGCGCTGCTGAAGGTTGGAATGGTGATTTAACAGGACCTCGTGTCCGGCCATTCTAATCTGGGGCTTTTTCGATTGTTCGCTTGCGTAATTTCCTCTAAAGATGGACTAAATAAAGTGAGCCAAATTTGAAAAAGCATTTTTGTGATTTTGCGATTCTTCTTCTCTTAATCAAATTCTAGCATCTCATTTGCATCGATGTGGGATAAGCCTCGTTGGATCGTTTTGGCAATCTGGCACGGTTTACCGGAGCCCGGGGACCCCGAATGACCAACAACCTTCGACGATGATGGGTCATGCTACCGTTCGACTGTTACTCTGCGAATACGCGGGTAACGGGAGGTATATCTGTGGCCTTAGTCCGAGGAACCTGTTACAAGCCAAAACCAGCCTTTGCATATACAAAGCACTAGAACTCTCCAAACTAAGATAGGTACCCACAGGTTAAGATCTATTTGCATCTAAACCCGTAACTGTCTATGTGTTACTGCTTTCCCTATCGCATGCTCTGTACATACACTGTTTTACATAGGAGCATGCTTAAGACTGTTTTGTCTTTCGAGTTTGTCTTGTGCTGTCTAAGACGTTGCTGGACCCGATGAGGAGTCGTTCATTCTGTTGAATGTTCGTTATCAATTGCAAAGTCCTTAGTTCAATGAGACTTTGAGAAATCAAAATTTACTAAGTCCTTGGCTCACGCCCGTTTAAGGATTCAACTGACAATAAGGAACAACAAGGTAGTGATGCTGTGTCACTGGCGCCACCCAGGTTGAAGTGCGTTGTCACTTTACACCGCCGTGTTCAAGGTTAAGGTGCCATGTCATCAACACCGAGTTGTTCCAAATTCAAAGTTGAATCTTCAAAAGGGACTAGCCAAAGATTTAGTCTATTTTGACATCTTTTAGGATCTGTCGATCTACTCAGGGACACATCGCCGAAAAGAATTCTGAGGATTCCGGCAACGTCTGAACTTGTGAGGCAAACTCGTCTTTGGAACTGTACATGCATACATTCTGTTCTGCGTAGGAGCATGTTTAGGGCGGCTTCTAGGATTGTCACTTTTTCGAGTCTGTCTTATGCTTACTAGGACGCTGCTATAGCCCGATGAAGAGTCGTGCATCTTGATGGTGCACGTTTTTAGTTTTTCAAAAGTCCTTAGATCGACGAGACTTAGAGAAATCAAACCTTACTAAATCCTTGGCTCATGCCCGGTTGAGGATTCAACCGATCATAAGGAACCACAAAGTGTTGATGTCGTGATATTGATGTCATTTTGGTTATCGTGCTTCGCACGTACACCGCCCCGGCTAAAGCGCGTTGTCGCTCATGCCACCCCGGTAAAGGTGTCACGCCATCAATACCAAGTTGTTTCTAATTCAAAGTCGAATCTTCAAAAGGGACTAGCCAAAGTTTTAGTCTGTTTTGACATCTCTTAGGATCAGTTTGATCTTTTCAAAGGATAAACCCTCGAAAAAAATATCCGAGGACTCTGGCAGCATCCAAGCATCATGAGACAAACTTGTCTCTAGTTTAAAGTCTAGAAGGACACTAACGACGATGATCTTGGCATTTTCGTTCTTTCAATTCTTTCAATAAACTGCTGAAAGGGCATCACTGAGCTTTCATTACTTTACTGTCAAAGCTTCGAGCCATTGCATCATCGGAAAGTACCGAAAAGAAGAGCCAAACCTGCTTAGAAGAGTCTGCCAGGGCTGTTACACCTTTGCTTCCAAGGTCATATCACCTACCTCGCTCATCAATTCGGAATGGCAGTACAAATGGAGCTGGCTGAGCTCAGGAAAGCTGTAGAAGAATTGGGTCACAAGATGGACAAACATATGATTATGGTCCAGGGACTCGTTGGCCTTGTTTCCTCCACAGCCTCGCAACCAGATATGGGGCTAGTCAAAGAACCTTCTCAAACCTACCACCCTCCAACAGTTGGAATCAAGCTGTGCTCAGGAGACATGTTCAAAGACCTGGCTGAGTTTCATGAGGCCAGGACTCACTCGAAGAAGGATGCTAATTCCTTGTTCAAAGCCTTTGCCAAAGGAGAGGACATGCTTAGTGATGAATTCAGCCCTGAAGGCAAAAGAATGCATCCTGTTGATGAGGCAAACTGCAAAGCAAACAAGAGTCCTGCTTTGATTTCTCAATCCGGTCACCGGAACCCACCGAGGACTTTCTCATGCTTCTCTACGCCCTTGGCCTCAATTTATGAAAAGCTCCTCGATACTGGTTCCATCAAGCCCCTCAATCCAACTTCATTACCCAAAAATCCATCACCTAACTTCAAACCTAACCTCTATTGCACCTACCATCAAATGCCTGGCCATTCTACCAATGCCTGCTTCCGACTTTGACATGTCGTTCAAGATCTCATCGATTGTGGCATCATCACAACCCCACCTCCATCAACAGCCGATATCAACCAAATACGAAGTGCTCAAAGTCTCCGATCCCGAACCCAACCCCGGAGTTTCTCTGTCTTCGAGGCATCTCTATCCGTAGTGTTGGAGAAACTCGTCAAATCTGGGCATCTCGAACCTTTGACCCCAACTTCCCCACCCAAAGTCTTACCTGCTGGTTACAATGCCAGCCATTTCTGTGCCTTCCACCAAATGCCTGGCCATCTCACGGACAAGTGCTTTCGTCTCCGACACGAGATACAAGACCTAATTGACAATGGCACGTTTCAAGTTCCACTAAAGCCCGATGTCATTTCCGACTCCTCGCCTCAACACGAGTCTGACCCTCTGGTTGGTCATATAATTATCAACTCAACTCAACTCAACCCGAGCTCCAAGCCGACTGTACCCATCCCGTCCGAGCCCGAGGACAGCCTGCTGGCTGCTGTTTGTGTGATTGGGACTTCCTCCGCCAACATCTGGTTTGACAGCAATGAGGGGCTTACAAATGAGAGGACTGACTGGATGAGATCCGTTGTTCAAAGGAGCACCGAGTAGGTTTGGTCGAAGAAGCTGAGGAGGCCAAAGTGCTGTTGCTTGGGCCTGACACCCGCTGGATCCTACCTCTTTTTGTGGAAGCTATGGGTAGCTTTTTAACAATTGCATTTTCAAAACCGCGTCTAGTTTGCATTAGCGTTTTGTCTGAGTCTGACACAGAGTCTTTTGCGCTTGACTAAGTCTAGCTCTGAGTCGGAGGTTGTGCCTCTTGGCCCTCCACGTCGTAGCTTTTGTTTCAAGTTTCGAGTCTGCTGTACTTGGCAAACCCCGAGGGTTTTTATGATATGCATCATCTTGCTTCTACATGCTTTGCTGGCTTTTATATAAACTGTGTCAACCCTAACGACGAAGGGATAGATTTCGATGGGATCATTCCCAAGGAAATGTGTTCCCTCGCCAAAAGGGAAGACGAAAGGCATGCTCAGCCTATTAAAAGAAGAAGTAGTTTCAAATAAACTTGAAAGACAAGTATAACCTCCCGAAATGTTCAAAGTTGGTCAAAGCACCGCCCCCAGAGGAGCATTGCGCCCGGTTAGGCAGGCTTGAAGAATTCATCGACGTCTTGGCGTGATCTCATCAAGTCACGCCTCGCGTTGATCCTAAGACAAAGAAGTATCAATCCCCTGCTACCTAGTGCCAATCCAGAAAGCAGAAGCACAGAAGGCTCCGGGCCTTGTACCATGTTCAAAGCAATAACAGTGGCGTTTTGCCAAGTACAAATGAGGAAGTGTACAAAGCGGCCTGGAGCAAGACATTTCCAACCGAAGCACTCTTGACTCTTTGTTATCAAAGCCATATTATCTGGGGTTGCAGCCAAAGGTCTTCGACCTCAACGGCAACAAATTCAATACCATGGTCGACCTAGATCAATTCAAATGTTGTTTTTCCCTGTGAGAAGCTCGTTGGGCTGAAAACCCCAAGGGTGGGCAGTTCCAAGCAAAAGTTAGAGCAGCCTGCTAGACCAAAACCTATGAAGGAGGTTTAGGCAAAAATGAATAGGCAAAATTCAAAAGCTCGCTAGACCGAAGACCCGAATGGGCGGTATTAGGCAAAAGTTAGAGCGTAAAAGGAGAGGTAAATACTCGAGAGTTAACCCTTGGCCTGAACTACGTTTTGACCTGATTCCCTAGCTTGGGATACGTAGGCAGTCTCTCCTCGAGACTCAGTCACAATCTATCAATTGGATCCATGGTTGACATTTTGGTACACATCAAAGGTCGAAGAGGATCGAAGATCAAGACAAGCTTCATTGGAGGAACCAGAAGGGGGAAAACCTTCGTCTTTCAATTTTATTACCAAACTGCTTCTTCAATTTACAGGCTGAGCATAAGTCTTAAAAATAATTGAAGCATAAAAAACAGAACGAAATGCTAGAGGCCTTAATAGGCTCACAGTTTATTCTAAGTTCAGCAAAGTCTGGTGTAAGCAACTGCAGCGCATTTGTTCAAAGCGATACGCGTTGGTCTCAAACCTGCGCACTCTTCTTGCAGCAGATAGTAGCAGTTAGCTACTACCCTCGAATGTCGTTCCAGGGGCTTTTGCTAAGTCTTGTCATGCTGTGCAAGTCATATGGACTTAATGTGACTGCACGGGGGTGTCGGTTTCAGTCCGGGCCTATACGTGTCATAATCTGCGTCTTATATCCATTTTTGCGACATTTTTCCAGTTTTTCAATCAATTGTCATTTCGAGGTGTTTTTCTCAATTTTGTTTGTACAGGTCTTTGTACCTTTTTGCACCTTTTGTAAGTGTCCGTTCCACCTGTTCATGAATGTTGTGAGTTTTGGCACATTAATGCCCAAAGTTTCATTGTATTCCGTGTGTCTAAGGGTTCGCATTGTACCCTGGTTCTCTTTCTCCCTTTTCATTCAAGCTAGGCGAGTCTGTACATATGTGCGCATGTCTGTGTGTCAATTCAAATCACTTGTCAATGCAAATTAGATATTAGTGGTTAGTTTTTGCATTCTCTTCAACACTTGCAAAAGAGAGTCAATAAACTGGAAAACGCGATTGTTACATTGCTACCCGTAAGCAGCGGAATCTCTTGAAGCAATAGGGCACGTCAGCCCAGGGCCAAGCGAAGCATCTCTAGGGCACACTTGCCAAAGCATCAAAGAAAGGGCGTGTAGGCCCAATTCCATTACTAAAACGTCAACTGGGGCACGCTGGCCCACTCAATGCCTATCTATCTGGGTGCATATCTTAGAAGCACAGACAGTACAGTGATGAGGCTCAGTGGTAGTCCTTAGGTGTCGTTGTCCTCCTAGGAGCCGCCCTAAGTTTGCATCTGCATTTTCAATATGTTATACATATCATTGCATATTGTGTGTATATCAAATGTTGAACGCAGGAAAAATCCATCAAAACGACAAAGCAAGCCTGCCCGGTATCGAAGGCAGCAAGTAAACAGCCCAGCAGTTGTTACCGATTTCTCCCCAACTGCAGTCCGCCTTGCTTCTATCCATGATATCCACTGTTTGTGCTACTTGGATCAACACAACGACAGCCGGTCCTGTCCAACCCCAATGGCTCGATCATTTTTTATAGCGATCTGCCATTTCAAATCAACGACAGCCGGTCCTGTCCAATCTTCAACGGCTCGATCACTTTTTATAGCGATCCGCCAGTTCAAATCAACGACAGCCGGTCCTGTCCAACCCCAATGGCTCGATCACTTTTTATAGCGATCTGCCATTTCAAATCAACGACAGCCGGTCCTGTCCAATTTTCAACGGCTCGATCACTTTTTATAGCGATCCGCCAGTTCAAATCAACGACAGCCGGTCCTGTCCAGGCTTCAACGGTTTGATCATTTATACTGATGATCCTCCCGTCCAAGTTCCCAATGGCTTGATCACTCGGCACAATGATCTCCCCGTCCGCTTTCACCGACAGCTGATCCTGTCAATTCCCCCAACGGCTTGATCACTCGGCACAATGATCTCCCCGTCCGCTTTCACCGACAGCTGATCCTGTCAATTCCCCCAACGGTTCGATCATTTATACTGATGATCCTCCCGTCCAAGTTCCTAACGGCTTGATCACTCGGCACAATGATCTCCCCGTCCGCTTTCACCGACAGCTGATCCTGTCAATTCCCCCAACGGCTCGATCATTTATACTGATGATCCTCCCGTCCAAGTTCCTAACGGCTTGATCACTCGGCACAATGATCTCCCCGTCCGCTTTCACCGACAGCTGATCCTGTCAATTCCCCCCAACGGCTCGATCATTTATACTGATGATCCTCCCGTCCAAGTTCCTAACGGCTTGATCACTCGGCACAATGATCTCTCCGTCCGCCCTCACGACAGCCGGTCCTGTCAAATCCACAAACAGCGACCAGAACATCGTTCGATGGTCCGTTCATCCGCAACTGATTGTTCCCCAGGAGAGTCCGTCTTGGCCTGTCCCGAACGACAATCACCCTCAGTCTAGCCGAAAGAGCATCTTCCAGCAGGCTTATTGCTCTGTCTCGGATGGTCTTTGATAAGGAGATTGGCTCTGATTCCCAACAGATGGAATTCAACCTGCCTGACACGACTTACCCGTGTTTGTTGGAATACTTTGTGCCGAGGATAGCTTGATCCCCAGCAACGATGGCCGGTCCCGTCAACATCAGCAGCGACAGCCTGTCCTGTCCAAATTCATTCAAACAAGCGGCGATGCAATCGTCCACTTCTACTTCTATCCCCAGTGACGGTTCGTTCGTCCATTCAACCAATCAGGTTCTGTAAGTATGCTTGTCTACTCTGCTAGTATGTTCTGCTCTGGATTTCCTTGAGGGGTGTCTAGAAACCTTTGACGTTACTTGTACCAAGTCAATGGTGTTCCAAGTGCCGTCAAAGGGGGGCTACTATAGACACCCCAATCTGGGCTTCCAGATTAGTTTACTTACGGTTTTTGATTCCCCAATGATGAAATGGATCAAGAACACCTCGGGAATGTTGAGTGTTTGAGCTTTGAGTGTTTGCAAAACCCTTGAACCTAACCTAGTCTTAAGCCACTTCCAAAAGCCAAAAAACCCTATTGATGTGTGCCAGGGCACAATCATTGCGCGCCAGGGCGCAACCATCGCGAGCCGGGGCGCACCGTCGCGCGACGGTTTGACTCCATCGCGCGATGGTCAACCGGAGCATTGACCAGCGCGCCAGGGTGCATTGTCGCGCAACAGTTTGGAACCCTCGCGCGACGGTCAGAACCTGTCCCCATCACCTTTATTCAGCTGGGCAGCTTAATCACCAAGTAACCCCCAGCCAGCCTTGTGGCTGACTGGCCTCCATTCTTTGGACCAGAACTACCTTTCTATTAATGGAAGGTGCTAAGCTTATAAATACCCCCCATTTGTTCTCTTTCAAAAGGTTAACAAAATTTGGCATTCAAAAGGTCATCACTTTGTACTCTTTTAAGCTAATAAAAGAGATACAAAGACACCCCAAGAACATAACTTGTTCTTCTTCCACTCAAGCACCTCATTCAACCTCAATCCAATTCAAAGCTCAAACACCTTTCAAACCTCAAAAGCCAAAGGTATAACACCTTTGTTCTGCTTACTGTTCTGATCCCTGAGGGGGGCTGGCAGGGTCAAGGCTGGTAATCAATACCAGTCCTGGCCCTAAAGCTAGCAAGGTTTCAAAAGCCGTGGCCTAGCAAACCCTCGCGCGATGGACCCGAACACTCGCGCGACACTTCTGTCTGCATGAGATTGGTCCACGTGGGGAAGGGATGCTAGCATTTTCTTGTCTTATTCATGCTCATGGCTGTTATATAGTTTTATTTTGATATAGATCACTGTAAAGCATGTTAATAACTAGTTTACTGCTTTCTTTTGTTAGAAATGTTAGTTTTACATTTCAATATATTTTTCTGTTCTGTTGGAGTACCCCTGGGATCATTCTGGACTTGTCCCAGAGCCCAGAAACGTGCAAAACCAGACACTGGAAAGTTGGCTCGAACCATCGCGCGCTGCTCCCAAACCCTCGCGCGATAGTCAAATGGAGCGTTGACCAGTGTGCCAGGGCGCAATCGTCGCGCGCCCGGGCGCACTGTCGCGCGACTGTTCGAAACCCTCGCGCGACGGTTCCATTCTGTTCCCGATCAGTGGCTGGCCTTGCATGTTTAACTTGGTTTTAGGCTGTTATTTTGTCCCCACATTGTTTATGGGGTGTTTTTGTTTATTTATTAGGCTTTTCAGCCTTTAAACTGTATATTATGATTGCATAAACTGCTTGGTTTGTCCTGGGTGTGCACTGGTCCTTCCAGAGCCCAGAGAGTTTAAACTGCTTGGTTTGTCCTGGGTGTGCACTGGTCCTTCCAGAGCCCAGAGAGTTTAAACTGCTTGGTTTGTCTTGGGTGTGTACTGGTCCTTCCAGAGCCCAGAGGGTTTGAGAATAAGAGCTGTGGGCTTAGGCTTACTGGCGTGCGCAGGTCTTGTAGTAGCGTGCGCAGGTTTGGTCAGTATGCATTGACTTGATCAGTGCACACTGGTTTCTTCATGTGCACGACACTCCAAGACAGTAGCTTTCCAGTCTGTTTAAACTCCCACAGGAGTCTGTTCTCATCCTATACTAACTGCTCATCCATGCTATTTTGATCACATCCTGCAAACATGTTACAGTTTTAATCCCCGATTAACTGTTCCCCCGCCCTAATTGGCTAAAATTGATTAATAAAAGAAGAATCGCAATGTTTTCAAAATGCCTAAGTAGGGACCGATCTCCGGATTGGGCGAGAGGGGTGACGTAAAACCCTTCCCCTCTCGTAACCTGGCTCCCGAACCCAGATATGGTTATGACGGACTGGTTTCCTTCACTTTTTCAAATAAAGCGCGGCAGGTGCTTCGAAATACGGTTCCTTGAGTGTCGGACCTTCAAAACTCAAGTGGCGACTCTGTATTTTTGAGCGCTTGCCACCTGCGCTCGCGCTCCCTCGATCCGGGCCCTTGCATTTTGGAAACCGGAATTTCCAGGGCATGCTGCCCACATACCCCTGAGAGAAGCTTGCTGGGCTGAAAGCTGTAAGGGCAGCCAGTTCCAGGCAAAAGTTAGAGCAGAAGCCTGCTAGGATGAAAACCCGCAAGGGCATCTTAGGCAAAAGTTAAGGCATACAATGAATGAGCTCGTTAGGCCGAAAACCCGAAAGGGCGGTACTAGGCAAAAATTAGAGCACAAAAGGAGAGTGTTAAAACCAGAGCGAACCCTATCCTTAAACTACGTCATGACCTGATTCTTTCGCCAAAAAGGATACGTAGGCAGTCTCACTATGGGACTCGGTCACAATCAATCAAAGTAAAATCCAGATTGACAGAATTCGAAAAGGCGGAATCAGAGAGAGGAAGACCCTCTGTAACTCACTTTATTGAAATAACTGCTTCTAATACATAAGGCTGAGCATAATTTTCGAAAATAAAGTGCAATACAATAAAAAGGGGGTCCATGATTTATTCAATGGTTAGGGTAGTAAGATCGAGTCAGTTTCCTTGGGCTCCCACCCTTGCAGCAATGTCCCTCCTAAGCCATTTCCTGTAACTCCAACGCACTGCCACAGATGGGTAAGGATGAGCATCAGTCACCTCGCGAGACCTCCAGAATCACTGGTAGTTGCAAAGAGCCGAATTACGAAAGAAAGGTAGAACTACATCCACCAGGATCTCTGCAGGAGCCTCCTGTCTCAAACCAAGTTGACGCTGAATCCGATAGGGGATGTAGAAGGTAAAAGCCTCCAGGCTAGCAAGAACCACCCACTGAGGGCCCATATAGTGTACAGTCATGGGCGGAAGGTCAAGCCATGAGCATCTCCAGGAAATAGTTTCAGCCCGTTGACGTTTGTAGAAGTTGACCCACTCAGAAACTCGCTTGTCTGCAAATTCAAAGCACCAAGAGGACAATAACCTAGCCTCATACACCAAGTTGGCAGGAGGGAGAGTCAGCACATTCACCTTGTTGCAAAGCCAAATCTGCCCAAGAGAGAAAACAAGTGAGAAACCATCAAAAGCCAAGCCAAATGTTGAGAAAAAAATGAGAATGAAAGAAAAGCTCGTGAAAGGAAAGTCGAGTGGGAAACCACCCTGTAAGAGGAGAGGACTGCCGCCAAAAGTCTCGGTCTCTCCATAACGAACCTTGTCCAAGCCCATCAATGTTTCAGCCAATACCATCGGAATCACATCCTTCCGAGCCTCAATCTGCACCGCAATGCTGACCAACGCCGAGCTAGCATGTCAAGTGGAAGGAACCAGGAAGTAAGCAGCAAGTAAGCACATGCAAAGGGCGGTCATGCACCGAGTATGGTAGGTTGTGTCCGCTAGGTTACCGAGAGGAGAGAACATCTCAATAAGGCGCATCACGTTGAGGTGACCATTGCTAACCAAGTAACGAGCAACACCGTCATTCAACCCTAGAGAAGCAGCAAGAACCTTGGACATGTTCTCACGCACGGGAGGGACAATGACATCTTCAGAGTCGAAGCCGCCAAGATAGGCGCAGAACTCTTCAATTGTGGGGCAAAGCTCTTGTTCACCAAAGTGGAATACGTGCACCTCTGGGTCCCAAAGACTTGTGACAGCCCTCAAGAGCTCGAGACGAAGGCGGATGTTACGAAGGTATCTCATGGAGTAGAGACCATGCGCCCGAAAGTTGAGCCAATCGACCCCCTCCATAGAAACCAACCATGGCCGTAGCGAATCGGTGAGAGAAAAAGCCATTGAGAGGAAGTAAAAGTTTGAGGAAGGTGAAAGACTAAGAAAGATATGGTTAGCATGAGGCATAAGGCTTGAATTTATAGGAGGAATAGAGGAGACAACTTCAACTTTCAAAAGAGTCTTGGGTTCCAAAAGTACAAATTTTCCATGAAGTCTTACATAGGGAAAAGCTTGGTCATGCCCCAAAAGAACAAAACAGACATGCACTGGCTCGGAAATGTTATAGAATAGGTCAAACTTCAACCTTCGTGCAATCTGTCTTGGGAAGCAGCAAATGGCAGAATATCAGGAAAAAGATACCGCGCGGCATATTGGAGTAACGCACGGCATAACAAACCCAAGGGAAAGCCACGGCATAGCACGGATACGCCGTAGGATCGGATAAAACCACGCGCGGCATTTTGAAGCCCCGCGCGGCATATCAAGTCTGCATTTCTGCAGACTTTGACAGCAGAGGTTTGAAACCAGTTCGAGGCACTCGCAGGCATTACCACCCCCCAGAACACATTTCAATGGGTATTTGGGACTTCGGGGAAGTTCCGCTTCGAGTCAACTCTCAAAACTTGACCTAATGGCGCCAAAAGTCGATAAAAATCCATTTCTCAGGCTGTGTCGAGGTATCAAAGTCCGTTTTAAGTCTTTTCAAGCTAATCTTTCAAGTCCTACAAATCATAATGAACAAAAGTGACCTGGTCCAAGTTCCGTTTCAAGGTCAAAGTCAAAATTCGAGAATGTCACATTCTAAAGTCAACGTTTTCTTGCTTTTCAAGCAGTTTTCAAACGAGAGCTTGAGTTTTCTAGTCACATGTCGAATGTTAAGGGTCGTTGTTGATATACGAGAGTCCACAACAGGGGCATTTTTGTAAATTCTTGTACAAAGTATCAATTCTTCAGAATTATTCATTTACCTTCTTTGGTTTCTATTCCAACGTCAATATACCTATGCCCAACATACTGCTCATCGCAAAGTTTAAGTTCACTCCAGTTTGTGGCCAAAGACTAGTTGCATGCATTAGTTAATATTTCCGTTATTCAATTTTCTTTATACAAATGACAATAAGGGAAATCGAATGGCACAAACATTGAAAGAATAAACTTTTCTATATATAATCTCCAGAATATCCATGAGTCAAAGTACAAGAAGGCGTGCAAGCCCAAAAATCCTATATACTGAGGGTAAACAGGCACCCTTCCAAAAGAAGCACGCAGGCTCCACAAAAAGGCAAAAGCAAAACAAACAAAAGAGGGTCCTCAGCTCTCATCCTCGTCCTCGTCCTCACCCTCCTCCTCGTCCTCCTCGGAGACCTCCTCCGCCGGAGAACTGGCCGCCTCCTGCGTGCCCGTCGCCCTCGGCACAGAACTCCCTGAGGTGTCCTCTAGGTCGACGTCTGTAGGATCCTCGGTCTCGTCGGAGACCTCGACCGGCTCGTCCTCTGTCCCCCCAGAGAGCCGTGGCCTCTTCGACGGAGGCTCCTCTCGAGAGCCAGCAGAGGAAGCCTGTGGCGCTTGCATGCGCACAGACTTCCTACGCAACCCGCGTGAAGCCCCTCCTCCAGCCTGCAATAACATGGCATTCATCATTTGCATTTTAATCATAGTATAAGCAATAAGATGTAAAAGCAAAGGGTTTGAAAGCCTTACCATTGTCCCGCCAGCACGAAGAAGCACCTCTGGGGCGTGGCCCATGGCGTACTGCCTCACCAACTGCTCCAGGCCCATCATGGCCCCTGCCATCTCTCTCACGTACTCCGGAGTCGCCTGCACAATAGGCAAATCGATTAGAATGTACAGTGATAATGACAAGTGCATGCAAAAGGCGAAAGAATACGAGTTATACCTGAGCAAGAAACTCTGGAACTGCAACTGTGGGACGTGGCACCACCACTACACCAGAAACCCCCTAGGCAGTCGTCACGTCCACAGTCCAGGAGAGTCGGGGCAAGCTGGCCCCGCTCGGACCTGCACCGTCGTCCTGACCACCACCACCTTCACGCCCTCTTCCTCTTCCTCTCCCTCCTCTCCTTCCTCGTCCACCTCTACCACCTGACGCTCGAAGCGTCGCCTCCCAGGCAGCGGCTCGTATCCCGAAGCTCGGCATCAAGTGCCGAGCCCGGTACTCAGAGTAGTCAGCGTCTGCCTGGAAAAGCGGCTCCAGCTCAAGGTTTGGCCGCACGAACCGCTCGACCTCCTCCCTGGTGTACAAGCTCGTCCTCTGCACCAGAGCAGGAAGGGGACCAGGGACTCAAAAGACGTCCAGCCTCAACGACTAACGTGACACCCGGTCACCCAGGTACCACTGCCAGCCGTAAGGGGACTCGAGAAGCACCCTCCCCCTCGTCACCTCCCTACTCCGGGCCAAGTAAGGGCGCTCTCAGCTGTCCCACATACGCCAGCGAACCTGCAATCAAGGATGTATAACATTAGCTTGAGATTTGAATAGAACTATCAACAAATAAAAGCATGCAAGGTGTAGTCATACCCTGTCAGGACGCAGCTCGTCCAGAAAGAGGCAGTAGGCGTTCAGGTCGCCCTTCCCCTTCTTCACTCCCCGGAACTCCTTGGACCAACGCAGGGCCCGGGGAAGTACTGTCTCGCTAGGGCAGGAGGTCTCGGGAGGGTACATGTCCAGTACCTCGTACGTCCACAGCTGTAGGGTTAAACATCAAGGATTAGCACAGGATATGCAATAAGAGAATAGGAAGACAATTAAATACAAGAGAAGTTCGAAATGTACCTCCCAGACTCTCCAGTAGCCGCTGAGGCTCTTCCTCACTCCTCGGGAAAGAGACCCCATGAAGGCGTAGCACGCCCCCAAAGCCGCGCCGCCCCAGTCAAAACGGGCTACCTCCTCGACGTCCCTCAAGGCCGGCAGGAGTGAAAGGTGTACTCGGTTGTGCCTGTTGGGAAACAGGGACGCACCAAGCAAATACAACAAAAAACACCGCGCCATCTGCTCCACTGCACCCTGTCAGTCGGGAGCTCCTCCGTCCAAAACTCCAAGAGCTGGGCGTTCTCCCTCTCTGCCCTCAGCACGTACCCCAGCATCTCCTGCTGGAACGCCGCGCTCCTCCCTGTAACAGCATCGTAAGGGATAGGGTCACCCCCGACCCTCAGACCAGTGATCGCCGCAAAGTCCAGCGGCGTCACTGTCAGCTCGCCAAAGAGGAAGTGGAACGTATTCGTCGTGTCCCACCACCTCTCGGCAAGCGCCCTCACCACCTGGCGGTCGTTGCTCGCCCGCGTCAACACGCTGACGAACTCCCCGAAGCCCGCCTGTCTCACTATCTCCCTCACGGCCTCGGGGAGCCTCTCCCAGAACGTCGGCACGTCGGCCGCACCACCGTAGCACGAGATGGTGATCGCCTGTTGCAATAAGTTGATAACATTCAGTAAACAGGTATACTATTCAAGGCAAATACGATATTCAAATAAGGAAAGGGAAGTACGATACATTGAAATTCGAAATGTAAGTGTTTAAGGTATACCTCGTCTCGGCGCAAGGAAATGTGCTGCTGTGGGTCCCTCAGGACCAGGGCCTCGTCGTACGTAGGCCGCTCCGGCCTGTAAGCGTCTAAAAGCGTAGGGACTACCACGTGCTGAAAGGGCACGTAGGACTCCACCACGTAAGCTCCTCGCCCCTTCAGGGCCACCGTCGCCTCCTCCACGACGCTCCTCCGAAGGGCTGTCTCACCTCCGGTAGCCCCCTCCTCCATTCCCTGTGGCCCTCCGGCGGCCCCCGTCTCGGTCTCAGCCTGGAGCGCCCTCTCCTTGGCCTCAAGCAACGCCTCCGCTAACCCCGGCACCCCCCGGAAGGTCTCAACCAGGTCGTCGAGGGACGCCACCTCTAAGTAGTCGCTCAACCCTATGGGTCGTGACGACCCTGCACCCTCACCACTATCGACAAACAAAGCCGGTGTCTCCCTCTCCTCCACCAACTCCTCCTCAACGACGGGGCCCTTCCCCAAGTCAGTCCGGGGCTCTCTCACAGGGGAAGCCTCTGTCTCTACCTCCACTCCGTCAAGCCCCTCACCACCGTGAGTCTCCGTCTCCTGGCCGAAGCCGGCTAGCACCCTACTACCACCGTCACCGCTGCCACTACCAGCCACTGCGGTGGCCGAGGTCACAGCCTCCTCGGCCAATGCCGCCGGGGCCGAGACCCCCATGGTCTCCAGCCCCACTCCGGCTGCCAAACCACTATCCGGGGCCATCGTGGCTGGTACCACCTCGACTCTCGGTGGGTGATCGCCCCCGGGCGTATCCGTATTGTCCATAACCGAGAGAGAAGAGAGAGAACCGAGAGAGAGAAGAGAGAGCTGAGCGAGAGAGAGAGATGATCGGGAGAGAGAGAGAGAAATGGGAGAGAGAGCAGAGAGAACGAGAGAGAGAGAGAGAGGGAAATTCGAACGGGGGCGTACTGTGTACGCCCCGTATATATATATATATCCCCCTCGAACCGGTTCGTCTGGAATTAAAATGGACCGGGTTTTACGATAGGTGTGCCGCGCGGTATATTAGGGAGCAGCGCACGGCATAACATCTTGACTGTATGAAATTTTACAAGTTTCAACGACGCACGGCGTTCCGTATGCTACGCACGGCATACTGGGTTAGTTCGACAGTTTGGATTCTGAGGGCAGTTTCTGACAATGGTGTTCGTGCTCGAGTTTGTACAGAAAGCAGAAAGAAGATAGCAAGTGGAAGAAGAAAAGGGGTTTCTCATTTCATTAAACCCAAGGTCGCCCTTGGGACATTCAGTACATCATTTAAAAAAAAAACAAAAAACAAAACAACAACAAAAGAAAACAGAAAAGGGTCCTACTGCCCTCCTCCTCCTCCTCCTCCTCCTCCTCCTCCTCCTTCTTCTTCTTCTTCTTCTTCTTCTTCTTCTTCTTCTTCTTCTTCTTCCGGACCCTCCACCTCAATCGTCGGATGCGTCATTTGCCCCGTCCGAACGGTCATCGGAACCGTTCGGATTCCCTTCGGAATCTTCCGCAGTGTCGCTGGACAAGCACTCCGGTGCAAACCACGCGTCGCTTTTGTCATCTTGTTGATCGTACGCGAAATCCTGGAGGTTGGACACCGCGCGTCGGAGAGTGCGGATGGTGGAAATTAACCTCGCGATTTGCGTGTTGAGTTCTTCGATCTCCGCCTCCAGAGATTCCACTCGCGCTGCCAGGTTGTTGCCCGCCATAACCGTAAACTGGACTTGAAAGTTGATAGGAGTGTAGAGAGACTTGAAGTGTTTTGTTGGTGGTGCATAGAATGAGGCACCACCATCTCTTAAAAGGAAGTTTCAGCCGACGAAAGGGCACGTCTGTACTAATGGGCACCCTTGAATCAGCCAACTGACCTCGAAAATCGAAGGGGTGCATGGAAATCCGAAATGCCGTGCGCCACATTGAAAGCCCGCACGGCATAATGGCTTCAGAGGAATAAATGTGTTTTCTCAAAAATTGATCAAATTAGCCGCCAAAATCATCTCGGAAATCAAATATTTCAGCCGTTTTGCAGCAGAAATCTTTTGGAACGACGTACATTAATTATGGGATTATTTGGTTCTCGTCCCCCGGGACTCGCAAAATTTCACGTCCCTCGAGGACTCGTCGTATTCGCATTCGTTCGCAGTATTCGTCCCCTGGGACTCGCCGAATTCATGTTACTTATTAAATTTCGCCTCCCGAGGGCTCGTCTCAAATCAAATCTCGCCTCCCGAGGGCTCGTCTCAAATCAAATTCCGCCTCCCGGGGGCTCGTCTCAAATCAAATTTCGCCTCCCGAGGGCTTGTCTCGAATTTTCAAAAGGCTCACTTCGAATTTTTCACATTATTTGCTGCGCTTGCATTGTCCCAATTGAACTACGTTGGTCTGATCCCTATAAATGGGGTACGTAGGCAGCTCCACGAGCGCGACCACCATTGTCATTTACTTACATTTTCGAGTATTTTGCCTCTGTTCAAAGACTTTAGAGCAACGGATCGGGGTGCCTATTCTTTAAGCGTCACTCGTATCAAAACAATTATATCCGAGTTACGTTAAAGAGGGACTACTGTAGACACCCCAATCCGGACCTCGAAGGGTCTTTGTCCACCCCGATGATGAAATAAAGGAAACGGAACCTTTGCGAGCTTGAATGAAGGACTCCCTTAACCCCAAACAGATCCTCAGCCCAAATGAACCGTCAGCCCAAAACAAACCCAAAAGCCCAGAGAAAGCCCAAAAGCCCTGGAGTAAACCTGTAATGCCGCGCGTGACATCTCTACACCGCACGGCATATCAAAAACCATTACGCCGCACGCGATCATGAGGTTAGCCGCACGGCATTTTGGGTAAAGTTCTGACTGGCTCAGAAAGCTGTCGGCCACGCCTATTTGAGCCACAGCTACAATACGGCTCAGCCGAAAGCTCACTTCTGGCCCGCCCAGAAAATACCTCCAACATTTGTAATTCAAAATCCATGGCTCTTGCCTATAAATACACCCCTCCACTCAAGGGAAAAGAGCCCTTGATCACCATTATACCCTTTCTCTCTCTTCTTGCTTTCACACCCATTTTCCATTTCCAAGTCTTGAGAATGTTGCTCCCAAAAGACATTCTCTAGGCCTTTTACTCCATTTTTCTCCTCACCATTAAAGTTAGTTCCTTACTAACTTTGAGACCCCAACCACCCAATACACCCATCTACTACATACACCCATAACTCTCTTTTCTTTTCCAACCTCACCGATGTCCATCCACCATCATCAATCTTCATTCAAGCTCAAGATCAAAGGTAAAAACCGAGTTTCCTTGGGCCAGGCTCTGTCCTGGCCCTGAGGGGACTTTTCTATCTTCAGGCTTGACCCTTTTGGTCAGGATCTGACCCAAAAATCATTTTTGACAAAACAAAACTAGTTTTCTGTGCAGGGTACACTACGCCGCGCGGCGCTTTGAAGCGTCGCACGGCGTAGTGGACTCACACGCACGTCATTTTATCCAAGTACTGTTTTCTTGTTCAAACTGTCTGGATCACGATCGTCTGTGGCTGGATCTGTTTCCGTACACCAAAAGCAGTCTCGAAATGGGATCATATCTACAAGCCATGTTTTAAACTCTATAGATCTTTTCAAAATGAACAAAGGCATCCAAAATGGTTTTCTACTCGTGGCTTGGAAGAATGGTACAGTTCTGAGATGATCTGAGGGCTGTGAGCTTTCTGAAGTTTTGAAAACAACACCGTGCGCCATACTGTTTATACTGTGCGAGGTTTTGTAAAATGACAAAAATTTGATGACAGGATCATAACCACGCACGGCATATCAGAAGGCCGTGCGTCATAAAATGGTGTGCCGTATGACAGAGAATGGTGATCCAGATAGTTTGTTTATACGTTTTCCTTATTTATATCATCATCTTAGCATCCTTTATCATTTCTGTACAGTAAGCACCACTTGCACGGCAATGTGATATACTTTATCTTGTTCCCCTCTCCCGTATGTGTTTTTAAGGTTTTCCGAATGGTATTAAATCCCCCATTTAAAATGCTTAGTAAAGACCGGTTTTCACCGGGCAAGCGGGGTGCTTTTTCAACAAAACCTTCCCCGCTCGTAACGTGGCTCCCGGATCCAAAATCTCAACGTTTTCGCTAGATCAAAAGCCTTTTTCTCTCAAACAAACTCTCGATTTCTCGGATCATCCATCTCAAAAATCCGGGTGGCGACTCTTCGAACGCGCCGAGGGCCCGGGAGCCCACAGTGGTTCAATTCGATGCTTACATGCAATTAAATAAATAGACCATATGAGCCCGTTTGTTTGACGACTAATGGTTGAGGGTTATTAAGCCCGTACAACATATATCTATCAGACTAATAGTACTACACCTCTCATGTTATTGTAATTTTTTTTTTTTTGGGAGGGGGATTATTTATCCAATGAATGTTTAATCTGAGCCAAGAAAAAAAATTGATCAAACGCCGGGTATCACTTAAGATATATAGTCCAATCTGTTACACATATCCGATAACAAAACGAGCTCTATATGCATATGGATAGATACTTATACAAGCAAGGATTTTTTTATAGGTGGGTTTGTGTAACACATGAAAAAGTAGTATTAACAAACAAAAAGAATGGGGGAAAAGTTACAGAAAATGAGATCAGTTATAAGGGGGAAAGCTTGTGGAGGACTGTTGGGTGCAGTATTGGGTGAGGTATGTGCATGCCCAACACGTTACTTTTGGTGGGAGAAGCATTGGTTGATCTCAGTTGGAGACTTGAGCCACGATTTATAGCAAGGGAGAAACAAATTAATTTAAGCCTTTATAACTGCTTTTTTCTCTTACTTACTCTTTAGTTTTTTATCAAACCTTTTTTTTGGGTGACAGAGGAACTGTCCTACAGTCAGATCACTGAATTGACCCGACTGTACAACCCAAACCTCCGGAGGAGATAGCGCGACCACACTAATCACGGCTCCCCACTTACTTCAGGGTACTCATCTGGTGGAGAATTGAACCCCAGACCTTGAAGAGTACTCCCAAAACTTGGACATCTGCCCGAACTCTAGAACTTTTTTTTTTCAGGAAAGTTGAAACCAGTAACCACCATGGTTTGACAGAGATTGGAAGGAGAAGAATAACAAAGTACCTTAAATAAGGAATCAAAAAGAATCTTTTTGTATTTTTAAGTACAAAATCAACGAGAATCTCCTTAAGGTTTGAGTGGATTGTGTGATTACTTGATACTTTTTTTATATGTTTGTTTTGCCTCCAAGTGTGGATTTCGGCTTGGTGCATAGCACCTCCGAGTCGTCAGATCGTGCATTCGACAGTTCGGATCTCATTTCGACAACCAACGATCGAGACTAAAAAGAATTGGCCGCAATGAATTACTCGTGGCCGTAATGAATTACTCTTGGCCGCATCGAATTGCACTTAACCGCATCGAATTGCACTTGGCCCTGAAAAATTACTTTCGGCCACTACGAATTGCACTTGACCGCATCGAATTGCACTTGGCCGCACAGAATGCACTTGGCCAAGTGCAATTCGATGCCGTCAAAAGCAATTTGATGCGGCCAAGAGTAATTCGACGCGACCAAGTGTAATTCGATGCGGCCAAGTGCAATTCGTAGCGGCCAAGTGCAATTCTTCACGGCCAAGTGCAATTTGATGCCACCAAAGGTAATTCTTGGCCAAGAGTATTTTTTTTGCGGCCACAAGTAATTCATTGCGACCAAGAGTAATTCATCGCGGTCAGGAGTAATTCTTTGTGGCTTATGCGAGCAACCAGAAGAAGTGCAACAACTGCAACGGGGAAGAAGCACATGAACAAACCATGCATGTTTGCAGACAAACACCCAAAACCTTGCCGACAAAACTTGAAATGGAAGAAGAGATACGTGCAAAACTTGATATCCCGCAAAACAAATTAAGCACCCACACAAAAACCAGTCACGGTATAAGAGTTCAAGACAGGATACTTTTTGCCAAATTTTATTTTTTGGCAAAAACGACATCTCAAAGACAGTAGTAATAACTGTGAATAAACTGATTGGGTCGGCAACTAACAAAACTGAATTGGCGCTCTGGGTCACTGGAATGGGATAGAGTACTGCTTGGTCCACCAGAATGAGATCAATGGGGAAAAGCCAACTGGAGAACGTTCTGAGCCCAATTGGAAAACTGGGAAGCGAACGGCAAGGCTGGTAGAGAATATATTGCCAATATCCCAGAAAGGAATCGAAATCAAAGCTGATCGGGATCACTAACATTTTCAGCAGCCACAACTGTTTTCTTTCTTCGCTGGCTCTTCGTCCAGAGTTGAGCCATTGCCCTTCTCCGTCCAACCTTATCTTGCATTAGATGAAATCTGAATTAAGATCGGGAAAGGGAAAGAACGTAACCTCTCAATTCACTACTACAATAAACCATAAAGATCACAGCTATTGATCGTGATTGTAAGTTTTCCATCACACTCTTGCTACCGTGATGGATCTGAGTGTGATTGTAAGTCACTTTCTTTTATCACAGTTATAAATCGTGATTGAAAGAGAGAAACAATCACGGCCAACAGGCGTGATCGTTTCTCTTTTATCACGGTTATAAGCCGTGGTTGTTTCTCTTGGGCGTGATCGTTTCTCTTTTCTTTCTCTTGGGCGTGATCGTTTCTCTTTTCTGGATGTGATTGTAAGTCACTTTAGATCACAGTCTATAACCGTGATTGAAAGTTCAAAATGATCACACCATAAACTGAGATGGAAAACCATTGCGCGTGATCTTTTCTTTGTATCTACTAAACCATCTTTTCTTGTCATTGCCAAGTTTTGAACCCATGCACCGTTGGTTAATTTTCTAAGCCCTTACCACTAAGCTAGCCAAGAACTTCTGTTACATCAGGAAAACAAAAATATTTATATTAACTTCCTAAAGTGAGAAAACTTTTTTTTTTCCCCTTAAAATTTGCTGAATTTTTTGAAATGCAATTAACATGATATTAAAATATATAAAAATACATATATAAACATTGTTCAAAAAATTTTAAAAATATGACAACAAATCTTTTGTCAATCAAAATTAGTTGTTGGTCACCAAAGGATTTTCCCTTATTTTCCAATGAATTGTTGAAAGTGTTTTATAACACTGCAAGTTATATATTATTGAAAAACATTGGTTGTTATTACCTTTTCTTTCTTTTTTTAATCGACAAAAAGATTAGTATATTATTAGAAACTTGATACGGGTACATCAAGGAAAAGAAAACCTAAACCATGATATTGATACAGGGACAGAACCAGGAATTTCACCACGCAGGGGTGGCTGTGCATGCGAGAAAAAAATATAAATACACATGCATAATCACGCAATTACATTAAAACTCAAAATAACATAAATACATAAATCGGTTTAACTAATGAGATCGATCTTGATGTATGTGTCTTGTTTTTCTTTATTGTTCATCTTCTTTTTTTTCATTCATCACAACTCATGAATTCGGTACATGGGCTTTCATGTTACTTGATTTTACCAGTCAAAAAATAAAGAATTAGGAGAAGTCTAGAACAACAATTGAGGAAAGACATATCTACAACTTAAATTTCACCAAAATTACTTAGGGTTTTGTTTACACCCGTTTTTGGCACCCACCCAGTCCAAGGCTAGCGTTGGACGGCCATTTAGTTAAAGTTTAGTCGAATTGGGCCAGGAATTAAAGGATTATTAGATCAAAATTAGTGGGTCAAGGAAAGAGTTAGTGGGCCCAATTAATTCTGATTTGGTTTGGGCTCGGGTTTAAAGGTAATGGACCTATTTACAAGAGGAATTCAGTCGGCCCATGTTTTCTTTAAAGTTGATCAGGAGTGGAGGTGGGCTGAATTGGTTGGTAGGCCATTTAATTTGTTAAAGTGGCCCATTACCCAAGTGACCCATGAAAAGTGGAAGGAGGTTAGAAATTGGTTACCTGGTGAAGAGTTATTTGACCAGGTCAACTAGTTAGATGCTCCAGGTTACCCACAAAAAGAGGGCGTGAGATGGCCCATTACCTGTCAACCGCCCACAAAAGGAGGTGGAGAAATTGCATTATTTTCTTAACCGGCCATGATCAAGAATTAACACATGGGTAATTTTTATTTACCTCCAATAACTACCCATGATCCCACTAAATATATTAGTGGGTAGTTATTTTGGACACGTTGCAAGATCTGGAGGCCACTTGGGACACTTGTCAACTCGGGGTGAAGGCGGGAAATGCATGACAGATCTGGCCGGTGCAACATTCGCCTATAAATACTAGAATCAAAGAAGGAAAAAGGGGTTCCCACACCAATCAAGCTCAAAGCTTAAAAATCAAAGCCTTCCCAGCGAAGCAATTATCTCTATTTTCTCACCTTCACTCAATTACTTCACTAAGTAATTCGAGTTTCGTCTCTCTTGTATCCCGACTTTGTTATTACGAAACATAATAAAGTTATTCCTATATCTCTTCATCTCCTACTTTATTATTACGATATAGTAAAGTAATTCTACGTTGTTACTTTCTTTTATACACGGTTAGGAAATTATTAAGTTCTCGCACGAAGAGGCAAAACCATGGACCTTCACTGCAATCCAGCCCTTAGGTTGCAGCACTATCGCCCTCTCAGATCTAGAAGTCAGAAAAGGGACGCCCAGTCCTTCACGTTGGACGCGACAAGTCCTGGCATGCGCGCTCAGTCCTTTGAGCCATTTCGGAGTTAAACATCTTTTGGCACGCCCGGTGGGACCCTAATCGTCTAAGGATTTTATTATGGCAAGGAAGCAACAGCAACAACAGTCGGATCCACCCATCCCGGATCCACCACAGAGTCCTGAGGGAGTGGCAGTCAACATGCCAATACTCCAGGAAGCTGGCCCCGCGGTCAGCACTAAAGATCTTGACGACGCTACTGACAGAGTCAAAAATTATATGTTCATGGCAGGACGCGAGATCTCCCACGACATTACACAGTCAATCTTTCAATCGTTTTCTCAGTCCTTGGAACCTCTGGCCATAGCAGTCCCAAAATGATTGCTACACTCATAGAGAGGCTACCGCTCGCTCCTCAGCAGCAGGGCTTTCCACAGTTTGATGTTTATGGCAACGGTCAAGACCAAGTTGGCCTACTGGGGGGACCTCCCCCACCTCAAACATTTTACCATGCTACTTCTTCTAACAGTCCTGCACTCTGGGGGCAAAAGGAGAAGGGAGTTGTGATTGGAGGAGCCCAGACGCCTCCAGCAAATGATAAATGAAGGTTTGTTTTGGCAGACGACCAGCCCAAACCTGACAAGACGGACAAAAGGCCTCTGCAAGGAGGCCAGGGCTCTGGAAAAGACAAAGGAGTTGCTCATACTCCTCAAACCTTTGAGACTCGGGGGGCAAGTTCAGTCCAGAACCAACAGGCACAAGAGGCACACCCACAACCGCCTCCTATGCCAAACATGCTCGTAGGACGGGATCATGTCCTGAATTTGCTCCAGGAGCAATTAGGACCTGGTTTCAGACCTTTGGAAAGACCAATGTATAGGAAGCCTCATACCGAAGAGGTGGACAGTACACCTTTCCCAAAGGGCTACAGAGTTCCAGACCTTCAACGGAGAAAGCATGCATTCAACAGTAGAGCACATTGCCAGGTTTCAAGTTCAATGTGGAGAAGCTGGGACCATTGATGCTCTGAAGTTGAGGCTTTTTTCCAATTCTCTCACTCGGACAGCCTTTACTTGGTACATCAACCTTCCACCCAACTCCGTGCAGACCTGGGCTCAACTGGAGGAGATGTTCCATCAACAGTTCTACAGGGTAGAACCAGAAGTGACGTTGGCAGACCTGTCATGCTATCGTCAAACCCATCTTGAATCCGTGGAGTCCTATCTCCTACGTTTCAAGACTGCTCGATTCAAATGCAAGATTGTCCTTCCAGAGGCCGAGTATGTGCGTATAGCACTAAACGGCTTGGGCTTCGAAATGAAGAAGAAGTTTTAGGGGACAGAGTTCAGAGATCTGTTTGAATTGTCCTCTAAGGCTTCTCATTACGAAAGGCTCTTGGCGAAGGAGCAAGACATGAAGACATCATCTAAAGGGACATATTACCGTGACCCTAACTACGAGGTTGCTGCAGTGGAAGCAGAGGCAGACCCAGACGTGGTTGTGGCGGAGATCATCAACAAGAAACCATACGTCTGCAAGGCCTTTGTCAAGATGGAGCCCACGAAGCAACCTATCCAGAACAGTCCTAATAGGCCAACTAGGGCCTATACATTTGACGTCGGCAGGGCTGAGGCCATCTTTGACCAACTCCTTGTTGACAAGCTACTCAAACTGCCCTTTGGCCACAAGATTCCAACCGTGGAAGATCTGAAGGGCAAGGAGTATTGTAAGTACCACAACTCTTGGAGTCATTCAACGAATAACTGCATAGTATTTAGAAATGATATCCAGGATAAAATTGAGCGGGGAGAGTTCAAGTTCCCCGAGAAAGATAAGCAGCCCATGGGGGTAGATGTCAATCCATTTCCTTCAGGGCTGAGCACAAATATGGTCTCTGTCAACATGAGAGGCATGCCTAGGACTGCTCCTAGGCAGAAGATAAGTTTGGGAGCCCCTTTCAGAGAAGTTCACAAGTCCAGCCCAGACAGGTACTGGGATCCCTATTGTGATGAAAGGGATTTCAGGACTGAACGGGTCAGAAGGTTTGAAAGACAGAATTCATGGTGGTCCAGACCTACAGGGGTGAAGAAGCCAGAGAAACCAACTTGCTCGTTGGTTTGTACAGAGTGTGGACATCATGCAAGTTCGAGCAAGCCAGTCCTGAAGAGCGTCATCGTTGGAAGGACTGAATCAAGGTCTGAGGAGCCATACAAACCTAAAGGAAGAAGGGTTGCACGAGAATCAGTATTCAACCGAATCCAGCCAGGGCTGGTTGAAGTTAAGGACGAGCTTGACAACCTGAGGATATTTGCTCCTTCCAAAGGTAAACCTAGGGCTGTGAGACCCCCAGCCACTCCTCCAAATGAGTGACATAGGGTTGAGCATCCCAAGTTTCCTTCTCCTCCTCCACCTTTGTCCAGATCTCAGAAGAGGCGCCGCCAACGATTCAGGCAGGCGGTCAGAAGAGCTGAGGAAGAGACAGATTTGCTGGACGACCCAATGGTCGAAGATGACCCCAAGGGGAAGTTGAAGATGGAAGTTCTACCGGAGGAGCCTGAGGTTGAAATGCCTAAGGCTAGGAGAGTACACAAGCCCTTGGAAAGGACTGTGGAAGAGGCCATCATTGAGCCTCCTCCAAGGACTTTACCCAAGAAGCAAGCTCCTGCAAGAAAGACATACAAGGAGGCTGTTACTAAGACACCTAAGAAACAAGCTACTGTATCCAAGAAACAACCACTCTTGGAGAGAACTCTAGAGGAGGCTAGGATTGAGCCTTCTCCAAGACAAGTGACTTTGCTCAAGAAGACGACCCTTCAACCAAGGAAGCCGGACTCGGGGGGCAAGTCAAAGTTGAACCCACAAGCGAAGGAGTTCAACCCTAGCCAGGGTCCTAATATGCACTGCAACATGGTGGTGATCCTGCCTGCAAATCTGAAAGCCAAAGACAACACTCCAACAGCCTTGGAGAGGGATTTTGTGGAAATGGGGCAGACGGCTGAGATTTTGAACGAGTCCTTCTCTGTAGGACTGAACGGGCCTTTAGTGATTGTGCTGAAGGACGAGACCGAGGGAAGACCTGAGGATAGGGTAGCCAGCGTAATCTTTGAGAGGCCAAGCCCTGCAATGAACAAACACATCAAGCCCTTGTACATTGCTGGTTGCCTTGATGGAATGCCAGTCAACCGAATTCTGGTGGATAATGGGTCTGCCACCAATCTCATTCCTAGGTTCATGATGCAGAAGCTTCGGAAGACTGATCAAGACCTGGTCTCATGCACTTCAACCCTGTCAGATTTCACTGGAAAGGAGACAGCTTGCCAAGGTATTCTGATCATGAACTTAGCAGTAGGATCCAAGACATTGACAACACCTTTCTTTGTTGTTGATTCACGCTCTTCCTTCAATGTTCTATTGGGGAGAGATTGGATTCACTCCTGTCAAGCGGTTCCCTTAACCCTTCACCAGTGTCTCATTTTTTGGAATCTAGACGACGTGGAGGTCATATGGGCTGACCGCAGACCTTTCCAGGCCTCTACTAACCATGCATAGGCCCATCTATACGACGAAGGGGTTGGTCCAATGAAAGTGGCAGGTCTTGACAAGTATGGCCGCCACAAAGTAGCCCCTATACATGGTAACAAATCAGCTGAAGAGGTGAAGGCACTTTTCAGGAGTTAATCGGTCCTATGATCACGGAATCAAGCAGGCTGATTACAGCTTCATTCAAACGCCCTTCGTAATGTCAGTAAACCCTTCAGAAGGAGAGAAGAGGGTGGCCCTCGAGGCCACGCTGTTGAAGTTTGAAGCCTACTTGCTCGAGAGGAGGCTAATGGGAAATGAAGAGTCAGAAGATGATCATTCGGCCTGTGCGGCCGAAGTGATTAATGAGGACGACAACATGGTTGAAGATCTGGACGAAATCCGTTTGGAAGATCTGGAGGCAGCCCCAGCCAAGTTAGATGATCTGAGGGCTGACGTGCAAGATCCCTTGGAAGAAGTTAATCTGGGAGACTCAAAGAATCCCAGACCTGTGTATATTAGCCAACTTCTCCCAGAGGATGTAAAAGTGAAGTTCATCAAGCTCTTGAAGGAGTTCAAGTCTTGTTTTGCTTGGAACTATGAGTAGTTACCAGGCCTGTCCAGAGGCCTGGTAGAGCATAAACTGCCCATTCAACCAGGGTTCAAACCTTTCAAACAACCGCCAAGGAGGATGTCCAATGAGATCTATTTGCAGGTCAAGGACGAGATTGAACGCCTCTTTAATGCTGGGTTCATACGTACAGCCAGGTATGTCACTTGGCTCTCTAACATTGTGCCAGTCCTTAAGAAGAATGGCAAGGTCAGAGTATGCGTGGATTTTAGAAACTTAAATTTGGCATCCCCAAAGGACGAGTACCCAATGCCAGTCGTAGATCAGTTAGTTGATGGGGCTTCTGGTCACAAGGTTCTGTCCTTCATGGATGGGCATTCTGGCTACAATCAGATCTTCATTGATGAGGCCGATACGGCCAAGACCGCTTTTAGGTGTCCCGGAGCCCTGGGGACCTTTGAGTGGGTTGTGATGCCCTTCGGCCTGAAGAATGCAGGTGCTACATTCCAGAAAGCTATGAACGCCATATTTCATGATTTCATTGGCCGTTTCATGGAGATCTATATCGACGACATCGTGGTCAAGTCTCAGTCCTACGATGAACATTTGCAGCACTTGAGGAGATTGTTCTTGAGAATGCAATAGTTCGACTTGAAGGTGAATCCCTTCAAGTGTGCCTTCGGAGTTTCCGTAGGCAAATTCCTTGGATTTTTGGTCCATAATAGAGGGATTGAGGTTGACAATAACAAGGCCAAAGCAATCGTGGAAGCAAAGCCTCCTACCACCAAGAAGGAGTTGCAGAAGCTCTTGGGATCATTCAACTTCTTGAGAAGGTTCATCTCAAATCTAGCAGGAAGGTCCAGGTCTTTTCTCAACTCTTGAAGCTGAAGGACCAAGACACTTTTGTATGGGAGGAAAGCCATCAGAAGGCTATTTAGCTCAGGCTCCAGTCCTTATGCCTCCCATCAAGAACAAGCCTTTGAAGCTCTACATCTCAGCAGGTGAAGGCTCTATTGGAGGCCTTCTAGCTCAAGATAACGCTCAGGGGAAGGAACATGCAGTTTATTATTTAAGTAGGTTGCTGACTCCATGTGAACGGAGATACAGTCCTATTGAAAAGATCTGTCTTGCCTTGTACTTTTCAGCAATAAAGTTGAGGCACTACATGCTTCCTGTTCTGGTTAATATCATGAGTAAAACAGACCTAGTTAAGTACTTGCTTTCTCGGCCAATCATGAGAGGCCGAATTGGCAAATGGTCTTTAGCTCTAATGGAATTCAGTTTCCAATACATTCCTTAAAAAGCTGTAAAGAGGCAGGCCTTAGTAGATTTTCTTGCTGATCATCCATGCGTGGATATCGGCGATGAATCTGAGATAGGACTGAGTGCACTTGAAATATCACCCACTCCTTGGACATTGCTTTTTGATGGATCAAGGACTCAAGAGGTCTCAGGCTGTGGAGTAATCATCATCTCTTCCCAAGGCTTGAGGACTGAACTGTCCTTTCAGTTTGATTTCCCATGTACCAATAATCAAGCAGAGTATGAAGCAGTCGTTATAGGCCTTGAGATCCTTAGAGATCTAGAGGCTAGAGAAGTAAGGGTTATTGGGGATTCAAACCTTGTAATCAATCACTTGGCAGGGACATTCAAATGCTATAGTGAGGAGTTGGCTCCTTATTACATGGCAGCTGTGCAACTAATGCAAGATTTTGACAATGTCACTGTCAAACACGTCTCAAGGAGTAAGAATACTGAAGCCAATAGCTTGGCTCAGGCCTCAACAGGCCTGAAGCTCTCTCCAGGAACTATTCACAAGATCATCACAGTCCAGAAGAGATTGCTTCCTTCTGTTAGAAGAAGGGGTCTAGAACTGGAGGTGTTTACTTCAAACTTCACTGGTGAAGAGTCAGATGATGAACCCGAGAACGATTGGCGTACACCTATCATCTCTTTCCTTAAGAGGCCTTATTTTAGAGCCTCTAGGAAGGTGAGAAGGAGGGCCATCAGTTACATCCTCATTGGAGATGAATTGTACAAGAAAAGCCTTGAAGATGACTTACTCTTAAGGTGTCTAGGGCGCCCGGAAGCCATGAGGGTTATGAGTGAAGTCCATGAAAGAGTCTGTGGAGCTCATCAATCAGGAATAAAGATGAGATGGCTAATCAGAAGGTATGGGTACTATTGGCCAACCATTTTAGAGGACTGCATTCGCTTTTCCAAAGGATGTCAACCATGCCAAGCCCATGGCCCAATTCAGCGCGTTCCTGCAGCTAATTATCATGCTGTGGTCAAACCTTGGCCATTTAGGGGCTGGGCTTTGGACGTTATTGGAAAAATCTATCCTCATTCTTCTGAAAATCATACTTACATCTTGGTAGCCACGGACTATTTCACTAAATGGGCAGAGGCAGTGCCATTGAAGTTTGTGGATCAACAAGAGGTAATTAGGGTGATCAATGAGAGAATCATCCATAGGTTTGGATTGCCAGAACACTTGGTTGCAGATAGGGGTACAATATTCATGGGTCAACAAGTGGTCAACTTTGCTGTACAGCAAAATATCATTATGTCCAATTCTACTCCTTATTATGCTCAAGGAAATGGTCAGGCCGAGTCCACCAATAGGACTCTGGTCAATATT
The DNA here is from genome assembly GCA_020567845.1 of Rhododendron henanense subsp. lingbaoense. Classification (NCBI taxonomy): domain Eukaryota; kingdom Viridiplantae; phylum Streptophyta; class Magnoliopsida; order Ericales; family Ericaceae; genus Rhododendron; species Rhododendron henanense. Next base: position 31,552,487 of record CM036315.1, on the reverse strand, counting down.
ATTGAGAAGATGATAGAGGACAACCCAAGGGCTTGGCATGAGCTACTTTCTGAGGCCTTATGAGCCTACAGAACCTCAAAGAAGGAAGCCACCGATATAACTCCTTATATGTTGGTCTATGGGCATGATCCAGTCCTACCAATGGAAGTGGCAGTAAAGTCAGCAAGGATAGCATATCAACATGGCCTCACTCCTGCAGATTATACTCAGGCCATGCTGATAGAACTCGAGGACTTGGATGAGGTTAGGCTCTCAGCCCTTGACCACATGTTGGTTCAGAAGAGAAAAGTTGCTAGGTCCTATGACAAACGTGTAAGGAAGAAGAGCTTCTCTGAAGGTGATTTGGTTTGGAAGGCTGTTTTCCCCTTGGGGGAAAAGAACTCAAGATATGGTAAGTGGTCTCCAACATGGGAAGGACCTTACCAGATCTCCCAAGTCCTTAGAGGTAACGTGTATCTTCTTATGGATTTGAATGGTGGTCTGTTTAAGCAGTTAACAAATGGAAAGTACTTGAAGCATCATTATCCTACTGTGTGGGAAATGGAAGATTTTGGGGAAAGCCAATTCAATAAGCCATAGAAGTGAAACCAGCAAGGCCTGAACAGAGGCCAAGATACCTGTTTTGCAAAAACATAAAGGCCTTAAGTTTAGGCCACAGAAGTATTATCCAAACCATACCAAACCATTGCCTGGGCCAATTAAAGGAAAGTTCCAGGCCAGGCAAGAAGCAGATAATACTAATTATTACAAACCAAGAAGTTCAAAAGTAAAAGTGTTTGAGGTCAAGACCTACAGAAGGCCTTCAAGACTGCTTTTGAGATTTGTCCAGGAGGTGTTAAGGTTGGCAAGCTGAGCTTCAAGTGTGTCCCGCTGCTCACGAAGGCCTGAGACTTCTTCAACCAGGAGATTTAGCTTCATTTTCTGACTTTTAGATCCAGTTTTTAGTTCTTCATGATGTTGGGCCAAGATTTTGGACTCTTTCCGAAACTCTTCCATTCGGCCTTCAGCTTGTGCCAACTGGGTTTTAAGATCTTGAATTTCAGTGGAGGTGGCAGTGATGCTTACTTCGTTGACCTTGATATCTTCCTTCAGCTGATTCCATTCAGAACTGAATTTGGTAAACTCCATTTCCACCAGATCCAATTTTGCCAATTTGGCATTGACCTTGTTAAGCTCGTGGTTGGAAGAATCATGGGACTTGATCATGGTAGGAAATTCTTTCTGGAAATATTGAAGAGAGGTCTCCTCTGCACCCAAGGCCTGGGACTTTACAAGCACATCTATAGCCTTTTTGACGTTTGAGGCTCGAGCGGGGTGGACCACGGCTTTGAAGTTCTGGAGGAGAGCCATTCTAAGGGCTGTTTTAGCCTCAACGACTTCCTCTGCAGTGAATTCAGACTGTGATGTGGAGCCAAGGCCGCTGCCTGAGGTGCCTGAGGTGGCTGCCTTCAACATGTCTTGAGCGGATTTGAGCAGGGAGTCCAGATCTTCGTCTTCTTCGTCCTCTGCCACATTGGCAAGGCTAGGACTGACAGGAGGGTCATCCAGTAGAACTGGGTCAGCAGTTGGAGACCTGGGTTTTTCTAGAGTCCAGGAGGATGCCTCGTGTTCAGGTTCTTGTTCTGAGGTCTCCAGTCCCTTCTCTTCTGCTTCTAATTCCTCTTCCATATAACCATCAAGTTCCTTTGGATTAAAGACAAGAGGGATTAGATGGTAATAAGGAGCCATAAAGGCTGGAGAATTCAGGTCATAGTACATCCTTACTATGGGGTTGTGTTCAGTGGCAGAGATGGTAGTTTCAGAATCTACGGGTACTGCGGTCTTCCTTCTCATTCTCCTCCTTGTGGGGGTAGGGCCAGCTTGTTCTTCTTTGATCTTAGAGGCGTCCTGCATGGAAAGAAATGTCATTCGATGCGGCCAGATAGGGAAAGTTGCAGTGACAAGGAGTGTGCAGACCTGCTCAGAAGGGTCAGATTCAGGTGAGCTGGTTTTCGCACCACTTCTCGTTCTACCAGCCACAGTGGTTTGTGGAGCCTACAATGGGGAAGAAGGAATGAGTGGCATGTTCAAGAAGTTAGTAGGTGCTAAAGTGTCACGTCCTCCATTTTCACCATAAAATATAAGGAGTTTCTTAAACAAAACCTCACAATAATCCGTACGATACCCAAAATATCATTAACTTCCCATAATCATACCCCTAGTCCAAAGAGTTCAAAATATTACATCTCCGGCACAACGGCCCCAAATCGGAACAAACATCAATTGTCAAGAGAGTTTAACGTTTACAAAGTGTCCCAAGGATTAGTTGAATTATCACATAAGTTACAAATACATCTTCAAAAAGAATTTACAAAGATGCCTAAGTAACTCTACAAAGTTAGCTTTCAAAATGTGTCCAACATCCAAGCACTCCAATCATGCACGCTACTGTCCAGAGTTAGTACCTGAAAAGAAGTAAGGTTTGAGCTACACTAGCCCAGTAGAAATGCTACACAAACAATATATGCAAGAGAAATGCGAGAACGATGATACAATATGTACAAAGGGTAACCCAAGCATTGGACAATCGATAGGGATCTACAATCCGACAGACAAGCCATGAGAATTAGAATACACCTCAACCTGTAACCACTTTCTTATCTCGCGTGTCCAAAATGTCTAGCGTTACGTGTCACGAGCCGAAGCTCTTGCCGGGCTATTCTTGGGACCCCGATATCCCCTGCCAAGCACCCACCTCGTAGGTTAGGCCTTGAATAATCAATACGAGCATTAGCTCCTGCCAGGCTATTTATGGGACCCTGATATCCCCTGCCAAGCACCCACCCGTCGATGGGCCCCAAATGTCCGCTCGTTGTGTCAACAAGATTTCACGTGTCTCAAATTCCCTTAACGTGTCATTCTAATTAAATCAAGTCCATAAGTGAATCAACGCTAAATTGTACCAAACAAGGGGTGGGGGGTGCAAAGATACTTCACGAACTCAACGGATAGGCTTAACAATGTTATGGAATGATTTGATGATGTTTAGAACGAGTTAGAAGTGATCGGGGGTCAAAATAATGAAGTTTGGAGCAAAACAGCAAAAGCTGATTTTAGGGCACTTTGTATCGATACTAGCGATTCTAGTATCGATACAGATGGGCTTAAAAACGTTCCAGAGATTCTTGTATCGATACTGATTTGAGCAGTATCGATACAAATGGGTGTTCGAGCAGATTTTCTGCAGATTTCGACGATTCCAACTATAACAACAACAACAACAACGACAACAACAAAAAGACACGATTCAAGGCTAGAAAACACTCCTATTACATATATTGAGAGGTAGAATCCCTACCTCGAGGCCGAAGAACGAACCCAAGGAGATACGAGCCCTAGCTCTCCGAAAACTTTGATTCGAGCGAAAAACGACCTCCTTGAGCTCCAATGAACGGGATACGGGCCACAATACGCGTTGAGGGCGAAGGATTGAAGGTTATTTTGGTGGGTTTTGAGTGAAATTGGTGGAATTTGGAGAGAGAGAGCAAGAGAGAGTGAGAGAGGCGTAGGAGAGAGGGATAGCCGGTGGGTGTGTGGAGGAGAAAAATAATTCTCTACACACTCACCCTCCTATTTATACCCATAAAATCACAAATCACACATTACCTCCTTCTACAATCAATTCCTTTGTTTTAACCCCAAATCACATAAATACGATTATTCCATTTTCCTTTCCGAAAATTATGCATTTAACAAATATCAACTTTGGATAAAATAGATACGGGTCTCTACATTCTACCCTCCTTAAAGAAATTTCGTCCTCGAAATTACCATGCCAAAACTAACCACTAATGTATCATGTATGCATGCAACAACCATAACTTCCATCATTATGCAACAAATCAATCACCGTAATACTTGAAACTTAAACACTTACATTGGCTCATTCCGGAAATAGGTGCGGGTATTTCTCTTTAACTTCGTCCTCTCTTTCCCACGTTGATTCCTCGCTATCTTGACTTCTCCACAAGACTCGCACTAGCAGTATCGTCTTACCCCTCAAAACTTGATCACGCGAGTCTAGGATACGAATCGGTTCTTCCCCATAAGACGCATCGGCCTCTAACTCAAGTTCGGACCATTCAAGCACATGCGACGGATCCGGTTTGTACTTTCTCAACATAGACACGTGAAACACGTCATGGACACCCGATAGCTTCGGTGGCAAAGCCAAGCGATACGCAACCTCTCCGATTTTCTCGATAATGTCAAATGGCCCGATATAGCGCGGTGATAGCTTCCCTTTCTTCCCAAAACGTGATAACCCCTACGAGGCGATACCTTAAGGAATACGTGATCCCCTTCTTCAAAAGACAATGAGCGACGACGACGATTGGCATAACTCTTTTGCCTACTTTGCGCGGTCAATAATCTTTGGCGAATCACCTTGACTTGTTCGGTCGTTCTATCTTGAGCTTCTTTAAGGCGTTGTCGAATGACTTTCATACTCTCAGAGGTCTCTGTGATCATTTCCGGCCCCACTAGCGTAGCTTCTCCCAATTCGGTCCAACATACCGGCGATCGACACGGTCTTCCATATAAAGCCTCATACGGTGCCATTTCGATACTCGATTGATAGCTATTGTTGTACGCGAATTCTACCAACGACAAATGATCCTCCCAACTACCCCGGAAATCCATCACGCAAGCCCGAAGCATATCTTCTAGAATCTGAATCGTTCTCTCGGATTGTCCATCGGTTTGAGGATGATAGGCGGTGCTAAACAAAAGATTTGTCCCCAGAGCAGCTTGCAAACTTTGCCAAAAACGCGCCGTAAACCTCGGATCACGATCGGACACGATGGATACGGGAATCCCATGAAGACGAATGATCTCCCGAATATACAAACGACTCAAGGTTTCCACGGAATTGGTAACATGAATAGGCAAAAAGTGAGCGGTTTTGGTCAAACGATCCACAATCACCCAAATAGCGTCATGTCCCTTCGGCGACCTCGGTAAACCCGTAATGAAATTCATGGTCACATTCTCCCATTTCCACTCAGCCACAGGCAATGGTTGTAACTCCCCCGCGGGTCGTTGATGTTCGGCTTTTACTTGCTGACATGTGAGACATTTGGACACGAAAGTCACGACGTCCCTCTTCATTCCGGACCACCAAAATTGCCTACGTAGATCATGATACATTTTCGTCCCGCCCGGATGAATGGCTAAAGGCGAATGATGGAATTCTCGCAAGATTTCCTCCCGACACGAAACGGGTACGAACAATTTTCCTAGGTAGCGCAAGCTTCTATCGGCGTGTATCATCCACCCCTCTTGAGTATTTCCACTAAGGAATCTAGCACGAAGTTCCTCCGCTTCTTCATCGCGTTGTTGAGCTTCAATTACTCGTGTCGATAGTGTTGAGTGTACGGTTAAGTTGCATAACGTTACCCCTTCTCGAACCTCCTCAAAATACGAAGCATAAGAGCCCAAATCGTTCATCATCTTCCACTCATAAACAGCTAGACTCACAAGGTGTGTTGGTTTTCTACTTAGTGCATCCGCTACAACGTTCGCCTTCCCCGGGTGGTATTGTAACTCGAAGTCGTAATCCTCCAAATGCTCCATCCAACGGTGTTGACGAAGGTTAAGTTCCTTTTGAGAAAACAAGTACTTCAAACTTTTGTGATCGGAAAAGACTTCAAATCTCTCACCGTACAAATAATGGCGCCAACTCTTCAAAGCGAATACGACGGCCGCAAGCTCCAAGTTGTGTGTCGGGTAATTTCGTTCGTGGGTTTTCAATTGCCGCGATCCATACGCTACCACTCGCCCCTTTTGCATCAAAACGCATCCTAACCCTTCCTTAGACGCATCACAATACACGGAGTAGCCAACTCCACGTTTGGACACGATCGTGCAGTAGTCAACCTCTTCTTTAATTCTTCAAAAGCCGTCTCACATGAGTCACTCCATACGAAACGAGTCCCTTTACGTGTCAATCTAGTCATCGGTGCCGCTAAACGAGAGAAGTCCAAGACAAAACGGCGGTAGTACCCGGCCAAGCCCAAGAAACTACGGATTTCAAACACGTTTTTCGATCGTTGCCAATTCATAACCGACTCTATCTTCCCCGGATCAACGGATACACCTCCCTTCGAAACTACGTGACCCAAGAATTTGACCTCGGACAACCAAAACTCACACTTACTAAGTTTGGCATACAATTGGTGCTCCCTCAAGAGCTCAAGAACAAGGGTGAGATAAGATTGGTGTTCCTCCTCCGTAGGTGAATAAATAATAATGTCATCCACAAAGACGATGACAAACCGATCAAGATAAATACGGAAAATACGATTCATCAAGTCCATGAATGTAGCCGGAGCATTCGTCAATCCAAAGGGCATAACAATAAATTCGTAATGGCCGTAACGAGTACGAAATGCGGTTTTAGGGATATCCTCCTTACGAACTCTCAACTGGTGATAACCGGACCTCAAATCGATTTTGGAGAAACAAGTGGCACCGCGAAGTTGATCGAATAAGTCATTGATTCTAGGCATAGGGTATTTGTTCTTAATAGTGACTCGGTTTAGTTTACGGTAATCGATACACAAGCGGAGTGAACCATCCTTCTTCTGTGCAAAAAGAGCCGGTGCTCCCCACGGCGACGTACTCGGACGGATGAAGCCTAAGTTCTCCAATTCTTGCAATTGAATTTTCAATTCTCTCAATTTGGCGGGCGCGAAACGATACGGGGGTACAGAGATAGGAGTGGTTCCAGGAAGCAAGTCGATAGTGAACTCAACCTCTCTCTCAGGAGGCAAACCGGGTAACTCCTCCGGGAATACATTCGGAAAGTCGCGGACCACTAAGGGTAACTCCCCACGCTCGGAGGCGTCCTCATCTAACGTCAAGCTAGCCAATAATGCATAAATCGACTCGCGTTCTCGAGGCCCACATAGATATGATTCCAACGGTTCCCGACGCTCCCCAAAGAATTCAAAACAAGGACCCTCGAGTGGACAAATACGGACTCGACGCTTATAACAATCGATGGTGGCGTGAAACGTAGATAACCAATCCATCCCTAGAATGAGGTCAAACCCAGACATTCCCAAAACAATGAAGTCAAAGACAAAGCGACGATCGTTAATAACCAATTCACAGTCCCGACAAATGCGATCAAGAGGTGTCCTATCCCCTAGAGGTGTCTCAACAAATAAAGGTGGATTAAGACTCTCCGTTTCCAATTCCAAGGCACACACAAATGATGCAGCAATGAATGAATGTGATGCTCCGGAATCAAAGAGAACTCTAGCAAAGGAGTTGAATAAAATGAATGTACCCCTCACAACAGGAGTCTCTGGAGCCTGAGAAGTGGTAGGTGGAATAGCAGAAGTGATGTTGTAGACTCGCCCTTGGGTACCCTGACCCTGCACAAAACCTCCCCTCTGACCAGAACTCTGAGTAGGCACGGAAGAACTTGCCCCCTTATCAACCCCTGAACTTTAAGCCGACATAGTCTGGCGGAAGTGAGGCTGCTGCTGCCTCTGAGTACCCCGAAACTGCTGGCCCACATTGCGTCCCGTTCCCGACTGCTGCACGGAACCCGACTCGCTACGCACTCCCGAATCCTGAAGACAATTCCTCGCGAGATGATCCATCTTCCCACAAGTATAGCAAGCCTTCTCAAGATGTGGACATTGAGCACGCACATGTCCCGGTTGATTGCACTTATAACACACGGGTGGAGGTCTAAACAACGCACCCCGGATCCCTGAAGACGAAGGCGGTGACCTAAAGTTCGATGAGCTACCCTGCGGTGTCTGAGATGGTTCCCTCGGCCTTTTCCGTCCTTGACTCCCATAACCTCCCGACGACGAACTCACACCCACACTTGATTGCCTCGGTTCCCAAACTCCCTTATTTCTCTGCGCCTCTTTCGGTATCTCGATGCTCCTTGCGCATTCCACCACCTCAGAAAACTTCATCCTACGTTGGACAGTCACCAGCCTCTTGAAGGTGTTATTCAGCCCTTTCTCAAATCGTCGGCACCTCCTCTCCTCCGTCGCCACCAACTCCGGAGCGAAACGAGACAAGGATTGGAATTTCAACACATACTCTGAAACAGTCATATTTCCCTGCTCCAGTTTCTCAAACTGATCTCTCATAGTGTCACGTGAGGTTTCCAGGAAATACTGCTCCTCGAAGAGCGCTTCAAACTCAGCCCACGTCAAGTTCTCAACATCCGGCTCATCCACTTGTGCCGCGGTCCTCGCCGCTCTCCTAGCATCCTTCCTACTTTCCAACACTGCTTCCCACCATTCACCTGCTTCCCCGACTAACTGAACGGCCACAATTCCCACCCTAATGTTGTCCTCGGTAATATTAAGGGCTCGGAAGAGTTTACGGATTTGGGTTAGCCAATGGTCGGCTACCAATGGGTCACTATCTGTCCCGTCAAACATTGGAGGGTTCCTACGGCTGAACTCTCGCATTGCCACCATGGCTTGATCCTCGGCATTCTCTCTCGGAGCTTGGTTCAAAAGATTTGCAGCTGTGAGTGCCGCAACGAGGTCCCTAGCAAATTGAGTTTGATTCGGAGGTACACCTGCACCTCGACCGGCCCCAGCCCCCGGATTCCCACCTGGGTTCTCCCCATGCTGACTCACCTCATCCTCAAGAGGTACCCCACGGCCACGACCACGGCCTCGACCACCCCGGTTTCCAACCCCGCCACGTCTAACACGAGTCCTCGGAGGCATCCTACTACAAAGATATAAGAAGAAAAGACTATTAACTACAATAGTATAGCTAAGGGATCAAGGCCCTAACTCCCCAACACGGGTAAACAACTCTACGATAACGAAAAATACAATGCCACATAGTCACATAAATGTTAGTCACACAAGCATGCACAAATTATGTTAGAGGGCGTGACATTTTGAACCCATGAGGCGAAACGCCTCCCCACGGTCACTAGGTGTTCTAAACCTATACTCTGATACCAAGTTGTCACGTCCTCCATTTTCACCATAAAATATAAGGAGTTTCTTAAACAAAACCTCACAATAATCCGTACGATACCCAAAATATCATTAACTTCCCATAATCATACCCCTAGTCCAAAGAGTTCAAAATATTACATCTCCGGCACAACGGCCCCAAATCGGAACAAACATCAATTGTCAAGAGAGTTTAACGTTTACAAAGTGTCCCAAGGATTAGTTGAATTATCACATAAGTTACAAATACATCTTCAAAAGGAATTTACAAAGATGCCTAAGTAACTCTACAAAGTTAGCTTTCAAAATGTGTCCAACATCCAAGCACTCCAATCATGCACGCTATTGTCCAGAGTTAGTACCTGAAAAGAAGTAAGGTTTGAGCTACACTAGCCCAGTAGAAATGCTACACAAACAATATATGCAAGAGAAATGCGAGAACGATGATACGATATGTACAAAGGGTAACCCAAGCATTGGACAATCGATAGGGATCTACAATCCGATAGACAAGCCATGAGAATTAGAATACACCTCAACCTGTAACCACTTTCTTATCTCGCGTGTCCAAAATGTCTAGTGTTACGTGTCACGAGCCGAAGCTCTTGCCGGGCTATTCTTGGGACCCCGATATCCCCTGCCAAGCACCCACCTCGTAGGTTAGGCCTTGAATAATCAATACGAGCATTAGCTCCTGCCAGGCTATTTATGGGACCCTGATATCCCCTGCCAGGCACCCACCCGTCGATGGGCCCCAAATGTCCGCTCGTTGTGTCAACAAGGTTTCACGTGTCTCAAATTCCCTTAACGTGTCATTCTAATTAAATCAAGTCCATAAGTGAATCAATGCTAAATTGTACCAAACAAGGGGTGGGGGGTGCAAAGATACTTCACGAACTCAACGGATAGGCTTAACAATGTTATGGAATGATTTGGTGATGTTTAGAACGAGTTAGAAGTGATCGGGGGTCAAAATAATGAAGTTTGGAGCAAAACAGCAAAAGCTGATTTTAGGGCACTTTGTATCGATACTAGCGATTCTAGTATCGATACAGATGGGCTTAAAAACGTTCCAGAGATTCTTGTATCGATACTGATCTGAGCAGTATCGATACAAATGGGTGTTCGAGCAGATTTTCTGCAGATTTCGACGATTCCAACTATAACAACAACAACAACAACGACAACAACAAAAAGACATGATTCAAGGCTAGAAAACACTCCTATTACATAAATTGAGAGGTAGAATCCCTACCTCGAGGCCGAAGAATGAACCCAAGGAGATACGAGCCCTAGCTCTCCGAAAACTTTGATTCGAGCGAAAAACGACCTCCTCGAGCTCCAATGAACGGGATACGGGCCACAATACGCGTTGAGGGCGAAGGATTGAAGGTTATTTTGGTGGGTTTTGAGTGAAATTGGTGGAATTTGGAGAGAGAGCAAGAGAGAGTGAGAGAGGCGTAGGAGAGAGGGATAGCTGGTGGGTGTGTGGAGGAGAAAAATAATTCTCTACACACTCACCCTCCTATTTATACCCATAAAATCACAAATCACACATTACCTCCTTCTACAATCAATTCCTTCGTTTTAACCCCAAATCATATAAATACGATTATTCCATTTTCCTTTCCGAAAATTATGCATTTAACAAATATCAACTTTGGATAAAATAGATACGGGTCTCTACATAAAGGATTATACCTTTGGTGCCTGCCTACGTGCTAGCATCTTTGTCCTTTTAGGTTTTTTCGTTGCAGTTTCAGTAGGAAGATCCTCTGGGGTGCTCTCTGGCCCTGAAGACAAGAAAACAATCAGTTCAAACCTCGACAAATGCAAACTCAATTGATGCGTTCAACAGTAAAGATCTGAGGCTTACCTTTTCTTTTTGAAGTTAAGGAGGGAGAGGGACTGATCTGTTGCAAGGGTACAGTGATGCCTGGCTCAGGAACACCAGTGGATTGAGGGAAGAGTTTAGTTTAAACATCCAGATAGGGAGCATGGAAATGCATTTTCGAATAGTCTCCCCACCATTTGTCAAACTTGGCCCCTTTATCTGTTCGTTCCACGAAGGTGTGAAGGGCAAAGTTCTTCCTCAAATCAGGGAGAAGGTTTCTAACCCTTTCCAGTTCTCTCGGTTGGATCATAGGCCTATCACTAAAATCCTCATTCAGAGATTGATATGGAGGCAAAGGGGTAAGTTGACAGAGCCCAAACTGCCGAGCGAATTGGGCTGCATTGTAGTACTCGACCCCACATTTGTAGTTGGTTAGGGTGAAGGCAATTCCATACATCAAATCTCGTGAAATCAGAAAGCTGCTCCAGATCTCAAAGTGATCATCAAAGTCATCCCCTGGGTCTGAGGCCCCTCTTTTTAACCACCAAGGTACGGTGTCTCTTTCAAATGGCAGCCAGTTCTTCCCCATATTTATGAGTTCATGGTAGAAGAATTTGAAGTAGGTCCCAAAGGCATACCGAGGTCCACGGGCCTCAGCATAGTGGAGACCGTAACAAGTGTTTTCTGATTTTTTGTTCATTGGGGGAGCATACTTGGGAAAGTAGGACCACAGCCATAGGGTAATGATCCACAGGGGGCCAGGGGCAAAGATGAATTTGTTGTTGATTAATTCTTTCATGCCTCGGTAGAGGTGGGCCAGAACCAAGGGGCCTAGTGCCAGCTTCTGCCCTGAAGCTAGGGCACAGGCCAAGTCAATAAAGTCCTTGGTAACTCTGTTCGCAGATACACAGAAAATAAATTTATTCAACCAGTATAGGAGGAAGGCGACGTGTTCGTCATCCTCAATAGGGCCTTTCTTGGCGTAATGGTTTATGAAAGGGGCGTATGACAAGGGGTCCTTGTATTCGAAATAGGGGGTTTTCTGTGACAAGAAGTAATTGGCCTCTATCCCATGGGGACGGAGGCCTGTCAGGAAAGCCAGATCTTGGAGGGTGGGACTCATGAGGCCTACCTTAAAGTGAAAGGAATTGGTGGTAACTGACCAGAACTGGGAGGCAGCTAGGAAGAGGTTCTTGTCCATGTCTATGATAGATCGACTGAGAAGTATGGCGTCTCTGATCCCGATCTGCTTCCATAAGTCTCCTTTGGCCTCCATCATTCGATCAAGCCATTCGACGTTTTTGGCGTCAGGTCTGTGCCAGAGTGTGTTGGGGATATCTGTGGTGAAGCGGTTCCAGTCAAGGCATGGGGACTCAAAGGGGAGGACCTCCCCTGCTAATGGATACATGGGTGCAAGCTGAGAGGGGAACCCCAATTGGAAGGCGGGGCCAAGCCCAACTCTGTCAGCATTTGCGATCACTAGAACGTCGTTAGTAATCGCAATGTGTTCGTCGGCCATGATTTTGCGAATTTGCACCGCACGGCTGTTAGGGTTTGGTGGAGGAGCGTTGGCTTTGTGTGTTGCCATTTTGGATTGCAGATCAGGGGCTCAGAAAAAAGAAGCAAGGTTTAGGATTTTTCTGGTTTTCGTTGGAGTGAGGAAAGATGATCAAAGAAGTAGAGAGAGAGAATGAAGGCCCAAGAGTGGATTTTTATGGGTGACGGTGCAAGAATCAAGGGGCGCCGTTGCACTTATCTCTCTTGATATTTGAAAGGGTTGGACCTTTGATTGACGCAAGGAGTCCTGACGGCTTGGAAAGCTGCATGGCAGCCAATGCAAAGGCCTGGGGTGATGACACGTGTTCCCTAGGCCTAAAGAAGTGATAATTATTGCTGCCATTAGGACTCTCGGTGGGATCTTTATCTTGGAAACTGTTGGGATTTGGTTCAAATCAAAACGGAAGAGTCCAAACTCAATTAAAAGACATACTTTGGAAATTAAAAAGTGGTTAGGCCTAATCATGGCCTGATTATCTTTTTAATTTAAACGTTTGAAAATTTGAAAGGGTTTTTAGGCTAAATAAGCCTGATTATCCTTTATTTTTTCAAACCTAGTGGTAAGGACTCGTTTGGCTTGCCAAAAATCGTGTTCTGTCCTAACTTTCAAGCCTAGATCTTGAACAAGATCAAGGCATGGGGGGGCATTGTTTACACCCGTTTTTGGCACCCAGTCCAAGGCTAGCGTTGGACGGCCATTTGGTTAAAGTTTAGTCGAATTGGGCCAGGAATTAAAGGATTATTATATCAAAATTAGTGGGTCAAGGAAAGAGTTAGTGGGCCCAATTAATTCTGATTTGGTTTGGGCTCGGGTTTAAAGGTAATGGACCTATTTACAAGAGGAATTCAGTCGGCCCATGTTTTCTTTAAAGTTGATCAGGAGTGGAGGTGGGCTGAATTGGTTGGTAGGCCATTTAATTTGTTAAAGTGGCCCATTACCCAAGTGACCCATGAAAAGTGGAAGGAGGTTAGAAATTGGTTACCTGGTGAAGAGTTATTTGACCAGGTCAACTAGTTAGATGCTCCAGGTTACCCACAAAAAGAGGGCGTGAGATGGCCCATTACCTGTCAACCGCCCACAAAAGAAGGAGGTGGAGAAAGTGCATTATTTTCTTAACCGGCCATGATCAAGAATTAACACATGGGTAATTTTCATTTACCTCCAATAACTACCCATGATCCCACTAAATATATTAGTGGGTAGTTATTTTGGACACGTGGCAAGATTTGGAGGCCACTCGGGACACTTGTCAACTCGTGGTGAAGGCGGGAAATGCATGACAGATCTGGCCGGTGCAACATTCGCCTATAAATACTAGAAGCAAAGAAGGAAAAGGGGTTCCCACACCAATCAAGCTCAACGCTTAAAAATCAAAGCCTTCCCAGCGAAGCAATTATCTCTATTTTCTCACCTTCACTCAATTATTTCACCAAGTAATTCGAGTTTCGTCTCTCTTGTATCCCGACTTTGTTATTACGAAACATAATAAAGTTATTCCTATCTCTCTTCATCTCCTACTTTATTATTACGATATAGTAAAGTAATTCTACATTGTTACTTTCTTTCCTACATGGTTAGGAAATTATTAAGTCCTCGCACGAAGAGGCAAAACCACGGACCTTCACTGCAATCCAGCCCTTAGGTTGCAGCACTATCGCCCTCTCAGATCTAGAAGTCAGAAAAGGGACGTCCAGTCCTTCACGTTGGACGCGACAAGTCCTGGCACGCCCGCTCAGTCCTTTGAGCCATTTCGGAGCCAAACAAGTTTCCAAAATCTCTTTTCCTCTGTCTCTATTTTCTTGAAATTGCCTTTGAAGTCTTAACAATTGTGGATGTTTGTGCTATAAGAGAGAGAGAGAGAGAGAGCGGGGGGGGGGATTTGGTGTGCCATTGAGATTTTAGGACAAAAAGAAATAAAAACTGTAAAACACTAAACCCATCTAACGAAAGATGGAAGTTTATTACTTGAATATTCACAATATTAACCCTATAGTTTTATTTGTTGTTATATTTTAGCCCTTAGCCTTTAGTAATTAATGTTGGTATCCTCGTAGTTCAAAAGTTACAATTATATTTTTTTTTTCAAAATTCTATACAGGGGCGAGCCTATATACTTTCATAGGAATTTTTTTTACATATAATAGTAGTGTTTTTTTCTTTTTACAGGGGTGACCATCCCTATTGGCCTCTCCCTGCCTCAATCCCTAGAACAGCCGAAAAAGACTTCCATATTACCTATTATTATGAAAGAAACACTTGGCCAAGTGTTGTGTATAGCACTACAGTCAAAGTCGATACCTTTCCCCATCCCAGTCTACCGGGCAAGGCTGTGATGCTCCCAGCGGTTTTGGGAGCATCATACTCCCAATTAATTACAGCTCTTGGATTGAAAATAAATAAATCACAGCCTTTGGATCAAAACCAAAACCAAAAACTAAAAGTAGAGTAGTTTTGTAAAAAAATGAGGTGGTTTTGACCAAAAAATGAAAGATTACTTACCACAGAAACAGGCAACACTTACCATTGATTAAGGCAACACTTACCACAAAAACAGGCAACACTTACCACATTTGAAATGGTAAGTGTTACCTTATACAATGGTAAGTGTTATCTTAATGAATGGTATAAGTTGCCTATTCTGTGGTAAGTAATCTTGGGAGTATGATACTCCCATACCACTTGGGAGCATCACAGAAGTTTTCCAGTCTACCGGCACCAGCACCGCCTACTAGTAATTTGACGTTATGAAATTTCCTCCAAAGAAGACGCCGAATTTTTCCAACTGAGTTGTGGAATTTTTGTTTCTGCAACAGTAGCCTAGAGAACCTTTCAACCCAAGTACAACGTACACCCTCGTTTGGGCTCGTACAAAATGCCCGAGGAAAGTTCTCATCAAGTGCGCACTATAAGCATCCTTTGTTGAATAGTACTCCCTCCGTCCCTAAATAAGTGTCCGACGTGCAAATCTAGGCCTTCAAAAAGATGCATTTGTTCCTCATTATTTATGTTTTTCTAATTTGTTTATGTTTCTTAGCCATCAAGTCTTTTTTTTTTTAAGCCTAAATTTCTTGTCAATTCTCTTTTCTAACAAATCCAAATCTCGGTCTAAACTCGTGGATATTAAAACTATTAGTATTAATTTAACCTGGCCTCTGTAGTTCGCAGCACCCCTTGGTTGAATATTTATAACCTGGTCTCTTCAAATTAATGGCTGCAAAGACTATTCAAATATAGACCCTTATTGGTTCTCTGATTACTTGTTCCCTTGAGTTACCACTTTTTTCCCATACACATTACACGACCTTTGTAAACCTGCATCTAAACAGCTTTTACTTTTCTCTCTTAAGCGTAAGAATTACATGAAACTGGAGTTTGTTCAATTGGGTATGAGATAGAAAATAAATGTTTGTCCTCCAGAAGATCGTGTGTTCGAATTCCACGAAGGAAAACATACTAAACATTGGGGTCATTGCAGGGTTTGCTAGGTTGTTAACTTCACGGTGAATTGTGAAATTACGCGGAAGTGTAAACTTGTCCTAGAGGGGGGTGAATAGGACAAATAAAATATGTTTAAATTATACCCTTTTTAAAAGCAGTCATGAAGCTAATTAACCTTATGTTGTGTGATTGGTTTATATTAGCGCAGCCGACGAAAATGGACTAAAGGGTTAGAATTTATATGACAAATTTTTGTGTAGATAAAAAGGTTGTTTTGCTTGAGTAAGAAAACAGTTATGCTTGAGTGATAGGCGCGTAAATGTTCACATTAGCGCTCCCTAATTTATCTTCGTTAAGTCCTATTTATATTATTATTCGGAATTTAATGTTTAATTATTGTGTTGTAGGTATTTGGAGAGTTTGATACAAAAATATACAAAGTCGAAATATTAAACGGTGTTCGAAGTTGCTTCGTTTGGATTCAATCAAGTGGAGTGCCCGAATTGCAATACGGAGTCGAGAGTTCGCCACTTAGCTTAATTAATCTACAATTGGAGACTTGTCTTCTAATGGGCCTCAAAAGTATTTGTTATTGTTACCAAGGAGGGCCCAATGTTTCAACAATTGGCTTACACGGCTGGGAATTTAAAAGAAGGAAAATAGGGTTTTATGAGAAGTCGGCTGGAGTAACATAAAAGGATTCCCACGCACGCAAAAGGGAGGCAGGTTCGCTTGAACGAAGAACGGGGCTGTCGATTCTTTTGTTCCGAATATTGTTAGTTTTATTCAGTTGTTTTTCCTTTCAAGTTTTGAAACTTTGTTTGATTACTCGTACTTCGATAACTCGTATTGATTTTTGTTCTCTATTAAAATTGTTCGTTGATCTTGTTTAACTTTGATCTTTTGTTTATTTTCTATCCCAAGCAATAGAAGCATGTTTCAAATTAGGATTTCTTGTGTTTCTTGTTCAATGATTAGTGAGTAGTCGTATAGGTAGGGTCGCGGGGTGATTAGCACACCGTGACCAGTTCGGACACTGCTCCTATTTTCAAACAATGAAAAAAAGCAATTTTAGGTTA
Source organism: Rhododendron henanense subsp. lingbaoense (assembly GCA_020567845.1). NCBI lineage: Eukaryota > Viridiplantae > Streptophyta > Magnoliopsida > Ericales > Ericaceae > Rhododendron > Rhododendron henanense. The sequence continues at coordinate 31,535,585 of CM036315.1, read as the reverse complement.
ATTAAGAACATTCGTGAGACGAACCCGGGCATTGTCGGAGCTCATGTGAACGGGAGAATGGGGGTCCAAAACTCATTCTCCGCTGAGCATTGGTATACGACGACCATAAGGTTCGCATCTTTCGGGGTATCTTTTCTAAACTAAAGTTGAACGTTTTTAAGAACACTGAATGAAGCAGATTAATCCGGACTGGTTACGAGTGCTATGAACCCTACGACCGTACCTTCTTTTTAATTTTCTGAAAAGTACAATCAATTTCTAGGTTTAGTTAATCTCAATCAATCGACAAGGGGTGGCTACCTAAGAGCTCATTTTAATTAGTAACAACCCGAGTTTTTAGTCAGCACACATTACTGTCTCTGTGGATTCGACTCCGGACTTACCGGATATTGTGCTACGTCGGTCTCCGCCCTACGCTTGGGGCGACCCATTATTTTTGGACTAGGAAATCGTCAAGCATTTTTGGCGCCGTTACCGGGGACGGTAACGTGTGTTAAGAATTCGGGTAGTTATTTTTTTATTTTTGCTTTCTTTTTAGTTCTTTGTTTTGATTCATAATATGTAGAGGTAGGTAATCCTCCATCGTAGGAAAGCAATCACCTCTAGTTTTTTTTTTATATTGTTGAAAAGAAAAAAAAATGGCCCATTTTGCAAGGTGGTATGAAGGTTATACAAGACAATATGATTGTTCAGTGTCACTTCCTATATTTTATGGTTTGGCATCAGAAAATCCTTTTTCACATATTCATGACCTTGAGAAAGCTTTTGCTAGCGATGAAGTGGCTCTTTTACATGTGGTCCCAGCTTCTTTGCGTCGTAGTGCTCAAGATTGGTTTAATTCTTTGAGTCCAAGATTGACATGGGGTGAGATTGTAATACAGTTTTTCAAAACTTTCAATCCCTTATATGAGACTCATATGCTTTTACAAGAACTATCAGATTTCTATCAACAAGATGATGAGTCTTTGTCACAGTGTTGGGAGCGATTTAAAAATTTCGTATTCTCTTTGTCGAGTTTTAATTGTGAGCTTAATTGGCAGTCTTCTAGTTATCTTTTGTCGTAGTTTAAGGGGTTGTTTGATATCTCATATTCAGCACTTAAAACTGAAACAATTAAGTAATAAGTGATTAAGTAGGTTTGATAACCACATTTTACATTACTTAACAAATTAAGTGCCACTTAAAATATAGTGTAAAAAGTTGATAAAAATTAAGTAGTTTTGAGCTACTTAATTCTGGCTGAATTCTTATATGCTTGCATTCAACCACCACAACCACCAATCCACCACCACCGTCGTCACTCAACCACCACACCACCACCACAACCGCCACCACTACCACACTACCACCACCACAACCACCATCACTCCACCACCACCACCACCACCACTCCACCAACACCACTACTCCACTACCACCACCATTCCCACCACAACCACCAATCCACCACCACCGTCGTCACTCAACCACCACACAACCGCCACCACTCCCACCACCACAACCGCCACCACCATCACTACTCCACTACCACCACCATAACCATCACTATTCCACTACCACGCTACCCACCACCACAACCATTACCGCCACAACCACCATCACTCCACCAACACCACCACCGCCGCCATCACTCCACCAACACCACCACCACCACTTCACTACCACCACCACGACGCTACCACTACCACAACCATTACCACCCACCACTAGTCCACTCCACCCCCACCACCACCACCACCACCACCACCACTCCGCCACCACCACCCCTACCACTACTACCACGCCGCCACCGCCGCCACCACTACCACACCACCCCTACCACTATTACCACGCCGCCACCATTGCACCACCATCATTCCACCGTCACTATCACACCACCATCTCTCCACCGCCACCATCCCACCACCACTACCATTCCATCACCACCACCACCACAATCACCAAAATTAAAGAGAATTAAAACTAAAATTAATCCATTAATTTTAATTTAGTGCTTAATATGTTTGTCAAACAGCTCTTCAGCTTAAAAAATTCAGCATTCAGCTTTCAGTACTTAACTTTTCAGCTTTCAATTTCAGTTTTCAGTTTTATCAAACAGCCCCTAAATCCTAAGCCATGTCAGGTGGATTTTAGGTCCACTGATGAATTCTTGGATAAAAACGCTGAAGAGGCTTGGGATTACCTAGATAAATTAACTCAAAAGCTCCAATTTTATGAGTTGACTGAAAGTTCTGAGGGTACCAATTCTGATGGGAGGGAAAAAGAGGAAATAGAGCCGCCTTATTTTGATCAATTAGCTGATTCTCTTTGTTGCAATCAAGTTGAAAATTTTCAAGTGATTAATTCTTGTGTATTGGAAGATGAAACAACAGAACCACTTGGAACTAACAAAATAGTTGGTTCACCTGAAGTGCAACAGTCTTCTCGAGAGCATTCTAGTACACTTGAGATGGATTTTCATAACGCGACACCTGAGGAGTCGTTGCCAATAATTGTGCAAAGTCCACTTGTTCTTGATGATCAAATATCCCTAGCCATAGATATTGATGTCATCACTCCTATTGAGCATCCACCATTGCAAAAGATTGTTAAGTTAGAACAAATTGATTTTCTTGGTGTTGATAATTTTAATGTGGTTTACTATCCATTTTTCATAAAACTCATCAACACATTGAAAGTTAATTTGGTTGGGAATATGCAATTGGTAGACTTTAAATTTCAAACGCGGCTAAGGCAATTAAGATATTCTAAGTATTTGATTTTGTGGCATGGTCGCGTACAATTTTTAACGGAGTGCTTGAAGTGGGGTGAGATGTTGATTTTGATTGCTCTTCGTAGTGTGATGAATGGTTGGATTTCACGTGATGAGAGTGAATGTCATTAACTTTTTGTATAGTTTTTTTTTCTTCTCTTTTTTAGATTAGCTACTTTTATTTTATTTTATTTTTGTGAGGACTAACATTGCAGGATGCTTCGTTCAAGTTGGGGGGTCTTCTTCCCGCAATATTATTTCTTGCATAGTTCTCTGTTGCGAGATGATACATTTTCCTTCTTTTTATTTTATGTCCTATTTTTGTTCTTGCATTCAATGGGGACATTGAATAGTTCAAGTTGGGGGAGAGATCACTTTGTTCTTTATTTTGTTAGATTCAATTAATAAATAAATAAAGGAAATTTTTTTTTTTTTTGAAAATTAAAAAGTTCAAAAAAAATGCTTGTTGGATCCTTTCTACTTGAGACTTGGAGATTGCGATATTTACTTGTTGGTTGCTTGTGCTGAGAATCTGTGGGCATTATTTGAATATTTATGTTGCATGGTAGTTCTTTTTGCTAGCTTGGCGATAGAAATTTATCCTGGCATAAACTCTTAGCATCTTTGCACTGCACATTTCTTGGACTTTGACTGCTTGTGAGTTGTGACTTGAGTGCTTTCAATGGCTAGATTAGTGGAGACTTATGCCCATGTGAGCTTTAGTGCCTTACCTTTCTTTGGAGTGGTGTCGTATAAACTCTTTTGTTTGTTATTAAAAAAAAGAAGCTTAATCGTTGTTGATCTCATTATTTTTTGTCGTCAAGTGTTGAGACTTAATACATGCCCGTTATTTTATTCTTTGGGATTGGACCGTTACTTGGTTGTATTGCCCCTAGGAGAGGATAATAGGCCATCTTTGCTAATTGAGCCGGTTCGTTTCTTTTTCATAAATACTTATCCTTGCGAGCCACATTGAGCCTCTTGCATGAGCCTTTTTCTTGTTAAACTTCACCAACGATATTGTGTCTTGAGAATGGCAAGCTAATAATGTGAAAGTTAATTTTTGAAGAGAATAGGGTAAGTGTTCGAGAATGTTGTACTCGAGTTGCGGTGTTCTTCCCCATGCTAAAAAAGAGGTTGCTTGAATGAAAAAAAAAAAAGAAGAGAAAGAAGGAAGACACCAATATACTTGTTGCAAGAAAGAAACAAGTTGTTTCATCGTGGAATTGTGTGAAGGGTGAAAAATAAGAGAGATGTGGCGGAGTTGAAAAGAATGATAAGAGGGTGCACATTGTTACACATGCCCTATGTTGTTTTAGCCTATTCTCGGACACTTGCTTATGATTTATCCTAATCTTGAAGCACTTTTCCTTACCCAACGATATAACCGAATAAAAGTCCTATTTGATCTTAGGGGCGATGGGTTGTGGATCGATGGATAGAGATAGTCTTTAATGCTTGACATTCCTTTCATGAGATCATGTATCTACCTTAAAAAGCTTTCTCTTCGTGTCTAAAGTGTGCGGGGTACTTTGATTCTTTATTGCAAACATTCCGTCCGCACACATTAAGAGTTTATTAAATGCACTTTGTGTAGACACCCCAATTTGGCCTAACGATTATTTCAAGTCCCACATTGGGACCATCCCGATGATGAAATGGATACAGTGATTGCTGATTGCTTCCTCGAGAACCTTAGGACTTTCGGTAAGAATTTTGAGCCACTTAGAGGACCCAATTCAGAGCCATACAGCCTTTCAGACAGAAATACAGAAGCCTAGGAGAATCCATCTGTCGGCCGTGACATCGATCCCACGGCCCTAACATCATTTCCTCACCCGAGCAACCTGTTGCTAGCAAAATCTCCCTGAGAGATCAATCCCTCGGCCGCAAGATCTATCCTTCGGCCGAGACATCCATTCCTCGGCCGTGATATCCTTTACTCGGCCGCCAGATCGACCTTTTTCCAGACTCTGGAACGTGTTCTGTCAGACGTTTGATCCAACTACACTACCTTCCCGATGCGTTCGGGCTACGCTCAGAGATTACGACGTAGAGTTAGAGATGCATTGCAATTGCAATTACTATCTCGTGATTTGATTGGCCGGAGTGAGTCACCAATTGCCTATATAAAGGGCCTTTGGACTCCGAAAATAAACACACGAAATTCATTAGAGAATACACTCTCTCGAGCCACGAAACTCTGCCAAAATACTCTCTCAAACCCACTCTTCAAAAGCCCTAACTTCCCGAAGGCAGCCGTCAATCCGGCGATCAAACCCCGAAGTTCAAACCCTAACCCTAGGGTTTTCAATCAAGCAATCAGTCAATCACGCCCAATCCAAAGCAATCAAGCAACTGAGGGATCAAGGTGGTGAGGCCCAACGGCCTCTAGTTTGTCTTATTTACTGTATTTCTGACTAACCGTAGCGTTTTGACCATCTGCTAATCTTTCTGTCTGGTGTGAGGAAGAACACCGACCGGGGCTTCGATCCCTCGGCCGGTACATCAAACCAGGAGGATCCCTCGGCCGTGACATCCATTCACCGGCCGCGGGATCCATCTCCCTGGGACAGTTTGTTTTGTTTTGCTTTCTGACGCATGTTTTATTTATCGCACTGGCTCACTGTACTTACTGTTTAAAGGAATAGATAAGCAGACTACATGTTAGAATTAAACAAAGCATCTACATGTCTTATATTGAACGATTATGGGCCAGTCTCACGACTGGGCAAAGAGGGGTGCCTAACACCTTCCCCTTATTGTACTTTTGGCTCCCGTATCCAAAATCTCTATCTGTTTTCCCAGTTTTAATAAACTGGGTGACGACTCTGTTTTGATGATAACCGCTATCATGTGGCGATGTTCCTAGCCATGGGAATGTCCATGATTTTGGTTTACGAAGCAAGCAACCAACCGAGCAAACAAACGCGATCAATCTGTATGGCGATGCCCCGTTTGGGAGGTGTCTACACTTTGTTTCGAGCGTTTTCTTTTGTTGAGTGTATGACACGGTGAGAATTGAAGTTGAGGCTCGGTCCGGAGAGAGTACTTGGTTGTGGTTCACTTATAGTTAAGGTCCTTGCTCACACACGCTAAGCTTGGGTGCCATGATTTATTTCTATGTTTTGATAGCCTCCAGAACTATTTTCGCATATGCTATATTCTTGGCATTGGCATATCAATGGGTCGCATGACAGGTTTTGGACTCCGTGTGAAAGGGTTCACGGTGTTTTGTGGGTGATCACTGCTGAAACCCTCACGAGACTTCACTCGTCCTACCAGGGCCGCCTGGGGGTTTAAAAGAACTATCGGTTTTCATTTGTTTTCTTTAGTTGCATTTTATTTTTTTTGCTCGGGACTAGCAAAGTATAAGTTGGGGGGTGTGATAGGCGTGTAAATGTTAACATTAGCACCCCCTAATTTATCTTCGTTAAGTCCTATTTATATTATTATTCGGAATTTAATGTTTAATTATTGTGTTGTAGGTATTTGGAGAGTTTGATACAAAAATATACAAAGTCGAAATATTAAACGGTGTTCGAAGTTGCTTCGTTTGGATTCAATCAAGTGGAGTGCCCAAATTGCAATACGGAGTCGAGAGTTCGCCACTTAGCTTAATTAATCTACAATTGGAGACTTGTCTTCTAATGGGCCTCAAAAGTATTTGTTATTGTTACCAAGGAGGGCCCAATGTTTCAACAATTGGCTTACACGGCTGGGAATTTAAAAGAAGGAAAATAGGGTTTTATGAGAAGTCGGCTGGAGTAACATAAAAGGATTCCCACGCACGCAAAAGGGAGGTAGGTTCGCTTGAACGAAAAACGGGGCTGTCGATTCTTTTGTTCCGAATATTGTTAGTTTTATTCAGTTGTTTTTCCTTTCAAGTTTTGAAACTTTGTTTGATTACTCGTACTTCGATAACTCGTATTGATTTTTGTTCTCTATTAAAGTTGTTCGTTGATTTTTATTTAACTTTGATCTTTTGTTTATTTTCTATCCCAAGCAATAGAAGCATGTTTCAAATTAGGGTTTCTTGTGTTTCTTGTTCAATGATTAGTGAGTAGTCGAATAGGTAGGGTCGCGGGGTGATTAGCACACCGTGACCAGTTCGGACACTGCTCCTATTTTCAAACAATGAAAAAAAGCAATTTTAGGTTAATTAAGAACATTCGTGAGACGAATCCGGGCATTGTCGGAGCCCATGTGAACGGGGGAATGGGGGTCCAAAACTCATTCTCCGCTGCGCATGGGTATACGACGACCATAAGGTTCGCATCTTTCGGGGTATCTTTTCTAAACTAAAGTTAAACGTTTTTAAGAACACTGAATGGAGCAGATTAATCTGGACTGGTTACGAGTGCTATGAACCCTATGACCGTACCTTCTTTTTAATTTTCTGAAAAGTACAATCAATTTCTAGGTTTTAGTTAATCTCAATCAATCGACAAGGGGTGGCTACCTAAGAGCCCATTTTAATTAGTAACAACCCGAGTTTTTAGTCAGCACACATCACTGTCTCTGTGGATTCGACTCCGGACTTACCGGATATTGTGCTACGTCGGTCTCCGCCCTACGCTTGGGGCAACCCATTATTTTAGGACTAGGAAATCGTCAAGCATTGAGCCAAAATACAACCTCTTCCAAAATGTCAGACACACACCCTTGAGCAATATAATTAAGCAGCAGAAAAATAAACAGAGACAAGACACGCGATATACGTGGAAAACCTTAGGATTCGAATAATCCTAAGACAAAACCACGGCTTTGTCTACTATTTTTCTATTAATCAAAAAGAATTACAAGATGCGAAATAGGATAACCCAAAGCTTACCCACAAGCGTTACCTATACTCGCCAGCTTGTGATGCTCCCCGAGCTTCTTTAAGATTCCATAGAAGTCCACGAACCTCAAGTTCAATCTCCGGATTCAACCGGCTCCGAAAAGACTTCTCGTCAATCCGGCCAACAGCAACAAGGCACGAACGGATCACCAAATGAATGATAAATGATGTGCGGTATGAACAGGACAATCCAAAAACGTTCAGATGAATGCAGGATACAAGAACGTTAATACAGGATCGTCACAAACACTCAGAGTTGATGTGGTTGTCAACTCGATCGACAAAACTATGAAATCCAAAACCTTGTAATACGAGATATGTTTCTGCAAAAGGTTCGGTTCACTCCAAACTTGATTAAGGAGTATTTATATTATTTTCTAGTAAAAAAAAACCCTAATCAAAATATCCCATTAACAAAAAAAAAAAAGGGAATAATATCCCATTAACAAAAAAAAAAAAAAAACTACCAAAATCCTAGCCTCCAATTGTTTTTCTATTTTCAGAGGAGATCACTTTTCGAGATGTGTGTATTAAGGAAAGTTACACGCAATACCAAAATTCTAAAATTGGTAACAAGATCCACTTAATATAAAAGCTTGATCCAAACATGCACAACACGATTTTGATCAAATTTATGCTTTTTGAACACAAATAAAATATTATGCATGATATGCCGTGAATGATTTTACCTTTGATAAATGGAACGGCTTCACATGATCAAATTGGCGAAGGCAAGGGGAGGAGCATCACGCAAGAAACTATCCCCTATATAACCTACCCTATTACAATTAAGTGTGAAAGAATTACCAATGAAACAAGGTGCATTTTGGACAATCCTAGAAAGTGCCAAAAAAACTAACAATGAATTAGAGTCGAGGTGAGCGAAAACTGGCCCGAACATTCGGTCATCCAAACAAAAATAATCGTCAAATTTCTAATATCTAAATCAGAAAGCAAGCCTCAAAGAACACCTACTTTGCCTATCATCTACTCCATACGGCGACTCCAATTCATTTAAGAAACAATGTGACCTCTATTGCATCTTGGGCCATTATCTGGTTAAAACCGTCATAAGAATGACTCTGACTCACTTCAACTTAGTCACTTTCATAATCTCTAAGTGTTTCATCCCACTTTGGATTAATGAAAGTTTAAGATGGATATATTTCTTGGGCTCACTGCAACCGGTAGGAACAGTGTGCTTGGGTATCAAATGGCAAAATATAATAATTGACATGAAGTCAAATAAATAATATGGCTATGTGCGCGGGTGGACTCCTGCAACTGAAGGGTCATACTTGGTCACAGAACTTGAGAATTCAATTTTAAAAAATTGGCTTACTTCAGCTAGTGAAACAATGAACTTGGTATCACAATTTGAACGTGAAATTCGGTACAGAATAACAAATAGGAGTGCGGATGCCATGTTTGATTATCATCGAATAAAGTAGGTAGTGTAGCGAGCATGTGGTTATGCAATGTCCTCTTCTCTGATTCTTGCTATAATGACAACCATTGGAGTCAATACTGTTTACGTTTCATTTTAGAATCGTACTTTTTCAAAAAATCAATAAAATGCGAGAATTGCAAACCAAGGAACAAATCTCTGTTGTTAATGGGCCGTTACGCTCATTAAAAAAACAACGCACTTGTTAATTTATTGTTTAGACATTTTGTCGAGTAATTGGTGAGCAACCTACGTACAACAAAACTCACTATATTTTACTCAGAAATAAACCAAGTAATGATAAATTTAAATTAGAGGGAGAGCAATTAATCATGTTAAAAAAAAAAGATGTACTGATGTGTATCTATTCAAAAGTAAACCGAAGGGAAATAAATAGACACTAATACGTACCCACGACCTTTGTTCCTTTGGAGACGTTGAAGTTTGTTGGTCAACCAGCCTAGCCATGTGACAAGCTTGAACAGGTACTTGTTGCTTAAAAATGCAGGGGAGGGTAGAAGATGAAACAGTGTGGCTCAGTGGAATGCGCTTAAATATTAACAGATTATTCAATCCTTACTATGTCAAATTGAGAGGAACGCCATGCTAACTGGGGAAGAGGCTTTACTATCAAACATGATGCATTCCAGAAGGGCTACGAGATGCGTTGGTCACTTGGTTGTAACCAAAACTGCAAAGGCCATTCGTTTTTTGTTTTTTGTTTAACAGCAAAAAAGAATTTTGTTAATCTTTGAAAATAAATTACAAAGATTAAAAGGATCCAAACACTACAACACGAAAGGGCTATAGCGAGGATTTAGTTTCCTCGCAAAAGCACCTGATTTCCTCGCAAAATGTATTAGCGAGGAAAATTTTCGTCGCCAGTTTTCGTCGCTAAAACCTTGTCGCAAAAAGTATTAGCAAGGAAAAAAAAATCCTCGCCTATTTTGACGTGTTGCGAGGAATTTTTTCCTCGCGAAATGTTTAAATTCCTCGCTAAATGTTTTCCTCGCAAATACCATTTGTCGTCAAATAGGCTACGAATTTATTACTACAAACAATAGGTGAGGAAATTTTTTCCTCGCTAAACAAAAAGAATCCCAAAACAGAAGTTATGTCTCCGCGTTTTTTGCAACTCCTGGTATTCAAACCTTGGTCCTCTCCCTTAAGACGCAAAGCAACTACCAACCACACTACATTGTACTTTCTGTGATATTGGTGAAACTTTATTTATATATTATCTCTTTCACCACTCCAAATTAATTTTTTTCGACATTAATTTTGGCCTTTCTACTTTTTGTAGTCTTATAGTGTCTGAACTTTATTTGAACAAGTTAATTTTTTGCTAGCACAACAATTTTATCTAACTAACAACTTTTGAAGGACTAATAGTATGTGTTATTATTCTCATTTTTTGATGGGATAATCCTAGCTTTTATGGAATGAGATTTTTTTCGTCATAAACTTGAGATATATTTCAACGAAAAAGTTAGGGACAAAGAAAATTTACCTCAGAGTGCCCTGAAAAGAGCAACTAGTGGTTGAGAATCAATTTGATGTGCGAGACCCTATATATCAAAGTGAATCTCAACCACTAATTGTTTTTTTCGGGGTATGTTTTCTTTGTACCTAGTACTAATATTTTAATATCAGATTATGAATAACAAGAGGCATCACCCCCATTTTCTAATTTTAAAAGTGAGTTTGACCTTCTTTTTTGCCAAATACAAAGGGTAATATAGACTCGTAATTTTTTTCATCACCGTTATAATAATATGAACAAAATTTATAAATATTCATATAAGATCATCCTAAAAGCACTAAAGACAATACTTTTTAAATTTTTTAATCTTTAACAAATTTTTTAAAATTTTAAATTGCCCTCTCTCTCTCTCTCACACACACACACACAATATGTATATGTATATGTATAAATAAAAGTATCCATGATACTTACAAAATTGCATTTGAAATTAATACTTAACATATTTATCTGGTTATAAAGGAATGCTATTAGAATCACCTAAGTTGGTTTAAATAAAAATCAACAAACTGTTTACGAAAAAAAAAATTACAGCATGAATGCACAATACATATGAAATAGTGTATTTTTTGTGAAATAGTGCATTTTTATGTAGATGTTCTGAAAATAGAATTGTGATGATCCAATTTTGAGATATTTTAAATATGACATCAGTACTTTAAGATGTTTTTAACTTTATCTTCTGTTGAGTTTTTCACTCTTATGGAAAAAATCATCGATACCGACACTTCAAGATATCTTTCATTGCTAATTAGAATAAGAAAAGTGACAAATATGAGATTTTTTCGCCAATTCAATGCAATTGGTGATGAAAACTATTTGTTCCCTTTTAACACTTTTTAATTTTAATAAATTTCATAATGGTATATTTTATTATGTCATACCGTCGTAATATTACAAAATACATAGGAATATAATTAATAATAACTTATGTATAAAAAAAGAATGAATCCTAAAAAAGGTAACGAAATATTTTCTCATCAAAAAGTTACATTTGGCGAGGAAAACTATTTTCCTCGCTAGAAAAGGCGACGAAATTGAATTTCCTCGCAAATAATATACTTTTAGCAAGGAAATTCATTTTCCTCGCCATATTTCCTCGCTATAGCCCTTTCGTGTTGTAGTGAAAGCACGAAGCAACCAGGAACCAGAAGGGAAAAATAAATGCCATTTTTCATATCATACGGAGAGATGGCAGTTTTTTTCCCTTTTTCCGTAGAGTTAATGTTTTAATTTGGTAAAAGACACATACTGGTTGGGAGGAGTGGTCGGGTGGGTAAGAGGCGTGGGATAGGGTTGGAATTCATAGGAACTGGTGGGGGTCTTTTTGGGAAGTAAAATGGAATTATCTCTTATACTTGTAAGACCCACTACATGCAATTCGACTCAACCAAAAATGAAGGCGATTACCTGGTGATTTCACTTAGCCCCCTCTGGTGCAACTTTTGCAATAGGTTAAAATCCAATTTTGCAAACTCCAGTAGAGTTTTGTTGTGTGGAATCATCTTTGTTTTTAGCGGCATAGCAATACAAACAGGTGTTCATAAGATTACTTGATCTTCGGGTGATACTACAAGGGGAAGTAGAGATAGATTGAAATGGGAATTTTATTGATCAAAGGGATAGAGATGGGATCGAGCATTTCGTCCCAATTAAAACGTTACATACAAGTGCTTGCCCTCCTCCTCGCTCAACCTCACCTTTCTACACAACTGGGAAATGAAAACAGATCTTTTATTGAAAAAAGAAACTGGCTATTGCAACATCAAACAACATTCATAGCTACTTGGCACCATATCATCGGGCTCAACCTTTTGAAAGAGAGATTTCAAATTGGCACAGAATCAACGAGTACCGAGGTCACTATTTCCTTGAACTTGGCCCCAGAATGTGTGTAACTATCTGCATCCTTGTATCACAAATGTTAGCATGAAAAAAGAGGTGGTACGAAGGATCGATGTCATAATAATATATATGCTGTATTATGTGTCTATGGCTACTTTAGAACAAGTTATATCCTCAATCGATCTTACCGCGTGGGAAACGACGTCGTCCATGAGCCTTCCAATCACTCCAGAAGCTTCAACAATTAAAGGATCACTGATAACCCAATCAAAGGCCTCTTTGGTCGCAACCTCTCCCATTCCAACAAGGGAAGCGGTCGCAAGTGATCGGAGACCAGCACTCAATTTTCCAACTGGCATATACTCTTCCATGGTTGGAACATAGCCATCGTGATACCATTTGGCTTCAATCAAGTATACTCTAACCATATCTTTCAACTGCAATTCATTTTCATGAGGACAATGAGTAAGTACTATATATTGGACGGAATTCTAACTTCTAATAAATTGTAAAAATTAAAGAAAGAAGTCAGTTTGTTCGAGGCCAAGTTCTGCGGATTTGGCGTATTCAACTCGATATGATCTTCCTTGCTTGGCCATTTCATCCTCAATCATGTTGTAAGTATCCAAAATCTTCTGATAAAAGTATTTCATGTAGTCCGGAAGTTGATCCGGGGCACTGACATCCCACCTGAAAGTCCAAATAGGTTATGGAAAATGACCAAGAGGTATAGCAATAGTTGTGGAAACCAAATTTAGCTAATAACTTTACATTCTACTTTTAGATTTCAAAATTTATACTCTAGCATAAGTTGATAACGTTCCATCACAAATTCAAGATTCAAACACAGTCTAGGAATCTCAACTTGAAACATTTAAAGGTTTTGATACTCTTGTGAGAACAGGTCAAATAAAAAATAGTTTAAGATCACAACGGAGAGGGGAATTTTAACCTTTGAATTGCATCATAGTGGAGCACAAGTTCTTCGATGGTAGCATTGCTAGCATCATATAAGTCATCATTAATGGAAATCAAGGTAATCAATTTGGTTAGAATCCTTATAGCCGGAAAATATTGGGGCTCATAGTACACTCCCAATATCCAAAAGAACAACTCCACCCCTCTGTCTCTAGCGAAAGGTAGTTTTCCTGCAACGTCCAAATCTTTCCACCACCTAAACCCAAAAATTGTACGGTTAAGAAAAGCGAAATGATGTATTATTAATTGTATGTAAAACATAGGTCTAACATGTAATACCCCGGATTTCTTTTCAAAAATGAACTGATAATGTAGCATTTTTTTCGAAAAGCTAAAAAGTCTTCAAAAAAGACGATACAGGCGATACAACTTTAGGTTAGTAATTTTTCCTTCGGATGCCCTTGTCCTTTTAATCTTTGTATCTTTTCAAAGATTAATAAAATTCTTTTGCCGAGGAAAAAAAAAACTAATGAAGAGCTTCTAGATAGGCTTATTGAACAGTTCGTATTATGTCACCTTGTAAATTCGCTTAGCTCTCTCTGGTGCAATTTCTGCAGTAAGTTGAAATCTAATTTCGCAAAATCCAATAGAACTTTGTTGTGGGAATCATCTTTTTCATAGAAGGAGATATAATGCCTTGACTCGAGCCTTGTCAAGCCCAGGTGGATGGGCTGATCTAGAGCATGAACTACTTGTGCTGCAATTGGATTATTGCTCAAGTTTAGAAGTGCAGAATTGAGGTGAGTGGTGGTAAATTCCAATGCTTCATCTAGTATGTCTTCTTGATGCACCCTTAGATGTGTAGCTTCGTACAAACTCAACAATCCTCTCACATCACCAATCAACGATTCCTTAAATTTCCCTTCGTTGTCCTTGAGTTTGTTGAATACATCTGCTTAAACCATTCAAAAACATGAGTAATCGGCCGGATGTTAGAAATATGAAAATTAACATAAATAATAACAACAATAAGTAGTTGCGGCTCCAGAAATTTTCATGAAATTAGCTAGTCATGAAGGTGTTTATTATTTTTCGAACTATATATGGAGGAAATATAAAACATAGTACCCTTGCCCTGGATCACCTAATTTTTTATATTTTCCAATCATTGTTTAGAAACATCGATGACGATCAATCCTATTAAGTTTATCAATTTTAACGTATCCTATAATTGTTGTTTTTTTTTTTTTTGATAGGCAACAAAAGTTTTATTAAGAACACTTGACAAATGATACATCAAGTGGGGGGAGAGGGAGAGGGGAATCCAACCAAAAGTTGAAAAAAAGAAAATAAAAAGATGGGTCAAAGCCCACCGACACCCAAAGGACCAGGCCCCAAAATATAAAAACCTAGAAGTTACATGGGCCTGGCCCAAATCAAGATCCAAACAAGCCCTAAGCCCAATCCAATTCAACACCGGCAAAAAACACCTATAATTGTTGTTTACTATCGATCCGTATAGGATTTAGTATTCAAAAATCCTATTAGCACAATTGCAGTCAACGACAGGTAATTAATTAAATATTGGTAATTTCACAAGCAAAAAGATCACTAAGAAAAAAATAAAAGGTTTTCCTGGCTCCATAAAAAAAACATTTTGGCTATGTTTTCCGAGAACATTTGATTTCCAAGGTCTCCTTTATCGTCATTTATACGCCCTTTTTTTTCCCCTTAATTGGTCCTGTTTCCTACTTTTTGATGAACTTTTCTCGATCAATTACAAATACTTACATATACATATTCACATTCACATGGGAACATACATACACAGTACACATTCAATGTGTGTGCATCCAGGTTTATATATCTTTTCGTTGAGAATAACAGATTTCAACCAAAACATGGGTACTACAAAAATTGGGGATGTAACCAAATAAATATGAGTAATAAGTAAAAGAGAATTACCACAGGAGATATAATGTCCTTGCTGTCTAAGCACTCGAATTAATGAGAGAGCCACAGTGTAAAGATCTTCATCATTGGCCATTTCATGATAGGTTTCATATATGTGCTGTAATGTTGTCTCAATCTCGGTTTCAAAATGGTAGCCCACACCTAGGCGTTGAATTGCATCAATCAAGCTCAACTTCTGTGAAGGTTTATCAGCACTTGCCACTATCATCTCTCTCACTTTTTCTTTGAGCTGCTCAATTCTTTGCTTCGTTTTAACATCCGGTTCCTATGGAAACAATGATAAATATGCTCATTTGGAACTAGTCTAATGTAGTGTCTTACATGATACAACTAAACATGTCACAAATAATGGGTGCCACATAGTACGTCTATGACTATATAATGTTCAAACAACAGTATTTGTCACCAAAATATTACCGAAACATTTGTAAGCACGAAATCAAATATCCATAACAATCTTGGCTTTGTGAAGAGAACGACAAAAGTATATATGATGGAAACAAAGATAGTGAAATTATATATATTACTACGTAACTCAATCAAATAAGAATATTTTTATGCTTGTTTTTCACTATATATCCTAAACCGAGATTAATATATATAAAAAAAAATCGCATTTATGTTGATCATATTGGAAGGCTGTAAGGATTTAATTTAAGTATTCTACATATGATTCAAAACAATCTGAGACAATTTTACCATGGCGACAGAAGCGTAGGCAAGGAAATAATCTCCCCAAACACTCGGATGGAAATTTGCAGAGCGACGTGGAGTGCCCTCTGGTACTTGGCCATGGGTCAATGTAAGAGTTGGGCTAGAGTTTATTTCCATTTTCCTAGTGGGTTGCTTTGGAGGCTATGAACGGTTAAGAGAAGGGGGAGCTCTACTAAACCAGAAAGAACACTCTTTTAGTATTTGCTTTCACTCTCTAGCTGGTTGGATAGACAGAAGAGCTCTCGTACTTGCTATTTATAGAGTTTGGATGTCCTCGGCCTCTTCTAAAAAAATTATATAATAAAGATTGCTTGCTAATATAGGTCAAGAGTACCCTTTTCTTGGCCAGGTACATTGTATTTTTTTAAAACGGTTGATTAGAATTTTTTTTTAATCAGCGAAGAAAAGTTGATTATATACTTGTAAATAAGGATAAAATTTTCAAATTTAAGTTAAGTTCATAAGAACGCAGACTAAGTACATATCAGGTCAATATGATTGTCGTGAGATAGGGTGTCAACCTCGTTGGGATGTTACTCTCACGTTGTGATGCTATCTTTTCTTGCCCTTATCCTCAATGTTCTTCATTATCGTGATTAATAAAATCTATCTTTTTCGCCGTTCAAAAAAAAAAAGTACATGTCAGGTCAATTCAAATCTATGAACGGGTCAATGTTGTTTGCTTACGTTTTCACTTCAAGTTTTCTCCCTCGTGCTCGTTTTCATGAATTGTGGAAATTAAATACTATTAGGTTTGTTTGTCTAAGCTCGTGCATGCATGGCTGGCCGTATTTATTGGACTTTTTTTTTGTCAAGCGGAAATTCGAATTTTATTGGACTTGGCGCTCAGTGTATACGTAGAAAAATCCGATTCCGACAGGGGTATCCGACAAATGGTTTTTTTTTCCTTTTTTTTTCCAATCGATAGGAGAGATCAATTGAGAAAGTCAAAGGGGTTTGGCCAAATGGTTGTGAGAAAATAATAAGTGCTCTTCTATAAGGTCACATGTTCTATTCTCACAGAGGCCAAACATTCCAAGGAAATTGGTAGAGGAGTCACTCTCACACCCAATATAAGACAAGTCACACGATAGAAAAAGAAGAGAGAGATTCTTAATTGATTGGCAAAAGTGGCATAGTCACTAGAGGGAGAAGTCATAAAGTCAATTAAATGAGTTGAAAGTTTTGAGGAAAAATACAGATCGATATGCAGGATTGTTAAAACATTAGCTCATTCGGATATCGGTAAGGCTTGATCAATTTTTTTTTCAATTCCGACTAAGTTGATTTTTTACAATGATTCTTAAGAAAATATTTTAAACAAATTTAGCGGCTCTTAGCATTTGTGTGAAATCCCGAAACGATTACCACACAATCTGGTGTACATTTAGTGTACACCAAATGGCGTACCCATAGTCGGACTGTTAAGCACTTTTTGTGGGGAGAATAAAAAAATACATTAGAACAATATGAAATAGTGGTTTTATTTGGTTGTCAGTTTTGAAATAAATTTTTTAGATAAATATTTTTATAAATTTGTGTATTTTTCGTCTTTAGTGAATTTTTTTAAAGTGCTATATACATCCAAAAAAAATAAGAAAAAAGTCTTGATAAAAAATTATTAAATACAAAAAACACGGATGACGAAACAGTCAAAAAATTTGGAAAGAACATTTTTGAGAGGAGAACCAAACAAAGTGAGTGTCATTGCATAACTTTTCTAAGGTCAAATAAGGATAAAATTTTCAACTTGTAAATAAGGATAAAATTTTCAAATTTAAGTTAAGTTCATAAGAATGCAGACTAAGTACATATCAGGTCAATATGATTGTCGTCATGAGATAGGGTGCCAATCTCGTTGGGATGGTACTCTCACGTTGTGATGCTATTTTTTCTTGCCCTTATCCTCAATGTTCTTCATTATCGTGATTAATAAAATCTATCTTTTTCGCAGTTCAAAAAAAAAAAGTACATATCAGGTCAATTCAAATCTATGAACGGTCAATGTTGTTTGCTTATGTTTTCACTTCAAGTTTTCTCCCTCGTGCTCATTTGAATTGTGGAAAAGTACATATCAGGTCAATTCAAATCTATGAACGGTCAATGTTGTTTGCTTACGTTTTCACTTCAAGTTTTCTCCCTCGTGCTCATTTGAATTGTGGAAATTAAATACTTGCGAGGGACATTGTGCTTACACAATTCATTTTACTTCAAATTTATTCCTTCGAGTACGACCTTTTATTGTGGAAAATATTGGCTCTCTAATTATGAGGTGCGTAGAGACTTTTTCTGTTGTGTTTATTGGACTACACCCTCATTTTGTGGAATTCTTCGGATAAAATATTTGAAGGATGTCCCCACAATGTTGTCCATCACTGTTTAAGAAGGTAGAAGGTTCCTAATACCTTAACAACTTTGAAAGTTGATGCAGGGCGTGTATGAACTACGGAATAATCGTGCAACAAAGATGGACACAAACTGTAAAAGTTAGAGAAAGCTCTCTAGACTCTTTTAATTTCAATAATAATCAACAATTGTATAGCCTCGAAGGCTTACAACTTATTAAATAGGAGGAGAAACCCTAACCCTAATTGATTCGTCCCAAAACGGAAACCGAACCAATTAATAACAAAAATTACCAAAAACGGAAAAATTCAGAATAATAGCAAACTGGAAAATAGAGAAAATTCTAAGACTTCTCTCAAAAGAACGGCTTAATTTGGATTCTCCTTACCCAAGTTATAAACAAGTCAAATCTTTCCTTAAACGGCAAATTTGGGCTTTCGAAACCCTAAACTGCCATAAATGGCTAAAAAACACACGACACATAGCAAAAAGCAATGTATCTTGACCGTTGGGCCGTTTCGGATCGAACCCATATGGGCCCGTTGCTTAACTCCATAGTCGTGTAATTACGGTTTTGCCATCCTAGGCTTAAAAAGCCTAAGATACTCCTCCGCTATGGCATCTGCATCAAAAGTGGATGGAGAAACTTCAAAACTAGACTAAAAAGACTCCGAAACCTTTGCAGGATCACTCATTGAGTTAATTATCTTTTCCGTGCTTGGGAGGAAAGAAAAAATAATGTGTGGACAGAATTGCTAGTGAAGAGCAAGTGGAGGGACTCTTGGCTGTCGTATGTTGAATCCAAGTCTCCGTTAGCTAAATAATTCCAAAATTTTTTCCAGTCAGAATTTTGAATATTATGTATCTTTCTGTGGTCATTAGACATGCATATACCTCCATCAGATTTGGACTACATAATCTTTGACGTATTTATCTCGATCTACTATATGCAGATTGCCACGTGGCACAACTCCGGCCCCTTTTAATCTAATTATACGACTTCACACATACATTTTTTTCATGTTTTTTCGCACAACATGTAACCAAATTTCTCTTGAGCGGTGCCACCCCGTGCCCGAATTCTGGCTCCGCCATTGAAGGGCACTTGGAATGATATATGAGCGGGGTATTAATGAATCACAATTAAGAACATCTAGGGGTATAAGGTGGAGGATTTTTGAGGTGTTACTTCGGAGATGTGTGAGGACTGAGTACTGCAAGTATCTGATGCATTCCTTTAAGGATAGATAAACAGGTTAAACTGCATCATTTTCGGGTTGTGCAGGTTGAGCCCAACCTAGACCCGTTTAGCAATCGTGTTCTCGAGTCGTGTCATATACGTGTTTCGTGTCAGAAATAGTCAACTCTAACCTGCTAACTTCGTGTCAAGTTTGAGGCGTGTTATCATGTCATGTCACGTGGACCAACTCCGTCGGCCAATTATATATTTAGGTTTCCTTATTTATTTGTTATAATTGAAATGACCCGGTGTAGCATTTGGCTCTGCATGTATCAGGCCATTTATCTAATAAGATTTATTTCATTCAAGGTATAAGCAGCAATCCAAAGCAATATGAAATCTCAGTTGGAAGCAATATGAATCATTACCATTTTTTAAAAAGAACACATGAAGCCCTTTGACTATTAAAAAAACCTTTTTTCTTACTCATTTTGGAAGTTTCTCACTCTCTTTCCTCTTACTACTTCTCTTAACCAAAATTTTTTGCGATTAAGGTTTTCTTAATAAAAAAACCTTTTTGGTAATGATTTCTGAAATAGCCGTTGATTGGGTGAACAAATTGGTAATGAGTTATTTGCCGTTGAAAGAGAATACAATGGGGTGGACTACGGAATTTTTGGTAATGAACAAATTTTTGGTTAAGTCGAATTTTGGGTGAAGGAATTTCTCTCTCCCTTTCCCTAATCGTTTTTCTTTATAGGTTGACTAGTGTTAGCCCGTGTCTACGGCACTACGCATCTCGGTTGGAAGGGGACGGCAGTTGTGTGATTTAGGTGAAAACCATGGGCACTTAACCGGGAAGTGGGAGGATGCACTACAGCCTTTGGATCAAATGAATCTAAGCCGTTCCAACAACTTGTCCCCACACCCTTCTATTTTATAATAATCCAAAAGCAGGATTTTCCTTCATTCAATTGGTGTGAAAGCATTTTACTAAGAAGTACTGGAACTAGGTACATATGGCTTAACCATGGTATAAATGAGAGAGTGAATGCAGATGTGAAGCCCTTTGCTGATTAAAAAAACCTTTTTCATTCTCATTTTGGAAGTTTCTCACTCTCTTTCCTCTTACTGACATGGTGTATTAACTGTTGCGTATACTATTTAGATTTCAATGTGTTTCATAGCATGCATGTCTCTCCTAAACATTGGCAAAGAGGTAGTTGATTTGATCTAATTAGTTGTAATCGACATCGGCCCGCCATTACCAGAATGGGTGATTTTATTACGGAAACGAAAATCCCTTTCATTTTGTGTTCTAGGATTTTATTCAACGTGAGGTACAAAATCCCTTTCCTTTGATCTTTGCTATATCTTTTGTCTTCCAATAGTGTCTTGAGTAGTTAGTTTGATTAAAGTGTATTATTGTGGTTTTTTGGTTCTAGGTGTTTTGATAAGGTCATTGGAGTGGGTTCAATTCCTATTTCTTGAACTCTAATCAAAATACAAGTATCCTTTGGTTATGATAACTGGGGTTTTTTTTTTGGGTAAGTCCGTAAGTATGATAACTAGGTTTGTATAGGCTTTGATGTTCTCTCAAAATCATATTTGACATAATTTGGACAAATAAATCTAGACGTATATAGTTTGTTAATATTTTAAGTTACGAAATTTAATTCTAGACGTATATAGTTCGTTCATATTTTAAGTTACGGACAAATTTATCAAACAAATTTTCTTTTTGTTTCTTCTTTTGGTTTATTTAATGGGTAGTTACAAATTCTCTCGAGTGTCGTTGGCATGGGCATAAGGTCGTAGTTCTCTTGCGATTTTCCACAACAATACCACACCTGTAGGGTTTTGGGGGGGGGGGATTGGGTACAGTGTATGTCAATTATGGTCAATTTTCTACAATGGATTAATGATTTTAGTGGTGCTATATTTTTCTAACTCAATTTCTTTAAAGTGAGAGGGTAGACATGGTGATGTTAATGGACAATATTTGCCATTGATTTATTCGAATTTAGCAATTCCATCTACCCCTTCCCATACTATTAGCCAATTTGTTTGAATTTATTCTCCTTTTCTATTAGCTTCTTTTGCTTAAGGCTAAGTTATTTTAGATCTGCTTTTTATCACTGGACAATATTCACCATTGATGGTAAACTAATGTTCACCTGTTTTAGACAACTTCTTAGGACTTTTAATTTTGGACAATCTAACCATCTATGGACATGTGAATTTTGATTTGTCCATTTCATATCTAATTTGTCATTTTCTAGACTTGAAGAAATATGTGGGTGCCAAAGGGATGGGATGGGACATTGGAGAAATGAGAATGAGGGCCCTAAATTAGAAACACTAGCACAACCGAAGAATGCTGAGTTTGAGGCAAACAATGTATTCATTTTACTTACCCTCCCCCACAAACAAGAATTTGAAGGCCTTGCATGAGTGTATTTAGTGGTTAACGAATTGGGAATATTGTAGTTGAGTTCTCTAGTTGTATTTGGTGGTTTTTGTATTTTGTTATTGTCTTCTTTATGGAAATTGGAAAAGACGGTTTTGATAGTGTTAGTTATTGATCCGGCGCAATCCCTCCATCTTGGAATATTGTACTCGGGTTGCATTTGTGGCAAGGTGTAGGGAGATTTCACGGGGGAAATTGTCTGAGTAAAGGGTTTTGAGAGATTCTGGCCTCTTTTTATTTTACTACACACATGCATGAGCTGATTTGAAATGAACGTCGCAAATTAAACCAAGAAGCCATGGCTTATGATCGAGGGCAGCAAGAACCCATATGGATTGAGTTTTTGGTGATTTGTTTCCTTTATGTGTTTTGCTCAGATTTATTTTTTACACGGTTTGACCCGTAGCCAAGCTACTAAATTGAATTTTGGAAAAATTTATAAAAAATTTATCACGTTCCACCAAACAAATACGGGAAATTGTTGGGAGAGTGCCATCGGCATAGGTAATCCATCTTTGACAGGACGTGCATTTAGTCAAAATTTCATATAAATTGGTGTCTATTGCCTCCTCTTGATGAGGCGATTCCATTTTGGATACCCAACCAAAGTGATGACCCCCTTTTGTATTCTCTTTCTCATTGAGTTCGTGTTACTTATATTTCTTTTTCACATGTAATTTGAGTGAAAATTCACTAAACAATTTGATCCTGATGCGAATATTTTTTCCAGGTACGATTGGCGATTGCATCATCCACCAGGATAGAGCAGCTCGACTCCTCCCTTGTCTCCCTTTGTGAAGGCATTGATTTTAGCTTCAATTTGATGTCACACCAAATAACTTTCTTTGGTAATAGGCTCTTTCCTATTAACTTTGTTTCCCCTTCCTGAAATGATTGGGGTTGGTCAGTGATTTTTTCTTTCGTTGAATTAGATGTAGAGGATTTGTTTCTCCTTTAAAAGTAGAGAAAGGGAACGTGCATTTTTATGCCCGTCTATGCTATGTTCATTTCTTTGGTGTTGAACCTATTGGTGTCCGTAACTTATGTTTTGACTATTTCTTTTTTGGCTTTGTTGGTTCTCTGACGTCTTGATGTTTGATGTTATATCTTTAAAGGGACCGGGTTACTTGCATGGGAGGCGTCAACTCATGCGTAGGGGAGCAATCGGCAGGTAAAAACGGAAGATTTTGTTCCATATCAAGTTACTTTCTTTCTTTTTTTTGCCTATTTAGTTGTTAGCTTCTCTGGATTATTTTATAAGTTAGTAGCTTATCAAAATAAAAAAAGGAACTTAGTTGATCACTTGCGGCTCTTTGATGTAGATTTGCGTCTTTTTAATTTATCTTTGACTTCAGTCAATTGCATTTTTATTTTAGCTTCAGGTTGTTACAAGGAAAATAGTTATTTTGGCTACGGAAGTGATTAAGTTGGTGCTTTGAAGATGAAGGAGGAAGCTTCATTATACTATTGGTGTTTGCTTTGATCACTGTTTGTGTTCTTCAAGATATTTTTTGACTAAGTATGTGAGGTGGGTTCAAATCTTGGACTGGATTTGCTTAGACTTTTACTTCAAATTTACTCCTTCGAGTACGACGTTTTATTGTGGAAAATATTGGCTCTCTGATTATGAGGTGCGTAGAGACTTTTCCTGTTGTGTTTATTGGACTACACCCTCATTTTGTGGAATTCTAATGATTTACATATAGAAATAAAAGAAGCTTTCTTGTTTACAAATTTAAGTAGAAAAACATATGGTACCCAACAATTATTATACCAGAATCAGAATAAAGTTATGATTTCTCGGTGAATGTTATTGTTCAATTTCTTGGAGGGTTCCAACCTAAAATCAATTGGTAAAATGTGGAGTAACCTCTAGAATATATTAACCAAGCTTGGGTGGCTTAAATAAGCGATGTGAGACAAGTCTAACACTCCCCCTCACGTGCAGCCTGGATGCACGTGGAGGTGACAAACCAAGAACTGAGCTATTGACTTTGACGACAGAGATAGACTTTCCCACGGGATGTGAGACCACTCGAAAAAACAAAACATACGACCAAGCTACTCGATTTCTTTTTAAAGAAAACAAGACACATATTGACAAGATGCCAACAAAAATGGTACTCACAAAAACAGGAAAAGATAAAGATGCTACCAAGTCCCACAAGGAACTGTGACGCGCTGCCCTTGACCCCATTGCCGGATGGAACTAGGGGGTCTAGTAGGGGTGGCCGCCACGGTAAGAATTTTAGAAAATACAATTATTCTATGTAAAAAAAATTATTCCCAACTTATATAAACTCGCCACCGCTAGATTTTTTTTTCCTTATTTTTTGCTATATACGAGTCCTAAATCCTCTATTTTTCTTTAAAGGAGACCCAAAATAGTATTCCAAAACTAAATTAGTCTCTTTCGTACTCCATGTGCAAATAACAAATATCATTTACTATAGTTTTAATTATGTTATTTTAATTTTTCCTACAGTCGATGACTATTCATATTACAATAAATATTTTTATTTTTTAGTATATATTTCACCACTGCAAGGGTAAAATTATGGCTCCGTCTCTGCCGACAGTGGCTCCTGATCGAAAACCCTCTGCCACCAATCGACTCTGTATCCAGCAAACTTGCAACCCCCATCCGGTGGTGACCGAATGGTCACCTTCGTCATCCGACGACCTCACTGGGAACTCCCTCTAGCCGTAAAACCCTGTAGTCGAACCCTTGACATCTACCCTTAACCGCAACACCCAAAACTCTGTCTTCCCAAGCGTCTTTTTATTGAAAATAATTTTTTTTAATCGACAAAAGTAACATTTTATTAGAGTTGAATATAACGTTGTTGCGGGCTACCCAGATTATATCACTGCAAAAAAGCATACCTCCCATTAAGCTTGAACAAGTTACAAGGCCAGTGGTGGTCTACTTGGGGTGTTTATGGTATTTTATTTAGGATGTGTATTTCGCAGGTTGAGGCTTTGTGATTCATGGCCGGTCATTACTCCTTTTCGGGTGTGATTGAAAAAAAATCATCAGGTTTTGTGGGATGTACCCTTTCCTGTTTATGGATGTACCATGCAATCAACTGATTGTAAGTCAGTCCATACATATAATAATAGTGTTTCTTTTTCTTTTTGCAGGGGCGACCGCCCCTATTGGCTATTGGCCCCTCCCTGCCTCCATCCCTAGAACAGCCGAAAAAGACTTCCATCTTCGCCAAGTGTTGTGTAGCACTACAGTCAAAGTCGATACCTTTCCCCATCCCAGTCTACCGGCACCAGCTCCGCCTACTAGTAATTTGACGTTATGAAATTTCCTCCAAAGAAGAGGTCGAATTTTTCCAACTGAGTTGTGGAATTTTTGTTTCTGCAACAGCAGCCTAGAGAACCTTTCAACCCAAGTACAACGTTCACCCTCGTTTGGACTCGTACAAAATGCCTGAGGAAAGTTCTCATCAAGTGCGCACTGTAAGCATCTTTTGTTGAATAGTATTATTCATGGCTGGCAAGACTCTTCAACCATCAGTCTTTTTCTTTTACTCTGTAGTGCAAGACTCTTATCTACCTGTTGATTTCTAAAATTCCTACCTGTTAGATATTTTGGCACTTTCCGGGGTGTTCAAAACCTCCATTGATGTCTTTATTATATCAATTCCGTTTGATTGTAATGGGTACGTTAATTAGGGGTAGTTTCTCGCTCGATGCTCCTCCCTTTATCTGCGCCAAATTGTCCGCTGCGAAATCGATCCAATTGCATGAGAGGTAAAGGCATTATACAACACATCATGCATATTATTTCCAAGATAAGAAATTTTATTCCTGCTAGTTTTCCTTTTCGGTAAATCTCTTCGAAAATTCGTTTTCCATATATATGTATCCTAAATCAATTTTCTTCGTAAAGGTCCAAAATTTTGCTTTCCATATGAAGCGTAATTATAAGACTTCTGTTTTAAAGGGGAAATTGAAGTATAAAAGGTGCTGATCTCAATAGGGAGGTTACGACCCCGTAAAGAGTTTTGTTTTTTTTAAAGAGCAAAAGAAAGGCTTGCACGCTGTTTTTTTGTTCTCTGTGGAGGCGAGAGAGATTTTGGTTTTAGTAAAGAAAGAAAAAGGGGGGCATGACACTTTTGTGAGGGAGATTACAGTCGATCAGTAGTGTTAGGCCGTGGTTTTGGCTTAGGGTTATTTAGGACCCTAAGTTTTTTCACGTAAATCGTGCGTCTCTCGTATCAATTTATTTTACTGCACTACTTGAGTTTAGGTTTGGATTAATCGATAATCAACCCGTTCATCTATATTTATTTTTAATCAGTGAATCTAGATTCAAATTGGTAATTTTTTTGTCAAAACTCCTATTCACCCCCCTCTAGGAGTAGTTTGAACGCTTCCGCATAATTTCAATTGGTATCAGAGCGGGTTGCTCTGTTTAGGTTTAACCACCTAAGTTTCATTCTCGGTATAATGGACATGAACGCACCATGTGAGGGAGCCTCAAACTCGAGGCCACCTTTTTTCGACGGTAATGATTATCCGTACTGGAAAAGCCCGTATGACCACACATTTGAGTTCCCTAGGAGTTAAGGTTTGGAGATCTGTTAGGTACGGCTATAAAGCCCCAACCATAGAAGACACTGAGACTAAACAGATGAGAGCTAAGGAGGACACTAAGTGGAATTCTGCTGACAATGATAGTTTTGAGGCAAACTCTAAAGCTTTAGGAGTCATCTATGGTGCATTAAGTAAAACTAAGTTTAGTCGTATTTCCGCATGCACCACTGCAAAAGAAGCTTGGGATATTCTCCAAGTCACCCATGAGGGTACTAAGACCGTCAAAACTTTGAAACTCCAAATGCTTACAACACGTTTTGAAGAATTGAGAATGCAGGAAGACGAGACTTTTGATAGTTTTATCACTACGTTGAGTGAAATCGTTAATTCCTTCCATGCATTAGGAGAACCTATCCCAAATCTTAAAATTTGTCGAAAAGTGCTTAGGTCTCTTCCTGAGAGATTTAGGGTCTCTTCCTGAGAGATTTAGGGCTAAGGTAGTTGCGATAGAAGAAAGTGATAAAATTGATGATATTCTTTTTGCGGAACTTGTAGGTAAACTTCAAATGTTTGAATTGAACCATCTTTTGAAGAAACCTACATTAAAGCCTAATAAAACCATTGCTTTTAAATCATCTAGAGAAGAATCCTCTGTAACACAAGAGAGTGATGATAACCTTGACGAAGAAGAACTTGATTTCTTTGCTAAGAAATTCAGAAAATTTGTTAAATTTCGTAAGAATAATAAATTTGGAAATTTTTCTTCTTCGACTAGTGGAGGTAAGAATTTTAATTCTGGGGATAATGAAAAGAAATCGTCTATTGATAAATCCAAGAAACCCCAAAGTATACAATGTCACGAGTGCCACAGTTTTGGGCATGTTCAGGCATAGTGTGCAAACACTCTTAAAATGAAAGTGGCCAAGGGTATAAGGCTACGTGGGATGACGATAGTGATGAGAGTAGCGATGGGGGTTCTGAAGCTCCTAGATATTCTGTGCTTGTTGCCAACATTAAGACCCCCACATCCCCCAAATCGGTTGAACTTTCTACTACTCTTAGCGACGATAGTATATCTCGACTGACGAAGATTGTGAGAAGAGTGATGATGATATAGATTCTATTCATGAGGCCTATAATCAATTGTTTAAAGAGGGTGTCAAACTGAAAAAGAAAAAGAAGAAACTCATGAGTGTCATCGAGAGAATTAGTGGTGAGAGGAACAAAACAGAGAATTTTCTTTGTTCTTATCTATTTGAGTTAATGTATTTTTATTGCATTTCGTTCATTCCCAGAATTCTTTTCGTTGGGTTCTTATCAAGGAGCTGAAAAAGAAAAACATGCTTTAAAAAAAAATTTGATCGGCAAAAGAAATTTTATTAATCTCTGAAAAAAAACAAAGGTTAAAAGGACAAAGGCAAAATTGGAAATTAAAGTTAATCACTAAAAATACCCGAGACCCAAGCATTGGTCCAAGACCAACAAAATCCCCAAACACCCAAAACCGAACCCCCCATGCCCAAACACCACCCCACCGGAGAAAGCATCCGAACCACCGCTAGAACCCGAGGAACTAGCCCTTGTTGCTGCCCCAACGTGACTCGTATGAATCTCCATTGATCACCGCTAAAATGCCGCCAGCGCCGGCGGTACTCGGGGAACAAGCCCCTGTTGTTGCACCCGAATAGCACAAGCATCATCCTCCACTGCAGAACTGCTGCCATAAAATTTCAACATGCTTTTAAAATTTCAACATAAGGGGGAAAAGAGGCAAGCCCCACATAATTTTTCTTATTGGATTGTGACCCCTCAGAATTTGATCCATTTTATAAATTTCGTTACGAAGATGAACGGATAGTCTTCAAAAAAGATGATACACACACACCCCAAAACAAAAAAAAACAAACTAATGAAGAGCTTCTGGAGAGGCTAATTAAACAGTTGGTTTTATCTCACCTTGTGAATTCACTTAGCTCTCTCTGGTGCAATTTCTGCAATAAGTTGAAATCTAATTTCACAAAATCCAATAGAACTTTGTTGTGGGAATCATCTTTTTCATAGAAAGAGATATAATGCCTTGACTCGAGCCCTGTCAAGCCCAGGTGGATGGGCTGATCTAGAGGATGAACTACTTGTGGTGCAATTGGATTATTGCTCAAGTTTGGTAGTGCAGAATTGAGGTGAGTGGTGGTAAATTTCAGTGCTTCATCTAGCTAGTATGTCTTCTTGATGCACCCTTAGATGTGTAGTTTCGTACAAACTCAACAATCCTCTCACATCACCAATCAATGATTCCTTAAATTTTCCTTCATTGTCCTTGAGTTTGTTGAATAAATCTACTTAAACCATTCAAAAACATGCATATATGATCAATTTACATAATGAAATTTATTTGTTTCTCTTCTTGCTTTTTATTACCAAAAAGTGAGGCTTAAGAGTGCGTTGAGTTGTAGCGAGTAACAGCACTAATAGAGTATATATGCATTCTCTAAAAATTTCTGGTTGCTTTTTTTTTTTTTTTTTTCCTATCGTTCTCAATTTCATTGTTTGTTTTTAAAATACTCCCTCCGTTTCAAATTGTTGTATCTGTTTCCTTTTTGGGACCTCTCAAAAATTTGTCAATATTTCTGTGGGCTCCCGCGCCCGACGCGCGCTCGAAGAGTCGCCACCCGGATTTTTGAGATGGATGATCCGAGATTTTGGATCCGGGAGCCACGTTACGAACGGGGAAGGTTTTGTTGAAAAAGCACCCCGCTCGCCCGGTAAAAACCGGTCTCTACTAAGCATTTTAAATGGGGGATTTAATATCATTTGAAAAACTTAACTTTAAAACATGTACGGGAAAGGGACACGGGATTAAATATAACACATTGGCGTGCTTGTGGTGCGAACTGTATAGTAATGATAAGGATGATGCAATAAAGAAAAGAAAGGAAAAACTAAACAAACTGTCTGGACTATGGCTATCTCCATCACGGCATATCATAATGCCGCGCACGGCCTTATGGTATACCGCGCGGGGTACCTATCATGCTACCAGTTTGTCATTAGCATCCAGAACATCGCCCGGCACATTGTATATCACGTGCGACATTATTCACAAACATCAGAAAGTGCACAGCGATCAGATCATCTTAAAACAATACCATTTCTTCAAGCCATGAACACAAAACAACTTTTGTTACGTTTGATCATCCAAGATGATCTAAGAAATCTTATTTATGAAATAAAACACGGCTTGTAGATATGGTCTTGTTCCGAAAATACTGATGTCAGTATCTCAACAACAAAAATAGGACCGATGAATGATGGCCATGATCCAGACAGCTCAGACAAGAAAACAATAGCTAATGGAACACCGTGCGCCCGAACACACTATGCCGTGCGACGCACCAAAGCGCCGCACGGTATGGTGTGTCCAGTGCAGTAACTTTTTTTGTGCTTTTTGAATATAAAGCTCGTTTGAGACCCAAACTCGGTATAGAAAGATCAAGAAGGGCCTCGATCGGCTCCCCTCAAAGCTAAATGAGGATTGAAGGATGTGAGGTTGTTTGGATGCTTTGAGGTGAAGGTCCTCCTAAGTCAGTAGTTTACTGAACTTAAGAGGAGAAGAAGAATGTGGGTATTTTTAGAGAGAGAAAGTGAGAGTCTAGAAAATGGCAGAGTAATTTTATTTAGAGTTGAAGGGGTGCTTCTCAACTAGAGGGGGGGGTGTATTTATAGGCAAGAGAGCCAAGGATGAGCACTACAAGTGGGGAGGTGGCTTCTGGGCCGAATAAAACTTATTTTATTGCCAAGACGCTCCTCCTGCAGGCGTGGCCGACAACTTTCTGCACCTGTCAGAACTTTTCCCAAAATGCCGTGCTGCATATTGAAAAACCGCGCGGCGGAGTGATTTTCTTGAATTTTTCTGAAATGCCGTGTAGCGTTTTGAAATGCCGCGTGGCGTTTCTGGAATGCCGCGCGGTATTCCGAGACAGCACAGCACACCAAATTTCGCGGGGGCGCCCCGGACACTCCCGAACTCGGATTTGGACGCGGTTCGAAGCGTTGGAAAGCTTGTCGAGTCCTCTTTCTAACCCAATTGGTTTCACTCAAAGGTATTTCATACATTGAAATGTGTGCCCATTTTACCCTCAGTGTGTCATGGAAAAAGTTGTTTTTGACAAAGCAAACGCATCTTTCTCTTTTGCAATTGAACCGAGAGCCACCCTATATGTTTGGGAAGGGATTTTCTTGAGGTTTAGGGAAGGAGTAAGAAAGGAGCAACAATCCAAGCCTTGAAGGTATATTTTTTCCTTATTTCATCATCGGGGAAACTTAAAGATTATTCGGAGGCCCAAATTGAGGTGTCTACAGTAGTCCCTCTTTAACGGAACTTAGGTACCATTGCTTGATATAAGTGACGTTAAAGATTAGACATCCCAATCCATCGCTCCAAAGTCTTTAAGTTAGATGCAAGAACGCAATAAAGGTGGTCGCGCTCATGGAGCTGCCTACGTACCCCATTGTAGGGATCAGACCAACGTAGTTCAATTGGGACAATGTGAGTAAAGCGAGTCCCGGAGGACAAATTGCGAAAACTTGAGAAGATTGAGTGCCTGAAGTGCCGAGTGTTATAAAATTTCTTGAGACAAGTCCCTGAAGGACTAAAGCAAGATGAGTCCCTGAAGGACTAAAATGAGACGAGTCCCGGAGGGCTAAAATGAGCTTTTTAATCGAGGCATGGCGTTTTAACGATTCAATGTTTAAACGGCTGCAATATGTCGAATTCGAGGACGATATGCTCGGATGGCGAAGAGACTTGATTTTTTTGAAAAGTTTTAATTTTCTTGAATTTTGAATTTTGGAAATAGCTTTAGTTTGAATTTGAATGGCTTGAATTTTGAAAGAGACTTGAGTTTGAATAGCTTGAATTTTGAAAGAGACTTGAATTTGAGAAGCTTGAATTTTGAAAGAGACTTGAGTTTGAATAGCTTGAATTTTGAAAGAGACTTGAATTTGAAAAACTTGAATTTTGAAAGGGATTTGAATTTGGATAGCTTGAATTTGAATAGAGACTTGAGTTTGAATAGCTTGAATTTTGAAAGAGACTTGAATTTGAAAAACTTGAATTTTGAAAGAGACCTGAATTTTGATAGAGACTTGAATTTGAATAGCTTGAATTTTGAAAGAAGCTTGAATTTTGGAGATTTTGAAAAGCTTGAATTTTGAAAGAGATTTGAATTTGAGAAGCTTGAGTTTGAATAGAGACTTGAGTTTGAATAGCTTGAATTTTGAAAGATGCTGGAATTTTGAAAAGTTTGAATTTTGCAAGAGACTTGAATTTGAAAAGCTTGAATTTTGAAAAAAGCTTGAATTGAATAATTTGAATTTTGAAGGGCTTGAATTTTTGAAAGTGGCTTGAACTTGAAGAGCTTAAATTTGACGTTTGATTGAGGCAATTCATGAACGGTGATGCAAGTTGATATGTCATGGAATGTCACGTAAGCATGCAAAATCAATGCAAGTATGACAAAAGTAAGTCCCAGAGGACAAAGTGCTAGACAAAGTGAAGTCCCAGAGGACAAAGTGCGAGACAAAGTGCAGTCCCAGAGGACGAAGTGCAAATAGAGTGCAAGTCCCCAGGGACGAAGTGCAGATATAGTGCGAGTCCCGGAGGACAAGGTGCTAGATATAGTGTAGTCCCAGAGGACAAAGTGCTAGACAATGTGAAGTCCCAGAGGACAAACTACTGCTTGAGAGACTAAAAGGCTTCTAGGTCGGTTAGACTATAGCTAGAGAGAAACTACAGGCTTAAAAGACCATGGATTGATCTTGAAATTGACTCTTGAACAATCATTCGAGATTCGCCTATGACACCTAACGACATTGATGGTGATATTCCTTGAAGAACAGGGAACTTGCCTGAGCACCCTATTTGCTTTACTGTCTTTAGCCAATGGACCGGTATTCTCAGGAGCTTTGAATTTAGGTTGGATTGCGTGCCGGATTTGAAGTGGAGTTTGCCTTTGGTCAGGGTTTGAGTCTTGGATTTGCTTTTCCTGGTAGATAACATTGAGCCGATGTACCCCAGTGAGTAACGACCCCTAGTCCTGGTGGTTTTGACAAGCAGTTGACCAAGCGCAGTCCAAGCTATGATTACAGCCTAACGAGCTTCTCTCAGGGGTGGTATTCTTCCATGCGTTGAAATGACTTCCACGAGTCGAGAATTGACCAAACCGAGATGACTCTTTTGACTTTTGGCAAAAAGGGTGGATTTTGACAAGACTATGTTGACGCAAATGAGAGAGAGAAAGATGAAGCGACCTTCGAATGGGGCCCCTGATTGGACGAAGAGTTTGACTATTTTGAAATGGCGGACATGCCCAGGTTCTTGGAATTCTCCTTTTGGAATTTCAAAATTATTTTACTCCATCAATTGATTTTCATTCAAATCTTTTGATTTTGTTTTGTCAAAACACGAGAGTTTTTATCATGAACCGTGCCCCAGGTTGCTGATGATGACTCCAGTTTGAATTTTTGCTTTGAGCAACGCTTTGACTTTTCTCCATGTATTGATTTTCGGTTATGCCTCTTATCACCTAGGGTTCTTGCTATCAAGTTGCGCTTTCCAATCTGAAAGGACTTTTTGGGTTGTAATGTGGGCCTTGGTTTGGGCTTAACAAATAAAGGACAATTGGCTCAAGAATCTCACTTTCTTTTGGGTTTTCAAAGCTGGCAGCTATCTTTGAACTTTTTATGCCCATTTGCTTTGGTGGGCGTTTTCTCTTGATTTCTCATGCCTTCAATGCCTTTCAGTGTGTTTGACTCTTTTATCTTTTGATGCTTTGAATCTTGATGTGTCTGGCACTTTCACTCTTTTGATGATTTGAATTTCAATGTTTCTTCTAGCACTTTTATTTTGTCATTTCACCCCGATGCGGGGAATAGCTGGCTAGCTGGGCTTCTTTTTCAAAGAATTTGATTGGGGCTCAAAAGGGGCTATCAAAAGATATATCTTTATACGTACGATGAAAGAAATGATGGCCTTTCTTCATTTTGGATTGCGCAACCTAACAACTAAATCCTAGATGCTTCATTGAGAGGTTTTTGTTTGCATGCTTTAGGTCAGATTTTGAAGTTTTGACCTAGCGAGCATTTTTTTAGAGTCACGACATTGCTTCTTAGAATGGATATGGCATCGGGAAGTGGTCCCTTGAAACTCTTCTTCTTTCCTGAGGTGAGGGTTCAATCAAAAATCATCCCGTGTTTTGAAGTGATTATCATGATTTTCAACTGATGGTAGAAAATAATTTCAAAATCCTGAGTTTATTACAGAGATGTGACGTTCAAAAGACAGCGACCGAACCACTAGGGGTTGACTCAAAAGACCATGACCAAATCTTGAGATTGACTTGAATGCTCGTGACCGGGACTCAGGATGAGGCTGCCTACGTATCCTATAAAGGAATCAGGTCACAACGTAGTTCAGGCTTACGAAACTGACTCTCAGTTTTTTTTTTTTTTTTTGACTCTTACAGACTTAAAATTGAGAACATACAGACACAACAGTGAAAGGATGAAAGACTTGAGTTACAAACTGACTCAAACACAAAGATGGTTATTTAGAGGACAAAGACTCAGAGCTTGGAAACTCCCAGACTCATGGAAGATCGGACCGTTGCATGGCTCTTGATGGTTTACTCTTCTCTGGTGAAAAAGGCGACATTGATGCAAGGATTGCGCTTGGACATGGAGTCTGGCTTTGATTGAGCAGGTGCCTTAATGACCTTGTTGTCAATGAGGTCTTGGATAGCATGGCGAAGGCGGATGCAGTCGTTTGTGTTATGGCCGGGCATTTGATGGAAAATGCAGAAGGTACCGGGGTTATGGGATGCTGAGAGCTTTTGAGGTAGAGGAGCCGGAGGGAGTGGCTTGATGAGGCCAATTTTAAGGATCTTTTCATAAACCATGGATTGAGGTTCAGAGAAATGGGAGAAGGCCCTTGGTTTGGTCCTGCGACTGAGTTGAGGGTTCATTGTGGTACCAGAATCTATGCTCGTATTGTAGGCCTTACTTGCTTCAGCTAGGCCTTTGAACATTTCGGAGAGCTTCATCTTTGGAGGTAAATGCCCTTCATCCATGTCTTCCTTAGCATTTTGCTTTAGATTTGGATCCGAGACTATGAAGGCGAGGAGACTATCCATCTTTTGTGCTAAAGCCCCTATTTGGATCATTTGCCTATTCATTTTCTGGCCCATTTCCTCTACAGCCTTCCTCAACTCTTTAAGTTCCGTTTGCTCCGTCGTTGGTTCAAATTCCATAATACTGAAATACTGGATTCATCGGGAATGGGTACAATTGGTTTGGGCAGGTGAGCAGGGATGATATAGTGAGTGGGGTCAAATATAGTGGAGCTAGTGTTGATGTGGTGGTTTGACAAGGTGCTTGATTCCTTTGGTGGTGGAAAGATGGTTTCGCTATCGATAAGGTCTTGAATTTTGTGATGGAGACGATGACACTTATCGGTCGCATGGCCAGGCATTTGGTGAAAGGAGCAGAAGGCATTTGGGTCGTGGTAGGCTGAAGCTTTTGAGGCAGAGGAGTTGGAAGGAGTGGTTTGATGAGACCGGCTTTGAGGAGCTGTTCATAGAGTGTGGATAGGGGTGTGCTGAATTGGGTGAAGGTGCGGGTTGGTTTATCAGCTATCTAGTTTATTTCAAGGGGTTTGGCATTTGAGGAGTTCTCGACGTGGAAGGTATTGTTGTTTTCGAAAAGGACTTCGCCATTGCCGAGATGGAGTCCTTCGCCTTTTAAGGCGGGTTCTTTCTTCTCGAGAGTACCATCCCTAAGGGCTTCTTCAACAGCCAATCCAGAATTGTAGAAGGTCTCAAAATCGGGAGACGATTGCGACAAAACCATGTAGGGAGCAAAGGCACTGGGCAAGTTTTTAGTGATGATACGCATCTGCTCTTTGAGGTCTGGCTTATTGTGCATTTGGGCAGCTTTGGCTCTCCACCTTTTACATAGTCAGTGAAACTCTCATTTTCACCCATTTTGGTGTTCTCAAGTTCTCGGGTGGTCATTTTCAGCTCAACGTTGAAGTCGTATTGGGACACAAAAGCCATTCCAATGTCCTCCCACGTCTTTTTCTTCGAGGGTGCCAAGGAAAGAAACCATTGTAGAGCCGGGCCAGTAAGTGACTCGTGGAACAGTTGAGCCATGGCATCTTTTTCGACCCCTCGCATGGAAAGGGACCCAACATACCCTAGCAGGTGGGCCTTTGGATCAGTAGTCCCATCGAATTTGGCAAAGTCCATCCCTTTGAACTTCTCAGGCAGTTTTGCATTGGGAAACAGACTTAAACGATCCATGTCTATTTCACCCCTCCCCATCCTTTCTGTTTCGAGGATAGATTCCTCGAGTTTGTTGATCTTGGCAATCAATTCTTCCACTTGGGGGTCAGCGACGGGCGCATCCCCAGCGAGCGATGATTCTGGGTTTGGAGTAGATTTGGCTGGTAGGCGGTCCCTGATTTCTTGCATTGATTCGAACATCATGGTCATGTTCTTTTAGACATCGGCGACAACTGACTTGAGCTGACCATCCATGTCCGTAATTGACTGCCTGAGTTGATCTTCTAGGTCAACCATAGCCTGCCTGATTTCCCCTATTTCATTCCTTTGACCCACCATTTCATATATCACCACCGGTGACTGAGCTTCTCTTTGTGGACGGTTCCAATTGGGTGAAGTCCTTCTGACAGTAAAGCAAAAAAAAGGTGGCTCAAATTCTGCCCGAGAATCATGCCCATGCAATGTCGTCGGTGTCGTCTACATCCTAAGACCTACCTCAGCTCCAAATCTCACTTAGGATATGATTGTACCAAGGGTTTCAGCAGCCACGGGTAAGTCATGTCAGGCAGGTTAAATTCCAAATGTTTCAGAACCAGAGCCAATCTCCTTATCTTGACCATCTGAGACAAAGCAATGAGGTTGCCGAAACCTAGATACAAGCACCTCCTAAGGTTAGATCCAGACCAGAGGGGCCGTTTGGGCACGGCGAACACCGGAGGTATCTCAAACTCCACAGATTTTAAGTCTCCTAGACTCACGGAAAATGATTTTAAAAAGTTGCCTCGATCCTCAGAGTTTCTTTTGACAATGTATCCTTTATAAATAACGAAGTTTAAGAGATGTCAAAACAAACTAAGTCTTCATCAATTTTTTTTTTTTAAAGGTTCAATATCTGTTTCTGGAATGACGTGGTAAAAATGATGCGGTATTATGACCAGGTGGCGTGAGCGACGTGGCGCTATTAGCCTAAATGGTGTAAGTATCGCATCATTAATACTTTAGTCATTTCTTCGTATATATTTTTTTTGAACCTTTGATCGAAAAATGTATCGAAGACTTAGTAAGAATTGATTTCCCCTAAATGCGTCATTTTAAGGACTAATTAGTATTAAGCAGCGTGCGTCCCATGGGCACGACTCTTCATCGGACGTTAGCAACCTTCCCAATTTTTTTTTTTTTTAAAAAAAAAAAACGTGGGAGGGAGAGAGAAGTCCTAGAACTACTCTAACGGTCAAGTAATACATGTGCAATGTAGCATGATGATGAGATATGTCATGTGAACAAGATATATGCAGCACGTAAGCAGAGTATAACACATAAGTCCTAACCATAGGCTCATGTCCTAGTTGGGAAGGTTCTACGGTTATGTACAAGTGCAAAGGCTGGTTTTGGTCTCAGAAGGGTTTTCCGGACTAGAGCCAAGATGTACTACCCCATGTCAAGTGTATTGCAAGATAATGGTCGAACAGCACGATGGCCCATCATAGTCGAGGGTTGCTAGGCATCCCGGGAGAGCTTGTCACCGGTAAACCGGACAAGATAGCCGAAACACACTAGCGAGACTTGTGCGGTGCAAAGTGTAAAAAAAAAAGGTTAAGATTTTCAAATGATTTTAAATCCCCCAAGAAAAATGCTTTTCAAGCTTGGCTCTCTTGATCATTCAATACTTTTTATTCTCTTTTTTTTAAAAAAAAAAAACACAAGTTAAGTATTCAATAAAAATCCCCAGCAAAGTCGCCACTGTGGGCTCCCGCGCTCGACGCGCGCTCGAAGAGTCGCCACCCGGATTTTTGAGATGGATGATCCGAGGAACCGAGATGTTTGTTTGAGAGAAAAAAGCTTTTGATCTAGTGAAAACGTCGAGATTTTGGATCCGGGAGCCACGTTAGGAACGCGGAAGGTTTTGTTGAAAAAGCACCCCGCTCGTCCGGTAAAAACCGGTCTCTACTAAGCATTTTAAATGGGGGATTTAATATCATTTGAAAAACTTAACTTTAAAACATGTACGGGAAAGAGACACGGGATTAAATATAACACATTGGTGTGCTTGTGGTGCGAACTGTACAGTAATGATAAGGATGATGCAATAAAGAAAAGAAAGGAAAAACTAAACAAACTGTTTGGACTATGGCTATCTCCATCACGGCATATCATAATGCCGCGCACGGCCTTATGGTATAACGCGCAAGTTACCTATCATGCTACCAGTCTGTCATTAGCATCCAGAATATCGCCCGGCACATTGTATATCACGTGCGACATTATTCAAAAACATCAGAAAGTGCACAGCGATCAGATCATCTTAAAACAATACCATTTCTTCAAGCCATGAACACAAAACAACTTTTGTTACGTTTGATCATCCAAGATGATCTAAGAAATCTTATTTATGAAATAAAACACGGCTTGTAGATATGGTCTTGTTCCGAAAATACTGATGTTAGTATCTCAACAACAAAAATAGGACCGATGAATGATGGCCATGATCCAGACAGCTCAGACAAGAAAACAATAGCTAATGGAACACCGTGCGCCCGAACACACTATGCCGTGCGACGCACCAAAGCGCCGCACGGTATGGTGTGTCCAGTGCAGTGACATTTTTTGTGCTTTTTGAATATAAAGCTCGTTTGAGACCCAAACTCGGTATAGAAAGATCAAGAAGGGCCTCGATTGGCTCCCCTCAAAGCTAAATGTGATTTAGCCCAAGGAAACTTGATTATACCTTTTCATCGAAGCTTGGATGTGCTTGAAGATGGAGGAATGAAGGTTGATCTGGACTTGAAATGCTTGAATGAGGATTGAAGGATGTGAGGTTGTTTGGATGCTTTGAGGTGGAGGTCCTCCTAAGTCAGTAGTTTATTGAACTTAAGAGGAGAAGAAGAATGTGGGTATTTTTAGAGAGAGAAAGTGAGAGTCTAGAAAATGGCAGAGTAATTTTATTTAGAGTTGAAGGGGTGCTTCTCAACTAGAGGGGGGTGTATTTATAGGCAAGAGAGCCAAGGATGAGCACTACAAGAGGGGAGGTGGCTTCTGGGCCGAATAAAACTTATTTTATTGCCAAGACGCTCCTCCTGCAGGTGTGGCCGACAACTTTCTGCACCTGTCAGAACTTTTCCCAAAATGTCGTGCTGCATATTGAAATACCGCGCGGCGGAGTGATTTTCTTGAATTTTTCTGAAATGTCGTGCAGCGTTTTGAAATGCCGCATGGCGTTTCTGGAATGCCGCGCGGTATTCCGAGACAGCACAGCACACCAAACTTCGCGGGGGCGCCCCGGACACTCCCGAACTCGGATTTGGACGCGGTTCAAAGCGTTGGAAAGCTTGTCGAGTCCTCTTTCTAACCCAATTGGTTTTACTCAAAGGTATTTCATACATTGAAATGTGTGCCCATTTTACCCTCAGTGTGTCATGGAAAAAGTTGTTTTTGACAAAACAAACGCATCTTTCTCTTTTGCAATTGAACCGAGAGCCACCCTATATGTTTGGGAAGGGATTTTCTTGAGGTTTAGGGAAGGAGTAAGAAAATAGCAACAATCCAAGCCTTGAAGGTATATTTTTTCCTTATTTCATCATCGGGGATACTTAAAGATTATTCGGAGGCCCAAATTGGGGTGTCTACAATTTCACAATCCATAATGTTTTTTATGGGTTCGAAATCCTTGTTTAACAAAGTTAATTGAGATCTATCAAATAATATCCATATTGAATATAAAAAAATATTATAAATTAAAAGGAAACACGGACAACAATTTGGGATGGAGGGAGTAATGTAATTTCCCGTAGCCGAAAAAAAATCACTTTCCATAACAGTAAAAGACACAAAGGTGACTTACCACAAGAGACGGGATATCCTTGTTGTCTAAGTAATCGAAATGAGAGAGCAGTTGTGTAAAGATCCTCATGATCATTATTCACATTTTTTTGAGCACTTTGATGATCGGTTTCATATATGTGATGTAATATTTTCGAAATCTTTGTTTCGAAATGGTAGGCCACACCCAAGCGTTGGATTGCATCAATAAGCTCTAGCTGTTGTGAAGGTTCACCCTTAGCTTCCACTAGCTGCTTTCTCACCTTTTCTTTAAGTTCTTGATGATTTCGCTTCATGTTGATATCCACTTCCTGTAGTAAAAATAAATAATTATAGCCATGTCTTAACATTATTACATGGACTAGAACCGTTGGTTTAACGGTTGCGTACTTGCACTTAGGTGTTGTAACGACCCCGATTTTTGGTAAATAAAAATTTCGTTAAATATTTGAATTTTATTTTAATTACTTGGATTACTTTTAAAATTCATTTTTAATTTCTAATAATCCGTCATAATTAGATTTGAGACTTTTAAAATTATATCTTTTTGCACCGGATGATCTAGTCATTTTCTAAAGACAAGTATGCTTATAAAAGCACTTGTATATTTTCCTAGTATTTGAAATAAGGTTTTAAAATTATATTTCTTGGCTAGAAATCCTATATGGCAAGTTTAGTTAGCTTCTAACCAACTAGTTAGGGAAACCTAATTACCCATTTACCTAGTTACATCCTCCTAACCCTAGATGAGCCTTTTTAACCCTCTTTGAACCTTGTGAACCCCTCCAAACCCTAATGGAACCCTTTTGGACCAAAGTAGTAATCATCATACTACATGTTTAGTCATTTCAAGACCACACTCATGACTTACCTCTTTACTCATTGGTTAATAAATGTTAGGGAAAATTTTACCCCTTGGGTAATAAAAATTAGTCATGGCCTAATCTCATCCTTTTGCTTCCAAGAGAAGTAAATCTAGCATTTGCCATGCATGCAAGCCTAGAAGTCAATTAGCCCTAAACCTATTTACCTTCCAAAGTTATTTTCCTAGATTCTTAAGTACATAGATAACCATATATATGAGTCTCATAGCCTATAAACAAGTCTATATTATTAGGAGTGCACTTTCTAGGAAATTCATTATCCTTTAGACAATAGTTGCTAGGGAAATTTTTGTCCCTTGATTAATAGTTATTAGGCATGCCAATGAATACTTGGACAAGACAAGTCATACCAAAGGAAGTTATCATTTTGCTTCTAAAAGAAGCAAGCCTTGCCATACCATGCATGCACACATAGGTTATAGCCTTAAGCCTAATTAGTTTAGGACTACTTTCCTAGATGTATATATGTATGTGTGTACAAGAGAGAGAGAGAGAG
Source organism: Rhododendron henanense subsp. lingbaoense (assembly GCA_020567845.1). Taxonomy (NCBI): domain Eukaryota; kingdom Viridiplantae; phylum Streptophyta; class Magnoliopsida; order Ericales; family Ericaceae; genus Rhododendron; species Rhododendron henanense. The sequence goes on along the minus strand of CM036315.1, from coordinate 31,494,468 downwards.
AGCCGAATGGAGAGAGGGAGAGAGAGGCCGGGAGAGTGAGGGAGGGGGTGGAGTGTGTGTGCAAGTGTTTTGTTCATTCCCACAAGCAACCTAATAGCCCTTAAGCCTAAACCTAGTTGCCAACCCATTCCTAGTCAACTTTAAACATGACCTTAGCCAATGACTTTGTTCTTTCTTGCAAGACTTGCTAACCTAGGTTATAATCACCTAGGATTGCCTTACAAGCCTTAGAAAATCTCCATGATCACACCTAGGATGGATTGACAGGACTTTGGCTTGTTTAAAGGTATGATTGGACAACACAATGGAGCAAAATCCATGAGGAAGGAGAGAGAGAGAGAGGGAGGCCGGCCATGAAGAGGGAGAAGGAGCCCAATGTGTTGCTATAAATAGCACCCCTCACTCACCATTTCAACTCACACCTCACTCCTTTGCTCTCACTTCTCTCTAGAAACCATTTTCATTTCCAGACAGCTTACTGCCCTTCACAAATCCTCATTTTTCTCCTGCTTAAAGTAGTCCTTAGAACCAACTTCCTTCGGGAAAGTTGTAGAGCACTTTGAGCTGTTCAAGTTAGACCCAAGAACCACCCCAATCGGTCAAGAAATGACAAAGATATTGACATCCGAAATTTAGTAAAAATCTCGGATTTCCAGATTCCAGACAGCTTACTGTCTCTTGCTTTATCACCATTTTTCTCCTACCTAAAGTGGTTTCTAGGATCAACTTCCTTCACAAAAGTTGTAGAGCACTTCTAGAGCTTCAATTTCGACTCAAGAACGATCATATTCGGCCAAATATTGACCGAGTTACTGCCATCCAAAGTTTGGTCCGAATTTGCGAGTTTCACCGCCCGTGGAATTTTCCAACTAGCTTATTCGGCCCCGACTAGTTTCGGATCAAGTAGATTAATCTCTACTCATTTTCCCTAGTATAAAGTTAGTTATGTTTGCTTATGATAAGGCAAGTTAAAGTGTTAGAAATAACTAGCAAGCTCGTTTTACTAAAATCTTGAAACGAAAATACGATCTTGTAGAATATCTCTACTCACTACTCTAAGTATAAATAGAAATGTGTTTATTACTTGTATTGCTTGAAATGCATGAGATTTTGAAAAGTGTTTTACTAAAAGAAATGAAAAGGAAGGGGAATATGTTGAGAATATTGACTTTATTTTCCGAGTAAACATGTGTTGTTTTGAACTTCCTTGAAAGAAAGAAAGAACGGTTTTTTTGGAAATATTAACTTGATTGAAAGTATTTGTATTTTGATCTTAAGATGGATATGAACATGCATATGTGGTTACTAGGATTATTTGTTTTGATGTGTGATAAAGCGTAAGTGGTTTCCACTCCAAAGGCGTCCGTACATGTGGCGTTACGCTTTAAGTATGATTTGAGCATGACTAAGTGATATAGAGTTGGATGATCTTGCTATTTTAGTTTCAAGATTACAATGAATGATTTAAGACATGAGAAGTCTTGCCGCGGAGTCTATGCATGAAAATGAGACACGAAAATCGAGAAAGTTAGAAACATGACACCTAGGGTGTGTTTAAAGGCGTTGATTTGGTAAAATATTTTTGAAACTACATAATGACCAGATGTGGTGGTCATTATGTGAGTTGTGTGTGTGTGTGTGTGCCAATGGGAACCCGGGACGGCGGAACCATTGTGAGGATACTCGGGAGACCGGAATGGCGGAACCGAGGTTGGGTGTGTGGCTTGGTTATCCGTGGAGAGGAGCCAATGCTATTGTGTGCCAATGGGAACCCGGGACGGCGGAACCATTGTGAGGATACTCGGGAGACCGGAACGGCGGAACAGAGGTTGGGTGTGTGGCTTGGTTATCCGTGGAGAGGAGCCAATGCTATTGTGTGCCAATGGGAACCCGGTGCGGCGGAACCATTGTGAGGATACTCGGGAACCCGGAACGGCGGAACCGAGGTTGGGTGTGTTAAAACGATTTTCGAAATGTTGATTTGATAATAAAAAGTGAAAATGATGACACGGTCTACGAACGTTGCGTAAGAGAAACTCTGATGTCACGGACACCAACGATAGTTAATAATGAATGTGGATGTGTTATTGTTGGTAGTTGTTGAATAAGCATGTACTACGTAGATATCGTTATCTGTATGATTCATTGTTTGTAAATTATGGGTTAGCGGGTATGGGATTATTCTGCTGAGCTTTTGTAGCTCATGGTGTTACCTTTGGTGACTCTGACATATTATATCGGTGGCGACGCTGGTATAATGTGTCAGATTTTGTAGATGATCAAGGTGAACAGTATATCTTGGAGGCTTTCGGAGCCGAGGAGCTGGCTAGGATGGAGGAGCAGGCGGAGCCGTAGATAGGAACCCTAGATTTTCCTTCCCTTATGTAATGAAAACACTCTTGTGGGAGTTATGATGTAATAATGAGCCAGACTCTATTTAGAAATTCAATAAAATTGTCCTTTTAACGTACCCGGAAATTGGGGGCGTTACAGGTGTACTGAGGTAATGGGTTCAATTTTTATTTATTGATGGGTTGGGATCCTATAGATTTGCCTAACAAAAAAGTATACCATTACCTGGTTACGTGAATCTTCATCATCTGACACAAGAACGGAAATTAAAACGAAAACATGACCTAGAATACTTGCTTTTCCAAGCTGGTTTTAAAATTGAACGCGGTCAAAATCATTTTCTTAACCAGGCGAGCCCATGCTGCACTCTTCTGCCATTTTAGGGTTTTCTAGTTTTTTCAATTTCGATTATCCAATTTGCGTTGATCAAAATACAAAGATGTCCTAAATTTTTGGTCCAATTTGCAACTCAAATAACAAAATTATGTATGTAGTATTCCCTTTCGACCATTCTCTATTTCATACTTAATTTGCATGTAGCTAGGTTGGGAGTGAGAAAGGATTTTTTTTGCTCAACTTGCATGGGAGAAATCTTAAATCTCAGTCAAATTTGTTTAGGAAATAGCCTCATCTAATTAATTTTATTTTCCCCTGTCTTTTAAAAAATAGCAGATGTATTTGCGTAAAGTAGAACAATTAGATAACACGATTAGATGTATTTAATAAAATTTTGTTGCCTATAAAAAAAAACAATTAGATAACACGATTGGACATAGTAGAATGTTATTCAATAATGGTCCTATTTTCATCTAGACCACCCCACGTGTATCTTCATTTAAAGAAAATGATACAATTAATTTTACCATGTCAGCAGAAGCGTATGCAAGGAAATGATCTCTCCAAATTAATGCTAGGATGAAAAACTGATGCAGGGCGACGCTGTATGACCGGAATGGGTGCCTTACTTGAGGTTAATAAAACAGTTGGGATAGAAGTTAATGCCATTTTTCTGGGTTGGGTGGCTGTGTTATGTGAAGGAATAAAATAAGAGGAATGAAGAGAAATTATGATGTTGAATAAAGAGCAATTGTCCTTGCTATTTATAGAGTAGCTAGATTCCGATGGGGCTGGAGACATCCTTTAGGAGGCAGCAAGATAATGTTGTTTATTTGGGAGAGAAGAATTACACTTTCTATGTGACGCCATCATGTCTTTACTCCATTTATTAATCTTTGCAATCTCCTTTTTAAAGATTAATAAATTTCATGTTTTGCTGTTAAAGAAAAAAAGAATGTGTGTGTGTACTCCATACATTTTAGGGGCTCAAAGCGAACTTCGATATTGGGGCTCCATATGTACTTTTGTGAGAACAAATATACAATAACGTATAGTACGCAAGTAGATAAAATTACCAAAAATAGTAATTATTAAAAGAAGTAATAAAAACACCACTTGAATATTTGTCTCCTTGCATTTTTAGCAACAAATATAGCAATTATAAAAATTAGGTAAATGCTAACCAATGTCTTCGGGGCACAAGTTAAGATGCGATATATATAGAATATTCACATGTTAAGGATCTAAGGTACAATAAATAAGGAAGGTGGAATAAATATGGAATATGCACAAATGTCACAAGGAAACATTAATCAATGAATATTTCATGTAAGGGTAAATTGAGTAGGAGGACATACTATAAGGTTTTTTACCATAATAAGGACATAAATATTTTCCTTTAAAGTCTAAAGGACATTTTGTCCAGAATTTACAAAAAAAAGCCCTTATATCACGTGACCCTCACGCGAGCCCAAAATTACAAAAAAAACGTGAGCAAAATTACAAAAGTTCACTACGGCTCTCAAACTTCACTTTTACGCCAAATTTCTCTGGAAACGAAAAGGGAGAGAGAGAATCGACAGAGAATCAACAGGAAATCGGCAGATCGTTTTCATTTCGATCGATCGATCACAAATGGAACGTTCGGTGAGTTAATCGACCTTGTTTTCACTTCTCATCCTCTTGATCGAGTTCTTCATTGTCTTCTTCATCTTAGGGTTTCATGTCTGTATCTGAATGCATGTTCTCGTTTTGATTTCTCTATCTCCTTCTAACTTAGGGTTTCATGCTGTATCTGCTCTATCTCCTTCTAACTTAGGGTTTCATGTTGTATCTGAATGTATATTGGTAAATCTGTTCGATTCTTGTAGTTTGAAGCAATGCTGGTCGGTTGGTTTCACAGTTGATTTCATCGTATTACTGGAGATTCTCTGTAATGAACGATTTGGTACATCTGTTTGTTTTGTGCTCGTATCTGTTTGCTTTTTGACATTATTTTGGTACATCTGTTTTGTAGTTTGGAACAATGTAGGCCTGTTTGTAGGTCTGTATCTGTTAGTACACTTGGTACATCTATTTTTGTCTTCTACGTATATCGTTGTGCCTGTATTAGCTTATTTTGTAAGTTTTTAGTTTCTTTTGAGAACCTTTTTTCAGAGTTTCTGTTCACCAAGTCATGGATCCTAAAGAACGAAGTGCAAACTAATATGCCTTCAATATCGTACTTATTTTGGTAATTTGGAACAATGTAGGTCTGTATCTGTTAGTACACTTGGTATATCTGTTGATTTGTGTTTTTTTATTCTGAATAGGAAGATGTAGCAGAACCGATTAGAATGTTAACAGCAAAAAAGGTAAGATTTAAGATGCGAGCAAGAAAGAACTCACCTTCAATTGCTGGAAAGAAAACAACAGATCAAAAGGAAGATGATGATGATGAAACACAGATAAAGGAAACTGAACAGGAGAAGAATGACATCGAAACGCCACAGAAAAGGAGGGCTTCATAGAAATCACCTGTTAAAAAAACTCCATCGAGGAGAATAACAAGATCTCTTACCAAAAGAGGAATAAGAACAAGGGTGTCAAAGAAAATGGAAGCGACGATTGAAATAAAAAAGAAACATGTTCGAAAATCAAACAGAAACAAGGAGACAGGAAATGAGGAAGAAGATGATGTGGTAGTCTTAGAGGAAGACGATGAAGAGGACGAGCAGGAAGATGTTGAGGAAGACAAGGAGGAAGACGAGGAAGAAAGTGAGGAAGACGAGGAAGATGTTGAGGAAGATGAGGAGGAAGATGAGGACGAAGACAAGTTTGTCAAAGTAAAGGGAAAAAAGAAAAAGTCCAGCCCCCGTTTTCCTAAAAAAAGGGTAAAACAACAAGAAGGGAAAAAGGAGAAGCAGGAGAACGAAGAAGTTGTTGAGATAAAAAAAGAGAGCTGCCAATACAGGTATATGTTTTCATATTGGTGCATCTGATTTATGTTAGTTTATCTGTATCTGTTACATTACTGGTGTATCTGTTTTTATTTCGGTGCATCTGTTTTATCCCCTGTTTTATATTGGTTTCTCTGCATCTATTCCATTATTGGTGTATCTGTTTTTATATTGGTGCATCTGTTTTTTGTTGGTTTCTCTGTTACATTTCTGGTGTATCTGTTTTTATATTGGTGCATCTATTTTATGTTGGTTTCTTTGTATAACATTATCCCATCTGTACAAACCTCCTGCAGGTCTAATCTCGTCAGCCTTGTACGGCTTCTGAAACGCAGAAAATTCATTCCTCTCCAAGTTCGTGAGATCAAAAAAACCCCTTTTGCAAATCTCTTGTTTGCAATGACCAAACCGGAAATTAATGAACTTTTCGTGAGGAAAAGCGATGAAATTACATTGAAGTTGGTCGAAAAGTACAAAGGGGAGGGATACTTTGATCTTGGTGGCAAATTAGTTAAGATAAGTGTCAAGGAATTGACACTTATCTTTGGAATCAAATCTGGACCAACCAAAATACACCTCCAGGGGAACCCGAGAAGGCCAATTTCTGATTTTCTCGACAGAGTCTTCAAAAAAGAAAAGGAAATGTTAGTTTCAAGGATGAAGATATTCTTGAGAAAAGCTTTAACAGAACGTTCTATTGAAAGTGCGCAGGACGTCGCACGTGTGCTAATGATGTTGGTTCTTGCAACAATCTTTGTCCCACTCTCACAACCAAAATTAAGCTGGGCTTATTGTCCATTCATTGAGGATCTTAACACATCCACAACTTATGCATGGTCAACATTCATTACAGAGCACCTGGTCAAAGAGCTTGATACAAAGCATACAAATCCAACAACTGTTGGTGGATGTGTACTTGGACTACTGGTAAATATCTCTTCTTTTTGTAGATTAATGTCATGTTTGTTGCTATATCTGTATATGTGTATTCATTTTATCTGTGTATCTGTATCTGTATCTGTTTTATATTGGTATCTGTATCTGTATCTGTTTTATATGTGTATCTGTTTTCTATACTTGTATCTGTTTTATATTAGAATTCTACAGTGAAAGCTACTTTGCTTGAATGCAGTACTGGCTCTGCGAGCATACAAGCATAATGAATATGCAACAATCAAAAGAAAATTGTCCAAGGTTTATGAAGTGGGATATGTGTGATCTACCAGAAGCGTTCGCACGAACACCGTTGGAATCCCTTAATCCAGAAATGGTAAAGGATGCAGAATTGGAGCCCAACAACGAGAAAGAGAAGAAGTTGTTGCATCTTCTTGAACAAATTGAAGATGAGAGTGATGTGAAGGATGATGACACTCAAGAGTGCAGCTTGGACCAAGATGGATCGAAATCTGAGAAGGACGAGGACGTTAAGGAGACTAACAATGATAACAACAACTTAATTTCCGACCTACTCAAAGAAATTGACAGGTTGAAGGAAGAAGGGAAGGAAAAGGACAGAGTAATTCAAACTTTGCAACAAAAAATAGCCGAACTTGAAAGGGACCATGTACCGTATCAAGACGTTGCAGAGCAAATGTTTGATTATGAAACAGAAGTCGGGACTGTACATGTTGAAAAGGGTATTCTACAGGAAGAAATTGTGCAAAAGGAGGTTGAGATAGGAGGTTTGTACGTCAGCAACGAGTTATTGGAGGAAAAACTTGAAAAATCTGAAAAAGAAAAAGCAAGTTTTGAAGATGGCCTAGATGACATGGTAACCCATTCGGTTACACAAGAATACCACGTAAGAAAAACATCTCTTCATAAGTATGTTACTATATCTGTTTGTATATCTGTTGGTATTTGTTTGGTAATATCTGTATCTGTTAGTCTCTTGGTATACCTGTATGCCTTGTCATATATGTATTTGTACATTAGTTACACACATCAATCATGATTGCCTAATTCACTCTGTCAGGACAAAGAAGAAGACAAAGAGAAAAGGCAAGAAGAGGAGGAAAGCAAGGAAGGAGGAGATGATCAAACTATGAGCGAAAGAGTTGAGATAGCAACTGGATTGCATGATGAAATTTTGTCTGACGAAGTCATTGACAAAACGATCTGCCAAATCTTCAAAGACACGCAGGAAGGAGAAAGGAAGGAAGAAAAGAAAAGGAAGAGAGAACAAGATAATATTGACCCGCCGTCAATGGTAAAAGATCTCAAGAGCAAAGATGACAGAACAGTGAAGTCGGAGGAAGGGTTCATCTACTATGGTAGGAACCCGAAGGAAAGAAAGAAAAGCAATTCTGTATTTGAAATGACAAAGCTGTTCAATTACATTTCAAAGGAAGATATGGATCTACTGGATACGATTTATCAATTTGAGAAAGAAGACAAAAAGTAAGTGAAATCAGCATTGCTAGATTCGTATAGACTAAAATTCACAAATTTCATTCCATTTAATACATCTTTTCTTTTGGCAATCGCAGAGATTTCGTCTGGCAAAACCAAGTCAACAATGATACAGTCACAATCGAAGACGTCCTGAATCTGTTGAACGAGGGTGATATTGGAAACACGGTAACACCAAAGAAACTATTTTTACTTGTATCTGATTTTATGTCAGTGTATCTGTTAATACGTTTGTATATCTGCTGGTTTCTAAGTTGGTTTTGTATATCTGTTGGTTTCTAAGTTGGTTTTGTATATCTGCATGTTGGTAAATCTGTTCGATTCTTGTAGTTTGATGCAATGCTGGTCTGTTGGTATATCTGTATCTATAGAAGGCCTTTTTAAGCATGTTTGGTAAATCCCATCTGTTTAGTAGTTTGGAACCATGTAGGTCTATTGGTACATCTGTTTTTATCAACTTCAATTCTAACATCAGCACATAATTCTAACATCAGCACATAACTATTGCAGTGCATTGATGGGCTCACTTACATTTTGGAAAGACAGGAAGAAAAGACAGCAAAAACACAGGGGAACAGCTTCTACATTACATCAACCTGTTGGGTATGCGAACCGTTCAGTATTCCATCTTTGTCAATTGAGAACAGATATATGTTATCCCAATATCTGATAATATGTGAAATACATTCTTTTTTTGACAGATACTAATCAAAGAAAAAGCTGATGCGAGAGCAAACTTAATCAACGGAAAGCTGAAAGAACTGGACCAAGTCATCGACATAAATGGTGTTGCATTCTACAAATATCTCATATTTCCGATGAATTCAATGGGAGGCAGAAAAGTGAAAGTTCCTGACCATTGGACTCTTCTGGTCTACGATACTTCCAAGCAACAATGGATGCACTATAACTCTTTGACGAAGCCCAAGAAAAAGAAGGATCCTTACTTGACAGATGCCTCCATAGTGGTACATAACTTTACCTTTAATCTGTTGTCTAGTAGTCCATCCCTCAATCATAACATTAAAACAAATTTGCTGTGTTTTTACAAAATGTAGAAAGAGTACGTAGAAGAGCAAATGAGGAAGTTGGCTCTTACTAAACCACCAAGCTTTGAACTCGTTTCTACACCAAAACCAACACTGTTTCCAACCAACACACTCAGTGCTCCAATAAGCTCCATTGATGATGCGCCTCAGCAACAACCTGGATCGTAAGCTTCTGTTCTATTTTTATGTTGGTGTATCTGTCCCTGTATCTGTCACTGTCGTTGTGTTTCTAAACTCTTCTCTTCTTCGACCTGCTTTCTATGAATTCTACAGGGTTGATTGTGGAATAATTGTGTGCTATATCATTAAACGACTTGCGGAACAGAAGCCCGTGCCAACATATCTCACTATGGAAAATCTTAAGAAATTCAGAGCTGAATTGATCCATATATTCTTGAATGACAAGCCCAGAACATGGTCGACAGAAGAATGGAAAAGCAATCAGCTAATGCGCGGAATGGCAATTTAGACATATACTTTTGCTCAAGAATTAAACTGTTATACTCATACTGGATGACAAGGGTCATGAAGTAGAATTAGTCTGTATATGTGAATGCTGGGCTCCAAACAAGTGGAATTTGCCATAGCAATGGTTCAAGGGTTATGAAGTAGAATTAGTCTGTATATGTGAATGCTGGGCTCCAAACAAGTAGAATTTGCCATAGCAATGGTTGTACATTTTTTTGGTTGTCCAAACAATTGGACCACAATGGTTATGATCTTTACTGAAGTAGAATTAATCTTTATATCTCTTGTTTTTGTCATTTGTAAAATTATTCTCAGTAGGCATCCACCTGACCATGTCTGGAATGTCGTCCATGATTTCATGGATTACATGATTCTTGGCCCTAGGCCATTTCCAATTCCCATCCTTAAAGATGCCAATGTTCAAACGGATACACAAATGACAGTAAATGAACCACCTCAATTTATTCCCAAATGAAAGTCAATTACAAAGTGCATTCTGGATAATGATGAAAATCGTATGTACGGCTTGAGGGAAATCTTTCAGATACACTAACGCAACAACAGATACAGACATACCACAAATAGATATACCGACATACACATACAGATACACCAATATACCAACATAAAGACATAAACAGATACACCAATGTAAAACAGATACACCAATGTAAAACAGATACACATATACCAATATACCTTTATAAAACAGATACACAAAATGACTGCAGTAAATGAACCACCTCAATTTATACCCAAATGAAAGTCAATTACAAAGTGCATCTAGAAAACGTAAGAATAGAAATCAAAGAATCATCAATCAACGGCCTCTTTGCAAGTCCTTCTGTTGTGTTTTCCTAACTTCCCACACCTCCCGCACAACATTTGCCTTACTTTCTCACCCCTTGATCGGATTCTCCCAACTTTTGGCCTCCCACGTGGCCTCCTCATTTTTGGAGGAAGAATGATGGCAGATTCTTTCGTGATCATTGGAGCTCCAAGAGTGGGGACCGGGTTTATAGTACCTTCATACGACAATTGGATAGCCTCGATGGTATAATAGGGATCAATATAATCGTGCATTTGCTTTTCTGTCTTTTGAATAACTGTAACAGCATGCACACATGGAAAAAGATGAATCTGCCAACGACAGCACGTGCATGTCCTCTTCTTAAGATCAACCACAACAGTCGGCTGAGAAAAAACCTCAAAAATATCATCGTTTGCTGCTGCCACATGCCAAGTTCGGCCCTTATTGAAACGGTCAACCAACTTTTTCTCCATTACAGGACAAACATAGCTGCTCAACTTGTTTGATTGTAGTCTCCTGTTACACATCTGCTCCATGATTAGCACCCTTATCTTATCAACCAACTCACATATTGGCAAATGACGGAATTTAAGAATCTGGTTGTTAAATGACTCAGCTGCATTTGAAGTCATTTCACCATATCGTCTGCCTTCAAAGTACGCGTTTGCCCATCTCTCACGCGGCAATGACTCAACAAAATTCTTTGCACTCGCTCCACCAACAGTACATAGCTCTTCAAGAGCCTTGGCAAAAGTTATCACCGTAGGAGCATGTGCGCAATCATTGAAAAGATTGACTACTTTCTCCCTAAACCCATTCGAGAGTCGACCTGAAAGCTTATCCCTAAGATTTCCCTTCAAATGCTGCAAGCAGTAAGAGTGATAGCCAGTTGGGAAAACTGTAGGCACATACTTTACAAGACCAGAATGACGATCCGTAAAGAACGTAAGAGGCCGAGAACACGTAATAACTGTCGACAACTTCTCCAAAAACCATTGCCAATTTGCCTCAGTCTCAGAGTCAACAACACTGATAGCAAGAGGAAATAATCCTACTCCAACAAAAGGCAACAACAAAAAACATTATGATCAACTGTATCAACAACAGATATACCAAACAAAGAAACAAATACACAGATATATCAACAAAACCAACATGTCAAGAGACTAAGAGATACAACAAAATCAACAACAGATACACGAACATACTGACAGAGATACCAAGAGACTAACAGATACAACAAGCAACAAAAAACAGTAACTAACCTTGATCGGCATCCTTTCCTATAGCTGCGAGAAGCGTTCCTTTGTATCTCCCCTTCAAAAAGGTACCATCAACAGCCAAAATAGGACGACAATAGTTGAAACCTTTAATGCAGGCATCAAACGCCAGGAAAAACCTTATAAACCGATTAGTCTCATTGCAATATTCCACATCCATAACAGTCCCCGGGTTTTTCTCCTTTAATTCCTCAGCATACCAGCGGAGTTTGTCAAAAGATAATTGAAAATCACCATATAACTCCTTATTTGCTTTCTCAACAGCTAACCATGCATGGTAATAACCAATCAAACAACCATACCGTCCCTCAAAATGTTCCAAACACTCTATCGGTGTATAAGATGGCTTCGAACGAACCTCCTCAACAATCTCTTTGGCAATAATTTTTGAGGTCATTCGAGGATTTTTTGAACTAAAAAATGTACCAAGACAGTTGTGCTCTTTGTGAAACTCCCTAATAACAAAAAATTTATTTGACCTTTCCAAAGTAGCGTGAATAAACCATGTACAACCATCCAGCTTCTTACAGCACTCGGCCGTTACTCTTGATCTGTCATTTTTCAGATATTTATACTTGAAACCAACTTCAACGGCATATTTGGACAAACAAGCCTTAAAATCATCTACACCACCTCTGAACTCTTGACCAACACACTTAAGCAAATTAACCCAATCGGCTGAAAGACGCACCGTCTCATGATGAATACAAAATTTATCAAGCGGAGCTTCTTCCTCTCCTTGAAAAGTACTATACTCACCATATTCAAAACTCCTAACACATTCACCATTTTGTCCACCGAAACTTTTAACACATTCACTGGTAGAAGAACAAATAACCCCAACAGATACATCAACACAGGTCACACCATATGCAGCAGCTAATGCAATCATGCTACAAAAGTCTTCATCATTGTCCAGAATGCAATTATGATGGTCAGCAACAGCATAAAAAAGCTCAAAACTACCCAAATTCTGCCACTTTCTATGAATGCTTTCCACCAGATCATTGAAACCAAAACCTCTTGTAGCCATGACAACTAGAGTAACTTCACCAAATTTGCACATCAATATAACCGAAGAAGCCATTGAAATAGAGTAATCCTACTCTGCAAAAACAAATAAAAAACAAAGGTATAACAGGACAGATATAAACACATATACCAAACAAAACAGAGAGATACAGGGACACAGATACACGAACATGCTGACAGATACAGAACAAAAACATACAGACACACAGAGACTAACAGATACAAACATAACAATAAAATCATGCTGACAGATACAGATATAGATACAAATATACGAACAAAAACATGATAGGTACACAGAGAGACTAACAGATACAAATATGCCAATACACAAACGATCATTGTGCCAGTAAATCAACTACAGCATTACCGAACAATGACAGCTCGCACAACTCCTAAAAATCGCACAATGACAAATCGCACAAACTCAAAACGGAGTCAACATCGCACAAACTCAAAACTAAGCCATAACTTGCAAAAAAACCAACAATGAGATCGAGAGAGAGAGACGTAACTGAGAGAGATCGAGAGAGAGAGAGAGATCCAGAGAGAGAGTGAGAGGCGTACCTGAGAGAGATCGATAGAGAGATCCAGAGAGAGAGACGATCGCCAGCCCTAGCCTTCAACGCGCCATTAGAGACACCGCGCGATTTGAATGGAAATTGGCCCGTTTTAAATACAAAAGGCTAAAATAGTAAATTCAAGGACCCTAGACTTCAAATAAAACAAAATGATGGACCAAGCCCAGCACAATAAAAGAAGCTGGGCTAGAATCCAATTGGGCTGGTCCAATTTGGATTGTAGACCAATTTGTTGTTCATGTAAATGATTTGTCTATTTATTCTCACATGTCCATATTAGTCTGATCTAGATAGGAAAATCAACTTTGTTTGGGAATATTTAACTAGGACAATCCCTAAACCAACCCTTCCCCATTGCATCTTCCAACATAAAATGACTAACCGATAGGAGGTTCCACACATACAACAAGGTCTTCATCTTGTTTGAATCCCATATTTTCGTTAAAGTACTAGGTGATGACTCTTTTCTTTTCTTACTCATGTAATCACCTTGTTTTGGATCTATAAGAACTTTTTTTTCTTGTAGGATTTTGCGAAAAATTAAATTATGAACGTCTCATTTTATTTATGTCTTGCATGCTATGGTATTTTTTTAGTCATCTAATTTTTATGTTACATGCGTGGATTGGTTTTTAGTCACCTGCTAATGCTATACTTGATAAATCTTAGAGCATGATGAAGTGGGAAAAATGGTTCACGACAAAACTAGAAGACGAAGTGGAAAAAGAAAATGCAGGGAAGGGAAATGGAAAGAAATTGAAAAGTAGAAAATGAAGCGGAGGGAAAAGGAAAATTAATTGTTGTTGACTTTGTTCTAGAAAATGACATTAAATGTTGGAAAATATCTCATATTTATTGCACCTTAACTTGTGCCCCGGGGGACTTGTTAGCAGAACTTTTTAATTTTTAATTCATTTCTTTTGTATGGCAATTCATAATATTTGGATATAAAATCGTAACATTTGTTTTGAATTCATAACTTACAAAAAAAAATGATCGGCAAAAGAAAAATTTACAAAGAATTCGATAAATATTTTATGAATTTTTCAACAAATATTCTCAATTTCTATGCAAATGTTCTTTTCCCCCTTTCATTTCTCTCAATGTACCCATTGTCGAGTTTATCCTTAATAATATTTTTGCTATTTCAAAAAAAATATTATAGGTTAAATTTAGTAATCTGTGTATCTAGAAGAATACCATTTTCCTTGGGAGGGACATTATTTTTTTATAGACAATAAGATTTTATTAGAACTCGACAAAAGTTACATCGAGACAGTCAAACTCCATCTTCAAAAGAGAAACTTGAAATATAGAGAGAGCCAAAAGAAAGAGAAAAAGGATACATCCAACACGAAGTTGAATGGATCCACAAACAAGTTGGAGTCATCCAACCGCTGAGAAGTTGAACAATTAACGACATACTATTTTTGTTTGCAAGAAAAAAAAACTATATAATACTAATTTTTTTTATCAGCGAAGAAAAGTTAATTACTCCAACATATTTTGAAATAAGTATGTATGGTCAATTCTATTAGAATAATATTAGAAAATATTAGTATGTTACCATGTTTTCTAAGGTTGATTTTTGTGTTTCCTGTTTAGTTTAAACTATTATTCATGTTTCATAGTTAGCCTATATATGTTCCTCATTATTTATGTTTTCCTAATTTGCTTATGTTTCTTAGCCATCAAGTCTTTTTTTTTTAGCCTAAATTTCTTGCCAATTCTCTTTTCTAACAAATCCAAATCTTGGATTGGGTGGACGTTGTTTGCTTAGGTTTTCACTTCAAATAACTCCTTCATGCATGTACACCTTTGAATTGTGAAAATTAGTAGTTTACTGATTTTGAGCCAGAGAGAGATTGCTTGACGATTTCCTAGTCCTAAATTAATGGGTTGCCCTAAGCGTAGGGCGGAGACCGACGCAGCATAATATCCGATAAGTCCGGAGTCGAATCCACAGAGACAGTGATGTGTGCTAACTAAAAACTCGGGTTGTTATAATTTAAACTGGCTCTTAGGTAGCCACCCCTTGTTTGATTGGTTGAGATTAACTAAAACCTAAAAATTGATTGAACTTTTCTGATAATTAAAAGGAGGTACCGCCGTGGTTGATATTTTGTGGGTTGAATTGTGGATTTTTTGATGTGTTGGGCCCAAAATATGGCCTATGAATGAAAACCGGATAAACCAGACCGAAACCGGTTGAGTCGGTCGAAACCGGACCGTATTATCTCAACCGGTTCCGGTTTCTAAAAATCTCAAACCGGATAACCGGTTTCGACCAAAAAATATGCCCAAACCGGTCGAAACCGGACCGGTATCACCTCTACAACCAGCACCACCACCACCTACAAATGCATGTACGTAATTTGACAATATGAAATGTTTTCGAATTTATTTTCTGGGAAAAATTCAAAATACCCCCCAACTTTTACACCAAAATTCAATTAGACTTCCAACCTTTTAAAAATTTCAATTTTACTCCCAACACTATCTTCCGTTAATCAAAACGCCCTCTTCCGTCCGAATGACTAACGGATTTCGTTAAAGACTCCGTTAAATGCCGTCCCGATCGAATTTTGATGATCTGAGCCGCTCAATGTGTTCAAAATGTGATTTTAAGGGTACCCTCAAGAAATCAGCAATAAAACTGACCGGGATGGCTTCATCTGAACAATTTTTTATTGAATAGTTCAATAAAAAACTATTCAGATGATGCCCTTTCCGATCATTTTTTTTGTTGATTTTTCGCGGGTACCTTTAAAATCATGTTCTAATCACATTGAGCGGCTCGGATCATCGAAATTCGATTGGAATGCTATTTAACGGAGCTTTTAACGAAATCCGTTAGTCATTCGGACGGAAGGGGGCGTTTTGATTAACGGAAGATAACGTTGGGAGTAAAATTGAAGTTTTTAAAAGGTTGGGAGTCTAATTGAATTTTGGTGTAAAGGTTGGGGGTATTTTGAAATTTTCCCTTATTTTCCAATGAATTGTTGAAAGTGTTTTATAACACTGCAAGTTATATATTATTGAAAAACATTGGTTGTTATTACCTTTTCTTTCTTTTTTTAATCGACAAAAAGATTAGTATATTATTAGAAACTTGATACAGGTACATCAAGGAAAAGAAAACCTAAACCATGATATTGATACATGGAACAGCCAGGGACGGAACCAGGAATTTCACCATGAAGGGGTGGCCGTGTATGCGAGAAAAAAAATATAAATATACATGCATAATCACGTAAATACATTAAAACTCAAAATAACATAAATACATAAATCGATCGGTTTAACTAATGGGATCGATCTTGATGTATGTGTCTTGTTTTTCTTTATTGTTCATCTTCTTCTTTTTCATTCATCACAACTGAACGAATTCGGTACATGGGCTTTCATGTTACTTGATTTTATTTTCTTTTCTTTTTTTGATTGGCAAAAGAAAATTTTATTAAACTAGAAAAGGGTACATCGAGTAAAAGGGAAGGGAGAACCAGAAAGTTCAACCCAACCCTACAAAGATAAACAAAGACAAGGTAAATAAAAAGAAAAATACACCCAAATACTCCTAAATAATGAGACGTCTAGCACCATCAAGATTTCTTTTAATATCTTCCACCATATACACCTTGATATCAAATTAATCTGGCTTTGATCCATAAAGCTGCCCTTGTTTTGGTTAGCTCTACCACTTGGTTACGATCCGCAGCTTTGTTGTTGAAAATAGCATCATTCCTTACAATCCAAATAGACCATAATGTTGCATAAAAGCAACATTCCCACATATGTTTTTCCAAATTTTTGAACCCGGACGAAAACCACCAGGAAGATAAATCCAACAAATTTGAATGAGCCACCCAAGTTAGGTTCCACCAATCTGCTATTTTTGTCCAAATGTATGTAGAAAATGGGCAAGAAAGAATCACATGTATTGGTGTTTCCAGTTCCAGCGAACAAAATGGACAAGCCAATGCTTGCTTGTCCAATCCCACAATTATATTTCTACTGCTCAAAATTGACCTTGTCGCAATCCTGCTCTGACAAGCCAACCACGAAAAAATCTCCACCTTTGGAGGGCTAAGATTTCTCCACAAAGACCCAAGTCCAGAATTTGTGTTAAATGCATAAGCTTCCCAAAGATCAAATACAGACTTAACAGAAAATATGTTGTTTGAGTTACCAGTCCAGAGCATCTCATCCAATCTTGACGGCACTAAAGAGACATTCCGTAATCTGCCACTTAACACATCCATTTGTTCCTTTTCCCAAACATATAGTCTTCGAAAGGACAAAAACCAATCCCCATCACCTTCTGAATTAATCATATTACATACCAACTTATCTTGTTGTGTTGATTTCAAATAAAGTCTAGGAAATTCCTCCCGTAATGTTTGATCTCCCATCCATCTGTGATTCCAAAAAGAAGTGTTATTCCCAGAGTACACTTGAATTCTGAAACCAGCCTGAATAATGTTCCCCACATCACTATCCATATTCCCAATTGAGCAAATATCCTTCCAGATGATAGACGCTCGACCAGAAGATGGTAATTGAGGAAGCCAATTTTGCTGTGAGAATCCATATTTTTTGCACACCACCTTAGCCCATAAGGAATCCTTTTCTCTACTGAATCTCCCCCACCATTTTGCTAAAAGAGCATGATTTTGTTCAATCATCCTTTTCACTCCTAAACCTCCATATTTTTTGCTCTTTGTTATAGTTTCCCAACTAACCAAATGGATTTTCTTTTTTTCAATGGAGTCACCCCAAAAAATCTGCCTTTGAAGCTTCTCAATTTTCCTTGCAACAGACATCGGCATCTTGAAGAGGGACATGAAGTACACAGGAAACTGCTTGTATTTGAATTGATAAGTGTCAATTTACCTCCCGAAGACATAAATCTCCTTTTCCACACGGCCAATTTTTTCTCCAACCTATCTATCACAGGTTGCCAAGTTTGCACTTTTCTTGGATTAGCTCCAAGAGGGAGACCAAGATAGTTTAGAGGAAGGGACCCAACGCGACACCCCATCACCTGAGCTAGCCTTTCAACATCCTGATCTTGGCATTTAACCCCACACAACACACTCTTTGAGAAGTTAATTTTCAAACCCGACATGAGTTGAAATAATCTTAGAATCCTTTTCAGAGCTACAAATTCCTCCAACTTATTTTGGCAGAAAATGAGTGTGTCATCTGCAAATTGTAAGTGAGAAACCATCTCCCCATTTCTACCAACTCTGACTCCATTTATTAAACCAATTGCTCTAGCCCTTTCCAGCATAATATTTAAGGCTTCCACAATGATATTGAACAGGAACGGGGATAGAGGATCCCCTTGTCTGAGATCGACCTTTACACGTTTTAAACTCTTTTGTAGCAGAACCATTAACAAGGATTGACATTGAAACAGTTGAGATACACTCCTTGACCCATTGACACCATTTAATCCCACAACCAACTTTTGTAAGCATATCAATTAAAAAACTCCAATTTACACAGTCGTAAGCCCTTTCAAAATCAAGTTTTAGAAGTAAGCCACCCTGAGCACTGTTTTTCCAGAAATCAATGACTTCATTAGCTATCATTACTCCATCAAGGATTTGCTTTCCACCAATGAAAGCCGCCTGAGTTTCCCCAATGACCTTAGGGAGAATGTTTCTAAATCTATTTGCCAAAACTTTAGATAGAAGTTTATACACCCAACCAACCATACTAATTGGCCTAAATTCCTTAAATGAAGTTGGTCCATCAATCTTTGGAATTAAAGCCACAAAAGTTGAGTTGATACCTGAAGTAAGTTTGGCATTTGTATGAAACTCTGAAAAGAACTTGAGCACCATATCCTTCAGAAAACTCCATCCTTTCTTGACAAATGAGAAGTTGAAACCATCAGGGCCTGGAGCTTTGAAATTATTGCAATCCTTTACTGCATCCATGATCTCTTTTTCTTCGAAAGGTTTTTCCAAACCTTGAGCTTCCTCTCCAGAGATAACTCTAGGGAAGATTCCCCCTAAAGTACCTCTATATATATATTATGTCTTCCAAAAAATTGTGGCTAAAGAATTCCACCGTTGCTTCTTTAATCTCAATCGGATCCTCCAGAAGTCTTCCATTGAATTTAATAGAACCCACCAAATTCCTCCGGTATCTCCTGTTAGCCACAATCTGGAAAAATTTGGTATTCCTATCTCCAAGTTTCAGCCAGTTCACTCTGGATTTTTGTTTCCAAAGTGATTCCACCATTTTCTCCAATTTTCAAAACTCAATTTTGGCCTTGCTTCTGAGTTCTTTTTCATCTGAATTGAGTTGTCTATCCTTTGCCAATAGGTCCAGCTTATGAATCACTTCCTGACTTGATTCCAGAGCTGTGAATACATTTCCAAATTCCTCCTTATTCCATTGTTTCAATCGAGTTTTGACGGCCCTTAATTTTTGAACAATAGCAAAGCCAGCCCAACCATACACCTGACAGCTCTCCCACGCCTCTTTAGCTACTTTCAAACAATTTGGATTGTTCAGCCATATATCCATAAATCGAAATGGTTTCGGTCCCCAATCTCTACAATCATCCGCGAGCATGATGGGATTATGGTCAGAAATTGGTCTAGGGAGACCCCATTGCACCAATTTAAATCTATCAATACAAGATTGAGATAGAAGGAATCTATCCAGTCGACTGTGAATTGCATGATCTTGGAAATTGGT
This sequence comes from Rhododendron henanense subsp. lingbaoense, assembly GCA_020567845.1. NCBI lineage: Eukaryota > Viridiplantae > Streptophyta > Magnoliopsida > Ericales > Ericaceae > Rhododendron > Rhododendron henanense. Next base: position 31,474,491 of record CM036315.1, on the reverse strand, counting down.
CCAAGTGAATTTTCTACCCTACATTTGGATATTCATCAGCTCCATTTGGTTAATAAAATCTCTGAAGTCCCTCATTCCTCGGTTAATATTTGTGCATCCAACCCTTTCACTGACTTCTGAAATTTCGTTAAAATCACCCCTATGCACCATGGTAAATGAGAATTTGCTTTAATCTGAATCAGCTCATCCCATATTTCTTTCCTCTGAACTTCCCCATTCGGAGCATATATATTAACAAGAACGCATTGAAAATCACCATAGAAAGTACCTTCCAAGATAATGAAAGATCTATTGACAGTGATGTTGGATGCCTTAAACACCTCAAAGTCCCAAAGAATTACTTGATTTTACCAGTCAAAAAACAAAGAATTAGGAGAAGTCTAGAACAACAATTGGGGAAAGACATACCTACAACTTAAATTTCACACAAATTACTTAGGGTTTTCAAAATCTCTTCTCCTCTGTCTCTATTTTCTCGAAATTGCCTTTGAAGTCTTAACAATTTGGGATGTTTGTGCCAAGAGAGAGAGAGAGAGAGAGAGGATTTGGTGTGCTATTGAGATTTTAGGGCAAAAAGAAATAAAACTGTAAAACATTAAACCCATCTAACGAAATATGGAAATTTATTACTTGAATATTCACAATATTAACCCTATAGTTTTATTTTTTGTTATATTTTAGCTCTTAGCCTTTAGTAATTAATGTTGGTATCCTCGTAGTTCAAAAGTTACAATTATATTTTTTTTTTCAAAATTCTACACAAGGGCGAGCCTATATACTTTCATAGGAATTTTTTTTTTCATATAATAGTAGTGTTTCTTTTTTATTTTTGCAGGAGCGACCGCCCCTATTGACCCCTCCCTGCCTCCATCCCTAGAACATCCGAAAAAGACTTCCATATTACCTACTATTATGAAAGAAACACTTCGCCAAGTGTCGTGTAGCACTACAGTCAAAGTCGATACCTTTCCCCATCCCAGTCTACCGGCACCAGCACCGCCTACTAGTAATTTGACGTTATGAAATTTCCTCCAAAGAAGACGCCGAATTTTTCCAACTGAGTTGTGGAATTTTTGTTTCTGCAACAGTAGCCTAGAGAACCTTTCAACCCAAATACAACGTACATCCTCGTTTGGGCTCGTACAAAATGCCTGAGGAAAGTTCTCATCAAGTGCTCACTGTAAGCATCCTTTGTTGAATAGTACTCCCTCTGTCCCTAAATAAGTATCTGACATGCAAACCTAGGCCTTCAAAAAGATGCATTTGTTCCTCATTATTTATGTTTTTCTAATTTGTTTATGTTTCTTAGCCATCAAGTCTTCTTTTTTTTTTTTAGCCTAAATTTCTTGTCAATTCTCTTTTCTAACAAATCCAAATCTCGGTCTAAACTCGTGGATATTAAAACTATTAGTATTAATTTAACCTGGCCTCTGTAGTTCGCAGCACCCCTTGGTTGAATATTTATAACCTGGTCTCTTCGAATTAATGGCTGCAAAGACTATTCAAACCATTAATTGTTATTGTCTTTTTTTCCTTTACTTTGTTGTGCAAGAAAAATATAGACCCTTATTGGTTCTCTGAATACTTGTTCCCTTGAGTTACCACTTTTTTCCCGTACACATTACACGACCTTTGTATAAACCTGCATCTAAACAGCTTTTACTTTTCTCTCTTAAGCGTAAGAATTACATGAAACTGGAGTTTGTTCAATTGGGTATGAGATAGAAAATAAATGTTTGTCCTCCAGAAGATCGTGTGTTCGAATTCCACGAAGGCCAAACATACTAAACATTGGGATCATTACAGGGTTTGCTAGGTTGTTAACTTCACGGCGAATTGTGAAATTACGTGGAAGTGTAAACTTGTCCTAGAGGGGGGTGAATAGGACAAATAAAATATATTTAAATTATACCCTTTTTAAAAGCAATCATGAAGCTAATTAACCTTATGTTGTGTGATTGGTTTATATTAGCGCAGCCGACGGAAATGGACTAAAGGGTTAGAATTTATATGACAAATTTTTGTGTAGATAAAAAGGTTGTTTTGCTTGAGTAAGAAAACAGTTATGCTTGAGCCAAAATACAACCTCTTCCAAAATGTCAGACACACACCCTTGAGCAATATAATTAAGCAACAGAAAAATAAACAGAGACAAGACACGCGATATACGTGGAAAACCTTAGGGTTCGAATAACCCTAAGACAAAACCACAGCCTAGTCTACTATTTTTCTATTAATCAAAAAGAATTACAAGATGCGAAATAGAATAACCCAAAGCTTACCCACAAGCGTTACCTATACTCGCCAGCTTGCGATGCTCCCCGAGCTTCTTTAAGATTCAATAGAAGTCCACGAACCTCAAGTTCAATCTCCGGATTCAACCGGCTCCGAAAAGACTTCTCGTCAATCCGGCCAACAGCAAAAAGGCACGAACGGATCACCAAATGAATGATAAATGATGTGCGGTATGAACAGGACAATCCAAAAACGTTCAGATGAATGCAGGATGCAAGAATGTTAAGACAGGATCGTCACAAACACTCAGAGTTGATGTGGTTGTCAACTCGATCGACAAAACTACGAAATCCAAAACCTTGTAATATGAGATATGTTTCTGCAAAAGGTTCGGTTCACTCCAAACTTGATTAAGGAGTATTTATATTATTTTCTAGTAAAAAAAAACCCTAATCAAAATAGGAAATAAGAAATAGGGAATAATATCCCATTAACAAAAAAAAAAAAAAAACTACCAAAATCCTAGCCCCCAATTGTTTTTCTATTTTCAAAGGAGATCACCTTTCGAGATGTGTGTATTAAGGAAAGTTACGTGCAATACCAAAACTCTAAAATTGGTAACAAGATCCACTTAATATAAAAACTTGATCCAAACATGCACAACACGATTTTAATCAAATTTATGCTTTTTGAACACAAATAAAATATTATGCATGATATTCCGTGAATGATTTTACCTTTGATAAATGGAACGGCTTCACAGGATCAAATTGGCGAAGGCAAGGGGAGGAGCATCACGGGAGAAACTATCCCCTATATAACCTACACTATTACAATTAAGTGTGAAAGAATTACCAATGAAACAAGGTGCGTTTTGGACAATCCTAGAAATTGCCAAAAAAACTAACAATGAATTAGTCGAGGTGAGTGAAAACTGGCCCGAACATTCGGTCATCCAAACAAAAATAATCGTCAAATTTCTAATATCTAAATCAGAAAGCAAGCCTCAAAGAAGACCTACTTTACCTATCATCTACTCCATACGGCCAGTGACTCCAATTCATTTAAGAAACAATGTGACCTCTATTGCATCTTGGGCCATTATCTGGTTAAAACCGTCATAAGGATGACTCTGACTCACTTCAACTCAGTCACTTCCATAATCTCTAAGTGTTTCATCCTACTTTGGATTAATGAAAGTTTAAGATGGATATATTTCTTGGGCTCACTGCAACCGGTAGGAATAGTGTGCTTGGGTATCAAATGGCAAAATATAATAATTGACATGAAGTCAAATAAATAATATGGCTATGTGCGCGGGTGGACTCCTGCAACTGAAGGGTCATACTTGGTCACAAAACTTGAGAATTCAATTTTAAAAAATTGGCTTACTTCAGCTAGTGAAACAATGAACTTGGTATCACAATTTGAACATGAAATTCGGTACAGAATAACAAATAGGAGTGCGGATGCCATGTTTGATTATCGTCGAATAAAGTAGGTAGTGTAGCGAGCATGTGGTTATGCAATGTCCTCTTCTCTGATTCTTGGTTATGCCATGTTTGTTTACGTTTCATTTTAGAATCGTACTTTTTCTAAAAATCAATAAAATGCGAGAATTGCAAACCAAGGAACAAATCTCTGTTGTTAATGGGCCGTTACGCTCATTAAAAAAACAACGCACTTGTTAATTTATTGTTTAGACATTTTGTCGAGTAATTGGTGAGCAACCTACGTACAACAAAACTCACTATATTTTACTCAGGATTAAACCAAGTAATGATAAATTTAAATCAGAGGGAGAGCAATTAATCATGTTAAAAAAAAATAGACACTAATACGTACCCACGACCTTTGTTCCTTTGGAGACGTTGAAGTTTGTTGGTCAACCAGCCTAGCCATGTGACAAGCTTGAACAGGTACTTGTTGCTTAAAAATGCAGGGGAGGGTAGAAGATGAAACAGTGTGGCTCAGTGGAATGCGCTTAAATATTAACAGATTATTCAATCCTTACTATGTCAAATTGAGAGGAACGCCATGCTAACTGGGGAAGAGGCTTTACTATCAAACATGATGCATTCCAGAAGGGCTACGAGATGCATTGGTCACTTGGTTGTAACCAAAACTGCAAAGGCCATTCGTTTTTTGTTTTTTGTTTAACAGCAAAAAAGAATTTTATTAATCTTTGAAAATAAATTACAAAGATTAAAAGGATCCAAAGCACAAAGCAACCAGGAACCAGAAGGGAAAAATAAATGCCATTTTTCATATCATACGGAGAGATGGCAGTTTTTTTCCCTTTTTCCGAAGAGTTAATGTTTTAATTTGGTAAAAGACACATACTGGTTGGGAGGAGTGGTCGGGTGGGTAAGAGGCGTGGGATAGGGTTGGAATTCATAGGAACTGTTGGGGGTCTTTTTGGGAAGTAAAATGGAATTAATTATCTCTTAGCCAAAAATGAAGGCGATTACCTGGTGATTTCACTTAGCTCCCTCTGGTGCAACTTTTGCAATAGGTTAAAATCCAATTTTGCAAACTCCAGTAGAGTTTTGTTGTGTGGAATCATCTTTGTTTTTAGCGGCATAGCAATACAAACAGGTGTTTTTTTTTTTTTTTTCTCTACTTCCCCTTGTAGTATCACCCGAAGATCAAGTAATCTTATGAACACCTGTTTGTATTTTTATTTTTATTTTTAAAAAAAAATAAAAATACAAACAGGTGAAAAATAAAAATAAAAATACAAACAGGTGTTCATAAGATTACTTGATCTTCGGGTGATACTACAAGGGGAAGTAGAGATAGATTGAAATGGGAATTTTATTGATCAAAGGGATAGAGATGGGATCGAGCATTTCGTCCCAATTAAAACGTTACATACAAGTGCTTGCCCTCCTCCTCGCTCAACCTCACCTTTCTACACAACTGGGAAATGAAAACAGATCTTTTATTGAAAAAAGAAACTGGCTATTGCAACATCAAACAACATTCATAGCTACTTGGCACCATATCATCGGGCTCAACCTTTTGAAAGAGAGATTTCAAATTGGCACAGAATCAACGAGTACCGAGGTCACTATTTCCTTGAACTTGGCCCCAGAATGTGTGTAACTATCTGCATCCTTGTATACAATATGAAACGTTCGTGCCACATTGAAAACTCTCAAGAGGACAGGCATTGGAACAGCGGTTGGGCGGAGGCACTCTGAGTTGTTGTCTTTCCATGCACTTGTAACTTGTTTCTGAAATTCAGCAACGGCCTCTTCTTCTGTCGCACCATATTGTTTCATGTAGCATTCAACTGCTGAGGCTGCGTGACCTCTTTCTTGCTCAAACTACAGTTGCACCATCACAAATGTTAGCATGAAAAAAGAGGTGGTACGAAGGATCGATGTCATAATAATATATATGCTGTATTATGTGTCTATGGCTACTTTAGAACAAGTTATGTCCTCAATCGATCTTACCGCATGGGAAACGACGTCGTCCATGAGCCTTCCAATCACTCCAGAAGCTTCAACAATTAAAGGATCACTGATAACCCAATCAAAGGCCTCTTTGGTCGCAACCTCTCCCATTCCAACAAGGGAAGCGGTCGCAAGTGATCGGAGACCAGCACTCAATTTTCCAACTGGCATATACTCTTCCATGGTTGGAACATAGCCATCGTGATACCATTTGGCTTCAATCAAGTATACTCTAACCATATCTTTCAACTGCAATTCATTTTCATGAGGACAATGAGTAAGTACTATATATTGGACGGAATTCTAACTTCTAATAAATTGTAAAAAATTAAACAAAGAAGTCAGTTTGTTCGAGGCCAAGTACTGCGGATTTGGCGTATTCAACTCGATATGATCTTCCTTGCTTGGCCATTTCATCCTCAATCATGTTGTAAGTATCCAAAATCTTCTGATAAAAGTATTTCATGTAGTCCGGAAGTTGATCCGGGGCACTGACATCCCACCTGAAAATCCAAATAGGTTATGGGAAATGACCAAGAGGTATAGCAATAGTTGTGGAAACCAAATTTAGCTAATAACTTTACATTCTACTTTTAGATTTCAAAATTTATACTCTAGCATAAGTTGATAACGTTCCATCACAAATTCAAGATTCAAACACAGTCTAGGAATCTCAACTTAAAACATTTCAAGGTTTTGATACTCTTGTGAGAACAGGTCAAATAAAAAATAGTTTAAGATCACAACGGAGAGGGGAATTTTAACCTTTGAATTGCATCATGGTGAAGCACAAGTTCTTCGATGGTAGCATTGCTAGCATCATATAAGTCATCATTAATGGAAATCAAGGTAATCAATTTGGTTAGAATCCTTATAGCCGGAAAATATTGGGGCTCATAGTACACTCCCAATATCCAAAAGAACAACTCCACCCCTCTGTCTCTAGCGAAAGGTAGTTTTCCTGCAACGTCCAAATCTTTCCACCACCTAAACCCAAAAATTGTACGGTTAAGAAAAGCAAAATGATGTATTATTAATTGTATGTAAAACATAGGTCTAACATGTAATACCCCGGATTTCTTTTCGAAAATGAACTGATAATGTAGCATTTATTTCGAAAAGCTAAAAAGTCTTCAAAAAAGACGATACAGGCGATACAACTTTAGGTTAGTAATTTTTCCTTCAGATGCCCTTGTCCTTTTAATCTTTGTATCTTTTCAAAGATTAATAAAATTCTTTTGCCGAGGAAAAAAAAAAAAACTAATGAAGAGCTTCTAGATAGGCTTATTGAACAGTTCGTATTATGTCACCTTGTAAATTCGCTTAGCTCTCTCTGGTGCAATTTCTGCAGTAAGTTGAAATCTAATTTCGCAAAATCCAATAGAACTTTGTTGTGGGAATCATCTTTTTCATAGAAGGAGATATAATGCCTTGACTCGAGCCTTGTCAAGCCCAGGTGGATGGGCTGATCTAGAGCATGAACTACTTGTGCTACAATTGGATTATTGCTCAAGTTTAGAAGTGCAGAATTGAGGTGAGTGGTGGTAAATTCCAATGCTTCATCTAGTATGTCTTCTTGATGCACCCTCAGATGTGTAGCTTCGTACAAACTCAACAATCCTCTCACATCACCAATCAACGATTCCTTAAATTTCCCTTCGTTGTCCTTGAGTTTGTTGAATACATCTGCTTAAACCATTAAAAAACATGAGTAATCGGCCGGATGTTAGAAATATGAAAATTAACAGAAATAATAACAACAATCAGTAGTTGCGGCTCCAGAAACTTTCATGAAATTAGCTAGTCATGAAGGTGTTTATTATTTTTCGAACTATATATGGAGGAAATATAAAACATAGTACCCTTGCCCTGGATCACCTAATTTTTTATATTTTTCGTTTAGAAACGTCGATGACGATTAATCCTATTAAGTTTATCAATTTTAACGTATCCTATAATTGTTGTTTACTATCGATCTGTATAGGATTTAGTATTCAAAAATCCTATTAGCACAATTGCAGTCAACGACAGGTAATTAATTAAATATTGGTAATTTCACAAGCAAAAAGATCACTAAGAAAAAAAATAAAAGGTTTTCCTGGCTCCATAAAAAAAACATTTTGGGTATGTTTTCCGAGAAAATTTGATTTCCAAGGTCTCCTTTATCGTCATTTATACGCCCTTTTTTTTCCCCTTAATTGGTCCTGTTTCCTACTTTTTGATGAACTTTTCTCGATCAATTACATATACACACTCACATTCACAAGGGAACACACATGCACAGTACACATTCAATGTGTGTGCGTTTAGGTTTATATATCTTTTCGCTGAGAATAACAGATTTCAACCAAAATATGGGTACTACAAAAATCGGGGATGTAACCATATAAATATGGGTAATAAGTAAAAGAGAATTACCACAGGAGACATGATGTCCTTGCTGTCTAAGCACTCGAAATGAGAGAGCCACAGTGTAAAGATCTTCATCGTTGGTCATTTCATGATAGGTTTCATATATGTGTTGTAATGTTGTCTCAATCTCGGTTTCGAAATGGTAGCCCACACCTAGGCGTTGAATTGCATCAATCAAGCTCAACTTCTATGAAGGTTTATCAGCACTTGCCACTATCATCTCTCTCACTTTTTCTTTGAGCTGCTCAATTCTTTGCTCCGTTTTAACATCCGGTTCCTATGGAAACAATGATAAATATGCTCATTTGGAACTAGTCTAATGTAGTGTCTTACATGATACTACTAAACATGTCACAAATAATGGGTGCCACATAGTACGTCTATGACTATATAATGTTCAAACAACAGTACTTGTCACCAAAATATTACCGAAACATTTGTAACCACGAAATCAAATATCCATAACAATCTTGGCTCTGTTAAGAGAACGACAAAAGTATATATGATGGAAACAAAGATAGTGAAATTATATATATTACTATGTAACTCAATCAAATAAGAATATTTTTATGCTTGTTGTTCACTATATATCCTAAACCGAGATTAATATATATAAAAAAAATCGCATTTATGTTGATCATATTGGAAGGATGTAAGGATTTAATTTAAGTATTCTACATATGATTCAAAACAATCTGAGACAATTTTACCATGGCGACAGAAGCGTAGGCAAGGAAATAATCTCCCCAAACACTCGGATGAAAATTTGCAGAGCGATGTGGAGTGCCCTCGGGTACTTGGCCATGGGTCATTGTAAGAGTTGGGCTAGTGTTTATTTCCATTTTCCTAGTGGGTTGCTTTGGAGGCTATGAACGGTTAAGAGAAGGGGGACCTCTACTAAACCAGAAAGAAAACTCTTTTAGTCCTTACTTTCACTCTCTAGCTGGTTGGATAGACAGAAGAGCTCTCGTACTTACTATTTATAGAGTTTGGATGTCCTCGGCCTATTCTAAAAAAAATACATATCAGGTCAATTCAAATCTATGAACGGTCAATGTTGTTTGCTTACGTTTTCACTTCAAGTTTTCTCCCTCGTGCTCATTTGAATTGTGGAAATTAAATACTTGCGAGGGACATTGTGCTTACACATTAATTCATTTTGTTGTCAGCGAAGAAAAGTTGGTCTCCAAGATATTTTTTGACTGGATTTGCTTAGACTTTTACTCTAAATTTACTCTTTCGAGTACGACCTTTTATTGTGGAAAATTTTGGCTCTCTGAACGGTCAATGTTATTTGAAGGATGTCCTCACAATGTTGTTAAATTGCATGCACGGACAAAAGAGCACTCGTAGTTGCTATTCATAGAGTTTGGATGTCCTCGGCCTATTCTAATCTATGAACGGTCAATGTTGTTTGCTTACGTTTTCACTTCAAGTTTTCTCCCTCGTGCTCATTTGAATTGTGGAAATTAAATACTTGCGAGGGACATTGTGCTTACACATTAATTCATTTTGTCGTCAGCGAAGAAAAGTTGGTCTCCAAAATACTTGCGAGGTTCTTAAGTATGTAACGTGGGTTCAAATTAATCTTGGACTGGATTTGCTTAGACTTTTACTTCAAATTTATTCCTTCGAGTACGACCTTTTATTGTGGAAAATATTGGCTATCTGATTATGAGGTGCGTAGAGACTTTTTCTGTTGTGTTTATTGGACTACACCCTCGTTTTGTGGAATTTTTCAGATAAAATATTTGAAGGATGTCCCCACAATGTTGTCCATCACTGTTTAAGAAGGTAGAAGGTTCCTAATACCTTAACAGCTATGAAAGTTGATGCAAGGCGTGTATGAACTACGGAATAATCGTGCAACAAAGATGGACACAAACTGTAAAAGTTAGAGGAAGCTCTCTAGACTCTTTTAATTTCAATATAATCAACAATTGTATAGCCTCGAAGGCTTACAACTTATTAAATAGGAGGAGAAACTCTAACCCTAATTGATTCGTCCCAAAACGGAAACCGAACCAATTAATAACAAAAATTACCAAAAACGGAAAAATTCAGAATAATAGCAAACTGGAAAATAGAGAAAATTCTAAGACTTCTCCCAAAAGAACAGCTTAATTTGGATTCTCCTTACCCAAGTTATAAACAAGTCAAATATTTCCTTAAACGGCAAATTTGGGCTTTCGGAACCCTAAACTGCCATAAATGGCTAAAAAACACACGACACATAGCAAAAAGCAATGTATCTTGACCGTTGGGCCGTTTCGGATCGAACCCATATGGGCCCGTCGCTTAACTCCATAGTCGTGTAATTACGGTTTTGCCATCCTAGGCTTAAAAAGCCTAAGATACTCCTCCGCTATGGCATCTGCATCAAAAGTGGATGGAGAAACTTCAAAACTAGACTAAAAAGACTCCGAAACCTTTGCAGGATCACTCATTGAGTTATCTTTTCCGTGCTTGGGAGGAAAGAAAAAATAATGTGTGGACAGAATTGCTAGTGAAGAGCAAGTGGGGGACTCTTGGCTGTCGTATGTTGAATCCAAGTCTCCGTTAGCTAAATAATTCCAACATTTTTTTCCAGTCAGAATTTTGAATATTATGTACTCCCTCCGTCCCTTTTTTTGAGTCCAGTATTCCATTTTGGACTGTCCCTTAATAAGTGTCTATTTTGTAAAGTTAGTGGGTAAAAGTTGGTGTATTGTCTATTTTGTCCCTAAAAGTAGATTCCATTTTGAAAAGTTAGTGAGTAAAAGTGTAATGATGATGGGTAAGTATGGAAAGTAGAGGAAAAAGTTGATGTGAAAGGTATAATGATGATGTCTTTTTAATAAGTTGGAGTTACGAAGCAGGTTATTTAAAAAGGGACGGAGGGAGTATCTTTCTGTGGTCATTAGACATGCATATACCTCCATCAGATTTGGACTACATAATCTTTGACGTATTTATCTCGATCTACTATATGCAGATTGCCACGTGGCACAACTCCGGCCCCTTTTAATCTAATTATACGACTTCACACTTACATTTTTTTCATGTTTTTTCGCACAACGTGTAACCAGATTTTTCTTGAGCGGTGCCACCCCGTGCCCGAATTCTGGCTCCGCCATTGAAGGGCACTTGGAATGATATATGAGCGGGGTATTAATGAATCACAATTAAGAACATCTAGGGTTATAAGGTGGAGGATTTTTGAGGTGTTACTTCGGAGATGTGTGAGGACTGAGTACTGCAAGTATCTGATGCATTCATTTAAGGATAGATAAACAGGTTAACTGCATCATTTACTCCTTCGAGTACGACCTTTTATTGTGGAAAATATTGGCTCTCTGATTATGAGGTGCGTAGAGACTTTTTCTGTTGTGTTTATTGGACTACACCCTCATTTTGTGGAATTCTAATGATTTACATATAGAAATAAAAGAAGCTTTCTTGTTTACAAATTTAAGTAGACAAACATATGGTACCCAACAATTATTATACCAGAATCAGAATAAAGTCATGATTTTGAGGTGAATGTTATTGTTCAATTTCTTGGAGGGTTCCAATCTAAAATCAATTGGTAAAATGTGGAGTAACCTCTAAAATATATTAACCAAGCTTGGATGGCTTAAATAAGTGATGTGGGGCAAGTCTAACACTCCCCCTCACGTGCAGCCCGGATACATGTGGAGGTGACAGACTAGGAGCTGAGCTATTGACTTTGACGACAGAGATAGACTTTCCCACGGGAGGTGAGACTACTCGAAAAAACAAAACATATGACCAGGCCACTCGATTTCTTATTAAAGAAAAAAACAAGACACATATTGACAAGATGCCAACAAAAATAGTACTCACAAAAACTGGAAAAGATAAAGATGCTACCAAGTCCCACAAGGAACTGTGACGCGCTGCCCTTGACCCCATTGCCGGATGGAACCAGGGGGGTCTAGTAGAGGCGGCCGCCACGGCAAGAATTTTAGAAAATACTATTATTATATGTAAAAAAAAAATTATTCCCAACTTATATAAACTCGCCACCGCTAGATTTTTTTTTCCCTTATTTTTTGCTATATACGAGTCCTAAATCCTCTATTTTTCTTTAAAGGAGACCCAAAATAGTAATCCAAAACTAAATTAGTCTCTTTCGTACTCTATGTGCAAATGACAAATATCATTTACTATAGTTTTAATTATGTTATTTTAATTTTTCATAGAGTCGATGACTATTCATATTACAATGAATCTTTTTATTTTTTAGTATATATTTCGCCACTGCTAGGGTAAAATCATGGCTCTGTCTCTGCCGACAGTGGCTCCTGAAAACCCTCTGCCACCAATCGACTTTGTATCCAGCAAACTTGCAACCCTCATCCGGTGGTGACCGAATGGTCACCTTCGTCATCCGACGACCTCACCGGGAACCCCCTCTAGCCGTAAAACCCTGTAGTCGAACCCTTGACATCTACCCTTAACCACAACACCCAAAACTCTGTCTTCTCAAGCGTCTTTTTATTGAAAATAGTTTTTTTAATCGACAAAAGCACTACAACAAAAAACATATTCGGTGACATGTAAAAATGTCACCAAAAGTCCAAATTTTGTCACCTATTGTTTTTGGTGACACAAGAAGAGGTGTCATTGTATCCATGACACTGAAAGTCAAAGGTGACAAAATTGTGCAGATGTCACGGAATGTTGTCAACAGTGACAAAAATTTGGTGTCACAGAAGACAGATCTTCTGTGACACAATTGTCACCGAAAGTAACAGTGACAACAATATGGTGTCACGAAAGAGAGATTTTCTGCGACAAAGGTGATTATGTCACGGAAAGTAACGATGACAGTACCATGTTGTCACAGAAGAGCGATTTTTCTGTGACAAAAGTTGTCACCAAAAGTACCTACCATGACAATCAATTATGTGTCACCAATAACCTACTGTAGTGGTAGTACACACAACCGTGACAATCTCTTTTGTCACCAAAAATAGAACTGTAGCAGCAAATATTATTTTCACCTGCTTACAAAGTTTCAGATTTTTGTCTTATAATTCAACTTAGCAAAACTTAAATTGCGAAGAAGCAAAATATTATTCAAATCAAATATCCAATAAGTCAACATTCATCATCCAACTTTACAACACTTTAAAAATTCATCCTACAACAATAATCACTTTTAACTTAACAGCATAATCGAAACTACAAAACATCCATATCCATGGTGTGTCCAATGACAAAAAGAACTCAAAACAAGTGTTCCATTTAACTACCAAAAAGTCTTCAACTCCATCTTGGTAAACTGCCAAAAAGTAGCTCCATCTCCTACCTGTACAAAATTGCAAAAAAAAAAAGCAATTATGTAACATGTCAAGCCTACGAAAGGTTCTAAAAAAGAAAGAGATTTTGCTCCAAGTTGTTATATAACGAATTATGACATGACTCATGAGTGACTAAGCAAGCTACCCAACCCAGATTTTGATGTCATTCTACATAATATCGATGATATGCAACCTACGTAGCAGCAAAACTTCACCAGAATCCAAGTGTCGGTGTCAGATACGTGTAAGACATGGACAAGCACCAGACACACTTCAGACACGTGTCCGACACATGAACAACATTAATTCAAGCTTTATCACACTTTTAAAACTATCAGAAAATTCAATGGTAGCATCCGGCCTCTGCTTAGGGTCATTCTCTTTTACAAAAATTAAGCACATGGAGAATATACCTTCTCATTTCTTGTGGCATCCATCACAGTTCATGGAAAATACAAGAAACTAGTAACGTGAAAGCTATTGAAGAATGTTCTACTAGTACTGCGTTATCACACTAGGTACTGGGCAAAAGGTATATGAAGAAAAAGGAAGCTTAATCATGAAAACCATAATTTAAGACAAAAGTCAGTTCATGAAGGTGACATTGCAATTGTTCTATAATTTTTGTGATGTAGCATTCTAGGTAAATAGTAGATAGAAGGGGCAATTCCACTTTGTACCTTTGCAAGAACAGTTCCAAGAAAATGAAAATACTGGAGATGTTCATGCACCATCAGTGATCCAGGATTGGGGTAGAGCAGGTGGTCCGCTGTCTCCTGGATTATCAGGTCAAGCATATTCAGTAAAACATAAAGTAGGCAGGAGGAGATAGCAAGGAAGGTTAAGTATACCTGCCTAACTATAGCAAGTGCTAAACGAATACCTGTGATAGAAGATTGGAAGCTACAATGCTAACCCTATGCTGAATAAATTCTAGGGGGTACCTCTTAAGAGAAAAGACATCGGCAGTAGACTTGGATAAGTTTGGAGAAGCGACAGGATTCACCCACAGGAGCTGCCATAAGGCCTACAGAAATGAGCAACCAAAATGTTAAATGGCAACTGGACATCCATCTTTATATCTTTCTTCTTTTATTGTGTTCCGTTAATAATTACATTCTATCTAACAAAGAGGATAGCAGCCACCAACAAAACCAACCTTCTGAATTTCCAAGGGACATCCCCCAAGGCTAGGAAATAAACAAAACCAAGTGGAAAACACTAATAGCCAAAATAGCAGTGTAGCAAGGAATGCAATGGAGATCAGTCACCAGTTCACTCATCCTTCTCCCAAAAAAAAAAAAAAAAGAGGATGACAAGCATAACACTAGAACTTCTACTCATGGACAGGGATTCAAAAATCTGCAGCCAAGGACTACAAAAATCTGCAGCCATAGAGGCCAAGCAAAACTAATTAACCAATAATTCAAAGCATAACACTAGAACTTCTACTCATGGCCATAAGTCAAAGCAAAACATTAGAACTTCTAAAACAACAATAGCAATTATCAAGAGTTTAAGACCAGTCACCAGTTCACTTTACTAGTTCAACGGATGATTAACAGAAGAGGAACACATCTAAACTATAACTGATTTATCCTATGTACAGAATAAGTGTTCATGTCAATCTTGGGGCTAGTAAACACTAAGTTGGTGTTTCTAAGGCCCAGTAAACTTCTCCTTATGGGCCAAACAACACATACTAACATACAGGTTCAGCTTTAGAAAAGGTACATCAATACCTATGCTAATGTTGGCTATAGTTATTTGATAAAAATCACATGAGAGCTAACAAAATACATTTACAGATTATGGACACATGTAACATCCCATAGCACCCAAAGAATCACAGGACAATATCAAATTGTACGCACCGATACACGCAATGCAACTGAATCAGTGTACTGGTCTTTAAATTTTAAATGTCTCATAAGCAACAAAACCAACCTATACCAGTCAAAGTTGCAAGCATCAAAAGGATAATAAATCTAGATGGAGCTATCTTTTTTCCGAAAAAGGAATCCAATTGAAGTCCTAGTTCGACAAACATATACTCTATATATCACACTAGTAACAACATATAATGACAACCAACAGTAAGGTTGGAGCATTATGAAATTATGAACTATGAGAATAGAAAGATAGGGCCATACTTTCATCCTAATTGAACCCAATTTCTTCCTTTCTCCAAGGCAGAGCACTCCTCATCTAAGCCATCTCTTTCGGTTGTGTATCCAATGATGCTGATAAAACACAAGGAAACAACTCCGAGTCTCTAACTAGTTAAATCTGCAAATGGTAACACAAACAATCTATTAACCTTGCACTACTTAGAAAAACAGACTACCATAAACATCATTAAGCAAATCATTGAAGACAAAAATGACATTTGAACCTTATATATAGATACACCAGCAAGACTAAATTCCCGGGTGCTGTTCTAACGAACATTGTTTGCAAAAACCCCGTCTAACCAACACTTTCTTGAGGGGTAGCACTGCAAAAGGACACGACATCATAGTTAGCAGATCGATCGGCACTATGAACCGCCAAGGGTAACATGATATGAAAAAAAGAGTGACAAATTGAGAAGTTAAAGTGACAACTCCAGAAGTTCAAGCCGCAAACTCAGAAGTTAAGTGTCAAAGCTAAAAGGCTAAAAACCACTTAAAAATCAATCCAGCTGATACTTTTATGCTAACAGCTCAACTAGAATAGATTTTTTAGAAGTTCAAACCAATTTCTTGAATCTAGCATGCATTGAACAAACAAAACCCCAGACAACAAACCATTAGAATAACTTTAGGTTCTATAATAATCAGCAATTCATATCTTCAGCTGCAATTTTTTTGGTTTCATCACCAAATTCATTCCTGCAATGAATCACATCCAGTCCAAATTTGTTGTATTTCCACAATGATAAATATCTCAGTAGTTAAGAAATGCGGATTATCAAAACTATAAAAAAAAAATGCCTAGAAGGTCACCACCGTATCACAAAGACAAATAAAAAGGAAGATCACCACTACTGTTCTTCGTAATACAAACAATAAAAAACTAGTATGTCTAAAAACTCTGATTTCTTTTGGAAAAATCTTATCAAACTCACTATTTAGCAATAGAAAAGATGAAAATAAAATAACGGAATAGCAGAATTTAGACTTCGAAAAAACCATAGCTAGGGCTTTGAAACCTCAACCATGGAGCCTCTTAGTTCCGTCTGGAGAACGATTTGACCAGTTAGGGCTCCGATCTGGTGAGTCGAGAAGCCTTCGATTGTAATCGCGAGCATAGAGACCCAGTCAAAGAGAGGAGAAACCTGTAGAGGGTCGCTAATGGACATCGAGAGGTCACGCGGAGGAGATCATCTGGCTCACTGTTGGGACTTGGAAGCTGTTGTCGACTATGGGTGAGAGAGAGAGAGAGAAGGGGGCGGAGATGAAGATGATGATGTAGAGGCAGCCCGTGAGTTTTCATCGTGAATGGTGCCTCTGAATGGAGAGGCAGCGTCGGATGGAGAAAAATTAGGGCTTGTTTTCGGTGACAAGCAAAATTGCATGAAACGACGTCGTTTTACACGGTATAACTTTTCATTTAATTTTTAAAGCGCGCCTAGCAGCCTGGGAATGTGAAATTTCAAATCTTTCAGTGACAACTTTATGCTTGTCACGGAAACTTGTCTTCGGTGACAAATTTTCTGTCACGAAATCTCTTTTTTATTTGGCGCATTAGCTGTTGGTTTTTGGTGACAAGCAATAATTTTTTTTGTCACCATTGAGTGTATTTCGTGACAACACCAATTTTTTGTCACCAAATGTCACCAAAGGGTGTCACCAAATGTGTTTTTTGTTGTAGTGAAGTAACATTTTATTAGAGTTGAAAATAACGTTGTTGCGGGCTACCCAGATTATATCACTGCAAAGAAGCATACCTCCCATTAAGCTCGAACAAGTTACAAGGCCAGTGGTGGTCTACTTGGGGTGTTTATGGTATTTTATTTAGGATGTGTATTTCGCAGGTTGAGGCTTTGTGATTCATGGCCAGTCATTACTCCTTTTCGGGTGTGATGGAAAAAAAAATCATCAGGTTTTGTGGGATGTACCCTTTCCTGTTTATGGATGTACCATGCAATCAACTGATTGTAAGTCAGTTCATACGATGCTTTTGTCCTCACTTTAATTGAAATCCTCGTTAGTGAACAACGGGATTGGTCTCTTCAAATTAGTTGATTCTTTTGGCAAGATACCAATACATTAAAGGGAAAAACAATTGTCTCGTGCGGTATGTTATACATATTGTAAACTCATAAAGGATTGGGTGCAAGGTCGGGGAAATGGAACTTAATCTTGGGTGGGTAACAAGAGGATGCCAAGCAGTGACGGAGGCAGCATTTGTGTTGAGGCCTAATCGTTATTTGTCCATCATCATAGACAAAATTAAGGGGAAAGTATAGATATCCATGATTGTTAAAATCATGGGTCACGTTCTCATGTTAACTGCTTGACCTGTCGGGTGTATTAAAATAAAGACGCGTCCCAAGCGTAGGACTCTCGACCAGTGTAGCACAATATCCGGAAGTACCGGAGTCGAACCACAGAGACGGACGGACGGTGCTGACTCGAAAGTGTTGAATTCTAGTTTAACCTGGCTCTTAGGTAGCCACCCCTTGTTCAATGAGTTTGATTAACTAACTAAATTACCCAACTGAATTAATGAAATAAGAATTTAAAAAGGAGAGTACAGCCGTGGGAACTCAGCGTCCGCAACTAGCCTAACCAATGTTTACTCGGGCCACAATTATTCACTTCGTTGATTTTAGAATAGGAAAAAGGATCCCTAACAAATGCGCACCACCTGTCACCAGTATCCGTGCGCATTCGAATTCCGGCGATGCCTAGGTTTTGTTTGTTAGAAGAGTTTTCGTCTTCTAAAACTGCTTAAAGATTAAATTAATTCGATCCCGAGGTAAAACATTGATTAAACTAGCCACGAGACGCCTTTGCCCCGTGGCCGCACTCTATAGAACTACTCACTCATAATTCTATTAAACGCAGTAATAATTAAAACCCTAGATCTAAACATGCTTCGAACAATCGAATAAAAATAATAACACGATTCCACGAACTTACGGAAGAGCAACGGATTCGATTACCGAAGAAGAACAGGAATTAAAGCTGGAAAACTTGAAAAGAACTTCAATTAAAACTTGAATCTGCAATAAAGAACTTAGAAAACAGCAGCCAAAAGTTAAACGAACGTAAAACTATAAAACGTGTAACCCTAATTACGAGTTAAAAAGGGGTTTATATAGTATTCCCCTTAAACTTTAATTAAAATCCTAAACAAAACGGGAAAATCACCCTAGACGACCCAAAACGACACCGTTTGAAGGCACGGTAAAGCCCTCGGTAGCGCTACACCCTTTTCGGTTTAGCGCTCGCGAATCTGTTATGACGTTGGCCACTTGACTGCTGACGTGGCCGTTGACCTCCCTTAGTCTTTAGGTAGCGCTACACCCAAAATGGTGTAGCGCTCGCGAGCTCTCTGTATGTTTCTGGCACCTTTTGTTCCACTTTTGAGCGCTATACCCTTTTCTTGTAGCGCTCACGAACGACTACGGTGATTTCCTCGTCAATTTCACTCCAACACTTAGTCTCCACAGCCTTTCTCGCTCTCAAGCTCCATCACGGCCTACCGGATACTTCTCATTAGCGCCAAAACATCTCAATTCCCTGCAAATTAGGCACAAACACAAAATCCAACCACATGCACGCATTAAATGGAAAATGAGAATTAATCGCACGTCTAACGCGCTAATTTCCCTACTTAGGCGCTTAATTTCATGAATTCCGCGCGCCTATCACATCCCCCAACTTGAGTGTTGCTAGTCCCTAGCAACGAACGAAATAAAAATAACAAAACAAGAAACTCAATAGGGGATACGAGAGTTATGCAACCTGTACAAAAATTTAGTGAACACAAATTTCCTCCTCATTGCCACCTTTAACTCAGTCACATGCATGCCCTAACTATAATTTGAACAATTTTGCACCGAAACAATAGAGATAGAATGCCCCCACAAAGTTACAATGTCATTCTCACTCACCGGAACACTCAACATCCCATGCGAGGCGCTTGGCGACCAACGTGAGATGGAACAAAAATCACCACGTGCCAAACAAAATAACGCCAATTATAACAATGAAAGCTCAACGAAATAAAGATATCACACATCCATAGCTAAATATAAACATGCATGCAAGAGAGTTAAAAACGTGCATTGGATCCACTAAGGACTTCATTGGGCTTTTAACGACCGTGGTTACGAAAGAACAAGGAACATGCAAAGGGTGGCGGCCTATAGAAACGCATGGATAGTCTACCCTGACTGGCCGCCACCTCGACTCCTGCACCACACCGGTGCTCAACACAAAATATCAGTCACAAACATAACAAAGTACGAGTAATTACACAACATCTGAAATGACAAGACTCTACCACCGACTCACAAAAGACATGAAATAACACAAAAACTGACATGACTCGACAAAACACATAAAATAACACCACCACTAGCCCAGCTCCACGCTCAAATATCATCCCCAGCATCCGAACGTTCCTCATCAGGATCATCGGCGAAGTCATCGCTCACCTCCAATACCGGCCACCTCCTAGGTCGGAAAGGCCCCGGATTCTGCCCAGAAATCTGCGCCTCCAGGTGGCGCTGCCTATCAAGTATATCCGCCTGATTTCTGGCTAACTGCCTCTGCTCTCTCTTTAACTTGCGCTGGCTCCTAGCAAGACCCGTCACACATCCAAAAATCTTCTCCAGCCAAGTCTTAGTACTTGCGCTAGCCGGCGGTGGAGTAAGCAATGACCCTTCAGTCCCTCTCAACTGAGCCCTACTCCGCTGAATAAACGAGGAGTCCAAATCCCCAGGCAGTAGTTCATCATTGCTATAAAAACGCCTCCCCGGGACATTTCTGTTCCTCAGAATTTTAGTAACCAAGCACGGAAAAGGCATTCTCAATGTCGTCGGGGCATCCCTAAAATCGCACATCTGCCCAAAAACATATAGGGCCCAATCACAGACCGTGTCCTCCTCCATGAATGCAAACATCAAGTTTCCAACCGACCTCTGGGGTGCGCCCTCCCGACCCCTAGGATGCAAATTGTAACAAACCACTTGGTTGAGAAACCTATATGATGTTGTGAATCTACCAGGCCAATGGGGAATCCTAGCATTCCTCCGGTGCTCATACAAATACCCAGCCACCTCATCCTGATTAAAGGCCTCATCCGGCCTAGGGAAGTTTACGGGTCCCGTGGGCCTCTGATACCCCAAAGCAGTGGCTATCTCAGCCGGATCAATAAATACCGGGGTAGTACCTATTTTTGAAGTAATCCGGGCACCCGGAGCCAAAAAGTGACCCGGCTCCGGCACAATCATATTTTTATAAAACTCCTCAACTAAAGCATTATTATACCCAGGATTAGATTCAAACCAATACCTCAACCCTTGGTCCCGGATGGCGAGGAAAGGAGGGAAGTTCGCCGGCCATAACCCATCATCAACAATGTGCCTCTCGTTCTTCACTCCCCGTTCTTTAATAGACGCCTCCCATTCCGCCTGACTATCTCTGTAAATCTGCTCTCGGTCCCTCCGCTTAGCCCGGCTCTTTGGAACTTCCTCCGGCGCGCTAGAGGCTCCAGCCACTGCTTTTCCCTTGCCTATATTTTGCTTTTTGGGTGCCATAACTTGGTGGGTTTTGGGCTAAAAAGGTGGGTTTGAAATTTCGGATCTGGAAATTTTAGGGGGTTAGAATGAAATTTGGGTTGGATATTATGGTAGAGGAGGGTGAGAGGAGTGTTTCTGTGAATTTTGGTGAAGATTGGTGGAGTTTTGAGGGAGTTATGGAATTTTAAAGGTTAGGATTTAGTAAGAATGGAGGTCTGGTTATGGAGTTTGGAAAGGTTGAAGAAGAAGATGGTGATGGAAAAGAGGGGGAGAGAGAGAGAGAGATTCGTGGGTTGGGAAGTGGGGAAACCTGATAATGATGGGATTGGAAAGTCCCACCCTTTAACCGCTCGGCTGTCCTCTTTTTTTTTTTTTTTTTGTTCACACCCTAGCGCTACACCCAAAGTGGTGTAGCGCTCCCGAATGCTTAACTTCCTTTTTTTTTCTTTTTTTTTTTTATAACTTTAAACGGCTGGTAATTGGTCAAAGGGGTTCAGTTGACTTCTCCTTTCTTTTTAAACTCTCTCTCTTATTGGAATGGGATTGTTGGCTGGGATTAAAAATGGAATAAGGATTTGGGGTTTTGGGCTGGGAATAAGGCTTAGGTTTCTTTTCTCTTTTTTTCTTAACCAAGACACAGCACCCAAAAGCAAAACTTCTAAATCCCCAAAAATGACGATGCTCCTTTTATCCAATCAGTTTGAGGCCTCTCAAATGTGCACAGAGCTGGACTATCGAACTAACACCCCATCCAAAACACCGGTTTCCTAAGGTTGACACAGATATGACAGACACGGACGGGTCTATAATGGATCAACGGGACTCATATATAGTGGTTTAATCAAACAAGAACTGCCTTGTTTCATCCCCTAAGCCTATTTCCAACTCTCACAACATGCATGCAAAATATTCAAACTACGACGAGTGGTACAAACGCCTACTATTCTGTGCAATTGCGGAAATTTATGAACAAAGAAACATGGGAATGCTTTCAGGGACACACTGTGAACTAAGTGGGAACACCTACTCAATATTGCTTATGGTGCGAAAGTACTCAAACAGAGATGCCAGATATATGCATGTAAACGAGTTATACAGGCAAACAATGAGACAAGAATCTAGCATGCTCACCTAACTCATACAAACAGGCATAACAATCGTATCCCCAAACAAAAATAAAAAATAAAAATGGAGCCTAAACCGACTAACAACGCTCAAAAACAAAAATACAAGTGCACATAGTACACCCCTTCCCCCAACTTGAAATGCGCTTGGTCCCCAAAGCATGGAGACACAAAAAAATAAGAGCAAAAAGAAGGAAAGAGTGAACCTGGGGTGGCAGCCAACCACCATGACCTCGGCCGATGTTCGAGGAGTTTGTCGCCCTTGCATTCCACAAGCGAACCCTGCCAAAAGATTGAAACCACAACTATCCGCAAGATGCAAATGGCATTAGTCCTGCCCGATTCGTGTTATCCGGGCTACAAACAAATGAAATAAAATAAAAGAACACCGCCAAACCTTCACGCAGTCTCACGTGTCATACTTTTCTCCCCGTGTCAAGCGAATGAGTAAGATACGGGTGGCTATACAAGACCAAAAAGCAAAATCCCAATCGGAAAAGAAAATCTTTTTAGATTTTAAATATATGATTTTTTTTTGTTTTCAATTAAAGAAAAGAGAAAGAAAGAACTAGATATTAAAATTGCCCTTACTAACCGGGGCTGGGCACACGATCCTTATTTTAATAGCGGCGTGCGAAGCTATAAAACCCAAGTCAATGATGGGTACCCCTATCGCTAGGAGCCGGGTCCACACTCAATGAAGAGCATGGTACGCGTGAGCTACCCGTCAAAACATGGCTGGTAAAGCCTATGCAACCGGGTCATCCTTAAAGATAGGATTGACCAACTCCTCATCGGGTTCCCCTACCTCTAGAAATTCCAAATATGGTTTGAGACGCTGCCCATTAACTTTAAACACATGATCATTCTTAGAATCTTGGACATCGACTGAACCATTTGGATACACCTGAACCACTACATAGGGACCGTCCCAACGTGACCTCAACTTTCCTGGAAACAAATGGAGACGCGAATTATAGAGCAACACTTTCTGACCAACTCTAAAGGTTTTGCGCTGAATATTCCTATCGTGATACGCCTTAACCTTAGCCTTATAAATGCTAGCGTTCTCATACGCGTCATTCCTAAGCTCCTCGAGCTCACACAACTGTAACTTCCTATGCTCACCCGCCTCACTCATACTAGAATTGACTTTCTGAATGGCCCAATAGGCCTTCTTCTCTACCTCAACTGGCAGATGGCAGGCCTTACCGTAAACAAGCTGATAGGGTGAAGCACCCAACACGGTCTTATAAGCAGTGCGGTAAGCCCACAACGCATTGTTTAACCTGGTGGACCAATCCTTCCTCGTCACACCCACAGTCTTCTCTAAAATCCTCTTAATCTCTCTGTTAGCCAATTCGGCCTGCCCATTAGTCTGGGGGTGGTAAGAAGTGGACACCTTGTGAGTGATTTGAAATTCCCCCATCAATTTCGCAAATGACCGACTCGTGAAATGCGTGCCCTGATCCGAGATAATGGCGCGTGGCACGCCAAACCTCGACAAGATATTAGTCTTAAGAAACTCTAGCACGACTTTAGACTCCAAAGACTTAGTGGGAATTGCTTCCACCCACTTCGACACATAATCCACCGCTAACAGAATGTACTCGAAACCATGAGACATAGGAAACGGACCCATAAAATCGATGCCCCAGCAATCAAACACCTCTAGCACAAGAATGGGCCGGAGGGGCATCTCCTGACGTGAAGACAGTTTGCCAAGCCGTTGGCAACGGTCACATGACCTACAGAATGCATGCACATACTTAAACATATCGGGCCACCAGAACCCGCACTGTAAAATCTTGGCGGTGGTCTTCTTCGAAGAGAAGTGACCCCCACACGCCTCCCCATGACAAAACTCTATGATCCCCTGCTGATCAGACTCGGGGACACATCTACGCACAATTTGGTCCGCACAGTACTTGAACAAATATGGGTCATCGAAGATGTACTGTCGGACACTCCTCAAGAAACGCTGCTTCTCCTGGGTAGACCAATGGGAAGGAATCTGCCCGGTTACCAAATAATTGGCAATATCAGCAAACCATGGGCACTCGTTAGCAGCGAACAACTGCTCATCTGGGAAAGAGTCTCTAATGGGAAGATCCGAGGTGGGATCCTCGAACTCTAGGCGAGACAGATGATCAGCTACTACATTCTCTACCCCTTTCTTATCCTTAACAATGAGATGGAATTCTTGCAGCAACAGAATCCATCGAATAAGGCGAGTTTTCGCATCCTGTTTGGTCATCAAGTACTTCAGGGCCGCATGATCGGTGAACACCGTGATATGCGACCCCACCAGATAGGATCGAAACTTATCTAAGGCAAACACCACCGCTAACAACTCTTTCTCGGTAGTGGTGTAATTCATCTGTGCCTCATTGAGTGTCTTGCTCGCATAGTATATCACGAATGGGTCCTTCCCTCTCCTCTGTCCTAAAACAGCCCCGACTGCATAGTCGGATGCATCACACATCAACTCGAAGGGAAGACTCCAATCAGGAGACTGCACAATAGGCGGAGTAGTGAGACTCCGCTTCAGCTTTTGGAATGCCTCCTCACACGCATCGGGCCATACAAAAGGTGCGTCCTTTGCTAACAACTGACACAACGGACGGGAGATAGCACTAAAAATTTTAATGAACCGTCGGTAAAAACCAGCGTGTCCAAGAAACGAACGCACATCTCTGACAGACTTGGGAGTTGGAAGCTTACGAATTAAGTCTATCTTAGCCTTGTCCACCTCGATACCCTTGGAGGACACAATGTGTCCCAACACAATCCCTTGGGTTACCATAAAGTGGCATTTTTTCCAATTCAGCACCAAGTGCTTCTCCTCACATCTCTGTAAAACCTTGCCTAAATTCTCGAGGCACCCATCAAATGAGTCCCCGAAGACCGAAAAATCGTCCATAAACACCTCCACTATCCTCTCCACCATGTCGCTAAAAATCCCCATCATACACCTGGAAAAAGTACCAGGTGCATTGCACAACCCAAAGGGCATGCGACGGTAGGCATAAGTACCATACGGACACGTGAAAGTGGTCTTTCCCTGGTCCTCTAATGCAACCTCTATCTGATTGTATCCCGAATACCCATCCAGGAAACAATAAAAAGCACGACCAGCCACCCTCTCCAAGATTTGGTCGATGAAAGGGAGAGGGAAGTGATCTTTCCGGGTGCTCGCATTGAGCTTCCGGTAATCTATGCAGACTCTCCATCCTGTAGGAACTCGGGTCGGTACAGACTCACCTCGCTCATTGGTAACAACTGTCACCCCAGCCTTCTTAGGCACTACTTGAACCGGACTTACCCACTCACTATGGGCAATTGGGTAAATGATACCATTATCTAGAAGCTTCAAAACCTCAGCCCGAACCACCTCTTTCATGTGGGGATTCAAGCGCCGCTGAGGTTACCTAGAAGGCTTCACACTATCCTCAAGAATGATTCGGTGTGTACACACCGTTGGGCTTATACCATGCAAATCAGCTACAGTCCAGCCAAGCGCGCCTATGTGCTCTCTCAACAATTTAAGCAACTTCCTCTCTTGATTCTCCTCAAGGGATGAGGAGATCACTACCGGATAAGTATCATTGCCCTTTAAAAAGGCGTACTTGAGCGTGTCCGGCAGAGGCTTTAACTCTGGTTTCGGCGGCTGAACCGATGACGGAAGAACCTTGGGCGGAGGGTTGCCCAAAGGCTCAAACATTGGGTCATAAGAGACCCCACATAACTCCTCCACTGAGTCCTCGACATTTAATATCTCTAACAAACTTCCTACCTCTGGAGAATCTAAAAATGACGCCTCATCGGCGGTAAGAGCAATCTCCAGAGGATCCTTATACAAAACTGTATCTATGTGCTCCTGAACGAGCGCGTTGATAAAACTCACCTCTTCTACCTCCTCATCATCCTCCTCAAGAGTGCTAACATTATAAACATCCACCTCCATCATCTCCTCGCCAACAGACAACTAGACCCTGCCAGTTTTGCAATTCATGACGGCATTGGAGGTGGCTAGGAAAGGACGACCTAGAATGATGGGAGTCTTCTCTAAAACCTCAGGATTTTGGCAAGTGTCTAGAACAATGAAATCCGCAGGAAATTTGAACTCACCTACCTGAATCGTCACATCCTCCACCACACCCTTAGGTACTCTCACACTCCTGTCCGCCAACTGTAGCGTGACAGGAGTGGCTCTCAGATTTTCTAGGCCTAACCTCAAGTATACTGAATAAGGGAGCAAGTTAACACTTGCTCCTAAATCCAATAATGCCTTATCAAACGTCTGGCCTGCGATATCTATGGTAATGGTGGGACACCCAGGGTCCTTGCACTTAGCAGGAATTTCAGTCTGAAGAATAGAGCTCACCTGCTCGGTCAGAACCACATTGTTCTGACTCTTGTGCTTTTTCGTGCAAAGGTCTTTCAATACCTTCGCGCACTGGGGAAATGACTCAATCGCCTCCATCAAAGTGATAGGGAATTGCACCCTCTTAAAAAGTTCAAACATCTTATGGTTCATATTCTGCTTAGGTTTCACCGCCAACCTTTGGGGAAATGGAGCTACTGGCACAGCTGGCGGTGTTGGAGTCGTGGGGGCTGCAGCTGCAGGCACCACCACCTCAGGTGACTCCTCATCAAAATTTACCTCTTTCCTAGGGACATCAACAATATCAGGAGTTGCTCTTGGTGCATCAACCGGCTCCGGGGGTGGAGCTGGTTTCTGTTTAGGCGGAATGGACTTATCGATCTCCTTCCCACTCCTGAGAATGGTAACCGACTTAGCCTCCTCCTGATTCGGGTTATGAACATTAGGACCTGAAGAATTTTCCAAATAATGGGCACCCGCTGTACTACCCTGGGCCGGAAACCTACCCTTTTCCTGCTGCAGATGACCGATAACCGCAGTGAGTTGTGACATTTGGGTTGTAAGAGCCCCAGTTTGCTGTCTCGTTTCCGTCTGAAATGTCATCTGTGACTGCATCATGGAATTGACAGTATCATCTAACTTATGGTCACGCGCGGTCATCTGTGAATAACCTAGGGGGGGACCACGAGTGGATGGTCCTGCCCCTCTACCAGCTTGTGGCTGGAAGTGAAATGGGATGACTTGCCCCTGAGGGGGCCTGGACGATTGGGCCTGTTGAAATTGCTGCGGCGGAGGTGGCGCAAAGGATTGAGTTTGGCCTCCGCCTACGGGTCTGGAGTCTGACCACCCTAAATTGGGGTGATCCCTCCATCCCGCATTATACGTGGTAGAATAAGGATCCCAAGTCCTAACTGCATTTACCTCTTCCTGATTAAACTGACTCGCCCCCTTGGCGGCAATAAACCCAGGACAAACCGTTGCGGTGTGCCCTTTACATTCACACCACACGCAAACTTCCTCAATTGATACCTCATGAACTGGACGAACCTGCCTCACCTCTAGCTCCTCTAATCGCTGAGCCATTTTCTCAACCTGAGCCTGAAGTCGCTGGTCACGAATGGTAACCGGGACAACGCTGGACCCAGAAGGTCCGGATCGCTCGAAATCGGATGGCTCTAAAGCCCTCTGCCTATCAGCTAGGTCATCTAAGAAATCCCAAGCCTGGTCCGCTGTTTTGGACAAGAAATCGTCCCCTTTGCAAGAATATTCTATGTGCTGGACTGACTCAGCGTTGAGACCCAGATGAAAGAAACCGATTAACTGGATTCTCTCAAAGCCATGGTGTGGCAGCCTTAGGAGCAATTCCTTGAAACGCTCCCATGCTTTGAGAAATGACTCATCCCTCTCCTGCCTAAAGCCTTGAATTTGACGCCTAAAACTCTTAGTCTTAGCCTCAGAAAAGTACTTCCTATAAAAGGCGTCGCGCACTTGTGCCCAAGTGGTGAAGGATTGAGACTTTTGCATTCGGAACCACAGAAGCGCGCCATCTTTCAACGTCGCCTCAATCAGCTTGAGGCACGCATTCTCATATTGGGTATTAGACGTAAGGTTGCGCACTAATCCCTCGAATGTCCGCACATGCTCGTACGGATCATCGCACTCCCTCCCGTGGAAACTAGGGAGACTATTAAGGACACCAGGTTTGACTGTGAAGGCATTGCGTGCCTCTTGTGTCTCTTGAGGGAATACAATGGGTCCGAGAGGAGTAGTCCTCTCGGGATGCATGTGCTGTCTCAAGGACGGCGGATTGACTAATTGCCTATCTCCCATCTCGACTGACTCTGATTCTGAAACTGACTCTGGAACTGACTGGAAAAGTGGATTGCTGACACTAACTGACTCAAAAGGTAAATCTATATAAAGATCACTAATGGGAAAAGACTCTGAACTAGAAGATGAAGAACTAGACAACACAGGCTGACTCGACTCCAGTTCTTTTCGAACTAAACGATGTGTCGGATCACGATAATAAAGAGGGTCCTGTTTAAAGGACACCTTCTTCTATCTACCTATGGTGACTCAACTAAAAGACAAAAGACACGAAAACTCACACTCTAGAACACACGTCGCCGTCCCCGGCAACGGCGCCAAAAATGCTTGACCTGTCGGGTGTATTAAAATAAAGACGCGTCCCAAGCGTAGGACTCTCGACCAGTGTAGCACAATATCCGGAAGTACCGGAGTCGAACCACAGAGACGGACGGACGGTGCTGACTCGAAAGTGTTGAATTCTAGTTTAACCTGGCTCTTAGGTAGCCACCCCTTGTTCAATGAGTTTGATTAACTAACTAAATTACCCAACTGAATTAATGAAATAAGAATTTAAAAAGAGTACAGCCGTGGGAACTCAGCGTCCGCAACTAGCCTAACCAATGTTTACTCGGGCCACAATTATTCACTTCGTTGATTTTAGAATAGGAAAAAGGATCCCTAACAAATGCGCACCACCTGTCACCAGTATTCGTGCGCATTCGAATTCCGGCGATGCCTGGGTTTTGTTTGTTAGAAGAGTTTTCGTCTTCTAAAACTGCTTAAAGATTAAATTAATTCGATCCCGAGGTAAAACATTGATTAAACTAGCCACGAGACGCCTTTGCCCCGTGGCCGCACTCTATAGAACTACTCACTCATAATTCTATTAAACGCAGTAATAATTAAAACCCTAGATCTAAACATGCTTCGAACAATCGAATAAAAATAATAACACGATTCCACGAACTTACGGAAGAGCAACGGATTCGATTACCGAAGAAGAACAGGAATTAAAGCTGGAAAACTTGAAAAGAACTTCAATTAAAACTTGAATCTGCAATAAAGAACTTAGAAAACAGCAGCCAAAAGTTAAACGAACGTAAAACTATAAATCGTGTAACCCTAATTACGAGTTAAAAAGGGGTTTATATAGTATTCCCCTGAAACTTTAATTAAAATCCTAAACAAAACGGGAAAATCACCCTAGACGACCCAAAACGACACCGTTTGAAGGCACGGTAAAGCCCTCGGTAGCGCTACACCCTTTTCGGTGTAGCGCTTGCGAATCTGTTATGACGTTGGCCACTTGACTGCTGACGTGGCCGTTGACCTCCCTTAGTCTTTAGGTAGCGCTACACCCAAAATGGTGTAGCGCTCGCAAGCTCTCTGTATGTTTCTGGCACCTTTTGTTCCACTTTTGAGCGCTATACCCTTTTCTTGTAGCGCTCACGAACGACTACGGTAATTTCCTCGTCAATTTCACTCCAACACTTAGTCTCCACAGCCTTTCTCGCTCTCAAGCTCCATCACGGCCTACCGGATACTTCTCATTAGCGCCAAAACATCTCAATTCCCTGCAAATTAGGCACAAACACAAAATCCAACCACGTGCACGCCTTAAATGGAAAATGAGAATTAATCGCACGTCTAACGCGCTAATTTCCCTACTTAGGCGCTTAAATTCATGAATTCCGCGCGCCTATCATTAATGCTTTTGTGGGGCAAATAAAAAATAGTACTTTAGAAGCATGTGAAAAGTGTCATTTCATAACTTTCCTAGGGCAATTCTATGATTAATTCCGTGCTGCTTTGGAAGAGAATTACAAATATCTCAAAGAAAAGACTGCTAATTTTGTTACTCCATTTTATGTTAATGTCACTCTCCTACAAGTGTATTTTTTGTGTAAAAACACACTTGCAGGGGAGTGGCGTTAACAAAAAAATGAGTTATGGCAAAATCATTTCCCAAAGAAAAATGTTCTTTGTACCCAAAAAGTAAACCATGTGGGGCCAATTTATCTCACATTGTCGTTGGTGTAGCTCTGCCTTGTTTTTTTTTTTTTATTTATCGGCAAAAAAAATTTCATTAATCAAATAACCAAAGTTACAAAGATTAAAAGAAAATAGAGAAACACGCCATCACAATCAACGACCTACATCCTAACCATCTAGGGCTGTTAGCCAAGACCGGAAACTCGATCGAAACCGGAAAAACTAGACCGGACCGAATTTTTCAAACCGGTCGAATAATTTCGATCCGGTTTCTGTGTTTTAAAGACCGGTCGAAACCGGACCGGTTATATATACGTATAATATATTCATATATATAATATATACATACATATATAAACTGTTTTTATGGGCTTAATGATGTTTTTATGGGTTTTTTTTTTATGTATTGGGCTCAAAATTGATCCTTTTTTGTTGGGCCCAAAAAAAGAGATTGTATTATGAGTTTTTTGTTAATATTTTGTGGATTGAATTGTGGATTTTTTGATGTGTTAGGCCCAAAATATCGCCTATGAATGAAAACCGGATAAACCAGACCGAAACCGGTTGAGTTGGTCGAAATCGGACCGTATTATCTCAACCGGTTCCTAAAAATCTCAAACCGGATAACCGGTTTTGAGCAAAAAATATGACAAAACCGGACTGGTATCACCTCTACAACCAGCACCACCTACAAATGCATGTACGTAATTTGACATTATGAAATGTTTTCGAATTTATTTTCCAGGAAAAATTCAAAATACCCCCCAACTTTTACACCAAAATTCAATTAGACTCCCAACCTTTTAAAAATTTCAATTTTACTCCCAACGTTTTCTTCCGTTAATCAAAACGCCCTCTTCCGTCCGAATGACTAACGGATTTCGTTAAAGACTCCGTTAAATGCCGTCTCGATAAAATTTTAATGATCTGAGCCGCTCAATGTGTTCAAAATGTGATTTTAAGGGTACCCTCTAGAAATCATAAAAAAAAATGATCGGGATGGCTTCATCTGAACAATTTTTTATTGTAGTTCAATAAAAAACTACTCAGATGATGCCCTTTCCAATCATTTTTTTTGTTGATTTAACGTGGGTACCTTTAAAATCACGTTCTAATTACATTGAGCGGTTCGGATCATTGAAATTCGATCGGAATGCTATTTAACGGAGCTTTTAACGAAATCATTTAGTCATTCGGACGGAAGGGGGCGTTTTGATTAACGGAAGATAATGTTGGGAGTAAAATTGAAGTTTTTAAAAGGTTGGGAGTCTAATTGAATTTTGGTGTAAAGGTTGGGGGTATTTTGAAATTTTCCCTTATTTTCCAATGAATTGTTGAAAGTGTTTTACGACACTGCAAGTTATATATTATTATTGAAAAACATTGTTGTTATTACCTTTTCTTTCTTTTTTTAATCGACAAAAAGATTAGTATATTATTAGAAACTTGATACGGGTACATCAAGGAAAAGAAAACCTAAACCATGATATTGATACATGGAACAGCCAGGGACGGAACCAGGAATTTCACCAGGTAGGGGTGACCGTGCATACGAGAAAAAAAATATAAATATACATGCATAATCACGTAAATACATTAAAACTCAAAATAACATAAATACATAAATCGGTTTAACTAATGGGATCGATCTTGATGTATGTGTCTTATTTTTCTTTTCTTTTTTGCTAAGCAAAAGGAGTTTATTAATCTTTATAAGGATTAAAAAGATTAAAAAGACCAAGGGCACACCGGCAAAAACCACCCAAGGCCTAACAGAAGGCAAGACGCCAACTGGACACCAAAAGAGCCACAAAAGCAGCAGAGGAAAACCCCCAGCCACCCCCACGACAGCAAAAACCTCCTACTGCCCTGCAAAAACTATATCGCTACCTCATCCTAATCAGCAGAAAACCCCAAACCTACCTGTGTCTTATTTTTCTTTATTGTTCATCTTCTTCTTTTTCATTCATCACAACTCATGAATTCGGTACATGGGCTTTCATGTTACTTGATTTTACCAGTCAAAAAATAAAGAATTAGGAGAAGTTTAGAACAACAATTGAAGAAAGACATATTTACAACTTAAATTTCACCAAAATTACTTAGGGTTTTCAAAATCTCTTTTCCTCTGTCTCTATTTTCTCGAAATTGCCTTTGAAGTCTTAACAATTGTGGATGTTTGTGCTGAGAGAGAGAGAGAGAGAGTGGGGGGGGGGGGGGGGGGGGGGGGGGGGGGATTTCGTGTGCCATTGAGGTTTTAGGACAAAAAGAAATAAAACTGTAAAACACGAAACCCATCTAACGAAAGATGGAAGTTTATGGATGTACCATGCAATCAACTGATTGTAAGTCAATCCATACATATAATAGTAGTGTTTCTTTTTCTTTTTGCAGGGGTGACCGCCCCTATTGGCCCCTCCCTGGCTCCATCCCTAGAACAGCCGAAAAAGACTTCCATATTACCTATTACTCCCTCCGTTCCTTTATTACAGTCCAGTATTCCATTTTGGACTGTCCCTTAATAAGTGTCCATTTTGTAAAGTCAGTGGAGTAAAAGTTGGTGAATTGTCTTTCTTGTCCCTAAAAGTAGATTCCATTTTGAAATGTTAGTGAGTAAAAGTGTAATGATGATTGGTAAGTAGGGAAAGTGGAGGAAAAAGTTGATGTGAAAGGTATAATGATTATGTCTTTTTAATAAGTTGGAGTTACGAAGCAGGACATTTAAAAAGGGACGAAGGGAGTATTATGAAAGAAACACTTCGCCAAGTGTTGTGTAGCACTACAGTCAAAGTCGATACCTTTCCCCGTCCCAGTCTACCGGCACCAGCTCCGCCTACTAGTAATTTGGCGTCATGAAATTTCCTCCAAAGAAGAGGCCGAATTTTTCCAACTGAGTTGTGGAATTTTTGTTTCTGCAACAGCAGCCTAGAGAACCTTTCAACCCAAGTACAACGTACACCCTCGTTTTTTTTTTTTCTCGGCAAAAGAAAATTTTATTAAACTCGAAGAGGGTACATCGAGAAAAGGGAAGGGAGAACCAGAAAGTTCACCACAACCCTAAAAAGGGAAGGAAAATAAAAGGAAAGTTACACCCAAAAAAAACACCTAAATAATGAGTCTTCTAACACCGTCAAGGTTTGATTTGATATCTTCCACCGTATATACCTTTATATCAAACTTGGCTTTGTACACCCTCGTTTAGACTCGTACAAAATGCCTGAGGAAAGTTCTCATCAAGTGCGCACTGTAAGCATCCTTTGTTGAATAGTATTATTCATGGCTGGCAAGACTCTTCAACCATCAGTCTTTTTCTTTTACTCTGTAGTGCAAGACTCTTATCTACCTGTTGATTTCTAAAATTCCTACATGTTAGATATTTTGGCACTTTCCGGGGTGTTCAAAACCTCCATTGATGTCTTTATTATATCAATTCCGTTTGATTGAAATGGGTACGTTAATTAGGGGTAGTTTCTCGCTCGATGCTACTCCCTTTATCTGCGCCAAATTGTTCGCTGCGAAATCGATCCAATTGCATGAGAGGTAAAGGCATTACACAACACATCATGCATATTATTTCCAAGATAAATTTTTTTATTCCTGCTCGTTTTCCTTTTCGGTAAATCTCTTCAAAAATCCGTTTTCCATATATATGTATCCTAAATCAATTTTCTTCGTAAAGGTCCGAAATTTTGCTTTCCATATGAAGCGTAATTATAAGACTTCTGTTTTAAAGGGGAAATTGAAGTATAAAAGGTGCTGATCTCAATAGGGAGGTTACGACCCCGTAAAGAGTTTTGTTTTTTTTAAAGAGCAAAAGAAAGGCTTGCACGCTGTTTTTTTGTTCTCTGTGGAGGCACCAGCACCGCCTACTAGTAATTTGACGTTATGAAATTTCCTCCAAAGAAGACGCCAAATTTTTCCAACTGATTTGTGGAATTTTTGTTTCTGCAACAGTAGCCTAGAGAACCTTTCAACCCAAGTACAACGTACACCCTCGTTTGGGCTCGTACAAAATGCCCGAGGAAAGTTCTCATCAAGTGCGCACTGTAAGCATCCTTTGTTGAATAGTACTCTCTCCATTCCTAAATAAATGTCCGACGCGCAAACCTAGGCCTTCAAAAAGATGCATTTGTTCCTAATTATTTATGTTTTTCTAATTTGTTTATGTTTCTTAGCCATCAAGTCTTCTTTTTTTTTTTTTAGCCTAAATTTCTTTTTTTTGATAGGTAACAAAATTTTATTATAACTCGACAAAAGGTACATCGAGGAGAGACCAATTACGGACCTCAGAGGATGAGGTGCCATAATAGGCCTACAAAAGAAAGAAAAGGAAAGGAGAAAAATTACATTCAATAGCAATTGAATGATCTTGAGACTACAAATCCCAAGATACAGCACTTCAATCCGTTTGAGGGATCTATACCAGCAGCATATCGTTAAACCAGAGGTAGCTTCAACCATTAAGGACTACCAGCATCAACTCATCTTCATATCGTCTCCAGATCAGCCGCATTAGAGGAGTCAGCAAGAGTATTTCAGACCCAGTAGCAGCCACTACAACAACAGTTGAAGTGGTAATTAGCATTACAAAATTCCAGATTATCAATATTCGACACAGCAAATTGCAGGTCCCCCTCAGCTTATGACCACTATAAATAGGTGCCGCACAATAAGTACCTTAGCTAATGAGAATCCCAGCAAACAAAGTTTCAGCATGGATCAGACATCTATCAGCTCGTCATTCAGAATTAGATACACCCGAAGCTAAAACAATTTTTATCGATACCAGCAAATCTCCAAAACCCTCAGCCCTCCCCAGAATTGGGAGTTGAAAAGAGTGAAAATCTCACCTGTATCTTTATCCATCTTCATTCTGCACCAACAACAGATTTTGGTAGTTTACCTACACCTTGAGCTCTCTTCATCTTGCACCCAATTTCAGAAACCAAAACTGCCGAAAGACTCCTAGCCCTCCAAATCTGTGGAGTTGAAAGAGTGGTAAACTAATCTTTATCTTTTCTCCATGACTTTATATCACCAACGTCCAGCTCTGAACTAATCTCTTAGCCCTCCCAAAAATTAGGAGTTGATAAGAGAACTATTAGTCTTCATCAACTCTCCATGATTTCATTAGCCCCGTCCAGATAAGTTTATTCTCTTAGCCCTCCCAAAATAGGAGTTGATAAGAGAAATATTCAGCACATAAGAGGATAGAAAACCTCCTAGCCCTCCCGGCATGGGAGTTGGCAAAGAGGCCAAAGTCCAGGTGTCTCCCATAAGAAAGCTGCATGACACTACGAACACAAAAAACCACGAAAAGAAAAGGCTACGAACTCACAAGGGAGACAGACACCACAAGCCAAATCCCAGCAAGACCAAAGAGAGACTGGGCAAAACACCCCAAACCCCACCAACCAGGCACAGAACAGACCCACCTGAAGACAGGTCCTACCCACCCTAGACCCAAAACTCACTGCAGCCAGTACAAAAGAGATAAGGGAGGAAAAGAAATAGAAAATAAAAGAAAAGAAACAGCCCCAAAGACTCAAAACAGCCCCCAAAAGAGCAACCCCAAAGACTCAAAGCATGACCGACCAAACCAGACACCAGACATTACTCACCACCCTAGCCCCACCCACATAGCCCAAAATTCCGACAGCCCACCAACGCAGACCAGGATAGCCCTTACACCTTCACTTTCCTAATCCCATCAAGATTCCACTTGAAATCCTCTACCGAGTAGACTTGTAGATCGTATCTTCCTTTAATCCATATCGCCATTCTGGTTTTTACCAAGTCCATGATATCATCCACCTCCCAAACTCTGTTATTAAACACTGTATCATTTCTACACAGCCATATAGTCCACAATACTGCATAGAAAGTGGCTTGCCAACAACTTTTTTCCAGATTTTGAAACTTGAAACCCTCCTAGAACAAGAATACATTCTTAATCGATGCAGGGCTCACCCAGACCAAGTTCCACCAGATCATCACCTCATCCCAAACCTTCCTAGCAACATTACATAAGATAAGAAGGTGATTGGGTGTTTCCTCCTCTACGTTGCAGAATGGGCATAAACTATGCTCTATATTCAGAATTCCTCTCCTTACCAGTGTGGATCTAGTCAATATACACTCCTGCACAGCCATCCATGCAAACAATTCTACTTTTGGGGGGCAAATGTTTTTCCAAACAACGAACAATTCTTTGTCCTCTCTAAACTTTCGATCTTCCCATTCGGAATAGGCAGATTTAACGGAAAATGTAAGGCTTTTACTCCACTTCCATTCAATACAGTCCTCTTGAGATTCTTGTAATTGAACTACACTCAGTAACTGAACAAGGATAAGGAGTTGTTCCTTGTCCCTATCACGCAGAGCTCTTTTAAAACGGAAATCCCAATTATCTGGATTCTGTTTATCCACCATATCTGCTATCACAGCTTCTTGTTGGTCAGAAATCATGTATAGTCTTGGGAATACAGCTCTTAACTGCTCGTCGCCCAGCCATTTATCTTTCCAAAATTGAATCCTTGTACCTGAGTTGACTTTGAACTTGAAACCTTGGACCACAAACTCTCCCATATCTGCACACAGACTACCCACTGAGCAAATGTCCTTCCATATGATAGAAGCTTTTCCTCTACATGGTAGTTGAGGGAGCCAAGTCTGTTCATTCAACTTGTACTTGCTCAACACTACTTTGACCCAAAGTGAATCTTTCTCCTTATTGAATCTCCACCACCATTTAGCGAGCAATGCCACATTGTGTTCTAGTAGCCTTTTGATCCCCAGCCCTCCAAATTTCTTGTTTTTGGTAAGCTTTTCCCAATTTATTAAGTGCAGCTTCCTTTTCTCTTCTGATTCTCCCCACAAAAACCTCCTTTGCATTCTTTCAATCTTGTTGGCAACTGTTGCTGGCATCTTGAAGAGGGACATATAGTAGATGGGAAGGTTGCTCATATTTGAGATCAGTAAAGTTAGCCTTCCAGCCGAGGTCAAACAACTTCTCCTCCATATTTTCAAAGCCTTTTCTACCTTCTCAATTACAGGCGCCCATGTTTGGATCTTTCTTGGGTTGGCTCCAAGAGGGAAACCCATGTATTTCATAGGAAGTTTTCCACTCTTACAGCCTATGATAAGGGCCAAATTCTTGACAGTTTGCTCCTGGATACCCACACCACACAGCATGCTTTTAGACATGTTAATCTTTAGGCCTGACATTTCTTGAAACCACCTTAGCACTCTTTTAATACTCATGATTTCACCTAGATCATTATTGCAGAACGGGACTGTATCATCAGCGAATTGCAGATGTGACACATTCACACCATTAGTATCTGAACCAATCTGAATGCCTTTTATTGAACCAAATTTCTTGTCAATTCTCTTTTCTAACAAATCCAAATCTCGGTCTAAACTCGTGGATATTAAAACTATTAGTATTAATTTAACCTGGCCTCTGTAGTTCGCAGCACCCCTTGGTTGAATATTTATAACCTGGTCTCTTCAAATTAATGGCTGCAAAGACTATTCAAACCATTAATTGTTATTGTCTTTTTTTTCTTTACTCTGTTCTCTGATTACTTGTTCCCTTGAGTTACCACTTTTTTTCCCGTACACATTACACGACCTTTGTAAACCTGCATCTAAACAGCTTTTACTTTTCTCTCTTAAGCGTAAGAATTACATGAAATTGGAGTTTGTTCAATTGGGTATGAGATAGAAAATAAATGTTTGTCCTCCAGAATATCGTGTGTTCGAATTCCACGAAGGCCAAACATACTAAACATTGGGGTCATTGCAGG
Organism: Rhododendron henanense subsp. lingbaoense; assembly: GCA_020567845.1. NCBI lineage: Eukaryota > Viridiplantae > Streptophyta > Magnoliopsida > Ericales > Ericaceae > Rhododendron > Rhododendron henanense. The sequence goes on along the minus strand of CM036315.1, from coordinate 31,436,207 downwards.
GTTTGCAAGGTTGTTAACTTCACGGCGAATTGTGAAATTATGCGGAAGTGTAAACTTGTCCTAGAGGGGGGTGAATAGGACACATAAAATATATTTAAATTATACCCTTTTTAAAAGCAGTCATGAAGCTAATTAACCTTATGTTGTGTGATTGGTTTATATTAGCGCAGCCGACGAAAATGGACTAAAGGGTTATAATTTATATGAAAAATATTTTTGTGTAGATAAAAAGGTTGTTTTGCTTGAGTAAGAAAACAGTTATGCTAGAGGCAAAATACAACCTCTTCCAAAATGTCAGACACACACCCTTGAGCAATATAATTAAGCAGTAGAAAAATAAACAGAGACAAGACACGCGATATATGTGGAAAACCTTAGGGTTCAAATAACCCTAAGACAAAACCACGGCCTAGTCTACTATTTTTCTATTAATCAAAAAGAATTACAAGATCCGAAATAGAATAACCCAAAGCTTACCCACAAGCGTTACCTATACTCACCAGCTTGCGATGCTCCCCGAGCTTCTTTAAGATTCAATAGAAGTCCACGAACCTCAAGTTCAATCTCCGGATTCAACCGGCTCCGAAAAGACTTCTCGTCAATCCGGCCAACAGAAAGAAGGCACGAACGTGTCACAAAATGAATGATAAATAATGTGCGGTATGAACATGACAATCCAAAAACGTTCGGATGAATGCAGAATGCAAGAACATTAAGACAGGATCGTCACAAACACTCAGAGTTGATGTGGTTGTCAACTCGATCGACAAAACTACGAAATCCAAAACCTTGTAATATGAGATATGTTTCTGCAAAACGTTCGGTTCACTCCAAACTTGATTAAGGAGTATTTATATTATTTTCTAGTAAAAAAAAAACCCTAATCAAAATAGGAAATAAGAAATAGGGAATAATATCCCATTAACAAAAAAAAAAAACTACCAAAATCCTAGCCTCCAATTGTTTTTCTATTTTCAGAGGAGATCACCTTTCAAGATGTGTGTATTAAGGAAAGTTACGTGCAATACCAAAACTCTAAAATTGGTAACAAGATCCACTTAATATAAAAACTTGATCCAAACATGCACAACACGATTTTAATCAAATTTATGCTTTTTGAACACAAATAAAATATTATGCATGATATTCCGTGAATGATTTTACCTTTGATAAATGGAACGGCTTCACAGGATCAAATTGGCGAAGGCAAGGGGAGGAGCATCACGCGAGAAACTATCCCCTATATAACCTACACTATTACAATTAAGTGTGAAAGAATTACCAATGAAACAAGGTGCGTTTTGGACAATCCTAGAAATTGCCAAAAAAACTAACAATGAATTAGTCGAGGTGAGCGAAAACTGGCCCGAACATTCGGTCATCCAAACAAAAATAATCGTCAAATTTCTAATATTTAAATCAGAAAGCAAGCCTCAAAGAAGACCTACTTTGCCTATCATCTACTCCATACGGCCGGCGACTCCAATTCATTTAAGAAACAATGTGACCTCTATTGCATCTTGGGCCATTATCTGGTTAAAACCGTCATAAGGATGACTCTGACTCACTTCAACTCAGTCACTTCCATAATCTCTAAGTGTTTCATCCTACTTTGGATTAATGAAAGTTTAAGATGGATATATTTCTTGGGCTCACTGCAACCGGTAGGAATAGTGTGCTTGGGTATCAAATGGCAAAATATAATAATTGACATGAAGTCAAATAAATAATATGGCTATGTCCGTGGGTGGACTCCTGCAACTGAAGGGTCATACTTGGTCACAAAACTTGAGAATTCAATTTTAAAAAATTGGCTTACTTCAGCTAGTGAAACAATGAACTTGGTATCACAATTTGAACATGAAATTCGGTACAGAATAACAAATAGGAGTGCGGATGCCATGTTTGATTATCGTCGAATAAAGTAGGTAGTGTAGCGAGCATGTGGTTATGCAATGTCCTCTTCTCTGATTCTTGGTTATGCCATGTTTGTTTACGTTTCATTTTAGAATCGTACTTTTTCTAAAAATCAATAAAATGCGAGAATTGCAAACCAAGGAACAAATCTCTGTTGTTAATGGGCCGTTACGCTCATTAAAAAAACAACGCACTTGTTAATTTATTGTTTAGACATTTTGTCGAGTAATTGGTGAGCAACCTACGTACAACAAAACTCACTATATTTTACTCAGGATTAAACCAAGTAATGATAAATTTAAATCAGAGGGAGAGCAATTGATCATGTTAAAAAAAAAGATGTACTGATGTGTATCTATTCAAAAGTAAACCGAAGGGAAATAAATAGACACTAATACGTACCCACGACCTTTGTTCCTTTGGAGACGTTGAAGTTTGTTGGTCAACCAGCCTAGCCATGTGACAAGCTTGAACAGGTACTTGTTGCTTAAAAATGCAGGGGAGGGTAGAAGATGAAACAGTGTGGCTCAGTGGAATGCGCTTAAATATTAACAGATTATTCAATCCTTACTATGTCAAATTGAGAGGAACGCCATGCTAACTGGGGAAGAGGCTTTACTATCAAACATGATGCATTCCAGAAGGGCTACGAGATGCGTTGGTCACTTGGTTGTAACCAAAACTGCAAAGGCCATTCGTTTTTTGTTTTTTGTTTAACAGCAAAAAAGAATTTTATTAATCTTTGAAAATAAATTACAAAGATTAAAAGGATCCAAAGCACGAAGCAACCAGGAACCAGAAGGGAAAAATAAATGCCATTTTTCATATCATACGGAGAGATGGCAGTTTTTTTCCCTTTTTCCGAAGAGTTAATGTTTTAATTTGGTAAAAGACACATACTGGTTGGGAGGAGTGGTCGGGTGGGTAAGAGGCGTGGGATAGGGTTGGAATTCATAGGAACTGGTGGGGGTCTTTTTGGGAAGTAAAATGGAATTATCTCTTATACTTGTAAGACCCACTACATGCAATTCGACTCAACCAAAAATGAAGGCGATTACCTGGTGATTTCACTTAGCTCCCTCTGGTGCAACTTTTGCAATAGGTTAAAATCCAATTTTGCAAACTCCAGTAGAGTTTTGTTGTGTGGAATCATCTTTGTTTTTAGCGGCATAGCAATACAAACAGGTGTTTTTTTTTTTTTTTCTCTACTTCCCCTTGTAGTATCACCCGAAGATCAAGTAATCTTATGAACACCTGTTTGTATTTTTATTTTTATTTTTAAAAAAAAATAAAAATACAAACAGGTGAAAAATAAAAATAAAAATACAAACAGGTGTTCATAAGATTACTTGATCTTCGGGTGATACTACAAGGGGAAGTAGAGATAGATTGAAATGGGAATTTTATTGATCAAAGGGATAGAGATGGGATCGAGCATTTCGTCCCAATTAAAACGTTACATACAAGTGCTTGCCCTCCTCCTCGCTCAACCTCACCTTTCTACACAACTGGGAAATGAAAACAGATCTTTTATTGAAAAAAGAAACTGGCTATTGCAACATCAAACAACATTCATAGCTACTTGGCACCATATCATCGGGCTCAACCTTTTGAAAGAGAGATTTCAAATTGGCACAGAATCAACGAGTACCGAGGTCACTATTTCCTTGAACTTGGCCCCAGAATGTGTGTAACTATCTGCATCCTTGTATACAATATGAAACGTTCGTGCCACATTGAAAACTCTCAAGAGGACAGGCATTGGAACAGCGGTTGGGCGGAGGCACTCTGAGTTGTTGTCTTTCCATGCACTTGTAACTTGTTTCTGAAATTCAGCAACGGCCTCTTCTTCTGTCGCACCATATTGTTTCATGTAGCATTCAACTGCTGAGGCTGCGTGACCTCTTTCTTGCTCAAACTACAGTTGCACCATCACAAATGTTAGCATGAAAAAAGAGGTGGTACGAAGGATCGATGTCATAATAATATATATGCTGTATTATGTGTCTATGGCTACTTTAGAACAAGTTATGTCCTCAATCGATCTTACCGCATGGGAAACGACGTCGTCCATGAGCCTTCCAATCACTCCAGAAGCTTCAACAATTAAAGGATCACTGATAACCCAATCAAAGGCCTCTTTGGTCGCAACCTCTCCCATTCCAACAAGGGAAGCGGTCGCAAGTGATCGGAGACCAGCACTCAATTTTCCAACTGGCATATACTCTTCCATGGTTGGAACATAGCCATCGTGATACCATTTGGCTTCAATCAAGTATACTCTAACCATATCTTTCAACTGCAATTCATTTTCATGAGGACAATGAGTAAGTACTATATATTGGACGGAATTCTAACTTCTAATAAATTGTAAAAAATAAACAAAGAAGTCAGTTTGTTCGAGGCCAAGTACTGCGGATTTGGCGTATTCAACTCGATATGATCTTCCTTGCTTGGCCATTTCATCCTCAATCATGTTGTAAGTATCCAAAATCTTCTGATAAAAGTATTTCATGTAGTCCGGAAGTTGATCCGGGGCACTGACATCCCACCTGAAAATCCAAATAGGTTATGGGAAATGACCAAGAGGTATAGCAATAGTTGTGGAAACCAAATTTAGCTAATAACTTTACATTCTACTTTTAGATTTCGAAATTTATACTCTAGCATAAGTTGATAACGTTCCATCACAAATTCAAGATTCAAACACAGTCTAGGAATTTCAACTTAAAACATTTCAAGGTTTTGATACTCTTGTGAGAACAGGTCAAATAAAAAATAGTTTAAGATCACAACGGAGAGGGGAATTTTAACCTTTGAATTGCATCATGGTGGAGCACAAGTTCTTCGATGGTAGCATTGCTAGCATCATATAAGTCATCATTAATGGAAATCAAGGTAATCAATTTGGTTAGAATCCTTATAGCCGGAAAATATTGGGGCTCATAGTACACTCCCAATATCCAAAAGAACAACTCCACCCCTCTGTCTCTAGCGAAAGGTAGTTTTCCTGCAACGTCCAAATCTTTCCACCACCTAAACCCAAAAATTGTACGGTTAAGAAAAGCGAAATGATGTATTATTAATTGTATGTAAAACATAGGTCTAACATGTAATACCCCGGATTTCTTTTCGAAAATGAACTGATAATGTAGCATTTATTTCGAAAAGCTAAAAAGTCTTCAAAAAAGACGATACAGGCGATACAACTTTAGGTTAGTAATTTTTCCTTCAGATGCCCTTGTCCTTTTAATCTTTGTATCTTTTCAAAGATTAATAAAATTCTTTTGCCGAGGAAAAAAAAAAAAAACTAATGAAGAGCTTCTAGATAGGCTTATTGAACAGTTCGTATTATGTCACCTTGTAAATTCGCTTAGCTCTCTCTGGTGCAATTTCTGCAGTAAGTTGAAATCTAATTTCGCAAAATCCAATAGAACTTTGTTGTGGGAATCATCTTTTTCATAGAAGGAGATATAATGCCTTGACTCGAGCCTTGTCAAGCCCAGGTGGATGGGCTGATCTAGAGCATGAACTACTTGTGCTACAATTGGATTATTGCTCAAGTTTAGAAGTGCAGAATTGAGGTGAGTGGTGGTAAATTCCAATGCTTCATCTAGTATGTCTTCTTGATGCACCCGCAGATGTGTAGCTTCGTACAAACTCAACAATCCTCTCACATCACCAATCAACGATTCCTTAAATTTCCCTTCGTTGTCCTTGAGTTTGTTGAATACATCTGCTTAAACCATTCAAAAACATGAGTAATCGGCCGGATGTTAGAAATATGAAAATTAACAGAAATAATAACAACAATCAGTAGTTGCGGCTCCAGAAACTTTCATGAAATTAGCTAGTCATGAAGTTGTTTATTATTTTTCGAACTATATATGGAGGAAATATAAAACATAGTACCCTTGCCCTGGATCACCTAATTTTTTATATTTTTCGTTTAGAAACGTCGATGACGATTAATCCTATTAAGTTTATCAATTTTCACGTTTCCTATAATTGTTGTTTAATATCGATCTGTATAGGATTTAGTATTCAAAAATCCTATTAGCACAATTGCAGTCAACGACAGGTAATTAATTAAATATTGGTAATTTCACAAGCAAAAAGATCACTAAGAAAAAAATAAAAGGTTTTCCAGGCTCCATAAAAAAAACATTTTGGGTATGTTTTCCGAGAAAATTTGATTTCCAAGGTCTCCTTTATCGTCTTATACGCCCTTTTTTTTTCCCCTTAATTGGTCCTGTTTCCTACTTTTTGATGAACTTTTCTCGATCAATTACATATACACACTCACATTCACATGGGAACACACAAACACAGTACACATTCAATGTGTGTGCGTTTATGTAATTGATCGAGAAAAGTTCATCAAAAAGTAGGAAACAGGACCAATTAAGGGGAAAATCGGGGATGTGAATAATAGATTTCAACCAAAATATGGGTACTACAAAAATCGGGGATGTGACCATATAAATATGGGTAATAAGTAAAAGAGAATTACCACAGGAGACATGATATCCTTGCTGTCTAAGCACTCGAAATGAGAGAGCCACAGTGTAAAGATCTTCATCGTTGGTCATTTCATGATAGGTTTCATATATGTGCTGTAATGTTGTCTCAATCTCGGTTTCGAAATGGTAGCCCACACCTAGGCGTTGAATTGCATCAATCAAGCTCAACTTCTGTGAAGGTTTATCAGCACTTGCCACTGTCATCTCTCTCACTTTTTCTTTGAGCTGCTCAATTCTTTGCTCCGTTTTAACATCCGGTTCCTATGGAAACAATGATAAATATGCTCATTTGGAACTAGTCTAATGTAGTGTCTTAAATGATACTACTAAACATGTCACAAATAATGGGTGCCACATAGTACGTCTATGACTATATAATGTTCAAACAACAGTACTTGTCACCAAAATATTACCGAAACATTTGTAACCACGAAATCAAATATCCATAACAATCTTGGCTCTGTTAAGAGAACGACAAAAGTATATATGATGGAAACAAAGATAGTGAAATTATATATATTACTACGTAACTCAATCAAATAAGAATATTTTTATGCTTGTTGTTCACTATATATCCTAAACCGAGATTAATATATATATAAAAAATCGCATTTATGTTGATCATATTGGAAGGATGTAAGGATTTAATTTAAGTATTCTACATATGATTCAAAACAATCTGAGACAATTTTACCATGGCGACAGAAGCGTAGGCAAGGAAATAATCTCCCCAAACACTCGGATGAAAATTTGCAGAGCGATGTGGAGTGCCCTCGGGTACTTGGCCATGGGTCATTGTAAGAGTTGGGCTAGTGTTTATTTCCATTTTCCTAGTGGGTTGCTTTGGAGGCTATGAACGGTTAAGAGAAGGGGGACCTCTACTAAACCAGAAAGAAAACTCTTTTAGTCCTTACTTTCACTCTCTAGCTGGTTGGATAGACAGAAGAGCTCTCGTACTTACTATATATAGAGTTTGGATGTCCTCGGCCTATTCTAAAAAAAATACATATCAGGTCAATTAATTCAAATCTATGAACGGTCAATGTTGTTTGCTTACGTTTTCACTTCAAGTTTTCTCCCTCGTGCTCATTTGAATTGTGGAAATTAAATACTTACGAGGGACATTGTGCTTACACACAGGGCCGGCCCAGGCCCAAGGCCTTGGGCATCCCAAAAGTTTCAAATTTTTTGGGCACTCCAATTATATGTTATATATAAGTTTTTCCGGGACATAACACAAAAGGTATCCTAGCCCAGCAGTGTTTGTAAACAGAATTAAAAGCTAGAGGTTCTTGGTTTGAAACCTCAAACCTCTATTTTGGTTTAAATTTGTTTTAAACCCCAGTCCTCAATTTTGGGCACTATTTGTTTTTCTTTCGTATCCTTGGCCCTTGCACTTCTTACCTCTTAGCCTCTTACTGTGCATAAGCGAAAATGATACTCTACTTCCTCCAATCAAATTGCTCAAAAAAATTAGTGGAAACCGTGGACTCTTACATATAATATGATGACACTTACTTGTCAAAATATATGATGGATCTTATGCCTCTTATATTTTTAACTATTTAAGCATAGTGACACAAGATCAAAGTTCAAACCTAAATGTTTTGGTTAGAATTTTTTGTTTGTTTTAATTTTTCTTTTAACTTTGAATATAAAATTCACAAATAAAACGCACAAATATTGTGATTGTAACTGTAAAAATTATTAAATATTAACTCTTTTAGGGCACATTTTTTTTATTTGGCCTTGGGCACACAAAACCCTTGGGCCGGCCCTGCTTACACATTAATTCATTTTGTTGTCAGCGAAGAAAAGTTGGTCTCCAAGATATTTTTTGACTGGATTTGCTTAGACTTTTACTCTAAATTTACTCTTTCGAGTACGACCTTTTATTGTGGAAAATATTGGCTCTCCGAACGGTCAATGTTATTTGAAGGATGTCCTCACAATGTTGTTAAATTGCATGCACGGACAAAAGAGCACTCGTAGTTGCTATTCATAGAGTTTGGATGTCCTCGGCCTATTCTAATCTATGAACGGTCAATGTTGTTTGCTTACGTTTTCACTTCAAGTTTTCTCCCTCGTGCTCATTTGAATTGTGGAAATTAAGTACTTGCGAGGGACATTGTGCTTACACATTAATTCATTTTGTCGTCAGCGAAGAAAAGTTGGTCTCCAAAATACTTGCGAGGTTCTTAAGTATCTAACGTGGGTTCAAATTAATCTTGGACTGGATTTGCTTAGACTTTTACTTCAAATTTATTCCTTCGAGTACGACCTTTTATTGTGGAAAATATTGGCTCTCTAATTATGAGGTGCGTAGAGACTTTTTCTGTTGTGTTTATTGGACTACACCCTCATTTTGTGGAATTCTTCGGATAAAATATTTGAAGGATGTCCCCACAATGTTATCCATCACTGTTTAAGAAGGTAGAAGGTTCCTAATACCTTAACAGCTTTGAAAGTTGATGCAGGGCGTGTATGAACTGCGGAATAATTGTGCAACAAAGATGAACACAAATTGTAAAAGTTAGAGAAAACTCTCTAGACTCTTTTAATTTCAATAATAATCAACAATTGTATAGCCTCGAAGGCTTACAACTTATTAAATAGGAGGAGAAACCCTAACCCTAATTGATTCGTCCCAAAATGGAAACCGAACCAATTAATAACAAAAATTACCAAAAACGGAAAAATTCAGAATAATAGCAAACTGGAAAATAGAGAAAATTCTAAGACTTTTCCCAAAAGAACGGCTTAATTTGGATTCTCCTTACCCAAGTTATAAACAAGTCAAATCTTTCCTTAAACGGCAAATTAATTTGGGCTTTCGGAACCCTAAACTGCCATAAATGGCTAAAAAACACACGACACATAGCAAAAAGCAATGTATCTTGACCGTTGGGCCGTTTCGGATCGAACCCATATGGGCCCGTCGCTTAACTCCATAGTCGTGTAATTACGGTTTTGCCATCCTAGGCTTAAAAAGCCTAAGATACTCCTCCGCTATGGCATCTGTATCAAAAGTGGATGGAGAAACTTCAAAACTAGACTAAAAAGACTCCGAAACCTTTGCAGGATCACTCATTGAGTTATCTTTTCCGTGCTTGGGAGGAAAGAAAAAATAATGTGTGGACAGAATTGCCAGTGAAGAGCAAGTGGAGGGACTCTTGGCTGTCGTATGTTGAATCCAAGTCTCCGTTAGCTAAATAATTCCAACATTTTTTTCCAGTCAGAATTTTGAATATTATGTATCTTTCTGTGGTCATTAGACATGCATATACCTCCATCAGATTTGGACTACATAATCTTTGACGTATTTATCTCGATCTACTATATGCAGATTGCCACGTGGCACAACTCCGGCCCCTTTTAATTTAATTATACGACTTCACACTTACATTTTTTTCATGTTTTTTCGCACAGCGTGTAACCAGATTTCTCTTGAACGGTGCCACCCCGTGCCCGAATTCTGGCTCCGCCATTGAAGGGCACTTGGAATGATATATGAGCGGGGTATTAATGAATCACAATTAAGAACATCTAGGGGTATAAGGTGGAGGATTTTTGAGGTGTTACTTCGGAGATGTGTGAGGACTGAGTACTGCAAGTATCTGATGCATTCCTTTAAGGATAGATAAACAGGTTAACTACATCATTTACTCCTTCGAGTACGACCTTTTATTGTGGAAAATATTGGCTCTCTGATTATGAGGTGCGTAGAGACTTTTTCTGTTGTGTTTATTGGACTACACCCTCATTTTGTGGAATTCTAATGATTTACATATAGAAATAAAAGAAGCTTTCTTGTTTACAAATTTAAGTAGACAAACATATGGTACCAAACAATTATTATACCAGAATCAGAATAAAGTCATGATTTTGAGGTGAATGTTATTGTTCAATTTCTTGGAGGGTTCCAACCTAAAATCAATTGGTAAAATGTGGAGTAACCTCTAAAATATATTAACCAAGCTTGGGTGGCTTAAATAAGCGATGTGGGGCAAGTCTAACACTCCCCCTCACGTGCAGCCTGGATGCATGTGGAGGTGACAGACTAGGAGCTGAGCTATTGACTTTGACGACAGAGATAGACTTTCCCACGAGAGGTGAGACTACTCGAAAAAACAAAACATATGACCAGGCCACTCGATTTCTTCTTAAAGAAAAAAACAAGACACATATTGACAAGATGCCAACAAAAATAGTACTCACAAAAACTGGAAAAGATAAAGATGCTACCAAGTCCCACAAGGAACTGTGACGCGCTGCCCTTGACCCCATTGCCAGATGGAACCAGGGGGGTCTAGTAGAGGCGGCTGCCACGGCAAGAATTTTAGAAAATACAATTATTATATGTAAAAAAAAAAATTATTCCCAACTTATATAAACTCGCCACCGCTAGATTTTTTTTTTCCTTATTTTTTGCTATATACGAGTCCTAAATCCTCTATTTTTCTTTAAATGAGACCCAAAATAGTATTCCAAAACTAAATTAGTCTCTTTCGTACTCTATGTGCAAATGACAAATATCATTTACTATAGTTTTAATTATGTTATTTTAATTTTTCATAGAGTCGATGACTATTCATATTACAATGAATCTTTTTATTTTTTAGTATATATTTCGCCACTGCTAGGGTAAAATCATGGCTCTGTCTCTGCCGACAGTGGCTCCTGAAAACCCTCTGCCACCAATCGACTTTGTATCCAGCAAACTTGCAACCCCCATCCGGTGGTGACCGAATGGTCACCTTCGTCATCCGACGACCTCACCGGGAACCCCCTCTAGCCGTAAAACCCTGTAGTCGAACCATTGACATCTACCCTTAACCACAACACCCAAAACTCTGTCTTCTCAAGCGTCTTTTTATTGAAAATAGTTTTTTTAATCGACAAAAGTAACATTTTATTAGAGTTGAAAATAACGTTGTTGCGGGCTACCCAGATTATATCACTGCAAAGAAGCATACCTCCCATTAAGCTCGAACAAGTTACAAGGCCAGTGGTGGTCTACTTGGGGTGTTTATGGTATTTTATTTAGGATGTGTATTTTGCAGGTTGAGGCTTTGTGATTCATGGCCAGTCATTACTCCTTTTCGGGTGTGATGGAAAAAAAAATCATCAGGTTTTGTGGGATGTACCCTTTCCTGTTTATGGATGTACCATGCAATCAACTGATTGTAAGTCAGTCCATACGATGCTTTTGTCCTCACTTTAATTGAAATCCTCGTTAGTGAACAACGGGATTGGTCTCTTCAAATTAGTTGATTCTTTTGGCAAGATACCAATACATTAAAGGGAAAAACAATTGTCTCGTGCGGTATGTTATACATATTGTAAACTCATAAAGGATTGGGTGCAAGGTCGGGGAAATGGAACTTAATCTTGGGTGGGTAACAAGAGGATGCCAAGCAGTGACGGAGGCAGCATTTGTGTTGAGGCCTAATCGTTATTTGTCCATCATCGTAGACAAAATTAAGGGGAAAGTATAGATATCCATGATTGTTAAAATCATGGGTCACGTTCTCATGTTAACGCTTTTGTGGGGCAAATAAAAAATAGTACTTTAGAAGCATGTGAAAAGTGTCATTTCATAACTTTCCTAGGGCAATTCTATGATTAATTCCGTGCTGTTTTGGAAGAGAATTACAAATATCTCAAAGAAAAGACTGCTGATTTTGTCACTCCATTTTATGTTAATGTCACTCTTCTACAAGTGTATTTTTTGTGTAAAAACACACTTGCAGGGGAGTGACGTTAACAAAAAAATGAGTTGTGGCAAAATCATTTCCCAAAGAAAAATGTTCTTTGTACCCAAAAAGTAAACCATGTGGGGCCAATTTATCTCACATTGTCGTTGGTGTAGCTCTGCCTTGTTTTTTTTTTTTTTATCGGCAAAAAAAATTTCATTAATCAAATAACCAAAGTTACAAAGATTAAAAGAAAATAGAGAAACACGCCATCACAATCAACGACCTACATCCTAACCAGCTAGGGCTGTTAGCCAAGACCGGAAACTCGATCGAAACCGGAAAAACTGGACCGGACCGAATTTTTCAAACCGGTCGAATAATTTCGATCCGGTTTCTGTGTTTTAAAGACCGGTCGAAACCGGACCGGTTATATATAGGTATAATATATTCATATATATAATATATGCATACATATATAAACTGTTTTTATGGGTTTTTTTAATGTATTGGGCTCAAAATTGATCCTTTTTTGTTGGGCCCAAAAAAAGAGATTGTATTATGAGTTTTTTGTTAATATTTTGTGGGTTGAATTGTGGATTTTTTTGATGTGTTAGGCCCAAAATATCGCCTATGAATGAAAACCGGATAAACCAGACCGAAACCGGTTGAGTTGGTCGAAACCGGACCGTATTATCTCAACCGGTTCCTAAAAATCTCAAACCGGATAACTGGTTTTGACCAAAAAATATGCCAAAACCGGACCGGTATCACCTCTACAACCAGCACCACCTACAAATGCATGTATGTAATTTGACATTATGAAATGTTTTCGAATTTATTTTCCGGGAAAAATTCAAAATACCCCCCAACTTTTACACCAAAATTCAATTAGACTCTCAACCTTTTAAAAATTTCAATTTTACTCCCAACGTTTTCTTCCGTTAATCAAAACGCCCTCTTCCGTCAGAATGACTAACGGATTTCGTTAAAGACTCCGTTAAATGCCGTCCCGATAGAATTTTGATGATCTGAGCCGCTCAATGTGTTTAAAATGTGATTTTAAGGGTACCCTCTAGAAATCAGCAAAAAAAATAACCGGGATGGCTTCATCTGAATAATTTTTTATTGTAGTTCAATAAAAAACTACTCAGATGATGCCCTTTCCGATCATTTTTTTTGTTGATTTTTCGCGGGTACCTTTAAAATCACGTTCTAATCACATTGAGCGGTTCGGATCATCGAAATTCGATCGGAATGCTATTTAACGGAGCTTTTAACGAAATCCTTTAGTCATTCGGACGGAAGGGAGCGTTTTGATTAACGGAAGATAACGTTGGGAGTAAAATTGAAGTTTTTAAAAGGTTGGGAGTCTAATTGAATTTTGGTGTAAAGGTTGGGGGTATTTTGAAATTTTCCCTTATTTTCCAATGAATTGTTGAAAGTGTTTTATAACACTGCAAGTTATATATTATTATTGAAAAACATTGTTGTTATTACCTTTTCTTTCTTTTTTTAATCGACAAAAAGATTAGTATATTATTAGAAACTTGATACGGGTACATCAAGGAAAAGAAAACCTAAATCATGATATTGATACATGGAACAGCCAGGGACGGAACCAGGAATTTCACCATGCAGGGGTGACCGTGCAGGCGAGAAAAAAATATAAATATACATGCATAATCACGTAAATACATTAAAACTCAAAATAACATAAATACATAAATCGGTTTAACTAATGGGATCGATCTTGATGTATGTGTCTTATTTTTCTTTTTCTTTTTTTGCTAAGCAAAAAGAGTTTATTAATCTTTATAAGGATTACAAAGATTAAAAAGACCAAGGGCACACCGGCAAAAGCCACCCAAGGCCTAACAGAAGGCAAGACGCCAACTGGACACCAAAAGAGCCACAAAAGCAGCAGAGGAAAACCCCCAGCCACCCCCACGACAGCAAAAACCTCCTACTGCCCCGCAAAAACTATATCGCTACCTCATCCTAATCAGCAGAAAACCCCAAACCTACCTGTGTCTTATTTTTCTTTATTGTTCATCTTCTTCTTTTTCATTCATCACAACTCATGAATTCGGTACATGGGCTTTCATGTTACTTGATTTTACCAGTCAAAAAATAAAGAATTAGGAGAAGTCTAGAACAACAATTGAGAAAAGACATATTTACAACTTAAATTTCACCAAAATTACTTAGGGTTTTCAAAATCTCTTTTCCTCTGTCTCTATTTTCTCAAAATTGCCTTTGAAGTCTTAACAATTGTGGATGTTTGTGCTGAGAGAGAGAGAGAGAGAGAGAGAGAGAGAGAGAGTGGGGGGGGATTTGGTGTGCCATTGAGGTTTTAGGACAAAAAGAAATAAAACTGTAAAACACGAAACCCATCTAACGAAAGATGGAAGTTTATGGATGTACCATACAATCAACTGATTGTAAGTCAGTCCATACATATAATAGTAGTGTTTCTTTTTCTTTTTGCAGGGGTGACCGCCCCTATTGGCCCCTCCCTGGCTCCATCCCTAGAATAGCCGAAAAAGACTTCCATATTACCTATTATTCCCTCCGTCCCTTTATTACAGTCCAGTATTCCATTTTGGACTGTCCCTTAATAAATGTCCATTTTGTAAAGTTAGTGGAGTAAAAGTAGGTGAATTGTCTTTTTTGTCCCTAAAAGTAGATTCCATTTTGAAAAGTTAGTGAGTAAAAGTGTAATGATGATGGGTAAGTAGGGAAAGTGGAGGAAAAAATTGATGTGAAAGGTATAATGATTATGTCTTTTTAATAAGTTGGAGTTACGAAGCAGGACATTTAAAAAGGGACGGAGAGAGTATTATGAAAGAAACACTTCGCCAAGTGTTGTGTAGCACTACAGTCAAAGTCGATACCTTTCCCCATCCCAGTCCACCGGCACCAGCTCCGCCTACTAGTAATTTGGCGTCATGAAATTTCCTCCAAAGAAGAGGCCGAATTTTTCCAACTGAGTTGTGGAATTTTTGTTTCTGCAACAGCAGCCTAGAGAACCTTTCAACCCAAGTACAACGTACACCCTCGTTTTTTTTTTTTTTTTCTCGGCAAAAGAAAATTTTATTAAACTCGAAGAGGGTACATCGAGAAAAGAGAAGGGAGAACCAGAAAGTTCACCACAACCATAAAAAGGGAAGGGAAATAAAAGGAAAGTTACACCCAAAAAAAACACCTAAATAATGAGTCTTCTAACACTGTCAAGGTTTGATTTGATATCTTCCACCGTATATATCTTTATATCAAACTTGGCTTTGTACACCCTCGTTTGGACTCGTACAAAATGCCTGAGGAAAGTTCTCATCAAGTGCGCACTGTAAGCATCCTTTGTTGAATAGTATTATTCATGGCTGGCAAGACTCTTCAACCATCAGTCTTTTTCTTTTACTCTGTAGTGCAAGACTCTTATCTACCTGTTGATTTCTAAAATTCCTACATGTTAGATATTTTGGCACTTTCCGGGGTGTTCAAAACCTTCATTGATGTCTTTATTATATCAATTCCGTTTGATTGAAATGGGTACGTTAATTAGGGGTAGTTTCTTGCTCGATGCTACTCCCTTTATCTGCGCCAAATTGTTCGCTGCAAAATCGATCCAATTGCATGAGAGGTAAAGGCATTACACAACACATCATGCATATTATTTCCAAGATAACAAATTTTATTCCTGCTCGTTTTCCTTATCGGTAAATCTCTTCGAAAATCCGTTTTCCATATATATGTATCCTAAATCAATTTTCTTCGTAAAGGTCCGAAATTTTGCTTTCCATATGAAGCGTAATTATAAGACTTCTGTTTTAAAGGGGAAATTGAAGTATAAAAGGTGCTGATCTCAATAGGGAGGTTACGACCCCGTAAAGAGTTTTGTTTTTTTTAAAGAGCAAAAGAAAGGCTTGCACGCTGTTTTTTTGTTCTCTGTGGAGGCACCAGCACCGCCTTCTAGTAATTTGACGTTATGAAATTTCCTCCAAAGAAGATGCCAAATTTTTCCAACTGATTTGTGGAATTTTTGTTTCTGCAACAGTAGCCTAGAGAACCTTTTAACCCAAGTACAACGTACACCCTCGTTTGGGCTCGTACAAAATGCCTGAGGAAAGTTCTCATCAAGTGCGCACTGTAAGCATCCTTTGTTGAATAGTATTTCATGTAGTCCGGAAGTTGATCCGGGGCATTGACATCCCACCTGAAAATCCAAATAGGTTATGGGAAATGACCAAGAGGTATAGCAATAGTTGTGGAAACCAAATTTAGCTAATAACTTTACATTCTACTTTTAATTTTCGAAATTTATACTCTAGCATAAGTTGTTAACATTCCATCACAAATTCAAGATTCAAACACAGTCTAGGAATCTCAACTTAAAACATTTCAAGGTTTTGATACTCTTGTGAGAACAGGTCGATCAAATAAAAAATAGTAACCTTTGAATTGCATCATGGTGGAGCACAAATTCTTCGATGGTAGCATTGCTGGCATCATATAAGTCATCATTAATGGAAATCAAGGTAATCAATTTGGTTAGAATCCTTATAGCCGGAAAATATTGGGGCTCATAGTACACTCCCAATATCCAAAAGAACAACTCCACCCCTCTGTCTCTAGCGAAAGGTAGTTTTCCTGCAACGTCCAAATCTTTCCACCACCTAAACCCAAAAATTGTGCGGTTAAGAAAAGCAAAATGATGTATTATTAATTGTATGTAAAACATAGGTCTAACATGTAATACCCCGGATTTCTTTTCGAAGATGAACTGATAATGTAGCATTTTTTTCCGAAAAGCTAAAAAGTCTTCAAAAAAGACAATACAGGTGATATAACCTTAGGTTAGTAATTTTTCCTTCGGATGCCCTTGTCCTCGATCAATTACAAATACTTACATATACACATTCACCTTCACATGGGAACACACATACACAGTACACATTCAATGTGTGTGCATCCAGGTTTATATATCTTTTCGTTGAGAATAACAGATTTCAACTAAAACATGGGTACTACAAAAATTGGGGATGTAACCAAATAAATATGGGTAATAAGTAAAAGAGAATTACCACAGGAGACAGGATGTCCTTGCTGTCTAAGCACTCAAAATGAGAGAGCCACAGTGTAAAGATCTTCATCATTGGCCATTTCATGATAGGTTTCATATATGTGCTGTAATGTTGTCTCAATCTCGGTTTCGAAATGGTAGCCCACACCTAGGCGTTGAATTGCATCAATCAAGCTCAACTTCTGTGAAGGTTTATCAGCACTTGCCACTATCATCTCTCTCACTTTTTCTTTGAGCTGCTCAATTCTTTGCTCCGTTTTAACATCCGGTTCCTATGGAAACAATGATAAATATGCTCATTTGGAACTAGTCTAATGTAGTGTCTAACATGATACTACTAAACATGTCACAAATAATGGGTGCCACATAGTACGTCTATGACTATATATGTTCAAACAACAGTACTTGTCACCAAAATATTACCAAAACATTTGTAACCACGAAATCAAATATCCATAACAATCTTGGCTTTGTGAAGAGAACGACAAAAGTATATATGATGGAAACAAAGATAATGAAATTATATATATTACTACGTAACTCAATCAAATAAGAATATTTTTATGCTTGTTTTTCACTATATATCCTAAACCGAGATTAATATATATAAAAAAAATCGCATTTATGTTGATCATATTGGAAGGCTGTAAGGATTTAATTTAAGTATTCTACATATGATTCAAAACAATCTGAGACAATTTTACCATGGGGACAGAAGCGTAGGCAAGGAAATAATCTCCCCAAACACTCGGATGGAAATTTGCAGAGCGACGTGGAGTGCCCTCGGGTACTTGGCCATGGGTCATTGTAAGAGTTGGGCTAGTGTTTATTTCCATTTCCCTCGGGTACTTGGCCTCGAATTAATACAAAGTGTTAATCTATAATTAACTTTTCCTGTAATAAACCGTTCTCGAACAAGAAGCCTTATTTTCCAATGAATTGTGGAAACTTTCCTACAAAACTTCGTGTAATTTTTAAGTTTAAAAAAAAGGGCTAGTTGGACAAGCTTAGAAATATTGAAACTTTTGGAGGGCCGGGCTTGGATATGCACAAGTCTCGTTATTATCTGGTACAAGCCTGGCCCCGCCCGATGTATGTGCACCGTACCCCTAGAAGTTCTTTTTTCTCGATGTATCCCAATAGGGCTAGTATTAATATACATATTTTTGCGGATCACCAAATCTGTGTATCTAGAAGAACAATATTTTCCTTGCGAGGGACATTGTGCTTACACAATTCATTTTGTCGTCAGCGAAGAAAAGTTGGTCTCCAAGAAAAGTTGGTTCAAATCTTGGACTGGAATTGCTTATACTTTTACTTCAAATTTATTCCTTCGAGTACGACCTTTTATTGTGGAAAATATTGGCTCTCTGATTATGAGGTGCGTAGAGACTTTTTCTGTTGTGTTTATTGGACTACACCCTCATTTTGTGGAATTCTAATTAATGATTTACATATAGAAATAAAAGAAGCTTTCTTGTTTAAAAATTTAAGTAGAAAAACATATGGTACCCAACAATTATTATACCAGAATCAGAATAAAGTCATGATTTTGAGGTGAATGTTATTGTTCAATTTCTTGGAGGGTTCCAACCTAAAATCAATTGGTAAAATGTGGAGTAACCTCTAGAATCTATTAACCAAGCTTGGGTGGCTTAATTAAGCGATGTGGGGCAAGTCTAACACTCCCCCTCACGTGCAGCTCGGATGCACGTGGAGGTGACATACCAGGAGCTAAGCTATTGACTTTGACGACAGAGATAGACTTTCCCACGGGAGGTGAGACCACTCGAAAAAACAAAACATACGACCAGGCCACTCGATTTCTTATTAAAGAAAACAAGACACATATTGACAAGATGCCAACAAAAATAGTACTCACAAAAACAAGAAAAGATAAAGATGCTACCAAGTCCCACAAGGAACTGTGACGCGCTGCCCTTGACCCCATTGCCGACAGTCAAGGATGGAACCAGGGGGTCTAGTAGGGGCGGCCGCCACGGCAAAATTTTTAGAAAATACAATTATTATATGTAAAAAAAATTATTCCCAACTTATATAAACTCGCCACCGCTAGATTTTTTTTTTCCTTATTTTTGCTATATACGAGTCCTAAATCCTCTATTTTTCTTTAAAGGAGACCCAAAATAGTATTCCAAAACTAAATTAGTCTCTTTCGTACTCCATGTGCAAATGACAAATATCATTTACTATAGTTTTAATTATGTTATTTTAATTTTTCCTAGAGTCGATGACTATTCATATTACAATGAATTTATTTATTTTTTAGTATATATCTCGCCATTGCTAGGGTAAAATCATGGCTCTGTCTCTGCCGACAGTGGCTCCTGAAAACCCTCTGCTACCAATCGACTTTGTATCCAGCAAACTTGCAACCCCCATCCGGTGGTGACCGAATGGTCACCTTCGTCATCCGACGACCTCACCGGTGTAGGAGCGGTCAAAATCTGGACCCATCTCCTCGGGGTTCAAAATAGAGCCCAAAATATTCATGAGAATAAAATGTGCTGGCGAGGTAAAGAATGGTTAGTGTTTAGAATGAAGGGATGGAGGAGACATAAAGCGTGTGACCGTGCCCGAATCATCAGGGCTGCCTACGTATCCCGGTGTGCAGGGAATCAGGTCAAACGTAGTTCCAATTTCTCTCGGGGAGATGGTCTCTCCCTCTCTCTGAAAATCTGTGCTCTCTCTAGAGGAGATGGCTCTCTCTCTCTCTAGAAATCTGTGTGTCTCTCTGTCTGTCTCTGAAGGAGAGGTCTTCTCTCTTATCTGTATACCAGCACTGGTATTTATAGGCAAGGAACAAAACCTCCGCTGGACCCATATTGCCGAGGATCTTGCCCTTCCGCGGGCCTGTCGCGGCCTTGTCCGCGAGACCCTGGCGGGCTTGCTGCCCTCGCGATGACACTGACGGGCCTTAATACCCCCGCGAGCTTGTTCAGCTGCGCGGGTCACATCTTGCCGCGAACCCCACCCGTCCGCGGGACTACCGCGGCCCTGCCAGCGGGACCTTGGCGGTCCCGACTGCCCTCGCGATGACTCTCGCGGGCCTCAATACCCTCGCGAGCTTGTTCAGCTGCGCGAGGCCCATCTTGCGCAACGTCAACGCATCTTATGCCTCATGGCACCAAATCTCTCTGTGGGGCAGCTGCTTGCCACAAGTCAATCTCACGATCTTTCCACACGTCATCATGTAAGTGGTAGGTCAAACTTCTTTTGGGGTCAACGGTCATAATCTTGACCGCACCTACAACCGGGAACCCCCTCTAGGTGTAAAACCCTGTAGTCGAACCCTTGACATCTACCCTTAACCGCAACACCCAAAACTCTGTCTTCCCAAGCGTCTTTTTATTGAAAATAGTTTTTTTTAATCGACAAAATGAACATTTTATTAGAGTTGAAAATAACGTTGTTGCGGGCTACCCAGATTATATCACTACAAAGAAGCATACCTCCCATTAAGCTCGAACAAGTTACAAGGCCAGTGGTGGTCTACTTGGGGTGTTTATGGTATTTTATTTAGGATGTGTATTTCGCAGGTTGAGGCTTTGTGATTCATGGCCGGTCATTACTCCTTTTCGGGTGTGATGGAAAAAAAATCATCAGGTTTTGTGGGATGTACCCTTTCCTGTTTATGGATGTACCATGCAATCAACTAATTGTAAGTCAGTCCATACATATAATAGTAGTGTTTCTTTTTCTTTTTGCAGGGATGACCGCCCTTATTGGCCCCTCCCTGCTTCCATCCCTAGAACAGCCGAAAAAGACTTCCATATTACCTATTATTATGAAAGAAACACTTCGCAAGTGTTGTGTAGCACTACAGTCAAAGCCAATACCTTTCCCCATCCCAGTCTACCGGCACCAGCTCCGCCTACTAGTAATTTGACGTTATGAAATTTCCTCCAAAGAAGACACCGAATTTTTCCAACTGAGTTGTGGAATTTTTGTTTCTGCAACAGTAGCCTAGAGAACATTTCAACCCAGGTACAACGCACACCCTCGTTTGGGCTCGTACAAAATGCCTGAGGAAAGTTCTCATCAAGTGCGCACTGTAAGCATCCTTTGTTGAATAGTATTATTCATGGCTGGCAAGACTCTTCAACCATCAGTCTTTTTCTTTTACTCTGTAGTGCAAGACTCTTATCTACCTGTTGATTTCTAAAATTCCTACATGTTAGATATTTTGGCACTTTCCGGGGTGTTCAAAACCTCCATTGATGTCTTTATTATATCAATTCCGTTTGATTGAAATGGGTACGTTAATTAGGGGTAGTTTCTCGCTCGATGCTACTCCCTTTATCTGCGCCAAATTGTTCGCTGCGAAATCGATCCAATTGCATGAGAGGTAAAGGCATTACACAACACATCATTCATATTATTTCCAAGATAAAATTTTTTATTCCTGCTCGTTTTCCTTTTCGGTAAATCTCTTCAAAAATTCGTTTTCCATATATATGTATCCTAAATCAATTTTCTTCGTAAAGGTCCGAAATTTTGCTTTCCATATGAAGCGTAATTATAAGACTTCTGTTTTAAAGGGGAAATTGAAGTATAAAAGGTGCTGATCTCAATAGGGAGGTTACGACCCCGTAAAGAGTTTTGTTTTGTTTTTTTTTACAGCAAATTGGTCTAAAGTCCAAAAGGAGAGGTCCCAAAGCAGATTAGTCCAGCTTAAGTTTTAGTGATGTGTAAAGTCCATTAATGAAAATGTTTTGGAGTTTAAGGTCCGTGAAAAGACCAAATTGCCTTTAATGAGACAAGAGCCTTGTTTGGCTAACACAAAAAATGTCTTTTTTCATTTAAATTGACTTTAATGAGACAATGGCCTTGTTTGGCTAACACAAAAATGTCTTCTTCTTCTTTTTATTTTGACCGTTGACCGGCATTGACCGGCGTTGACTGGTGTATCTGTTGATTTTTTTTATTTTTTTTATTTTTTTGACCGTTGACCGGCATTGACTGGCAATCAACTTATTGTAAGTCAGTCCATACAATGCTTTTGTCCTCACTTTAATTGAAATCCTCGTTAGTGAACAACGGGATTGGTCTCTTCAAATTAGTTGATTCTTTTGGCAAGATACCAATACATTAAAGGGAAAAACAATTGTCTCGTGCGGTATGTTATACATATTGTAAACTCATAAAGGATTGGGTGCAAGGTCGGGGAAATGGAACTTAATCTTGGGTGGGTAACAAGAGGATGCCAAGCAGTGACGGAGGCAGCATTTGTGTTGAGGCCTAATCGTTCTTCGTCGTTGGTGTAGCTCTGCCTTGTTTTTATTTTATTTTATTTTTTTAATCGGCAAAAAAAATTTCATTAATCAAATAACCAAAGTAACAAAGATTAAAAGAAAATAGAGAAACACGCTATCACAACCAACGACCTCCATCCCAACCAGCTAGGGCTGTTAGCCGAGACTGGAAACTCGATCGAAACCGGAAAAACCGGACCGTACCAAATTTTTCAAACCGGTCGAATAATTTCGATCCGGTTTATGTGTTTTAAAGACCGGTCGAAACCAGACCGGTTATATATACGTATAATATATTCCTATATGTAAAAATTGATAATATATATATACATACATATATAAACTGTTTTTATGGGCTTAATGATGTTTTTATGGGTTTTTTTTTTATATATTGGGCTCAAAAATTTATCCTTTTTTGTTGGGCCCAAAAAAAGAGGTTGAATTATGGGTTTTTGGTTGATATTTTGTGGGTTGAATTGTGGATTTTTTGATATGTTGGGCCCAAAATATGGTCTATGAATGAAAACCGGATAAACCAGACCGAAACCGGTTGAGTCGGTCGAAACCGGACCGTATTATCTCAACCGGTTCTGATTTCTAAAAATCTCAAACCAGATAACCGGTTTCGACCAAAAAATATGCCAAAACCGGTCGAAACCGGACCGGTATCACCTCTACAACCAGCACCACCACCACCTACAAATACATGTACGTAATTTGACATTATGAAATGTTTTCGAATTTATTTTCCGGTAAAAATTCAAAATACCCACCAACTTTTACACCAAAATTCAATTAGACTCCCAACCTTTTAAAAATTTCAATTTTACTCCCAACGTTATCTTCCGTTAATCAAAACGCTTTCTTTCGTCCGAATGACTAACGGATTTCGTTAAAGACTCCGTTAAATGCCGTACCGATCGAATTTTGATGATCCAAGCCGCTCAATGTGTTCAAAATGTGATTTTAAGGGTATCTGCAGGAAATCAGCAAAAAAAAAAAAACGGGGATGGCTTCATCTGAACAATTTTTTATTGAATAGTTCAATAAAAACTATTCAGATGATGCCCTTTCCGATCATTTTTTTTGTTGATTTTTCGCGAGTACTTTTAAAATCACGTTCTAATCACATTGAGCGGCTCGGATCATCGAAATTCGATCGGAATGCTATTTAACGGAGCTTTTAACGAAATCCATTAGTCATTCCGACGAAAGGGGGTGTTTTGATTAACGGAAGATAACGTTGGGAGTAAAATTGAAGTTTTTAAAAGGTTGGAAGTCTAATTGAATTTTGGTGTAAAGGTTGGGGGTATTTTGAAATTTTCCCTTTGTTAAAATCATGGGTCACGTTCTCATGTTAAGGCTTTTGTGGGGCAAATGAAAAATAGTACTTTAGAAGCATGTGAAAAGTGTCATTTCATAACTTTCCTAGGGCAATTCTATGATTAATTCCGTGCTGTTTTGGAAGAGAATTACAAATATCTCAAAGAAAAGACTGTTGATTTTGTCACTTTCTTTTATGTTAATGCCACTCTCCTGCAAGGGTATTTTTGGTGCAAAAATATACTTGCAGGGAAGTGACGTTAACAAAAAAAAGAGTTGTGGCAAAATCATTTCCCAAAGAAAAATGTTCTTTGTACCCAAAAAGTAAACCATGTGGGGCCAATTTATCTCACTTCGTTGTTGGTGTAGCTCTGCCTTTTTTTTTTTTTTTAATCGGCAAAAAAATTTTCATTAATCAAATAACCAAAGTTACAAAGATTAAAAGAAAATAGAGAAACACGCCATCACAACCAACGACCTACATCCCAACCAGCTAGGGCTGTTAGCCGAGACCAGAAACTCAATCGAAACCGGAAAAACCGGACCGGACCGAATTTTTCAAACCTTTGGAATAATTTCGATCCGGTTTCTGTGTTTTAAAGACCGGTCGAAACCGGACCGGTTATATATACGTATAATATATTCATATATATAAAAATGTATAATATATACATACATATATAAACTGTTTTTATGGGCTTAATGATATTTTTATGTGTTTTTCTATGTATTGAGCTCAAAATTGATCCTTTTTTGTTGGGCCCAAAAAAAGAGGTTGAATTATGAGTTTTTGGTTGATATTTTGTGGGTTGAATTGTGAATTTTTTGATGTGTTGGGCCCAAAATATGGCCTATGAATGAAAACCGAATAAACCAGACCGAAATCGGTTGAGTCGGCCGAAACCGGACCGTATTATCTCAATCGGTTCCAGTTTCTAAAAATCTCAAATCGTATAACCGGTTTCGACCAAAAAATATGCCAAAACCGATCGAAACCGGACCGGTATCACCTCTACAACCAGCACCACCACCACCTACAAATGCATGTACGTAATTTGACATTATGAAATGTTTTCAAATTTATTTTCCGGGAAAAATTCAAAATACCCCCCAACTTTTACACCAAAATTCAATTAGACTCCCAACCTTTTAAAAATTTCAATTTTATTCCCAACGTTATCTTCCGTTAATCAAAATGCCATCTTCCGTCCGAATGACTAACGGATTTCGTTAAAAACTCCGTTAAATGCCGTCCCGATCGAATTTTGATGATCCGAGCCGCTCAATGTGTTCAAAATATGATTTTAAGGGTACCCTCAAGAAATCAGCCAAAAAAAAATGACCGGGATGGCTTCATCTGAACAATTTTTTATTGAATAGTTCAATAAAAAAACTATTCAGATGATGCCCTTTCCGATCATTTTTTTTGTTGATTTTTCACGAGTACCTTTAAAATCATGTTCTAATCACATTGAGCGGCTCGGATCATCGAAATTCGATCGGAATGCTATTTAACGGAACTTTTAGCGAAATCCATTAGTCATTCGGACAAAAGGGGGTGTTTTGATTAATGGAAGATAACGTTGGGAGTAAAATTAAAGCTTTTAAAAGGTTGGGAGTCTAATTGAATTTTGGTGTAAAGGTTGGGGGTATTTTGAAATTTTCCCTTATTTTCCAATGAATTGTTGAAAGTGTTTTATAACGCTGCAAGTTATATATTATTGAAAAACATTGGTTGTTATTACCTTTTCTTTCTTTTTTTAATCAACAAAAAGATTAGTATATTATTAGAAAGTTGATACGGGTACATCAAGGAAAAGAAAACCTAAACCATGATATTGATATATGGAACAGCCAGAGACGGAACCAAGAATTTCACCATGCAGGGGCGGTCGTGCATGCGAGAAAAAAATATAAATATACATGCATAATCACGTAAATACATTAAAACTCAAAATAGCATAAATACATAAATCGGTTTAACTAATGGGATCGATCTTGATGTATGTGTCTAATTTTTCTTTATTGTTCATCTTCTTTTTTTTCATTCATCACAACTGAACGAATTTGGTACATGTGCTTTCATGTTACTTGATTTTACCAATCAAAAAACAAAGAATTAGGAGAAGTATAGAACAACAATTGGGGAAAGATATACCTAGCTACAACTTAAATTTCACCAAAATTACTTAGGGTTTTCAAAATCTCTTCTCCTCTGTCTCTATTTTCTCGAAATTGCCTTTGAAATCTTAACAATTTGGGATGTTTGAGCCAAGTGAGAGAGAAAGAGGGGGGATTTGGTGTGCTATTGAGATTTTAGGGCAAAAAGAAATAAAATTGTAAAACACTAAACCCATCTAACGAAAGATGAAAATTTATTACTTGAATATTCACAATATTAACCCTATAGTTTTATTTTTTGTTATATTTTAGCCCTTAGCATTTAGGAATTAATGTTGGTATCCTCGTAGTTCAAAAGTTACAATTATATATTTTTTTTCAAAATTCTACACAGGAGCAAGCTTATATACTTTCATAGGAATTTTTTTACATATAATAGTAGTGTTTTTTTTTTCTTTTTGCAGGGGCGACCGCCCCTATTTACCCCTTCCTGCCTCCATCCCTAGAACAGCCAAAAAAGACTTCCATATTACCTATTATTATGAAAGAAACACTTCTCCAAGTGTTGTGTAGCACTACAGTCAAAGTCGATACCTTTCCCCATCCCAGTCTACCGGCACCAGCTAGCACCGCCTACTAGTAATTTGACGTAATGAAATTTCCTCCAAAGAAGACGCCGAATTTTTCCAACTGAGTTGTGGAATTTTTGTTTATGCAACAGTAGCCTAGAGGACATTTCAACCCAATTTATCCCCGAGTTTAGACCGAGAGTTGGATTTGTTAGAAAAGAGAATTGACAAGAAATTTAGGCTAAAAAAAAAAAAAGAAGACTTGATGGCTAAGAAACATAAACAAATTAGAAAAACATAAATAATAAGGAACAAATGCATCTTTTTGAAGGCCTAGGTTTACGCGTCGGACACTTATTTAGGGACGGAGGAAGTACTATTCAACAAAGGATGCTTACAGTGCGCACTTGATGAGAACTTTCCTCAGGCATTTGGTAAGAACGCAGACTAAGTACATATCAGGTCAATATGATTGTCGTGAGATAGAATGCCAACCTTATCGGGATGTTACTCTCACGTTGTGATGCTATCTTTTCTTGCCCTTATCCTCAATGTTCTTCATTATCGTGATTAATAAAATCTATTTTTTTCGCGTTCAAAAGAAAAAAGTACATATCAGGTCAATTCAAATCTATGAATGGGTCAATGTTGTTTGCTTACGTTTTCATTTCAAGTTTTCTCCCTCGTGCTCATTTGAATTGTGGAAATTAAATACTATTAGGTTTGTTTGTCTAAGCTCGTGCATGCATGGCTGGCCGTATTTATTGGACTTGGCGCTCAGTGTATACGTAGAAAAATCCGACTCTGACAGGGGTATCCGACAAATGGTTTTTTTTTTTTTTTCAATCGATAGGAGAGATCAATTGAGAAAGTCAAAAGGATTTGGCCAAATGATTATGAGAAAACAATAAGTGCTCTTCTATAAGATCACATGTTCTTCTATTCTCACAGAGGCCAAACATTCCAAGGAAATTGGCAGAGGAGATCACAGTCTCACACCCAATATAAGACAAGTCACACGATAGAAAAAGAAGAGAGAGATTCTTAATCGATTGGCAAAAATGGCATAGATAATAGAGGGAGAAGTCATAAAGTCAATTAAATACTACTTGCGAGGGACATTGTGCTTACACAATTCATTTTGTCGTTAGCGAAGAAAAGTATTGGTGTCCAAGATATTTTTTGACTAAGTATGTAAGGTGGGTTCAAATCTTGGACTGGATTTGCTTAGACTTTTACTTCAAATTTACTCCCTCGAGTACGACCTTTTATTTTGGAAAATATTGGCTCTGATTATGAGGTGCGTAGAGACTTTTTCTGTTGTGTTTATTGGACTACACCCTCATTTTGTGGAATTCTAATGATTTACATATAGAAATAAAAGAAGCTTTCTTGTTTACAAATTTAAGTAGAAAAACATATGGTATCCAACAATTATTTTACCAGAATCAGAATAAAGTCATGATTTTGGGGTTAATGTTATTGTTCAATTTCTTGGAGGGTTCCAACCTAAAATCAATTGATAAAATGTGGAGTAACCTCTAGAATATATTAACCAAGCTTGGATGGCTTAAATAAGCAATGTGGGGCAAGTCTAACACTCCCCCTCACATGCAGCCCGAATACACGTGGAGGTAACAGACTAGGAACTGAGCTATTGACTTTGACGACAGAGCTGATAGACTTTCCCACGGGAGGTGAGACCACTCGAAAAAACAAAACATATGACCAGGCCACTCGATTTCTTATTGAAGACAAGACACATATTGACAAGATGCCAACAAAAATAGTACTCACAAAAACAGGAAAAGATAAAGATGCTACCAAGTCCCACAAGGAACTGTGACGCGCTGCCCTTGACCCCATTGCCGACAGTCAAGGATGGAACCAGGGAGATCTAGTAGGGGTGGCCGCCACGGTAAGAATTTTAGAAAATACAATTATTATATGTAAAAAATAATTATTCCCAACTTATATAAACTCGCCACCGCTAGATTTTTTTTCCCTTATTTTTTGCTATATACGAGTCCTAAATCCTCTATTTTTCTTTAAAGGAGACCCAAAATATTATTTCAAAATTAAATTAGTCTCTTTCGTACTCCATGTGCAAATGACAAATATCATTTACTATAGTTTTAATTATGTTATTTTAATTTTTCCTAGAGTCGATGACTATTCATATTACAATGAATCTTTTTATTTTTTAGTATATATTTCGCCACTACTAGGGTAAAATCATGGCTCCGTCTCTGCCGACAGTGGCTCCTGAAAACCCTCTGCCACCAATCGACTTTGTATCCAGCAAACTTGCAACCCCCATCCAAGGGTGACCAAATGGTCACCTTCGTCATCCGACGACCTTACCGGGAACCCCCTCTAGCCATAAAACCCTGTAGTCGAACCCTTGACATCTACCCTTAACCGCAACACCCAAAACTCTGTCTTCTCAACCGCGTCTTTTTATTGAAAATAGTTTTTTTTAATCGACAAAAGTAACATTTTATTAGAGTTGAAAATAACGTTGTTGCGGGCTACCCAGATTATATCACTGCAAAGAAGCATACCTCCCATTAAGCTCGAACAAGTTACAAGGCCAGTGGTGGTCTACTTGGGGTGTTTATGGTATTTTATTTAGGATGTGTATTTCGCAGGTTGAGGCTTTGTGATTCATGGCCGGTCATTACTCCTTTTCGGGTGAGATGGAAAAAAAATCATTAGGTTTTGTGGGATGTACCCTTTCCTGTTTATGGATGTACCATGCAATCAACTGATTGTAAGTCAGTCCATACATATAATAGTAGTGTTTCTTTTTCTTTTTGAAGGGGCGACCGCTCCTATTGGTCCCTCCCTGCCTCCATCCCTAGAACAGCCGAAAAAGACTTCCATATTACCTATTATTATGAAAGAAACACTTCGCCAAGTGTTGTGTAGCACTACAGTCAAAGTCGATACCTTTCCCCATCCCAGTCTACCGGCACCAGCTCCGCCTACTAGTAATTTGACGTTACGAAATTTCCTCCAAAGAAGACGCCGAATTTTTCCAACTGAGTTGTGGAGAATTTTTGTTTCTGCATGCAACAGTAGCCTAGAGAACCTTTCAACCCAAGTACAACGTACACCCTCGTTTGGGCTCGTACAAAATGCCTGAGGAAAGTTCTCATCAAGTGCGCACTGTAAGCATCCTTTGTTGAATAGTATTATTCATCGCTGGCAAGACTCTTCAACCATCAGTCTTTTTCTTTTACTCTGTAGTGCAAGACTCTTATCTACCTGTTGATTTTTAAAATTCCTATCTGTTAGATATTTTGGCACTTTTCGGGGTGTTCAAAACCTTCATTGATGTCTTTATTATATCAATTCCGTTTGATTGTAATGGGTAGATTAATTAGGGGTAGTTTCTCGTTCGATACTCCTCCCTTTATCTGCGCCAAATTGTCCACTGCGAAATCGATCCAATTGCATGAGAGGTAAAGGCATTACACAACACATCATGCATATTATTTCCAAGATAAAAAAATTTATTCCTGCTCGTTTTCCTTTTCAGTAAATCCCTTCGAAAATTCGTTTTCCATATATATGTATCCTAAATCAATTTTCTTCGTAAAGGTCCGAAATTTTGCTTTCCATCGTAAAGAACAGAGATTCAGGCCTTACCAAAATAAGAGCTTTGACGCTATCTCTTTGAAGAGGAATCCCAACCAGATTTTCTCTCTAAATCTAGAGAAACACTTCAGTGCCGAGCGGGTATTGCCCACGTGGCACCCGCTCGGCGAATTCGAGCCGTCCGATACACTTTTGGACGGCTCGGATTAAAACACTCTCTCTCCTCTCCCCCAAACACTTTCTCTCTCCTTTTCTCTCTCGAAATCTGAGCCGTTAAAAAATAAAATGGATGGTTCGGATGGCCGAGCGGGCACCACGTGGTACCCGCTCGGCACTGAAAATTTTTCCCTAAATCTAAAGCAAAAGCTGCAAAACATCGACAAAATCCTGCCCTCTCTCTCCTCCCTTTCTCTCTCTACCCTCATGCTCTTCCACCACACCCTCCAAAAACTCGCTTGAGATCCCCTGTCCCAGTCCCCCTGTCCGAGCTCCCTGTCCCACCCTTTTCGGCCGTTGATCTCGCAAATCAACGGCTGAGATGGGTCGAGCATGTTTTGTTCCAAAACGACGTCGTTTTGAAAAAAAAGTGCTCGGTCCATCTCAGCCATTGATATGCGAGATCAACGGCCGAAAAGGGTGGGACAGGGGATCCGGTCCCCCAAAAACTCATCCAACTCCTTAGCAAGTCTCTCCGCTCTCCCATACACCCCGTTTACTCTATTCACCCACATCAGCCATGGTACAAAATCTCCAATATCAAAAACCCCCAATAACTCCGCAACCTCCCCCAAAACCTCCTTAAACCCTCTCCTCGCCCCTCCTCGTCCGCCCCCAACGCCGCCGTATTTCGCCCCCAACGCTGCCCTACACACCACGTTCCCCGTCAACTCCACAATCAATTCACTCAAATTCACCACATCAGAACCAGAATTCGAAATCTTCTCATCATAAGCGCCGATCTCTTCTTCCCTAATGTCGCAAAAGGATTGGACTCGCTTGTTGCTCAGCACTTGGAGGACGCAGATGCTCTTCATCTGCCTCCAGTACTCGCCGTATGGGCTTATTAATTTCCTAGATATTCACATAGAGTGTAATTAATTGCCTTGTAGCTCTCAAAACTCTTCCTATTCCGATCCTTTCAAATTTGCCAGGGAATGATTCAAAATAGGATTTTTCCACGGCACATTACAATCTATACCAGAAATTCAGACGAGAAATCCGCAATAATTCCAAAGAACAGAATGTGATTTATTGTTCACATTCTCTAAAAAAAATCCTAGCCGCGTCTCTTCCTTCCCCTCTCTCCTCCTAGGGTTTTTTCACTACTTTTATGCGGCAGCAAAAGGGGAGGGCTTTGTTCTTGATTGGTGTTTTCTTCCTCCATAATGATGATTTTTTCCATTTTCAATAACCCAACTTTATAGTCATGAGATTTTTTCCCCTGATCTCAAATTTGAGAGTTTTTTTTTTTATTTGTTCTTTTCCTTTCTTCTGACTTCTTCTTCATCGTTGAAACGGCGATCAGATCCTAATAGCGGTGGTGGTGATGGTTCTCTGACGAAGGAAGACGATGGTGACAGCGGTCCAATGACAAATCAGATCGATTGGCTTGTCAGCCTCGTTGCAACGGTTGTTTGGGTTTCTAATCAGTGTGAGTTTTCTTTTGTGCGTAGGAGTGCGAATGGAGTGGCTCATTCTCTCATTAGGAGAGGTAGTCGTGATTTGTTTGTAGCTTTCTAGTCCTTCGATTCAAGACGAATGCTACTTGTAAGAGCAAGGATCCAATGGGGGGATGGATATATAGTCATTTTCCAACCCCACATGCAAAAATCAAGCCTCCAATGGAGATGGAAAATGCATTTGATGGATATGGAGATGAATATATCCATTCCCAAATGACTAGAGTTATAATTGCCACATCATCAACCCAACCGTTTTACCAGAAAACCAGTCAACCCAACTGATTAATTATTTTGTATATCTCTGTTTCCTATTAATGAAGCTATTACCATTTCATTTTGGTGGGAAAAAAAAAAAGAAGCATTCCAAGCTATATCTCAACCATCTGCAACTTTTTGAAACAAGCTCCTAACTCCCTGACTTTGGCACATCCCCAGAACAGGTGGTCGATGTATTTCTCTCTTCAAATTCGAGCCGTCCAAAAATATAATGGATGGCTCAGATGCATCGAGTGGACACCACGTAGTACCCATCTGGGGCTGAAAATTTTTCTCTTCCAAAGAGGCATTACACAAGGATTAGCAGAAGTATTTTGGTAAGAGCCCCTGCTGCAGAAGTGATGCCCTTGGCCCTGGACTTGGACCTGGAGGCCCTGAATTTAGTGGCGGCTCCACATAGAGAGCACCATGGTCACATGACCACCCAAAAAAAAAAAAATTGCTATAATACGTGTATAAATTTTAGGATGGCTCATGCTTTGAAGTAGTTTGAACACCCAGTCCATACATCAATGAACACCCAATTCAGAAAATTTTGAACACCCAGTCTATACATCATTGAACACCCAAACGACACCATTAAGAAGATGGAACCCAAACGGCCAGAAATTCTCCGTCTTCTCCTTTGTTTTCAGTTACCGTATCAACCCAAAACCTCTTCTCAAGACTCAACCAGGACAGCTATGTCCATCTACCAAAAATTCTAAAAATATTCTCAGTTTTCCCGTCGTTTTCAGTTTCTACTTCTGATTTGGTCAGGCGATTTGAAATTTTTGATTCATAGATTGAAAAGTGAACAAGAAAAGGAGTAACAACAACAGCCCTAATTTTAATTTGGCAAGAACTGAAAGAAAAATGGAGGGTGTATATTGGATGAAAATCATAAACTAGGTGGAAAAAGAGAGGAAGATAATTAAACAAACATTACGGAGAAGAATCATTAATTTGTAGATGAGGAAAGTTGGTTTCCAACTACGCATTTAAATATAGGAAAATAATTTTTGCACTTTTTTTTTTTGATAAACAAACTCATTTTCTTGTCTTTTAGTAAATAAATTACACACAAAAACTCCACTAAAAGACAAAAAAATGGAGTGTTATCAAAAAAGAGATTGTGAAAATCATTTTCCTAAATATACAGGAGGGGTTTCTAGAGTTTGGAATGACGGTGATGGCTGGAGATTAGATTAGACATGCAGCGACTTGTTTATTATTATATTTAGGCTCTGTTTTCTACTAATCCATTTTTTTAAACTACAACCTTTTTCTTTATTTAATTTTTTTTTTGCATTTATTAGTTTTCCTCCATACTTTTATGTATTATTGGTTCGTCTCGACGAAATGAATTGAAAAGGTAAAAAATCTTGATTTCTACCCATTTTTTTGGAAAATATGTAAGAAAAGGCTCAAAGGTTGACTATTTGGACTTTCTCTGGGATATTTCAAAAAATACTCTTGTTAAAGACATAATTTTACTTTTTCGATTCCTCTTGTCGATACGAAATATATAAAAGTTTGGCGCAAAAACTAACAAACAAAAAAATTATAGTCCACAACTTTTAGGGCCTATTTGGATGGGGTATTGTGAATGGAGATGTGATATCCCCCCTTTTAGTCCGTGGGCCCAGCCTTAAGACCTCGTTTGGGAAGTAAAATGGAAGGGGTATTAGCTAAGCCTCGGATTATTTATGGGGAGGTTCTGGGGTGTTATTATATAATACCCCCGGATAATACCCTGTCTCTCTCTCCATTTCAACTACAAAACAACCTTATCCCCCATTTTATTCCTCATCCAAACCAAATATTATTTAATGCCCCATCACATCAATGTGAGCCCACCCTTCTTACATAATACCCCCTACTATCTTATCCCCCCTTCATAACTAATACCCCCAATCCTTATCCCGCATCCAAACGGGCCCTTAGGTTATTGGAAATTAACACCCCTTCTGGACAATGTAAGTTTCAACATTAGAAATATTGGAAGGAGGATTCTGTTTTGGAAAGATGCTTGGCGTGGGGGAAATAATCCCAATTAATTGTTATTTTCATGGTTTTTAGAGCTTGTCAAAAACATTAGTCACTTTAAAAATCATGTTGAATGGATATATCGAACACATCTATCTTCCAATGAAGTGTTACAAAAAAAATTTCCCCTCAACACCGATTTGTTTTGAAAACAAATCAAGCAATAATACAGTATTGCTATTTTTTTCTACGTGGGCAATGTCTTCATCGTGATAAATCAGTTACCGGTTTGCGACTACTGTTCCCATGAAAGATCCATGAAGAACTCAAAAGAACCTTCAATCTCTTGAATAGACGAGAGAGGATTCTATTCCTACGCAAAAACAATCGGAACCTAATTAAGACAATATTACGAACATAGACGTACGGCAACAAATATTGAAATTTCTTTTGTTGATAACAAACGAATGTTGAGTTGATTTTAATTAGTACAAGTTTCGTGTGAGAAGTTCTTGCAGAATTGGTTAGGGATCCAGACATGAAGAAGAACTCAATGATGAGATTTTTCGATCTTAAGTAGCCTCTGTTTGTAATCTTTTTGTTTGGTTCTTTGCAGTGTTCATTGTGAAATTGTTTGTTCATATTGTTCCGCTAAGCCTTCTTAAAAAACAATAAGTACTTATTTGCAATTTTTAATGTTAAAAATAATAGACTTACTAAAATAATTTTTTTATGCAATATAGATTTTTTTTGATAGATCTCGATGAGATCTTTTGAACAATGCAAAAAAAATTAAAAAATTATTTTCGTAAATACATTATTTTTAAATTTGAAAATTGTATATAAGTGTTTATTTTTTAGGTAGGCTTAGCGGAACGGGTTAGTTAATTCTTTCAACGAAGAGGCTCAACCGCTCGTAGATATCTACCAGAAGCACACAAATCAAAACAAAAAAAGTTTTGTAACAATAATTTACATAATTTATTATGGGAAGTGATTTTCACACTCCCCTTTTTTTTACAATCCACACTCCATATCTTGCCTTTATCCCCATAAATTTACTATGTTACCCTTTTCTCAATACACTTTTGCACCTATGCAAAGTCTCAGGTTCAAATACATGGATTTATGGTCCGCATGCGTTGTAGTTTAATTATTGGTCTACTAACATCTAATGCTGCCTGTGCTGGAAAATGTTTTTCGGGTCGGCCCAGTATCACTATTATTAATATCCAATACGTACTCATAAAAATACTGACATATGTTTCATGCATACTACCATAATAGGAGCTTGAAGTACTTTTACATGGTACTCCAATTAGCAAGACAAAGGAGTTGCAACAAGAAGCATAGGCAACTTTTTATGAAAAAATACAGACATATGTTTCATGCATACTACCATAATAGGAGCTTAAAGTACCTTCACATGGTACTTCAATTAGCAAGACAAAGGAGTTGCAAAAAGAAGCAGAGGCAACTTTTTATGAACAGCCAAACCAGAAGATTCACTCTCATCCAACTCCACCCCATCAGGCAGTACAAAATCAAACTTGTGCACAAGATTTGCAACCGCCAGCTCATCGACCACCACCGCAAACTGAATCCCTGGGCACCCCCTCCTCCCCCCTCCAAACGGAATCCAGTCGAAATCTTGTCCTCTAGAATCGATCAAACGGCCGTTCAAAAACCTTTCGGGCCTAAACTCCTCGGGCTCATCCCACGACACCGGATCTTGCCCGATCGACCAAGCGTTGACGACCACGCGCGTCCCGGCCGCAACGTCGTAGCCCATTACTTGGACGTCTTTGGTCGACTCCCGAGGCACGAGAAGGGGAACCGGAGGGTGGAGGCGTAGAGTCTCCTTGATCACGGCTTTTAGGTAGGGCATCTGGTCTAAATCGTCCTCGGTTACAGGCTGGTTGGGTTGGACTATAAGTCGAACTTCGGCTTGGAGTTTTTTCATGGCTTGAGGATGTTTTATGAGCTTTGTCATTACCCATTCTATGGCTGCGGATGAAGTATCAGTTCCAGCAACAAATATATCCTGCAAGACCAAAAAAATTACAATTTAGTAAATATTTTTATTTGTTTATTACGTATTTGATAAGGATTGAGACAAATAAAGGATAGATAAGAATCTCTTTGACACCAAGTTAATCCTTACCCTTGTTCAGAAATCGTTGAAAGTAATTGAATTATAAAATAACAAGGCTACTAAACAATTGGTCAATACAAAAATAAGAGATTCGTGCTCAACATTACCCCAAGAGCATTGAATAATTTCTTGACTAGACAGTCGTAATTCGTAAAGAACAAAGATTTAGGTCATACCAAAATAAGAGCTTTGATGCTATCTCTATGTAGAGGAATCCCAACTACATTTTCTCTCTGAATCTCAAGCAAAACATCGACAAAATCCTGCCTTCCCTCCTCTCCTACCTTTCTCTCTCTACCCTCATGCTCTTCCACCACACCCTCCAAAAACTCATCCAACTCCTTAGCAAGTCTCTCCGCCCTCCCATACACCCCATTTACTCTACTCACCCACTTAAGCCATGGTACAAAATCTCCAATATCCAAAACCCCAAATAACTCCACAACATTCCCCAAAACCTCCTTAAACCCCCTCTTCGCCTCTCCTCCTCTGCCCCCAACGCCGTCGTATTTCCGCCCCAACACCGCCCTACCCACCACGTTCGCAATCAACTCCGCAATCAGTTTGCTCAAATTCACCACATCAGAACCAGAATCTGAAATCTTCTCGATCATAAGCGCTATCTCTTCCTCCCTAACGTTGCGGAAGGATTGGACTCGCTTGTTGCTTAGTAGTTGGAGGACGCAGATGCTCTTCATCTGCCTCCAATACTCGCCGTAAGGGCTGAAAACCACATCCTTCGTTCCGTACAAGAGTTTATTGCCAATGGTCGATTTGGGTCTGTTGGAGAAGATAAGGTCGTGGGTTTTCAAGATGTCACGGGCGGCAGCGGCGGAGGAGGCGACTAGGACGGGGGCAGCGGCAAAGTGGAGGAGCATTAAGGGGCCGTGGGCTTGGGAGAGGGAGTGGAGGGAGCGGTGGGGGATGGGGCCCATTTGGTGGAGGTTTCCGATCAAAGGGAGCTTTCGGGGAGATGGTGGTGGGTTTTTGCGCGGTGGTCGGGCGGTGATGGAGAGCCATTTGAGAAGGAAAACTAGGAAGAGAAACAAGGGAAGGAGAGAGAAGATGAAGGGGTATAGTGAGAAATGCATGGCTCTGGTTGCAACAAATTTTGAAAATACATATACGCTGTATGCATGTGTGGTGCGGGTTGCATGAATATTGGGACAGTTTTTTATAGGAAATTTGTCAAGAAAAAAGTCAGTGGTGTACAAATTTGTCAAGCACGAGCAAAGGAAATAGTAAGATTCTGTTTAAGACAGTGGGGTACATAATTTTAATTCCCATGAGAAAATTATGAAAGAGTAGAAAACCAAATGGGGAAATTTACTTCATTGACATGGGCCAAGACGAGACGACCGAGCTAGAGAGAAAAAGCCTTTGTGAATTTACTTCACTGACATGGTAGTGACAATTTTGTAAATTTACATGAAAAAGAGACGAAAAAAAAAAAGTATCATCAATGAATAAAAGAAGGGGTGTGAAAATCATTTTCCGAGCTAGCAAAACCTGACCGTGGTATAGAAAAGGTCATTGATAATGTCAATGTCACTCCCAAAGGGGAGACATGTTTGTACCTTTATCCTTTATATGTTCGAGATTCTTTTTGTCGGACCGTTTTTCCACCATGCATCTCTCCGAAAACCAATTGGTGTAAGGGAGCGCTTCAATTAAATCTTTTACGGCATTTAACATCGCACCCGCAAGTCTGTTTTTAGAGCTGTCGCAGGGAGTGACATTGTGTAACCAAATCCATGGGGACACTCTGGGCCCAACACTTTTCTTTAGTCATGTTCTGACCCTATCACAATAATTCAATCCGTCCATTTAGTGGATACAGTGTGAAAGAGATACATGCAAAAAAATCAATCCAGGTGGGTCTCTACAAATTGAATATTTACACAAAAATACAATACAATACTGTGGAGAACCAAAGACTAGTGGATCAATGGAATCTCTCACACAGAATTTTTGGGGCTACTCATCCCTATAGTTTTGTTTTGTTACATGTAGTGTGTTATAGGTTCAGTTGTATATCTTCTGATTTGATGGGTTTATACCCTTTGTTTTTGGCTTGGTTGGTTATAAACGATCCATTTACCAAAAAAAATACAATACAATACAATACAAATAAAAGTGAATACCTCCAGTCAACTTGCAATTTCCTATTCCGATCCTATCAAATTTGACAGCTGAGAATGATTCAAAGTATGATTTTTCCATGGCACGTTACAATCAATACCAGAAATATATTTAGACGAAATCCAGTCAACAAAGGAGCATTCCAAGTAGATCCCTGACTTTGGCACATCCCTTGAACAGGTGGTCCATGTCTTACGAAGAGGCATTACACAAGGATCAGCAGAAGTGATGGCCCTGGACCTGGAGGCCTTGAATTCATGTACCTATCGATATCCAAGTAGATTGATTTTTTTTCGCATGGAGAAATTTTTGGGTGCCAAGCGGGCACCACGTGGTGCCCGAGGAGTGCATTCAGGCCATCCATTTCGATTTTAGATGGCTCAGATTTGGAAAGAGAAAAAGGAGAGAGAAGAGGAGAGAGAGAGTGGTGGGGTGAGAGGAGAGAGAGTGTTTCAATCTAGACCATCCAACATCCTTTTGGACGGTCCAGATACGCTGCTCGGAGACCATGTGGGTACGGCCTTGTCGTAGTAGCCACCCGACACCCAAAATTTTCTCAAAAAGAAAAGAATCTCGTAGATATCAAGGAGTCAGATGGGACCATGTATAGCACGACGGGCTGTGCTAGGGACAAAGAAAATAAGCAAAGAAAAGACCCTTAAAGTATACATGAACGGCTCAGATTCACTACACAGTGAATCTGAGCCGTTCATATACACTTTAAGGGTCTTTTCTTTGCCTATTTTCTTTGCACTTAGCATTTCTCATTGCACGACTAGACTTGCCCCAGTTTGCTTGCTTTTTGTTACACAATAAATAAATCAACTCTAAATGCTGCCTCCCAAAAGTTTTACGTTCGAAATCTTCCAGGAGCTACCATGTAACTCATTTGGAGTCAGTTCTAGCTGCTCAATTCATTGCAGACCTAGGTCCGACTCACATGCGCCACCGTTACTCTTGTCATATCCAATTCGGAGACGGTACTTAGAAAAGTAAAAGAGTCCCATATGTAATGCTGCTTAATTGTCACAACGACTTGCCCCAATTTCCACACAACACATAGCTTGTGGTTGTCATTTCAATTCTACACTATCATCTTCCTTTGAGAAGACTTATCTTATCCAGTTTAGTCAAATATGAGGTGCATCATTGTTGAACTTTCTGTTTATGATGTGCTTTTGTAAGCAATTTTGTCCAGCCATTTCACGACTTGGGTTCTTGTCCTCTTCTCTTCCTGCTCATCTCCCCATTTGGCTGGTAGCAAAGGACTGCATGTTGACGTAATTGCCCATGATACTTAATTTATAGTTTATAGTTATTGGCTACTTCTACTTTTACTTTGCATTATGTGTCATGTACATACTCCCTCCGTCCATTTTTTAGAGTCCGGTATTTCATTTTGGGCTGTCCCTTAATAAGTGTCCATTTTGTAAAGTTAGTGGGTAAAAATTGGTGAATTTTCCATTTTGCTCCTAAAAGTATATTCCATTTTGAAAAGTTAATGAGTAAAAGTGTAATGATGATTGGTAAATAGGGAAAGTAGAGGAAAAAGTTGATGTGAAAGGCATGATGTCTTTTTAATAAGTTGGAATTACGAAGTAAAACACTTAAAAAGGGACGGAGGGAGTATTTTTTTATTTTCAAATATTTCTATTTAGTTTATTAGAAATAAAGTAATGTTAGGAGTTAATAGTTGGTGGGTATCAGGTTAGTTTTTCTATTTGGGTTAGTTGGTGGAAGGTCATCTTCTCTTCTCTTGTATAAATATATATAAGATCTCTAAAAAAGATGGAAATCCAACATCAAGTTATTATTACTTTCATTTCTTTCTCTATCTGTCTGTTGGTATGTTTGTTTTAGTCACGCCTATGATGTTTCTGCACCATGAGACAACATTCCAACATTACCACTGCCTTGTTTTGCGGGGGTGATGACCTTTTGTTCCGATTGTGCTCCAAACCCAAACCCCCAATCATTTACAAAAAAAATGAGACCATTTGGTTATTAATTATAACTTGATGTTGCCTAGTTACAAAATTAGTAAAACACAAGGATCCCAACGCTACCTATGGTGGAGAATCCAGGCACGAGAAGAGAGAAGCCGTACTCGGACAAAACGCATGCGAAAGCACACCATTGATTGAGGATAGCTATAACGATCCTCATATCTTCGCTGATCTACAACGTCGCGCTTTTGTTAATGTATAGCTTTTGTATCTTGATCTTTAATCACTTTGGTTTTTTGCATGCAGGGGATAGTGCTTGCATATCTCACCGAGTTTTTTTAAACCATTGATTGCCGAGACGGACAGTGAGATTGAGATAGAGGTGAAAGAGAGAGGTAAACGTACGTAGCTGTTACAAAAAACAGGTATATGATTCATACTGCACAGTCTGCACCATTACTGAGGTCCTTTAACCTAGAGAAATTAACAAGTACGGGGAGTCGCAACAACAAGCAGAGGATGCATTTTACGAACAGAAAAACCAGCAGCTTCACTCATATCGAACTCCACCCCATCAGGCACTGCAAAATCAAACTTATGCACAAGATTTCCAATGCCAGCTCGTTAACCACCGCGGCAAATTGAATGCCCGGGCACCCCCTCCTCCCCACTCCAAATGGAATCAACTCGAAATCGTGTCCTCTGAAATCTACCAAGCTGTTCAAAAATCTCTCTGGCCTAAACTCCTCGGGCTCGTCCCACGATGACGGATCCCGCCCGATAGCCCAGGCGTTGGTTACCACCCGTGTCCCGGTCGCAATGTCATAGCCCATTACTTGGACGTCTTTAGTTGATTCCCGGGGCGTGAGAATGGGAATGGGAGGGTGGAGGCATAGGGTCTCTTTGATCACGGCTTTTAGGTAGGGCATTTGGTCTAGATCGTCCTCGGTTATAGGTTGGTTGGGTTGGGCTATAAGTCGAACTTCGATTTTGAGTTTTTTCATGACTTGAGGGTTATTTAAGAGCTCTGCCATTGCCCATTCTAGAGATGTGGATGTAATTTCAGTTCCACCAGCAAAAACATCCTACAAGGCAAAAAGAAGAAAAATGATGAATTATGATCAAATAGGCCAATCCTCAATGTTTTGTACTACTAGAAAAAAAGAAATTGATGTTTTCCAGTCCCATTTTTTTGTTTGATTTTTTTGGATCGTTCTTGGGCTTACTTTGATGACCAGAAATATTCATTTTTTAACTAGTCGAGAACATCAATCACACCGTGAGTCACGTGTTGTTGATATCAATTGAAGCATGATTGCCCACGTACGTTTCTCTTAAGAAAAATGAGTTTCGGTTTGATGTTCCAAATTAATTTTTAATTTTGAAGTAAAATTGTTCCGAAATCATAGTGATCGATATCCAAAAATAAATGAACTCTAATTATGAAGGCGGGATCCCTTTAGTGAAACTCTTTTCTACCACTCTTAATTCTCGCTCTAAGCTCCTACTCTAAATTATCGCTCTCGAAAATTTTGAGAATTTAATTTTTTTCCGAAATACGTTTTCGTGCTTACGCTCGTGCATATGCAAATTAAGTGAGTAAAAGCCTTACCAATATGAGAGCTTTGACACTGTCTCCGTGAATAGGAATTCCGGCCATGTTCTCTCTCTGAACTTCAAGCAACACATCCACAAAATCCTGCTCTCTCTCTCCTCCCTTTCTCTCTCTTCCCATATGCTCTTCCACCACACTCTCCAAAAAATCATCCAATTCCTTAGCAACTCTCTCCACCCTCCCATACACCCCATTCACTCTATTCACACACTTCAGCCATGACACAAAGTCACCAACATCGATCAAAAACCCCCAGTAACTCCGCAAACTCCCCCAAAACCTCCTTAAACCCCCTCTTCCCTCCTCCGCCCCCAACCCCGCCATATTTCCGCCCCAACACCGCCCTACACACCACGTCCCCCGTCAACTCCACCATCAGCTCGCTCAAGTTCACCACGTCAGAACCAGAACTCCTAATCTTCTCGATCATAACCGCCGTCTCTTCTTCCATCACGTCGCGAAACGATTGGACTCGCCTGTTGCTCAGTAGCTGGAGGACGCAGATGTTATGGATTTTACGCAATCCTACAACGCCCCTACGGATCTTGGAACAATGGATCACATAATAAAATAAACAAATACGTGCGTAATGAAAACTGGAAAGAAAAACGAGACACAAGATATACGTGGAAAAACCTCAACGTGAGTAAAAAACCACGGGAGCCACACCAGTCCACTATGAAACCAATCCAAGAGTACAAGTCTTCTCACAATCTCTCTGAGATGTGTTTTTCTCGCCTCTCTCTTTTTCACGCTCAGAAAAAGTGATTACAATGACCTCAAACGCGCAGCCGTTCACAAAACCCTAAATACACTTTAAGGCCCGAAGGCTCTCGGTAGCGCTATAGCAAAAAGGCTGTAGCGCTATAGCTACTCGGTAGCGCTATACCAAAACAGCTATAGCGCTAGGGAACTCTCTGATCAAAAACAGACTACCACTTGCTGAAAGGTTGTCTCACCCCAACAATCTCCCACTTGAAAATAACCTGAAGCATCCGCAAACAATCAACAGCAAACCCAAAAAATCTCAATCAATCATGGACGTAGTCATCTGACCCCTCTTGGTGTGGCTCCAGGCCCATCATCTCTTCAAGCATGAAGGCCAACTGAAGTCGAACACAACTTCAGTTTCTGAACAGTAACAGACTTGGTCAACATATCTGCCGGATTTCGATCCCCCAAAATCTTCTCTAGCAACAAATCCCCATCTTCCAAAAGCGAGCGAATAAAATGATACCTCAAATCAATGTGCTTCGTCCTGGCATGGAACACTGGATTTTTGGCAAGGTGTATAACATTCTGGCTGTCACTGAAAAGAACGCAGTTCTCTTGCTTCAAACCCAGCTCCTCCAAGAAGCCCTTCATCCAAACCATCTCCTTTGCAGCCTCAATCACGGCTACATACTCAGCTTCTGTAGTAGATAATGTCACTAATTTCTGCAGACGTGAGACCCAGCTCACCGCTGTTGAACCCAT
Organism: Rhododendron henanense subsp. lingbaoense; assembly: GCA_020567845.1. Taxonomy (NCBI): domain Eukaryota; kingdom Viridiplantae; phylum Streptophyta; class Magnoliopsida; order Ericales; family Ericaceae; genus Rhododendron; species Rhododendron henanense. The sequence continues at coordinate 31,392,836 of CM036315.1, read as the reverse complement.
AGTATAGATATATCCTGTGGTACTTCGCCGCATATCATGATCACCGGCAAAGTCAGCATCCACATATCCCTGCACTGTCAATTTTCCTCTCCCAAAACAAAGTGGCAAATCAGTGGTACCTCTCAAGTATCGCATAATCTACTTTACTGCTTTCCAATGCTGTTTCCCCGGATTGCTAGCAAACCTGCTCACAACTCCCACTGCATGGGCAATGTCTGGTCTCGTGTTCACCATCGCATACATCAGGCTACCCACGGCCGAGGTATACGGAACCTTGGCCATGTATTCTCTTTCTGCATCTGTCTTGGGTGATTGCCCCTGAGAAAGTTTGAAATGACTTCCCAAGGGTGTGCCAACTGCCTTGGCACCCTGCATATTGAACCTCTCCAGAACACGCTCAATATACTCAGCTTGACTCAACCGTAAGGTTCCCTGAGCCTTATCTCTGCTGATTCTCATCCCAAGTATCTGCTTAGCTGCACCCAGATCTTTCATAGCAAACTCTGTTGCCAACTGCTGCTTCAATTTGTTGATCTCCCTAACACAGGAACCTGCTACAAGCATATCATCTACGTAGAGCAATAAAATGATGTAGCTAGACTCAAACCTCTTGAAGTAACAACAGTGATCCCCATTGCACCTTGTGTAGCCACTGCGCTGCATGAAACCGTCAAACTTTCTGTACCACTGTCTGGGAGCCTGTTTCAAACCATACAGACTCTTCCTGAGCCTGCACACCATCTCTTCCTTGTCTTTCACAATGAAACCAACAGGCTGCTTCATGTAGATTTCTTCATCCAAGTCCCCGTGAAGAAAAGCAGTTTTAACATCTAACTGCTCAAGGTAGAGATTTTCAGCAGCAACCATACTCAGCACCACTCTGATAGTGGCCATCTTCACAACAGGTGAAAATATCTCTGTATAATCAATCCCCTCCTTCTGTTGGAAGCCCTTTACAACCAATCTTGCCTTGTACCTTTTCTTGCCATCACTCTCCTGCTTAAGCCGAAAAACCCATTTGTTCTGCAAGGCTTTCTTTCCTGCGGGAAGCTGAGCTAACTGCCAAGTACCGTTGGAATGAAGAGAATCCATCTCTTCCTGCATCGCAGTCTTCCACTTTGCTGACTCAGAAACCTGCATAGCCTCATCATAGCACTCTGGTTGTCCACTGTCCGTCAAAAGCAAGTAATCAAGCGAAGAAATATATTTCGGATTCGGCTTATGTACTCTGGTTGTCCTCCTCAACTCTCTGATCGCTGAACTAGTCCCTGTCTCTGGAGCTGCCTCATCTGAAACTGTCCCCTCTGAAACTGTCTCATCTAAAACTCTCTCCTCTGCCTGACCAGACCCATGTTCAACCCCCCTGTCACCTGGAAGATCCTCCAACCCAAAGTACTCGGATGTATCTCCATCCGAAGTGGTACTCCCACTGCTCAGTTTGCTGTCCCTGTCTTTGTACATCACCTTTTCATCAAACACAACATCTCTGCTTCTGATTATCTTCCGGTTCTTGTTATCCCAAAAACGATAACCAAACTCATCTCCGCCGTATCCAATAAAGGTGCACTTCTGTGACTTAGCATCAAGTTTATCCATGTCCTTGTCACTAATATGCACATAGGAAACACAACCGAAAACACGTAAGTGTGAGAGATTTACCTCTTTACCACTCCAAACCTCCTCTGGTATGCCAAAGTTCAACGGAACTGATGGCCCAAGATTGATCAAATGTGCTACTGTGCTGACTGCATCTGCCCAAAACATCTTGGGCAACCCTGCGTGTATCCGCATGCTCCTAGCACGCTCAGTCAAAGTCCTGTTCATCCTTTCTGCAATGCCATTGTGCTGCGGAGTCCCTGGAGGTGTCCTCTCTAAACGAATCCCGGATAGAGCACAGGCTTTCTTGAACTCCCCCAACTCATATTCTCCGCCGTTGTCGGACCTCAACCTTTTCACCTTCAAATCTGTTTCATTCTCAACCATGGCCTTCCACTTCTTGAAGACTTCAAAGACCTCTGACTTGTGCTTCATGAAGTATACCCATACCTTCCTCGAGTGATCGTCGACAAAGGTAACATAGTAATAAGAACCGCCAAGAGAAGACACTGTAGCTGGACCCCACACATCTGTATGGACAAGCTCTAGCTTCTGAGCCCTGGGAGGCCTGCCGCCTTTCTGAAAGCTAACCCGTTTTTGTTTTCCGAAGATACAATCCTCACACATGTCAATATCCACTGACCCTAAACCCGGTAGCTTCCCTTTCGACTGCATAACCTTCATTCCCTTCTCACTCATATGCCCCAGTCTATAGTGCCACAGATTTGAATTCTCCTTGCTGTCTATAACTGCAAGTATGTCGCTACCATGTGAAGTCAAGTAAAGTGTACCAACTTTCTTGCCTTTAGCTGTCACCATGGTACCATTGGAGACTTTCCACATGTCCCCTGTGAATGTCGATGTATAACCTGCTGCTGCAAGCTGTCCAACCGAAATAAGATTCCTCTTCAACTTCGGAACGTGCCTGACATCTTTCAGACACCATTTGAACCCATGCGTTGCAATCTGAACATCCCCTTTTCCCACAATACTGCAAGGCTCGTCGTCCCCCAAGTATACTTTCCCAAAGTCCCCTGCTACATAGTTCTGCAGAACCTCCCTGTCAGCAGTGGCGTGGAATGAGGCACCCGAATCAATCACCCAAGATTCAGTGTCGCTGTTCATGGAAAGAATAAGTGCATCGTGCACAACGTGAGCCTCCTGCCCACCGTTATTCTTTTTCGGTGCTTTGCAAGTTTGTGACATATGGCCTGTCTGACCACAATTCCAACATTCACCTTTAATGGGCCGAACCTGAGATCTATCTTTATTTCCCTTGCCCTTGCCCTTCGATTTCGACCTGTTCCTGTTCTGATTCTGACCACCCTTGGTTTGGCTTCTACCCCTCTGCTCAAAACTTAGAGCTGAACCTGAACTACCTGAACCATCGATCGAACCCCTTCTGACCTCCTCAGTCAGAATCAAACTAACAACCTCACTCAGTTTCAACTTTTCTTTCCCTGCCGAATTACTGACTGCAGTAACAGTACCCTGCCAGCTCTCTGGCAACTGAGACAGTATTAACAAGGCTTGAACCTCATCATCAAACTTGATTTCGACAGACATAAGTTGATCAACTATCGTATTGAACTCACTGAGATGTGACATAAAGGAAACCCCTTCAGCCATAGACAGATTGAAAAGTTTTTTCATGAGATGTACCTTATTCGCAGCAGACGGTTGCTCGTACATCTTTTTCAACGCTTCCACAAGACCCTCCGTCGTTTTCTCCTTCAAGATGTTGTGGGTGACTGACTTTGAAAGGGACAGGCGAACAACCCCTAACGCCTTCCTGTCCAGGACGTCCCAATCCTCGTTGCTCTCATCTTTCTTCTTCCCCTTTTCTTTACCCAGCAGCGGCCGGTAAAGATCCTTCTGATACAGATAGTCCTCTATCTGCGTTTTCTAGAACGCGAAGTCTGACCCGTCAAACTTCTCCATCCTCTGCTTGCCTTCTTCAGAACCCATAGCTCCCACTGAACTCTGGCCTGCTCGAACGAGATTAAACCCTAACCTGTCGAACAAAATCTACCACAACCGCGGCTCTGATACCAGTTGTTATGGATTTTACGCAATCCTACAACGCCCCTACGGATCTTGGAACAATGAATCACAGAATAAAACAAACAAATACGTGCGTAATGAAAACTGAAAAGAAAAACGAGACACAAGATATACGTGGAAAAACCTCAACGTGAGGAAAAAACCACGGGAGCCACACCAGTCCACTATGAAATCAATCCAAGAGTACAAGTCTTCTCACAATCTTTCTGAGATGTGTTTTCTCTCGCCTCTCTCTTTTTCACGCTCAGAAAAAGTGATTACAATGACCTCAAACGCGCAGCCGTTCACAAAACCCTAAATACACTTTAAGGCCCGAAGGCTTTCGGTAGCGCTATAGCAAAAAGGCTGTAGCACTATAGCTACTCGGTAGCGCTATACCAAAACAGGTATAGCGCTAGGGAACTCTCTGATCAAAAATAGACTACCACTTGCTGAAAGGTTGTCTCATCCCAACAGCAGATGCTCCTCATCTGCCTCCAGTACTTGCCGTAAGGGCTGGAAGCAAGGTCCTTGGACGCGTACAAGAACTTGGTCGTTATCGTTGACTTGGGTCGGTTCGAGAAGATTAGGTCGTGGGTTTTCATGACTTCTCGGGCTGCAGTGGCGGAGGAGACGATGAGGACGGGGGCGGCAGCGAAGTGGAGGAGCATTAAGGGGCCGTGGGCTTGGGAGAGGGAGTGGAGGGAGAGGTGGGGGAAGCGGCCGATTTGGTGGAGGTTTCCAATAATCGGGAGCTTGCGGGGAGATGGCGGTGGTCGGGTGGTGGTGGCGGTGGAGAAGAGCCATTTGAGAAGGAAAACTAGAGAGAGAAACAAGGGGAGGAGAGAGAGGAGGAAGGGGTGGAGTGAGAGCTGCATCATTGCTTTCTATTGGAAAAGAGTAACAAATTGAGATGCAGAGCAAAGTAAAATTGGAATAATTTATAGCATTATATCATCTCCAAATGCTATGCGAGTCCTTTTATAATCGAGAGAGAGAGAGAGAGAGAGAGAGAGAGAGAGAGAGAGGCCATTTGTCCAGTGAACCAATTGCATTATGTTTCCTTATGCAGAATTTTCCCTTCTATCTTAAGAGATGTGGGTGTTCATAACGTTTTTGGATAAAGAGTTCAATTAAGTAGGTAGCTCTAAATAAATCATCCACAATACAATCTTTATGCTTGAGGGTGTTCAAATGACCATCCCATTTAATGAGTATAGCTGTACGTCCAAATACAAAAATATATGTACAATCAAATCACTAAATTATGTTCTCGCTTTTGCTAAGACGGTAGGGAGGGAATAAATATGTTACACGGTCTTGGGTAGAACAACTAGAACTCAACTCCAAAAGCTAGCTATTGAAGTGAGGGTGCCCTCATGCTTATATTCTTCATATTACTTTGGTACCCAAGCGATGTGAGACTTCGCTTCACACCCTCCCTCATGCCCAACATGCTCACTCCGCAGCACCTACCTCGTGCAGGCCAAGGAAATGCACCCTACCCATCCTTGGCATACCCGGCTCTGATACCATGTTACACGGTCTTTTTTCAACTATTTTGGTTTTTTTTTTTGAACTTTTTTAGGTTTTTTTTCGTAACTTTATAAAATTTAGATTCCAATTGTCAACATGAGTAATGAATTATTAAAATTTTTAACAAAAAATTTACAAGAAAAATGACCAAAATAAAGTGATACAGTAATAATGTGGAAAACTTTTATTCAAACACACCCTTAAGCTAGTATACAAAAGTTTGCGGCTAGAGTGCAAAAGTTTGCGGCCATAGTACAAAAATTTGCGGCCATGACGCAAAAAATCGCGGCTATAGTATAAAAGTTTGCGGTCAGTATACAAAAGTTTGTAGCCATGATGCAAAAGTATGCAACTGTAGGTGGAGAAAAATAGATGGTACCTAGAACAGCACTGAATCTCCTTGTTCACGTGGTGTTCAACCGGAACCCTAATACCTTCGCCTGAACCCTAACCTGTAAAACAGACAAGGGGTGAGCGCACCTTTGCCTCTCGTGGCAAAGGCCCTCCGATGCCTAAGTTAGTGTCACGTACTGTCTCAAAACTCTAAAAATCAATAGGAAGTGTGGAATGAATGCAACTTATTGCGTACCTCTTCCTTCTAGGTTTACCTCGTATTTATAGATATGAGCATGCTTGCTTTCCAAGCATCCTTCTCGTCCTAGGCCTCCTATTTCGTACAGGAAACCTGGCTCTTCTGGGAATCTCTTACCCAATCAACTGAGACCCCTTACTCATAGGGTCTTTCAAATAAGAGGGATTCGTCCCATAATAGGACTGCCCCCTTACTTATCTTTACCGTATACTGGGCTCCTCTTCCAGAACACTCCTATCGCCTTATCTCTTAAGACATCGTTTCATCAGATGATTCCATCTGTTCGGCATATGCCCCTACCGAACAGACTGCACAAGTACATGACTTCTCATGTCACCGGCCCACCTAGGCCGAACAGACTGTACCAGTTAATGACTTCTCATGTCACTGGCTTATCCCAGCCGAACAGATCGTCTAATCTGGTGCCTCCTCGTAGCACTGGATCTTACCGCCGCCGTCCACCTTATATGGGGCCCCATATCACTTTCCTCATTACACTTATCTAGAACACCACGTGTTCGGTAACTATTTGCACCTGTTCGGGAACACCTCCCTACAATTGCTCCCCAGCTTTTGCTTATCACCTATTGTTCGAAGGTGATGAGTAAAGCTCAAAGAACGAACTTGAGGCCGAACAGATCAGATCCCGTGCAGATATAGTCATTGGGTTCCCTATTGATGTCTTTTGGCGGTTTAGTCATAATTTCCTGGAAATAATGACTCCACGTGGCGTGTTTCGTACACCTCGCTTTAAATTCGAACTGACGTTCCGTGTAACGGCGTTTAGAACGTTGTCTTCGTTGATTCCTTTTCCGTTACTTCTCATGTAACGGACGTGAGGGGAGACGGTTCGAATCCGTCTCTTTCCCTTAACCCCAAAAAAGGGGGTTTTTTGGGTTTTCACACCAAAAAAGTTTTAAAGATTCTGTCATCTTCCTTCTGCGAAACCAGACGAAACTGTTCATCCACCATCGCCGCCGTCTGCGAATCTCGATCTCATTCTAGGAAATCCTTACCATAACCCTGTAAGACTCTCATTCTTACTTCTGTTTTCATTTCATCTTGAGACTTCGTTCTCAGATTTGTTTCTTAGTCTAGGGTTTCGATCCCTTTTCCAGATTTCATCCTGTTTTAGTGTTTCCTTGAGTTCATCCATGGCGGATGAAGCTGACAGTTGCCCTAAGCCAGGAAAGTTTAGAAAACTTTGCGACACCCCTGCCGCCATGGCGACATTTAGGGCTGATTATAAGATTCCTGCGAATGTTGGGCTCGAGCTTGCCCCATTAGGTGCAATCAGGGAAGCAGGAAAATGGGATAGACAGTGCATCCCCATAGTAGCCATTGTTGAGGGTGGGGTTCGCTTTCCCTTAGACCCGCTGCTGCGTCGAGTTCTTAGTTGGTACAAACTTTCCCCCATGCAAGTATCTACTAACTTCTTCAGGTTAGTGATGGGAATCGTGGCCCTAAACAAAATTTTAGGCACCCAAGTAGGACTATGGGAAATCCAATGGTGGTACAGCATTGTGCTGAACCCTGAATACAATACCTACTATTTCAAAGTGAGGAAAGCAGAAAAGCGCCTCGTGCTTAATTTGCCAGATTCTGCTCGTGATCATGAAATGGACTTTCTGTACGTCACTGGTGCCTACGAGCCATTCGGGGAAGATGGCCAAGTGGTGGGCTTCCATTGCCCCCACAAATGGGGCCACCCACGTATGCTCCTAATTCACCTCACTATCACCTATTGCTTCTGTCATTTCGTATTTATGTAATTTTGATTTGTACTTAAATTTCTGCAGCGATTAACGCCAACAAACGCCCCAGACGCGAGCCCAGCTACGTCCGAACAGCTGAGGTGAATAGGATCCTACAATACACTGGTGAACCAGGCACCCGAACAGCTGGTCGTGGTCGTGACGCGAGCGTGCTCTTGGGATACGACCCATCTTACAGGGGTTTTATAGATAGAAGGTTAGCCCATCCAAGCGTCAGTGCTGCTTCTACTTCGACTGCTCCCCAGCCTAGAAGTTCAAGATCCAACACTGAAGTAACTGTAGCCGGTCAATCAGGAGAGATTCCAATTGCTGAAGGTGTTCCCTTGCCTCGACTGATACTCAGGAGATCATCTCGTAGACGGGCTGCTTCCCCGCAACGGCCCGACCGGCCAGATATCGACCAATCTCCCTCTCCAAGACACTCTCGATCGCCCCAAGACTCAGGTATCATGTCTCAACAACCTCTCGACCTCAGCACCCTCCTCACCATTCCTGCACGGGGACGGGGCTCTACTGGTCGGGTGGCATCCACCGGTCAAGCTCCTCCTGCACCTCGTCGGAGCAGGGGGGGCTCAACAAGATCTTCTTCCCCTCGGGAACAAGGCGGTTCCCTCGGGGCTTCTGATGCCCATAGGGACAAACGTCCCAGGCATGAAGAAGCCGGGGCCTCATATGTCGAAGCTGCTGCGGGGACTCTAGAAACCCCATCGCCGATCACACAGGCTATACACGAGGCCTGGACACCCCAACTCAGAAGGAGCGACCGGCCCGTGAACATTGGGGATAGTGTTAGCTCATCAGAGACCGCATTGGCCGTTGCTCAAGCACTCCTACTGCCCGCTGATATGCAAAAAGAGGCTGCCTCATCAACCGACAGGCTGGTGGCAACTGGTATTGCTAGCGGGGTTAAGGTAGAGTTTTGCTTTCACAGTATGTGGTGCATATTTTTTCTTGTGCATTAATCCTTTCTTTATTTCAATCCTTTTCAGTTTATCCAGAAGATGGTTGCACTTGGCAAAAAGATGCAGGAGATTGAGCCAGATCGGAACAGACTTTTGAGGGACAACACCAGGCAACTCCAGACCATCACACGGCTAGAGAGAGAAAGGGACAAGGCAAAACTTGAGGCTGAAGGGATGAAAGCAAAGATGGAGGCAGCTGAGGAGAATCTAAAACAAGCTCTGGTGGAGATCGATGCCACCAAGAAGGCCGCCTATGATGAGGGTCACCAGAAGGGTTTCGAGACAGCGACAGCCAGTTATGTCCAACAGATGCCGGCCATCCAAGACCAGATTTGGGCTACTGCATGGGAGGCATGCCTAGTGAAGATTGAAGCTCCTGACGAATCCATCCTCTGGGTTGAGAATGATCTACCCAGCAAACAGGCTGCTGCTGCTGCTGATTTGGAGGAAGCTCCTGTTGATGACATTGATCAAGCTATAGATGAATTCGCTGATATAGGCGAAGAGATACAGATGGAGACATCGGTTGCCCAACCTGGATCTCAAGAAGCCCATTCGGAGCAGCCAACTATAGAAGGAACAACCACCAAAACTGTAGATCTAGAGGAACAGCAAGCTGAGGATGGCAATGTTGCTGTGGTTCCAAGCAATACCACTACTGAGGTGCAAAGCCTTGATTGATTTTGGTAAGTTTCGATCCATTCCTGAGAACACTTAAAAACATTTTGCTGGTCCTGCGTGACCGTGACCTTCAGTCCTGCGTGGCTTCAGTACTTCTTAAATACTTTTAACACAGGTATTTTGGCCCTTCGTGGCAGTACATTGGTTTGCTCGGCCTTTTCGTGGCCTTTTTGATTTTGCAGGGGCCCCTCGTGGTCAAGCGTTTTTTATGCTAAGTCTTTCATACTTAGTTATTTGATATGCCTATCAAGCGTGTTCACACTTGATCATCGATCTAAGTGTGCATCCCAGTTTTTTCTTAGGAATGTTTCTAAGTCTGTTGTGCATATCTGCGTATGTTCCCCAAGTTTCACGTACTTGGACAGATTTCTAAGTGTACTCATACTTAGCTATTGCTTCTAAGTCTTTTCATACTTAGAAATAATAGGGAGTTTTAAGTTTTTCGTACTTAAAAGATTGGTTAAGTTTCTCGTACTTAAAAGATTGGTTAAGTTTCTCGTACTTATTGATTTTTTCATACAATGTTCTTTTGTATGCTGTAAGGTATTTCGTACCTGTCTTAGTTTTTCGTACTAGGATATTTTAATGTAAACAAGTATCTCGTACTTTTAAGTTTCTCGTACTCAGCCGTTGGTGCAAACAAGTATTTCGTACTTTAAATAATTTAATTCTTCATACGTACGTTTTAAGGCGTTCATGCCAATCACATGCTCCCCAATACGAAGGAGGGTCAATTTGATCGTTATTCGGATTCATAAAGAACAATATACTTTAGAAGAAACAGAATTTCACAAAAACTATTTCTTTTATTTCTCAAACTTAAGGAGTCGTTACGCGTACTCCTTACAACTAATCAACAGAGGAATTGTCTTCGTAATCCCCACTCATAAAAAAAAACGTAATCCTAAAACAGAATTCAAAAACAAAGGGATTTTCTTCGTAATCCCCTCATAATAACCAATTCCTAAAACAGAATTTTAAAAACAAATCAAGTTTTTTAAACAAAGAACTTTCTTAAATTGTGGATATTCCATGGTCTTGGCACCGGGTTCCCATCCAGGTCTGCCAACCTATAAGCTCCAATGCCCACAATTTCAGTCACTCGATACGGACCTTCCCAGTTAGCTCCAAGCTTTCCCTCATTAGCCACTTTGGTGTTGCCAAGTACTTTTCGAAGCACAAGGTCTCCAACGCCAAATTCTCGAGAGTGGACATGTTTGTTGTAGCCTCTCATTAGTTGTTCCTGGTATGAGGCCAGATGGATCAAAGCCCTTTCCCTCCTCTCTTCTGCCAGATCAAGTGCAATTTCTAGAGCCCTGTCATTACCCCCACTCTCAACTAATGCAGTCCTATTGGTTGGAAGTCCAACTTCCAGGGGTATGACTGCTTCTGTACCATATGCCAACGAATAGGGGGTCTCTCCCGTAGATCTCCTAGGTGTTGTTCGGTGGGCCCACAGGACCAGGGGCAGTTCATCAGGCCACTTGCCTTTTGCCTTGTCCAACCTCTTCTTGATTCCATCAAGAATTGTTTTGTTTGAAGCTTCTGCTTGCCCATTGCTCTGAGGGTAAGCAGGGGTTGAGTAATAATTCCTTATCCCATACTGGGAACAGAATGCCTTGAACTTTTTCTGGAACTGTGCCCCATTATCTGTGATCAAAGAGTAAGGGACCCCGAATCGAGTGATAATGCTCTTCCACACAAACCTTTCTATCATAGGTTCAGTGATTTTGGCCAAAGGTTCTGCCTCAATCCACTTGGTGAAGTAATCAGTGGCCACCAACAAGAACTTTCGATTTCCCGTTGCTTTATGCAATGGACCCACGATGTTCATTCCCCACTGGGCGAATGGCCAAGGGCTAGTTAAAGGTACCAGATTTTCGGTTGGTGTCTTTATCATGGGTGAGAACTTCTGGCACTTCTCACAAATTTTAACATAGACCTTGGCATCTTCCTGCATATGTGGCCACCAATACCCTTGGGTGATTGCTCGATGGGCAATGGATCTGCCCCCAGCATGGCTTCCACACGTTCCTTCGTGGATTTCATGGAGGAATTTTTGGACCACCTCAGGGTGCACACAAAGCAAATATGGCCCAGTGAAGGACTTTTTATATAGCTTTCCGTCGGGGGATAGCCAAAACCTTGCAGACTTGGTTTTTATCTTGTGTGCCTCCTTTTTGTCCGTAGGGAGAGTTTCATCTCGTAAGAACTCTATAATTGGATCCATCCAACTTGGTCCTTGGTTCACGTCCAGGATCAAGTCCATACTTCTTCCGATGCTCGGTTCGGCCAAGTAGTCAACTGCTACCTTTCGCTTGAGCTCGGTTGGGACAGCTGCAGCCAGCCAAGCCAAAGAATCTGCATGAGAATTCTGTCCGGAGCTTATCTGTTCTATACACACCCTTTCGAAGGTATTAAGTAGACTTTTGGCTGCCTCCACGTAGGCTGCCATCTTCTCATTTCGAGCTTCATACTCGCCGGACAGTTGGTTTACGACCAATTGTGAATCACAATAAACTCTGATTCTTTTAACCTTCAGAGTTTTTGCACTATTCAATCCTACCAGGAGAGCCTCGTACTCTGCTACATTATTCGATGCACTGAATCCTAGCCGAACAGATTGCTCAATCATAACCCCTCCGGGAGGGAACAAAACAATTCCAATGCCTGAACCAGTGTTACAGGCAGATCCATCAACAAATAGTTTCCATTCCAAAGGGTCCTGTTCGGCAAGTGTCTTACCCTTTCCTCTTGAAGGTTCAATCCTTTGCTCCTGTCTTGTAGGAGGCTGAGGTGCTACAGTTGGTGAAAATTCTGCCACAAAATCAGCCAACACCTGGCCTTTGATTGCAGTGCGCGGCTGATAGTCAATATCGTACTGACTTAACTCAACAGACCAAGTTGAAATCCGTCCAGAGAAATCTGCCTTTCGTAGCAGTGATCTTAAGGGAAACTCAGTATAAACCACAACTTTGTGGCTTTGGAAATAATGGGGCAGCTTTCGTGTTGCTGTCCTTAACGCAAGGACTAGTTTCTCAAGAGGCAGATACCTTGTTTCTGCGTCTAGAAGTGTTTTACTAACATAATAAACTGGGATCTGTTCGGGTCCCTTGTCCCTTAACAGAACCGCACTTACAGCATGTTCAGAAACTGCCAGATACAAAACCAAAATCTCACCTGGGTCTGGAGTTGATAAGAGGGGAGCTTGAGCCAAATACTTCTTTAAGTCTTTGAATGCCTGCTCACATTCTGCTCCCCATTCGAATCCCTCTCTTTTCTTGAGCAACTGGAAGAAAGGCCTACATTTATCGCTTGAACGGCTGATGAACCTGTTTAGGGCCGCAGCCATCCCTGTCAACCTCTGGACTTCTTTCGTAGTTTTAGGGCTTTGGAGCTTTTGTAAGGCCGTTATCTGATCAGGATTTGCCTCAATTCCTCTCAGAGTCACTAGGTGGCCCAGGAATTTCCCCGAGCCAACTCCAAACGCACATTTCGAGGCGTTAAGTTTCAACTTGTACTTCCTCAGAATTCCAAAGGCTTCTTTCAAGTCCTGAATGTGCCACTGCCTGTTCCTACTCTTGATTACCATATCGTCTATGTATACCTCCATAGTCTGGCCTAGAAGCTTCCTGAACATGATTGTAGCCAGCCTTTGGTAAGTTGCCCTTGCATTTCTTAGCCCAAAAGGCATAACGCTGTAGCAGTACAACCCTCGTGGTGTAATGAAAGAAGTCTTCTCCTGATCAGGTACAAACATGGCAATCTGATGGTATCCTCGATATGCGTCGAGGAAACTCATTCGTTCATACCCAGCAGTGGCGTCAACCAATTGATCAATCCTTGGGAGAGGGAAGCTATCTTTAGGACAAGCTTTATTCAAGTCTGTGAAGTCTACACAGACACGCCACTTCCCATTCTTCTTCTTTACAACTACAGTATTGGACAGCCACTCTGGGTAATAGACCTCTCGTATTGCTTTAGCCTCTAGCAAACGATCCACTTCTTCAATAACGGCGTCAACATGCTGTACTGCTGCCCTTCTTTTCTTCTGAATAACAGGCTTATGCTGTGGGTCGACATTTAGGTGGTGACAGATCACATCTGCATCCACCCCAGGCATCTCCTCTGGTACCCATGCAAACACATCCACATGTTCTTTCAAAAAACTTATTAATTCGGACTCTTCCTCATTCGGTAGTGTTTCTCCAATCAAAAAATACCTTTCGGGATCAGTTTCGTTGATCTGTATTTTCTTTAGGCCTTCCACTACTTTGTCTGTTGGATTTCTTCCAACATCTTCAACAGTTGGTTGATCTGCCTCTACTGTATGAACTTGATGGGCCTTCGGAACTTTCTTGATGATTGAAATCAAGCATTGTTGTGCTGATTTTTGGTTCCCTTTTATCTTTTCGATCCCGTGGGATCCTGGGAATTTCACCATCTGGTGATAGGTGGAAGAAACAGCTCTCATCTTGTGTAACCAAGTCCTTCCTATGATTGCATTATAGGAGGATGGTACATCTACAACTAAAAAATCTGTTCTCAGGACCACTGTTCCTGCCCGAATGGGCAATGTCACCTTTCTAAGGGGCCATACTGCACTTGCGCCAAATCCTACCAAAGGCGTAATAGACTGTTCTAAATCTGTCTGCTTCAGCCCCAGCTTCTTGAACGCATCGTAATACAATACCTCTGTACAGCTCCCAGAATCTACCAGGATTCTCTCAATGTCATATTCCCTAATTCGTAGGGTTATGACTAATGCATCGTTGTGGGGCACCTGGACCTCTTTCAGATCTTCATCTGTAAAGACTATAGCTTCATTGGGCATATCATTCTCTCGCCCCCTTTTGTTTCCCACTCGCATAACATACTGATCATGCTTGACCTGCCTCTGCATCAATCTCACCTCATTCCTCGTATAAGGTGTGGCCAATCCATGTATCATATGGATTATCCCCCTAGGATTCTGTTCGTAATCCAACTCCATTGCTTTCCCTTTATCTTTGGGATCGTCTTGAATAAATTCCTTAAGGTAACCACGAGAGACCAAATCATCGAGATGTTTCTTGTACATCTCACAATCCTCTGTCATATGACCCCAATCCTTGTGGTAACTGCAGTGCTGATTCGTAGCACGTTTTGCTTCCTTATCTCCACCCAGACTTGGGGGCCATTTGAAGAAAGGCTGATTCTTTATTCGATAAAGAATCCTGTAGATTGGCTCTTTCCAAACCGTGGTTATTGAAAAGAACGACTTAGGATCAGGCGCCTGTTTTTCCTTGTAAGGCTCTTTCTTAGCCTGCCCATACTCTTTCCTATAGGTCTTAGGCTCTGGCTTATCAAACTTCTTTGCCGGAGTTTTTGGCTGTTCGGCAACAACTCTGCCTTCCTCCCGGAGTATGTCATCCTCCATCCTTGCGTGTTGCTCGATACACTCCATTAGCCTGGCCAACGATGACACAGGATGCTTATTCAATGACCGGCGTAACTCTCCCCGAACAGGCAAGCCAGTTTTGAAGGTTGCAATAGCATACTCCTCACTGCAACTGTCTATCTCGTTAAAGGTCTCCCAGTATTTCTTTGCATAATCTCTGATCGGCTCGCCATCCTCCTGCTTCATCATTGAGAGACTTTCGAACGTCTTGGGAGCCTTTCTACTGGTTAAGAACCGAGCAGTGAACTCTTCTGCTAACTGTGTCCATCCTCTTATGGAACGTGGTTCCAACTTATGAAACCATGATAAAGCCACCTTTCCCAAGCTTGAAGGGAACATCTTGCACATGATGGCATCATCTCCATCGTGCATGAACATTGCCTGTTGGTAATGTTGCACATGAGCAACGGGATCTGCATTTGTCTCGTAAAGCACAAACGACCTGTGCTTCACTCTGCTCGGCAGACGGGCGTCCTGTAGCCTTTTTGAAAAGGGTGACGCTGCTATATTACTCAGGGCCCGCCTTGCTGCTTCTCGTGCAGTCATAGACCCATCCTCTCTCTTCTTGGATTCGTGGGTTACCGCCCCGTTCCAATCACTAGCAGGTCTCTCATACCTGTCTCTAGGGTGTTTTCTTATGCCCTCCTCGGGTGAGGAGCTTATGCTCCTGCTTCTGTAACGTGGGGGAGTCTTTTGCTTGCTTGGACTCCTGCTTCTTCTTTTTCGTGAAGAAGTTCTCTTTTTGGGAGGAGTGGGGGTTCTGGATCTGCTCCTCCTCCTTCGTGAAGGGGCCTTTGTATACCGCACCATGACCAATCCATCTCCCTTGGACCCCCTTTCTGCTAACCCAGAATCCTCGGGATGTTCACGGATCCGCTCTAACTCTCGGATCTCGTGTTCCCTCTTCCGTATTAGTCGAGCATATTCCTCGACTTCCTGCCTCTTTTTATCGAGGATATCCTCGTTGCTGTTCACACTTCTCGAATATGCAACTGATTCTTCCCTGTGATGGGATTTGCTCCTTTTCGTGGAGGTTGTAGCCGTCTTGCCCTCCCTATTCTTAGAGTTGTTATGGATGGTAAGAGGATCCCTGCCCGTGGTCCTTTTATCATGCCCGCTAGTTGGCTTTCTCGGAGCACCTGGTGGGGACTTATCCCTTCCGCCACCAGCCTGATTTTTGTCGGTAATTGGTGTGACTGGATCTACCTCCACCATGGTCATTTTTCAAAAGGGAACTCTTTCGCTTCCCACAGACGGCGCCAATTGTAGGTGGAGAAAAATAGATGGTACCTAGAACAGCACTGAATCTCCTTGTTCACGTGGTGTTCAACCGGAACCCTAATACCTTCGCCTGAACCCTAACCTGTAAAACAGACAAGGGGTGAGCGCACCTTTGCCTCTCGTGGCAAAGGCCCTCCGATGCCTAAGTTAGTGTCACGTACTGTCTCAAAACTCTAAAAATCAATAGGAAGTGTGGAATGAATGCAACTTATTGCGTACCTCTTCCTTCTAGGTTTACCTCGTATTTATAGATATGAGCATGCTTGCTTTCCAAGCATCCTTCTCGTCCTAGGCCTCCTATTTCGTACAGGAAACCTGGCTCTTCTAGGAATCTCTTACCCAATCAACTGAGACCCCTTACTCATAGGGCGTCTTTCAAATAAGAGGGATTCGTCCCATAATAGGACTGCCCCCTTACTTATCTTTACCGTATACTGGGCTCCTCTTCCAGAACACTCCTATCGCCTTATCTCTTAAGACATCGTTTCATCAGATGATTCCATCTGTTCGGCATATGCCCCTACCGAACAGACTGCACAAGTACATGACTTCTCATGTCACCGGCCCACCTAGGCCGAACAGACTGTACCAGTTAATGACTTCTCATGTCACTGGCTTATCCCAGCCGAACAGATCGTCTAATCTGGTGCCTCCTCGTAGCACTGGATCTTACCGCCGCCGTCCACCTTATATGGGGCCCCATATCACTTTCCTCATTACACTTATCTAGAACACCACGTGTTCGGCAACTATTTGCACCTGTTCGGGAACACTTCCCTACAGCAACAAACCCTTAGATCGATCACATGCCTTGATCACGAGGCCGATCCCAATTGTCATTGTAACACTTTTTATTTATTTATTAATAAGTAAACCACTTTACACTCTTGTTAGTCACTTATTTATTGGAGTACAATAATTAGGAAAAGTCTAATAACACAATATTTTAAACAACAATTAGCACAACATATCTATATTTTATACTATCTCATTACTTATTGTAAAACAGCATCTTATTCCATGGAAAAACTATGTTACGTGACCATATTGTGTATATTTTTGTGAAAAATGTTGTATTAATAACATTATTATAATGACAAACATAAAAAAAACGACTTCTTTATCCTACTCCTCTTAAATAAGAACCAGTTTTAGGGGTTCTTTCGCTTGGCAATTTATGCTGCATTTGGACCATTTTAGCCTCCTATTGTTGGCTTCTCGTTCTTGATTTGTTGGGTGAAATGGGTATTTTGCTCTTTCCGGTTAGTGGGCTACGTGGCAAGGGGGTGGAGTCGGTGGACACTTGTATGTCGGTGGAGCTGTTTATATCACAGGAGAAGAGAGAGAGGCTCTGTTACGGTCTTTTGTCTACCGAGCTTTGGCAATTGGTACTTCTCGGATCTTCGCCGTTTGATCTGTTCTACTCAGTTGCGTCGACCGCGCTGTACCTCTTGCCGTTGATAAGAGGTAATGCTCGTGATGCTGCGTTTTTTTCTCTTTCTTTGGTTTTTCTGATTTCTGATTTTATAGTTTCTGATTTTATAGTTTCTGTGTTTGATTTAGCTTTTCTTCCTCCTCACCACTGACGTCGATGGTCAATATATTTGAGATTGCTAAGGCCATATTCAAGTATCAGACTCTTATCGATGAATACCAGAAATCGCATAAGGTATACATATTTTCTGTGGGTGTTAATCCTTTCTGGTTGTAGATTTAGGGATTTCTTTGAATTTTGTTTCTATCGATCTGATTTTCCCGATTTGCATGTCTTTGTTAGTGCTAATTTCTCTGGGTTGGATGTATATGTCTGTAATTTTCGTTTGGAATTTGTCTTTGAATGAAGTTTGTATTTTTTCTGCTTGTTTTCTGGTGTGACTTGCATGTTGTTGGGTTCGACCAGTGTGCTACAGAAGTGCTTGTTTAGGATTTCTTACCTGTCGATTGGGGCTTCCTAGCCTATTTAGTGTTCATCGATGGAGGCTTTAGAGCAGCATAGACGCAGGTATGAATTATACACGATTGTTGGTTCGAGAATCATCTTTAGATTGTTGCATTAATATAAACTAGAAATCCTCAACCTCGATCTGTTGGAGATGGCTTGATTGTGCATATTTTTAAGGCATTTTGATGTTTCTGACATTTGGAAGAAAAAGGAGTTGATGGTTGTATGCATGTGTTTGGATCTTATATATAAATGCGAGTAGATTCTTTCCATTGCGCTATTCTCAATGGTTGGGTTTTTCTGATCTTCTGGAGATGGTTTTGTGAAATATAGAAAGGCGATAGTGTGTCTTCTCTAGATTAAATGTATATCCTATCAAAGAATACATGAAATTCATTAACTGAATATGGCTTTTTTTTGGTTTCTGTGATTTTTGAAGATTTAGCATAGACCCTTATGATGTTTACTGGACACTTCAGATTGGAGCGAAGCCTTGCGGGCCTGAAATGGAATGAGCTAACGTATTAGACTTAAATGGGAAGATTTTCGCAGATCAGGTACTTTTGAATTACATTGTCAGGTTAGTTTTAGTCTATATTAAGAAAAATAAATGAGAATAGAATTGTGATTCTCATTCTCACTCCAACTCCTAAGGCGATTGGTTTTCTTCTGGAGTAAGTCCTTTCTGCTAACTTTTTGGCTAGAATAGGGGAAATGATTTTTGGGGAATTCAATTTTGGATTTTTGGCCGAGTATAATGGGTTTCTAGAGGAATCATTATCTGGAGGATCCATCATCTTAATCCATAACAAAATTCTAAAACAGGATTAAGTTCACCAGAACTTAAACCTTGTTCAAAACAATTTTCTTTACGTGTTATAGCTTTGACATCAATGTTTTTGTCGTTCCAAATTTACAAACTTTTGTTGTTGGTACTTGATAGATCCAGCTCCTTAGAAGCAATATAACATGGACTCGAGTATAGGTGTTGGGTGGGGATACATATAGAAGTGTCGGAATAATTTAATTCCCCATTCATAGGAAAAGTAGACACGACAACATATCCATTTTACATTTCTTTGTAGGATACTTTTATCTCAACGGTAAAATGGTGTTTACATTATGTCAAAGACCATTTCATTCATTATATTGAAGATTTTGCAAAGCTATATAATGAGATTACTAAATACATTCCTGGGTAAGTGTCCTAGAAGCAAAAGTCCAAGTGCTGAGTTTACAACACAGTTACTTGATATATGGAGAAGTTGACTGTGATGTTCAATTGCATTTTTTTAATGGTTGATAATTGCAAGAACCAGGGAAGAAGAAGAGTCTAGCTTTGCACATTTGCTTATATCTCCCTAAACTTGTAAATATAGTAGGAGGCGAGACATGTTCAGAGACAGTATGCCTCAAGTATTTATATCCATGGTCTCAACTTCTATGAAAAGTCAAATATTTCTTCCGATGCTTATGACTAGAGCCCCAATTTGCTCTTTACGTATGCCACAAGATGACTAGAACCACAATTTGCTCTATACGCACGTATCTATCCATAAATTAGAGAAGCTCCCTTTCTCATGGAATCTCACCAATATTGGTGAGAAACGAATAGGGGTTTGAAGGGGTTCTGCTCTCTCACCCTCCTCCACTGTTTCGCACCTTCTTGTCTAGCCAAACATTCAAGAGAGAGCTCTCCCCCTCAAAATCGTTTCTTTTCTCTCAATCATTCAAATGAGCTGTTAAGGAAATGTATCTAGGTGAACTACACTGTTTTGGCACAAGTATATTATATGTTCACTTACCACATTATGTACTTTTAGTTAATTTGACTGAGCTAAAGCTATGTTTCCTATGCAAACTGCTACTTAAATGCTACCAATTTTGATAACTGCAGTTCTGCATTTTCTGTATTAGTTCTCTTGTGCTTTACTAATTCTAATGATTCATAAAGAATACAGTTAAATCTACCATGCATAGACTATCACTGTACTAATCAGCAACACCTAACCTTCCTTTCATTCTCTTCCTGTGCAGATACAGTATCTGAATGTGCAAGCAATAGCAAGGGTTACTGATTTCTCGCAATCTGCGAGAAGGCAACAAATGCATACGGAAACACAGACTTTTGGTGCAAATATTGTGCCCAAAAAGTGCCAGCATTGACAAAGTAAAAAACCTTCTCTACACGGCTCCACCTTCATGCAATTTCTCATTCACAACAACTAACACAATTGAATAAAGTCACCCTAATTTGCAGGATCAAATTCAACATCCAGATCACAACTCAAGCATCTCAACCTCCGGCCCAGCAATCAACACCCCAGCAAACAGCAACCTAACAACAAACTCCCCAACAACTGAAGAAACTCAAGACAGCCACAGCAAAAACAAATAGTTAGCTTCTATCGCAACCTTTTGGCATGGAGAATTCGCAGACCAAAGACTTTTGCTTTGTCTAAGTTGCTCGAACTCCACTTTTACTTTCTCTAACCCTTTGGCAGTTGTATAAAAAAACTTGAACCCAAAGTCATGCCATTAGCCAAATAACTTTTGCCTTTTTGTTAAATGCAAGAACTTATCTATAATTGCAGGAACAACGAAAACCGATCTCCACAACGGGCATGACGGACGTGCCTTGCACGTCGGCATGCACCTAGTATTTCAAATACAGATTGCAGAAAGCAATTGCATCTTGGCCTCCGGTCTCAACAATTAGTGGTCCACATTTGTAACGACCCGGATTTTCGACCCAATTTTTTTTATAATAGCGTTAATATTATTAGGTCTTAATTATTATTTTTTTTCCTTAATAGATAAATACAAAAAAATAAGTATATTATCTTATTTATCTCTTTTATTTTTTTAATTGCATGCATGCTTAGAATTCCTCATATCTCTCCCTCTCCTACTCCTACTCAATCTCTACTTCCTCCTTGATCCTATTTTTCGTCCATATTCTCGTCCATCTCAAAGCCCATGAGTTAGAGTTTCATTAAAACACAATCTTACCTCCCTCATCAAAATTCTCCTATAAATATCCCATTAATCCGACCCTAGGACATACCACGCTATTTTCCACGTTCCACCAGTCCAGAGAGAGAGAAAAATCGGAGAGAAACCGAACTCCAATCCATGGAGTTTTAGAGAGAGAAAAGTGGGTTTCATAGCCACGACCAACCGAAACCAGAATTGATCATTCCAAACGACTTCTACAACTCCAAGCATCCCCAAACATCATTCAATTCGAGCCCAAGGTCTCCCGATCAAAGAACCCGAAGTCATCTTTCCAGAAATTCAAGTTTCGGTTTGAGAATCAATTCGATCCAATCGAGGTATTATAATCCCTTCCAAACACTCCTCTAAGTATATTAAGTGTTTTTATGTTTAACCTAATAGCCCTCACAGTCCCATGCATCAAAACCGAACCAAAACAACGAAAAAAATCGAATTTGTCACGAACCTTGCGGCCGCAACCTGCGGGCCGCGAGAACCAGTCGCGAGTTAGCGGCCGGAAGCCCAGCCGCAAGGTTGACCCGGTCAAACCTTGCGACAGAATCTGTTTCGTTCCGAATCTGTTTTTCGACCCTCTGAACTCGATTTTCGACCCCCGATCTATTTTTCCTAGACTTATAACACCTCAAAGATCATAACTTGTTAATGTCATTTTTTTTATTATCTATTTATTAATTATTTATTTGATTTCTTGTAAAAGTTTACAAATGAAAAATCATTGCGACCTTATAAACCATTTTATTAATTCCCAGACTATTTTTTTTAGATTCTTTACATTCCAAAGATGATATGTTGTTAACCTCAACCTATTTTATTTATTAAATAATTTATTATCCATTTATTTTACTTTTGACAACTTTAAAAGTCATTTTTATTTTAAAAATGATTCCGCGACCCTCCGGACCCAAATTTTGGTACTTGAACTCGATATGTTGGACCTTTAGGACTCTTATTAAAGTCATGATAATTATTCTAATACTTCCCCTATTTAATTTATGTAATTAGTCTTAAATCAATCTAAATTCTTAAAAATAACTCATGCGAGCCTATTATTATTATTATTATTATTATTATTATTTTTTGATAAAAACTTTTATTAAATAAAAGTTCCTTGCTTCATTATTGTCATCTTGGCCATACGAGACTAAGGGCAACGGCCCATTCATAAAAGATTACGTGATTTTTATACTTATTGTTCATTTCAATTATTATTCTGATTGCTTATCTATTATTCCAACCTTTGATTGACATGTTAGATTGGACCCTAGAGACATGGGGTGGTATGCGAAATAGAAATCACCTAGACGATGCTAAGTAATGGATAAATTGGAAAGTTTTGGTTTTAGATTGCCTGCAGGCGTGATTTTGAGATGTGATGAGTTGGATGTGATGATTTGAAACTGGCAGAGTAAGCCCAGTGTCAAGTGATGATTTGAAACTGGCAAAGTAAGCCCAGTGATAATTGTGTTGATTGTGAAGTGGTGCATAAGATAGGCGAACCCTAGTTATGATTCAGGCATGGTAAGCTTTCTTTTGTTGTAATGAGAGGGATACACGCTGGGTACATAACTTAGGCGCAATCCGCGACAGCAAAAGAAAGTGATCCCATGGGACCGAGCATGGCTAGCGGTTGGGGAGGAAAGATCTCGTGGATGAGATCTTAGATTTCATATTAGATTAATGGATAGTAATAAACTGGTTTACGTGAATAATCACTGTTTTACTTTTTCGTACCATGTTTATCCTGCTGTTTGCTAGTTGTAAATAAGAGGGGTAGTTGGGTTGGATTATTCTACTGGGTGATTTATCACTCACGGATACGTCTGTATCCTGGTAAATCGATTGCTTCGGCGATCAATTTGCCAGAGGGCGCAGGATTCGATGGAGGGGATTCAACGATGGTGCAGTTCGACACGGGAAGAATATCAAGAATGGAGATCGAGTATGCTTGGAATCCGTATCAAGCCTAGAGTCGGCTCTGAAGATAATGTATTTTGAATCAGTAAATCAGTAAATTTTTCATTTAGATTTTAGGAAATGAAAAAGTTAGATGATTGAATCGAACATCTATAAGTATCGGATTGACCTGATTTTTTGCGAGGGTCCTTGAAAAAATGTTTTACATTTAGTGAACGGCTTGGATCATTTGTATGGGACCCGTAGTGGGCCCCACGAAAAATCTATGTACAAAATCTGTACCAATTTTTATGTACCCTTAGTCTTTCTGTAAGTGGGCCCAATGCACTGTCCAATCTCCTTGTGAGACTTGTTTTGTAGTACAACAATAAGCAAGTCCATTTGCAGTTTGATAAGTATTTGATCGAATAATATGGTCTTTCAAAAAAAAAAAAATTTAGATAGTGTGATTAAGCACTTATGAATGCCTATTTAAGATTAGGTTTTACTTAAAACGTTTAAAAAGGCAATTAATATTAAAGTGGGAGTTAGTTATTGACTATTTTTCAGTTGTTGAACAAAATATATTTGATATGCGCATAACTATTTGAGCTAGTTGACTCGACTATATAAAAGCATTACCAATTGTTTAATTCAAGTAAACGGAAAAAAAAATTGCAGTTGGGCCCGTGCCCGGGGGGCTTAAGTGGCTTTGCCACTAACCATAGTATGCCGCATTACTTTGCTCAAAAAGCGTGCTATAACTGTTTGGTAGAATACCCTCGCTCTCCTTCCTGCCCTGAGCATCTTTAATGGGTCTCTATATCTCTATTTTGGAGACCAAATCTCTATGTTAATAGAAGATTTTGTAATTTATTCTATATTTTCTTCAACTTTTTATACTTTACGGAGAAAGCTTGGAGGGGCTAGCTCATCGTCATTTTTAGAGATTTGGAGCTTTAATTTTTTTTTTTTTTTTGAGTCTCCAAATCTCTAAAAAAGACGGTTAATCCCTCCAATTTTTTTTATAAAGTACAAAAAAATTGAAAAAATAAATTAAATTACAAAATCGACCTTCAATATATATAGATTTGATCTCTAAAAGAGAGAGATAGAATCCTGGAGTCCTAAGGAGTATAACTTTCTCTCTCCTAGAGTCCCAGGGCCACCGCCGAAAAAAGCTCTATATATACGCAGCCTACACATTCCTGAAATTCTTCAAGGTGCAAGCAACTTGACTCTCAAGTCTCCACCTCCTCTCTCTCTCTCTCTCTCTCCTCCATATCATGACCAGAATTTCGAACACAGCCGACGAGAACGCAATCAGCACCCAAAAGATCAAGTTCCTCTACAGCTACGGCGGCAAAATCCTCCCTCGTCACACCGACGGCGAGCTCCGCTACGCCGGGGGCCACACCAGAGTCCTCTCCGCCGATCGCTCCATCACCTTCGCGGAGCTGATGGTGAGATTCGTAGAACTATGCGGTTCCTCGATGACATTGAAGTGCAAATTACCGACCGAAGATCTCGACGTCTTGGTTACGATCACCTGCGACGAGGACCTCGCTACGATCGTTCGTGAATACGATCGGTTTTCGTTGTCCACGCAGAAAGACCTGAAGATTACGGCCGTGCTGTTTCCTCGCGAATCTCTCAAAACAATCTCTCCTCCTCCGTCCACCGTTTCCAGCCTCGATTTCTCCTCCGCCGTACGTATCCCGCAGCCTCTTGGTACCCGGCGGAATCCGTCGCCGGCGTTTGGATTTCCGGCCGGTGTTGGGAAGGACGGTGGTGGAGTCCGTTGTTATCAACTAGCAAAGCCTAGGCATCTCTACTTTGTACCGCATCAGAATTTATTACCGACGAAGAACTAAAACATCTGAGGACAGTGGCTAGATTATTGTACATTGTAGTTTGTGTGGTGGTGATACAATTGAATTCTCCTAATAGTACTCCACTCAAAAGCCAATTTTGCACAATTTTTTGGTTTGTTCACTCCAAATATACAGATACTATTTGCAAATGGTAAATTCCTTCACTCCAATATTTTGGTTCATCTCTGTTGAATTTTGGCGGCCATACCAATTGGATTCGGGACAGAACGTTTTTCGCGGTTAGGGTTTTGTTATACGCGGTGATGAAGCAGTTTTGAATCCGGCACCGACATGATCTTGCAAAACAGAGCTGAAGCTTGAGTCACTGGTGTGGTGGCGTGCCAACCACCCTCCGATGCCTAAGTCAGTATAGAACTTGCTATATGGTAGGAGAATTAAGGTTCTCAGTTGTGAGTGGTGCGTACTCTTATTGGAGTTCTACCGTCACTTTTATAGGCATTTGAGAGGAGGTGGAGTTCTCGTAGGACTGTATCCCGGGGATTTTGGATCGCTTTAACGAAGTAGCTGGAACTCCACATGCACCTTGCTTTAGCATGGAATCCTTCCGTCTTTAATCATGTTTATCATTGGAATTTTATGCTTATCTTACCGACTTCTCTTCCTTTATCTGGTAGGATTTAGGTTTATCAGAACAGTATCTCGATGGAAATAAGTAATATTCTATGAATATTACTTATCCTATTTTAGCTTAGTGTCAAATCTAGTCCTTAGATCTTATTCCAACTCCGTCTCATGGGCGTAGCTGGCATCTTCTGACTTTATCATAGGTGGTACTCTCCTGGGGGGCTTGGGCGAAGCTGACTTCTACTCCCCAGGTCCGTACTGCTTACTGAGCTGACCTTGCCAGATTTATCCTACTTATCAGGTACTCTCCTGTTTCCAAGCTCCAGCCCTTGGTTGTAGGTTGGTAACATAGTTCAGACATGTGTGGCGGTTGCCGCTCTTTCTCTTTTTTGGAGGGTTTTAAATGCGTGTTACATCGTGGGACAGGTGTCGAGATCTCTGTTCTTCTGGTGCTTAGAGGTAGACAACGAAGATTCAGGAGTGCTTATTGGGATCGACGCTTAGCATTTAAGCTTCTCCTTGTTTTGATCAAACTCTATCAGAGAGGCATTCGAATCAACCCTGGCGATTTCCCGTGTGAGACCTTTCTTCTCCGATTCTCCTTCGTCGTCGTGTTAGAACCCGTCTTTTCTAGGTACGTTCCCCTCTTCTTGCTGTTCTTCTCTTTTTTCATGTTAGATTTTTCCTTTCCTAGCATAGAGATTTCGAGCCCAGAGTGGGCTACTCCAGGGGAGTTTATTTACACTAGGTTAGCCGGTTTTGCTTCCGCCAACCTTGTCTCTCCCGTTATAGAAGACTTCGCACCTTATTCCATTGTACTCCAAGACAGGATTTTTCGAGATCTTTTTGATTTATTAGTTTCCTCATACCCACGATCATCCGTCGTAACCCTATTGTCGGAGGGTCTCATCAATTTTTCCTCGATTCTTCAAGTCGAAGAGTCGTCTGTGGATGAGGAGGTCCCAATGCGCCGTAGTAGTATAGCCAGGGCTCCATCTCATGTGGGTCAACTTAGCAGTGTCAAGCCCTTGTCAACCCCGTCTTCTTCGAAGGTTCCCCGTAGGGTTCCTGCCTTTTCTGCTTCCATCATTCCTTCTACGATCACTAACGAGGAGTTGGCCGTTCTTAGGGTTAGGTTTTCGATTCCATCCTCTGTAACCCTTAGGAAGCCCTCTGAATCTGAGCGAGCCTGTTCTTTTGTTGAAAATGAAACATGCATCTATGTTGGGGCTTTAGAAGGAGGTCTTCGTCTGCCCTTTCCAGCCATGGCGAGGGAAGTACTGGGTTTCTTGGGTTTAGCGCCTTGCCAAATTGTTCCTAACTCATGGCGTTTGCTGATTGGTTGTGCTGCTCTTTAGGGAGCCATGTCAGATGGTTTTACTCCTTTGACAAAAGGGTCATTTCTCAATCAGTTCTCAATAAAAGAAGCACCTGAGGGTGTAGGATGGTATTATTTTACCAAAAGGCCTGGTGGAGGAGAGTTGATCGCCGATCTCCCCAATGTCCATAAGAACTAGAAGGATAAGTTTTTCTTTGTTGGGGGAGATGGATGGGAACTCCCGAGTTGGGAGGTTAGGTCCTACACACAGCATGTCCCCAATAGATGGGGGGAACCTATTGCAAGTTATAAGCCATAGCTTTTCTTCACCCTTCTGAATATTACCACAATTTCCTGATTCTCAAGGGTTTCTGTCTTTTATTTTTGTGCAGCTCGTGCTTTATTTCCTTTGACCCCTGCCACAGAGGCGGAACTGAAGTTGGCCCGGAGCTATGAAATCCATAGCTGGGGGTTGCTTGTGACTCCGGAGTCTTTGGCTACTTACTTGTTGGGTCCAGAAACATCTCGTGAGGCCTTAGCTCTTTCAAGAGGTATTTCCAATTTTTATTTAGGTATCGAACCGTCTACTGACTTTCTCATTGTTTCCACTTCTTTTCTTTTCAGAAGAAGAAGGTGAAGGTAAAGAGATGGCACCAAAAATGGATAGAAATCTGCTGGCCCAGTTGAAAGCTGAGAGGGTAAAGCAATCGTCTGGTGGCGTAGCTCCAAAAAGGAAGAGCTCTCGTCTCCAGAAGGAGCTGAATGTTGATAGTTTCTTGGATGCTGACCTTTCAAAGGACCCTGCTCTTGACTTAGTGGTTGAGCAGATTGAAGAAGAAGGTGCCGAGAAGTTGAAGAGGAAGGCGAAGGGTATGGCTGTGGAGGGTACCCCTTGTAATAAGAAGGCAAAAGCTTCTGTTGGTCCTTCCACGCTGGCCAATTTCCAGGAAGCTCTGGAGCGTGCTTCTGGATTGCTCTGTGCAGCTGATAAAGACTCAATGGCGGAGATGTCTCTCCAGGCGGTGGGGGGGAGCACATGTTGGTCGAGTTGGCCATGGTAGGCTCCCTTTCTGAATCTTTTGATAATTCATTTTTCTAGTTATTTCTTCGTCTAATCAGATATCGGTATCCATATAATTGGAACACGTTTGTCTTAAAATTTAGGCTAATTGACACCTACCTTCCCTGAGGTTTCTGACAAAAATACGCAATGCCCCTAACCTTTCAACTTATTACACCGGCCTCCCTCAAATTGGAATAACTTGGCTCAGTTAGTTCCATTTCATCGTTACATTTGTTGCTTCCAAGTTACTGACCTTAAAAATAAACTTTTGAGCTCTCATTTTGACCTAAGTTTTCCCCAAGAATCCATACCAATGAACTAAGACTTTGCGGGAATAAATTGGATAGAGAGTAAAATTGATTGTTTTTCAAGGTCAGTAACCCAGAATCCACAAATTTAAAGGAAGACTAACAGAGTGGATCTAATTAACCTAAGTTTTTCCATTCAAGGGAGGCTAGTGTTATAAGTTGAAAGGTTGGAAGCGTAGTGTATTTGTCAAAAACCTTAGAGGAGGTTGGTGTAAATTACCTTTAATTTTAGGGTTCGGCTCCTCTCTAGTCCAATGGTTTCGAGACAATCCAGATCGGGACCGTCCATTGGTGGATTCAATGGTTCGGATTTTCTCATACACTTTTACCAGTAAGAGCTTTTACCGTTAAGAATACACTCTTACCAGTAAAATTGTAAAAATATATCCAAATCGTTGATTGTAGCAAATGAACGGTCCTGACCAGGTCTCCTCCAGTCCAAAACATGGATTGGGTTTTGAAATCGTACTAGCTGTTAAATTTTTCAAGACATAGTACAGTTTGATCTGAGCATCCGATCACCCTAATTTTGCACAAACTCATGACAAATTAAGCGAGCCGTACGAAATGAACCGTTCAAATTATTTGGTTAAACTGTCGTAGACCCATCACATGTACCCCACCCTCCACGGGAGGATCAAAGTGTGAGAATGAAAATCAAAAGTCTAGAACCACACCCCATGGCAAATAGTGGCCCCATCTTTTGCACTTGGGGCCTCTTTTGGGAGTTGAGATGTTGCATTGCGCATTAGGATATGATTTTTGTACTAGCTACAAGAAAAAACACCAACGGCCACACCCAAAACAGTCACCAAAAGCTGGAATTTTGTCCCC
The DNA here is from genome assembly GCA_020567845.1 of Rhododendron henanense subsp. lingbaoense. NCBI lineage: Eukaryota > Viridiplantae > Streptophyta > Magnoliopsida > Ericales > Ericaceae > Rhododendron > Rhododendron henanense. The sequence continues at coordinate 31,364,095 of CM036315.1, read as the reverse complement.
TATACCATTCGGCTTCATGTGCCAAAGTAGTCACCAAATCCATGACACTAAAAGTCAACTGCCACAAGATAATAAGATTGTGGCCAATAGTAAGATACTAAGTTGTTGCTGTATCCGATACACCATGGACAGATTGATTGCATAAATGGACTTTCATAAGTGCTGGAAATATTGATTAAGTGCCGAATTTTGTGTTCAAAGGTGAATTAGTCTATCTAGTGGCTTGAATTTACATCATGGTGTTGGAATGAAACAATTAGGTGCAGGAATTACACTTCACATGCTGAAACTGGGTAACTTCACGTATAAAATGAGGCATAGAAGTGGCAAATAATGTTTTTATGTGACGAAAATATGCCCAAGTCCCGAGTACATGACTTAGATGCAAGAAACCATGATGGAAATGCATCTGATCATGGGGTTTAGTACAAGGAAATAATATTTCATATCCAGCATGCAACTTCATTTATTAGCAAAGATCACCTTCAGGTTTAAGAGGAGAACAAAAACAAGCTTTGATGTCAAACAAACAAGAATAATTTCACTAAAGAACAGTCAAGGCAGTAAACAAGCTGTTGGTAAGTCAACTATTATGGTTATGCTACAATTGCACAAGAGACAGGAAACAAGGGTATGCAGTATGCACAATGGTTATGCTACAATTGCACAAGTAACGACCTGTCTCCTACTTCCTATTACTTCCTCTTCTTATCCTCTCACTCGATACAACAATTCCTTTTTGAATTCGATGAGAGGATATAAAAGGAACCTACTTCTAGTTACGATGAAAATCGTCAAATTAGCGATAACTTGAAAACAGTTGATCCCATGAATAATTGGGCAAGGACGAAGCTAGAATAACCTCTTAATGGGAAACTAGCAAGTCTGTACAATATAAAAAAGTCTCACTGGTACAGTTTATGCACAATACAAAAGGCACTCATTAATACTTAATTAGGCTATGACAATAGAACAACACCATATATTATTTTATTTTCTAATACCTGGCAACACCTTTCTTTTTGAAACAAGAATTAACTTTGGATTCCTCTCTCAGCTATATTTCCGAGAAGTGTGAATGATTATTTATATAGATTCCATAGCAATATTTTATAATTCTAAATTCTAGTGATATAAATAGTTACCCATTTGGATTTCACGCATTCCGATTAGATAGCAGTAAAAAAAAAACTGTTCGAAAATCATTTAAAAAAGATGAGCCATAATATTAAACTACCTCTAAATTTCAGCAATCAACAGTAAAATGTAGGTAAAAGAGTTTAAAAAGTGAGAAAAGTATAAAAGATTGGTAAAACAACACCCATTGACCATTCTGTTTGCAGATTAGTAGAAGAAAAAAAAAAAAGCAGCCAAGGACCAAACCCATTAGAATATCTACGGGGGAACAGATTTGCAAAAGCAGCCAAGAAGCAGATTTGTTGACCAACATTAGCCCATTATTCCAAAATACCAACAATCAGTAGTAAATTTCAGCACATTCAGCATCATTTTTCCAAAATAAATGGTCAGCCGAAAAATGAGATGCCCCGTTCCGAAACGCGAAATAAGTATTTATTTTTTAAGAAGGCAATTTCAAGCTCAAAAATGATAAGCTTATTGAAATCTAAAAATATGTAATATGAATCTGGTTTGAAAGATCTCATTGAGATCTTTAATACAGTGCAAAAAAAATTGAAAATTTATTTTTCATTTACATTATTTTTTAGTTTGAAAATGTGAAATAAATACTTATTTTTCGTGTTCTGGAACGGGCTCTCAAAAACCCATACTGAAAACAAAATCTTCAAGCTAGAAATTCCCAAATAAAACAAAATACCTTTGATTTCGACCTTCGTGAGGATACCAAAGCTTCCGATTCGAACTTCAAATCTATAAAATCGAATTTCTTAAAAACTCACATGCAAAACAAAAACATTACAAAACTGGAAGACATTGTGGAACAAGTTCATGAGGTAAAGGAGGAATACCAGAAAACACATTGAGGGAGGGGGGGAGACCGACGGTGGTTGAAGAGACCGGCGTGCGGGATTTCGTCCCCCACGGAGGTGGGTTGCTGCAGACCGTGAGTTAGAGAGAGGAGAGAAGAGTCACAGAGCTTCAGGTGGAGACGATATAGAGAGTTCTGATAACGATGTACGTCATCTCTAGGGCTTCTTTTTTGGCGCGCTTGCTAGGTTTTTTTTTAATCATTAATGTCTTGTTCTTTCCCATTCTCAAAAAGAATTTTTCAAAAAATTCCCTCTAGATTCTTCCTACTTTCAACATTTCTTTATATCTCTCTCAACTTATTACCCCTACTATTTTTCAAAAAATATTTCAAAACACAATCCAAACACAGCATAAAATGGTTAGGAAGTGGGCGACCAACGTTGCAACCCTTTTGGGCGTGACATAGCCATAAGGGCTCCCTATTCGCTGTGAAATATTTGGTTCTAGCCATAGCTACTATTCGAGATGACAGACAATCATCACAGCACCACCTAGGTACGCATGGGCATAAGTGTTTACCCGATTACCCCCACACCCCCTTGCCATTAGCAAGACTCGAAACTGAGTCTCATCTGGAGATGAAGGGCACTCTACCCACTAGGCTACCACTTTCGGTGGTGGCACACTTGCTAGTTGCTACAGTTTTTTCTTTTTCTTTTTTTCCCTTCACTTTTTCACCACATTGGTTAAAACCTAATCTATTCTATCCTAAGGGGAAGAGAAGGGAAACAAACCCTACCGAGATGCATAAAGGCATAAGGCCTCACCACTGAGACAGCCAACCACGTGCGCTGGGTACAAATTACCCAAACATTTTCGATGACAAACAATTAAAATTTCTAGTCGTTATATTCTGGGACAAGTTAAATTTGTTGAGACCGAAGGATGTTGCCGTTGGTGTTTTTTCTTGTAGCATTCGTACTCTCTTTTTATCTGCACGCATTTTTTTGTCTTTATTTATATAATATTAGTACAAAATTACCCTTACATTGTAATTAGCTCTTCACTTATGAACAACAATCTTGTAATTTCATGTGAATGAAAAAAAAAAAAAAGAAGAAGTGCGTGTAGATGAAAGGGGAGTGCAAATATGAGTTCCCATTGGCTTATGAAGTTTAGGTATTTAAGAGCAGGATGTAGATTGCATTTAGGCTCAGTTTGGATGGCAGGAATCATGAGGAGGAATGGGAATGTGACACTATACTTCCATGATTCCGCCGTTTGGAAGGAACATGAATAGGAATGTGATGCCACACTCTCAGGATTCCCATGTTTGGGAGAGACGGGAATAGGATTGTGATTCCTGACGACACATCCGATTAGGAATTACATTACCAGATTGAGTGGGAATCTGATTGCTCCCTTACCCCATGGGAATTCTACATTCCTGGCTCAATCAATAAAAAAAGGGGAAATATTGACTCTGATAAATTTCCAAAATAATTGATTCCTGCATAAGATTACTGAATTAATCCAAACACTGGAATGAAATTACTCCAAGTATTGTATTCCTAGGTATTTTATTTCTAATAATCATATTCATATTCCCACTCAATAAAATTCCTAGGAATTTGATTCCTAGTAATCACATTCCTATTTCTACTGAAGATTCCGGTCATCCAAACTGAACCTTAGACAAATGAAATGAAAACTGAGAATTCAAAAATCGACCTCCACAAAATTTTCCATCACAGAAATATTTTTTTAGAATTTTTTTACTGTTTCATCATCCTTTTTTTTTTTTGGTTGTGTTTTTTTATCAAAAGTTCTACTTTATTTTTTACTGTTAGGATCGTCACACGCACACACACGATTTACGAGTATAAGAACAGTAAAGAAATCGACACAGCAATATACATGGTTCTCCAAAACCGGGTACGTCCACGGGAGCGAGAGCGGCTGTTTCTTTTATTATCACAGTTATGAACTAGGGTTTACAACATAGAAGCGACTCTATTCTAACCCTAACCTGGTATTTGGTCTGAATCCCAAAAATACCCTTGTACGATACCGTACCATACTGCGGGGGGGGCGTATCCCCAACTTACAGAACTCCTGGGCCTTCAGCCCAATCTACTTTTACTAGATTATCAACGATGGGCCAAAGATTCTTAAGCTAATCTTTTCTGACGCAGTGCGCCATACTCCCACCCCAACCCCCAACACCCCCCCGCCCCCCCCCCCCCCCCCCCCCCCACCCCCCCATGCGTATCTTTACATACATTTGTTATCGAAGGTTCTTGTTAAGATCATACTAGCTTGTCTATCTCACTTTAAAAAGGGAAAATTGATTTGACAATGTAATTACAAAGTATTGTCCAATTAACATTAATTGTATTTAAAGGTGATCCTACTCACCAAGTTTTATGGATGATTAGTACAAATTATACTGTTGAGTTTGAGTAGGATTCATTTCCGAACCACAATAGGTTATTGTGCTGTGCTTTTGGAGTACAACAAAACAACATCTTCACCATTACTAATTGAGATTAAATTCAACCGTGGGTTTTCCGATACCGTCATTATGTGCTCACCGTGCGTTTATTGGTGATATGAACCGTTCAACTTGTAAAACCTGCAGCGTCGATATGTATATCAGAAAATAAGTTTTATCAGACATAGATATGTGTATAAATTTGGTTTATAAAATGGATGGTCATTAATTAAACTTGCTAGAATCAGACCTTCCATTTAATAAATGAAAAATCAACTTTCGATATATCTATCAATGTCCGATCAAGCTATTTTTTGGGTGGATATACTACTTTATGAGTCCTACAAGATGAAACGTTTAGACTATAATAATAACACATTGTGGGGCTCACAAGTCACAACGGCGGTGGTGGAAAATCAATTAGCCATTTAGCAAGACTGACAATGAGTCGAGAGAACCAAGATCGATGGGTGGCGAGGACCTATATTGAGTATCATGAAATATTTCTGGACTTAATTTTTAAAAAGTTGTTAATTAAAAACAAAAAGTTTATTAATCTACCCGCAACCAATTAAGGGGGAGAAAACGAGTGTGTTGATGAAAAACAATTTTAAGAGAAGTGTTCTTTTCAACACTAAACTCTAAAAGTTGCAATTTCCCTACAATCGACAACTGACAATGAACAAATAAAATAGGAGATTGATTTACACACTTTCCTTTTTGTTCTTTAGCACGTGAATTTATCAAATCATCTCTGCAATTTATGAAAAGTGTATTGTTCCAAAGACTGTTCGGTGAATTCAAGTGCTAAATGACAAAAAAAAAAAGGAGTGTTTGCACAAAAAATATATGCAAAATGTGCCAAACTTACTATCATTAAAGTACGAAATGATAATCAATAACACCTTAGACATATGTGCCTTCAATCCGACACCTATCAATATAACACTCAGAATTAGAAACATCGATATCTAAAGCTATTTTTTTAACTTGTGAGAGAGAATGTAAGAACGAGTGTGTTGTACGTTCAAACTTCAAATAACAAACACCACATCTAATAATTCAAATACGACAACTAGCACTAGGCACTTGCACCACCACCACCACCACCCGTTTGATCAGACCAAGCATCAATCACATCACCGTCTTCCATTTTCAGATCCCCGGCGGTTTGGAGGTCGCCGATCTTAGTGCCATCGTAAGTGAAGCGAACCTCGTCGCAGTCCAAACCTACCCGGTCGCAGTAAGCAAGCTTGAGCAGACGCAGCGGTACTTCAAGTCTCACCCTTAGATAGATGTCTATCTCTTTTTCTCTCTGCACCTTAATTCACAGTTACATGTGTTTTATCTTTCTTTGGTACTCCTGCTGCCATTTTTTTTGCCAATTCCCCTGCCACTAATTCACAACTTTGGAGAAGTTACACCAAAGAAAACTAATCGATAGGTCTTTCATCGAGGATATATATATATATACATAATGAGAGAGAGAGAGAGAGAGGCGAATGACGCCTTGAATAAATCAATCAATTCTTCGGGATTCCAAGTACTAAGGGAACTGCAACGGCCACTTTTCATTAGCCTATATAAAACCCGCAAACTCTTCGTATTCTTGGCAGTTTGTTTTGTAGTGGAGCCAGGATTAGAATTCCGGAAGGACCGATTTAATAAACATGTATTTTTTTATCAGAACGTATATTTATTATATTATAATGTTTTTGTTTTCTAATACATTATATTTCTACATTAAAATGATTCTAGCCTAATGATGTTAAAGTATACCAATCATTTTATTTTTTTCTTTAGGCTACTTTAATTAACTGTCACATGGCTATTTTTTATCTGTGAAAGAAATTGAAAAATGAGAATGCAAAATAACCAATTTTTTATCGCATTAAACCAAAATTATTAATATTATTAGTAGCTATACGAGAATAATTACGAATATCATTCAAAATCAGATATATACAAAATAAAAATTTTAAAATTCAGACGCTCGGGGGGTCGGGGCCGGGAAGGCCAGGGCCCCCGACCCCAACATAGCTCCACCCCTTGGGTTTGTCTCAAGTTGGAGTGCACCCCGTGTAGTTCAGCAAGTTTCTGACCCTATTTCGGATTCACTTTGATGTTCGAACTCATTGTAGAGTACATCCAGTAGTGAAACATTTCGTTAAAGCGGTTCGGGTAAACTTAAACGCATTTCTATTAATCTTGGGATCTCACTCTCACTACCCATTAATAGGATGCCCGTTTAATGTCGGGTCAAAGCCTTATATGGACTTTGTACGTAACAGTATAGCATTTAGAGACCCACAACGATCGCGCAAAATCGAACCGAAGCACTTCCATCCACAATGATTTTGGTTGAGTTGATTACAATTATAGGCCAGCTTTGGTTTACAGAACTAAGATGTGTTGATGAAATTAGTATACATCTACCCAATTAGTGTAAGAGCTTAAGCACAATATGGACATTCATTTGATAATAAGTTATTGTAAAATTAAATAGTAAAGGAACCACTCAAGCATTGGACATTTTGAAGAAGTACAAATTACTCAAATGGTCCCTGTAGTTTGGTCTTTGTGTCACTTTGGTCCCTCTAATTTTGATTGGCTCGATTTTAACCCTGTAGTTTTGATTTTGTACCAATTAAGTACAATCACTAACTTCCATTTCCTCCTACTAACGGAACCAATTGTGCAAATTGCACTTGACCCCCTGTGATTTGCACTTGGTATAAATCTCCCCTTATTCATTTAGAAACTTCAACACAACCCATGGTGATTTTGTATATTAAAGTGCATCGTTACATGCTTTAATGACAAGTTATTTATTCTACTTTTGTTAGTTTTGAGTCAAATATTTCTTGAATTATTTATTCGTCTTGACAAGAGGAACGTAAAAGGTAAAAAGTTGTATTTGACTTCTCTAAGTCGCTAAATACAGATATAAACCAACATATATTCGGAAAGTTTTGTCGTGTCTCAATCCCATTGTCGGAAATCACTCTTGCATCTCATTGTCAACTTCCTTCGAAACCACCATATCAAAAGCTCACAAAATCATGAAGTGGTGCTAACAAAGAACTATATACTATAGTTTATATATATACATATTTATGTCTGTATTGTATTTTTTTTTCGTTAGTGAACTTTTTTTTAGGATTTTGGACATAATTTTTACTTTTTTTCATTCCTTTCGTTGAGACTATTAATAACCTAAAAAAATTGGCTTAAGGAAAATTAATCAGAACAAAAAATGAATGTTGATAGTTTGAGATTTAATTAGGTTGATAAGATATTCAATTAATATCGTCTTCTATATACATAATCCATTAAAGATATGTTCTTACATGTGTGGACGGGGAGAAAAGACAAAAAAAAGAAGAAGTTAAGAAGGATAATATCGTCTTTTTATATATAGTATTAACGGGTTTTTTAAAAAAAAATTAGCATTAACAAATGAAACGTGCACTTTTAGTACATAAATCACATTGGGTCATGCGCTAGTTTTTAAAATGACAAGGGGTTAATTCACACAAACTCAAATCACAAGGGTTCAAAGTGTAGTTTCTGCAATTAGTTCTATTAGTAGGAGCAAACAGGAGTTATCAATTGTACTTGATTGGCACAAAATCGTAACTACAGGGTTAAAATCGAGCCAATTAAAAATATAGGGACCAAAGTGAAACAAAGACCAAACTACAGGAACCATTTGAATAATTTGCCCTTTGAAGAATTATAAGACCAAGGTAAGGGATCTATGGTAACGTGGGTTAGGCCCAATTTACTACACAATCGTGTGCCGCCGACGCCGGACCGGAGCAAAATGGACCTGGGGTCCAAGGTCTGGGCTGAGTTTGGCTTGGGCCTTGTGCTTTGAGCTCATACGTAATTTTCTACTCAAAGAATATTGGGAAAATGACGGTTAATGACGTGTTTTGATAATTAATATCTGCTAAGGATATTTTCGGCATTAACACGTTCTGGGCCATCATTAATTATTAAGAATGTGTCCTTAATTGGTATTAATTATCAAAACACGTCATGGGCCGTCATTTTCCAAGAACATTTGGCTCGCTTGGACTTGGGCTTTTCTAGCCAGCCTGTAGCTTTGTTTTGCTTTTGATTGGGTCCCCTTTAATCAAGAAAGTCACAATCAAATCATCCGCCCTATGCAGCCGCCAGCCGGGAACAGGCTTACCATTGGATTCCATGGACTCTCCACCCTCTTTCTGGGTTCCGACACTGTCGTTGTATTTTTTATTCTGTTATTTTTTTTTGGTTGTTTTGTTGTTTTCCTTGTTTTTTCGAGCCGATGGAGTTTCGGTCCTTTGTACTTTGTTTTTTATATACTATATAAATGGAATAATCTTGTTCATTAAAAAAAATGCTAAGATGCAATCAAAGATGGAATCAAACACCTGTGGGGCATTGAATAAATTTTCCCACCATCACCTATACAAAACTAGACCTCCACTACTACACATCCATTACCACATGTGAACCTAATAAATTAATACCCTGGCCTATTCTACCCTATCTCCTCTACCCATATCTATCCATTATTATACCGACGAATCTCCATCGATTAAAAAAAAAAAAAATTGCTTTGTTTGGATTGCTTTTTGAAAAAAAAAAAAACGGACTGTGCTAGAAACAAAGAAAATGAGCAAAGAAAAGACCCTTAAAGTGTAAATGAACGGCTCAGATTCACTGTACACTCTAAGGGTCTTTTCTTTGCTCATTTTCTTTGCACTTAGAATTTCTAAAAAAAAACACTCATTACCCATACTTTCAATAATTACTCACCCATATCTCTAATTATTATTCTCACTTCTCTCTATATATCTCTCCAATCATTACTCTCATTTCTCTCTCCACTCGTAACCCTACAAAATGTCTCAAAAATTTCTCAAAAACTCATCCAAACACAACATTCATCTTTCCATCACTTACCTTAAAAAAAAAACATTTTCCCATCAAGTTGCAATTTTGAAACGTGAGGCCACTGACACTATTTTATTTATTTATTTGTTGGATAATTAACCACGTTTGCGGACAAACTTACACGCACCTCGACACATCACACGCAATTCTTTCATGTCCCTTCCCCAATTGTTTTCCTATAAGTACTAATTAAGTGGAAACCTTCAAAGCCCAGAGTCAGAAACAAAAGTGAGAAAAGAAAGCATATATGGCAGCTAAAGGAGTAATCCTTGTTTTCTTGCTCCTAGCTTCAGGTATGCAATTCTATGCTTCTCTTCAATTCCCCCTTTTCTACTCCTAGAAATTCAAGCAATTTCTACTTTCAACGTAATCAACAGGCCAGGTGTGTTCTCGGTCTGAGGTGTGTTTAAATATATGTGTAAGCTAGGGAGTAAAGCAACGAACACATATATATCGAATACTGATCCGAACACAGATGTGTAAGTAGCCGTTAGATGCATGTAAGTCCTCACACACAATACATGCGAGACTAGAAGCATCAGATGGCTACTAAAACATCTATGTCCGGATATCAGCGTTTTCGTAATTTCTATACATGTGATATACTTACATATATACACATATGTACTATATGTATATACCAACGCTACATATACCTTCTGCTCTCTTTAACTAATTAATTAAACTCTAGTGTGTATGTTCTTTAGTACCTGTTAATATAGATAGTCTTAAGGTATCCACAATGCTATAATCAAAAATTGATAATTAAAAGTTGCTACATCAGCTTTTGATTATTTATTTAAGAGATTGATAAGGTTAACAATGTAAATGACTACAATGACATAATCAAAATTGGATAACCAAAACTTGTTACATCATCTTTTCAAATTACAAAAAACTAAAAACTGTGAACTGTAGAAAATAGTTTAGAAATTGATAAAAACTATTTTAAAAAAACTGTTTTCTAAAAAATAATAATTTTTTAGTAAAGTATTTTTTTTTTCCAAAATATTGTTTGAAAAGAAAGAGAGAGGAAAAAGGAAGAGAGATAGAACATTTTTGTATGATGATTGGTGTATTTGATTGAGGATATGTTGGGCCTATTAAATTTATTAAATTTGGTTATTGTCAAAAAGTTGCTTGTTTTGGTTATCCAAAGCCCAAAATTTGATTATTTCTAAGAAGGTTGTTAAGTTTGATTAGAGCATTGTGAGCCATATTTTGCACTAACATTGTTAACTTTAAAAACCTTTTTTACTTTTGATTATAGCATTGTGGATACTTATGGGAGCATTGTGATACATATAGTGCCGATGTTTTATTCTTTTGGTGACCAAATTCTCGAGATTGGGGTGGGGCAAAAAACCTGATCAAATCACCTATATCGAAAAAGTGTCAATACTTCTGCACCCATGCACATGGTTGAGGTATATGGAGGGTGGGGGCGGCACATGTCATCCCCGGTTTTGCATAAAAATTAATTTTACACTAGAGGTAGTCGATTAGGTACTTGTTAGTAACTGAATAATTTGATTTTTCACTAGAATAATGAAATAAATAGCAACAAAAGAAATAAATGGGTCGGATCATAAAAGTAATATTTCAATGATTTTCATTAACAGACCACAAGATAGTTGGATCAAACCTTTATTCATTTTAACAGAAACAAAAATCCAAGACAAAAAGTCCAGTTTTACGTTGAACTTTTCTCTTCGTATTGCTACTAACAACATGTAACGTATACTAGCTAGTGAAACCCCAAGAGGTTGGCCAAGTAGCTTGGCATGGTACTTTTGAGTTTGCTCCTTCGTAAGGTCTCAGATTCGATTCTCCTGGTTAGTAATTCTTGGGATCACCTCACTTCCGCGAAGCGTGTAAAAAGGTTAAGGGAGGGGCTGCAGGGAACTCCAATTAAACAGTGCCACCCCTTAGTTCAATCCTAGCTCCGTCACTGCTCGTGCAATTTTAGTAGCAGAATTGCACAAAAAGTATCTTTTCCTATTCCCGTACCATTCATGCGATTGAAATTGCATGAGAACAGGGGAACTAACACCTTTTGGTATAGGTGATCGACCTGGTGAGCCCGTTAAGAGGGGAGATTTGGCCCCCAAAAATTCCCCAAGTTCGGATAAGGGAAAACGATATTCGCCCTTGACCTGACCCAATGCCTATCGTCCTAATTCCTAACCAATCTTTAGATTGTCTGAATTGTTAATAGACATGCATATTTGGATGTGTCCGGGCGCGCAGTATGCACTCTCTTGAACCGCTTTGAATTCACGACCTTTTGTCCAGAGATTCCTACTAAGTTGAATGAAATTCACAGCATTAATTGATTAAGAGATTCATAGCATTTGCATTGAGATTCATGACAATTGCTTAAAATCCATAATGCTTAACATACCTATCTTATGAAATCAAAGGCGTCTCCAAGGGCTGCATACCATACATATCCAAATAAGAGTGGGTGCATGGTTGGTTTTTATGGACTTTTTTAGTTGGTTTCTCGCCAACTTCTTCTTTCTTTGGTATTGGGTGGCATATGATTGTTCTTGGCCTAGGTGCTAACATAGTTGGGATATAGATCGTTGGTTGTGATGCCTTTTATCCCGTTTCCTTTTAATCTTTGTAACTTCGGTTCGTTAATTAATAAAATTTTATTTTCTGATAAAAAAAAGTGTATATATATTGTAGCAATTTCCTAGACTTTTGTATCATTGTACTTAATTTGTTGAAAATGTATCATTGTATACTTAATTTGTTGAAAATAGAGTGCAGTTTGACTAATGAAATTTTTTACATTCAATAAAAATTAAAAAAAAGTGTGTTTCAGCCAGAATGCCAAAGCTTGTCCTCAATATTGCTTGGAAGTGGAGTACATGACATGCAAATCATGGCAGCGGTGAAGTTGCGGATGTGATGCGGAGGAGTAGCGGCGACATGTAGCGAAGATGATGCGGAGGAGCAGCAGCAGTGATGATGTGGAGCGGCGGCAAGCAGCGGAGGCAGCGATAATGAAGCGGAGGAGTAGCAGCGGTGTACGCGAGGAATAGGATGGCATTTTGGAGGCGGAGGAGAAGTGGAGACGTAGTGGCAGCGGTAAGGAGCGGAGTTGTAGCAGCGATGGTGATGTGGAGGAGATGCGGCAGTGTGAGCAGAGGAGGAGTAGTAAAGGAGCAGAGGTGAAGAAGTTCCTAACGGCTAGGATCCGACGGCGGCCGGAGGTGTCGAGGTAGAATGGATCCCACCACGTTTTCCGTTGCTGGACGGGCGTGGGATGCTTAACAGCTCTGCGGGTCTTTTCGGCCGGAGATTGGCCGTGGAAGGTTGGGGGAGGTGGTGGTCGGCACGGCGGGGGCTTCGGTATTCGGCGTATGGAAGTGCTCAGTATCTGGCTCCCCAAATCGTTTGTGAGGACCGAATCGCCCGCTCCTCGGCGGTTATTCTTGGGTTCCAGTTGCTCGCGGGGTTCGCGTTGACGTCGGAGTTCTTGCCTGTCGTTTGTTTGGTGGGTGGTGGCGGCCGTTGGTTGCGGGTTAGGGTGGAGGTAGCTGGTGGTGGTGGTTTGGGCAGGTGGGGATGTGGTTGGAGGCGGGTGGTATGGTTTAAGGGGCTGGGTTTCTCTGGGTTTCAGGTGGCCGGAGGTGGTGACCTGGGTTGGTGGAGGATTTGTCTGTTGCGGCGGGGCGGCTGTGCGTGCATTTGCTGGTGATTGAAATAGATTTTGGATTAGGGTTTGTTTTGGCTCTTTTTGGGCCAGGCCTATGTGGTTTCTTGGTTAATCTTTTGGGGCCTGGCCTTTTGGGTGTTGGTGGGCTTTGACCCATCATTTTATTTTCTTTTTGTTTCAATCTTTGGTTGGATTTCCCTTCCCCTCCCCCCCACTTGATGTACCATTTGTCAAGTGTTCTTAATAAAATTTGTGTTGCCTATCAAAAAAAAAAAAATGAGAAGCTTCATCCTGCATGCACCAACTGTTGCTTCCAAGCCGGAAAGGGCTGCACCCTTTATTTTTCAAGTGGGAACCCTCAAACCTGTCCAACATAGCTTTTTAGCAATGGACAATTGATGAGATCCATCCATATATATGCAGCATAATATACAATAAACGTGCCGTTCCTAATTGTTGGTCCTTTTTTTCGATAGCCATACTTGTAATATGATTAAAAAGAAACATTTTTCGTAAATAACTATTGATTTGTTTTACGATGTTCAAAAGTTCTTCAATCTCTCTCGAACAGTGTAAAAAAAAATCACGAAGTTGTTTACGAAATACTCTTTTTTTTAATCAATTACTGGTACTATTATCGAAAATGAATCAACAATTAGGAATGAAGGATGAGCTAAATCCTTTTTTTAGCAGTCTTTGGTGTAATAGATGAAATACAATCAATTAATAAAGAGATGATCTCATTGTATCTGTAAGAATTAAGGGCATGCGACTTTGTTCGTTTTGGTGTCTTAAAATTCTTGGGCACGGTGTTCAATAAATTTTCTCTCTCTTTGCTCTCTCTCCACTTATTACTCTAAAAAATTTTCCTCAAAAGTTAAAACCCAAACCGAATAGGTTTGGCTGCATGTTGGATCCAACAGAAATTCGTTGGGGGATGATCACATGCACTCTCAAAGTCAGAAATTCTAGATTCGTTCATTGACTGAATGACACTGTAATATTTTTCTTAGATTGTCTTCTTTCCCTGTTGGGGTTTTAGCGGAAGCCATTGAAGGCCGAGATTCAGAAATAGTAATTTACAACGGCAGCAAATAAATGAGGATAGAAAAAGAAACTCGAAAGAGGAATACACAAGAATTTACGCGGCTAAAGTAACCTACATCCGCATGGGTGATTTGTTATTTAGTATGCGAGAATAATAACAAGCACATGTACAGAACTCAGGCTAAATTACACACTCTAATTGTCGGATTGGGGGGGGGGGCGGGCAACAGCATTCATCAGCACTCGATATCACTGTCTGTCAATGGTTCGGATTTTAAAAGAACTCTTTTGAAGAATAGTTCTTTTAAAATCCAGATTTTGGACGGTTAAATTTAGCAAAGCCCCCAAGTCCCTAATTGCCACCCAGAGAACAACTCACAATAGGATTTTTTTTTTTAAATAGCCTACTTTCTCTCACCACAAGAATGCAAAACTCTCCCTTGTTCCGCCTAACACCCATCGAGAATGCTAGGAACACAATTTCGGACATAATTGCATACAAAATCATTCGATGCACATAGTACTCTTACGTACATCAAACGTCTCCAAACACATCTACATATGGAGTTGTGTACCTAAACTTTTTGGAACCCATCTGCACAGCTATTAATCGGGATCACTAACATTTTCAGCAGCCACAGCTGTTTTCTTTCTTCGCTGGCTCTTCGTCCAGAGTTGAGCCATTGCCCTTCTCCGTCCAACCTTATCTTGCATTAGATGAAATCTGAATTAAGATCGGGAAAGGGAAAGAAAAAGAACGTAACCTCTCAATTCACTACTACAATAAACCATAAAGATCACAGCTATTGATCGTGATTGTAAGTTTTCCATCACACTCTTGCTACCATGATGGATCTGAGTATGATTGTAAGTCACTTTCTTTTATCACGGTTATAAATCGTGATTGAAAGAGAGAAACAATCACGGCCAACAGGCGTGATCGTTTCTCTTTTATCACGGTTATAAGCCGTGGTTGTTTCTCTGGGGTGTGATCGTTTCTCTTTTCTGAATGTGATTGTAAGTCACTTTAGATCACAGTCTATAACCGTAATTGAAAACTCAAAATGATCACACCATAAACTGAGACGGAAAACCATTGCGCGTGATCTTTTCTTTGTATCTACTAAACCATCTTTTCTTGTCATTGCCAAGTTTTGAACCCATGCACCCTTGGTTGATTTTTCAAGCCCTTACCACTAAGCTAGCCAATAACTTCTGTTACATCAGGAAAACAAAAATATTTATACTTACTTCCTAAACTGAGAAAACTTTTTTTTTTGCCCCTTAAAATTTGCTGAATTTTTTGAAATGCAATTAACATGATATTAAAATATATAAAAATACATATATAAACATTGTTTAAAAAATTTTAAAAATATGACAACAAATCTTTTGTCAATCAAAATTAGTTGTTGGCCACCAAAGGATTTTCCCTTATTTTCCAATGAATTATTGAAAGTGTTTTATAACACTGCAAGTTATATATTATTGAAAAACATTGGTTGTTATTACCTTTTCTTTCTTTTTTTAATCGACAAAAAGATTAGTATATTATTAGAAACTTGATACGGGTACATCAAGGAAAAGAAAACCTAAACCATGATATTGATATAGGGACAGAACCCGGAATTTCACCACGCAGGGGTGGCCGTGCACGCGAGAAAAAAAATATAAATACACATGCATAATCACGTAATTACATTAAAACTCAAAATAACATAAATACATAAATCGGTTTAACTAATGAGATCGATCTTGATGTATGTGTTTTATTTTTCTTCATTGTTCATCTTCTTTTTTTTCATTCATCACAACTCATGAATTCGGTACATGGGCTTTCATGTTACTTGATTTTACCAGTCAAAAAATAAAGAATTAGGAGAAGTCTAGAACAACAATTGAGGAAAAACATATCTACAACTTAAATTTTACCAAAATTACTTAGGGTTTCCAAAATCTCTTTTCCTCTGTCTCTATTTTCTTGAAATTGCCTTTGAAGTCTTAACAATTGTGGATGTTTGTGCTGAGAGAGAGAGAGAGAGCATGCGGGGGGATTTGGTGTGCCATTGAGATTTTAGGGCAAAAAGAAATAAAAACTGTAAAACACTATGTGGGCTCCCGCGCCCGTGGTGCGATTTTAGACAGAGTCGCCACCCGGATTTTTGAGATGGATGATCGAGAAACCGAAGGGGTTTTGTTTTGAAAAGAAAAAGGCCTTTTGATCTAGCGAAACCGTTTGAGATTTTGGATCCGGGAGCCAGGTTACGAACGGGGAAGGTTTTGTTGAAAAGCACCCCGCTCGCCCGGTGAAAACCGGTCTCTACTAAGCATTTTAAATGGGGGGACTGGGGGGACTAATACGATTCGGAAAACCTTAAAAAATACGTAAATGGGAAAGGGGAACAAGATAAATCATAACACGTTGTCGTGCTAGTGGTGCTTACTGTACAGATATGATAAAGATGGCATGGCGATGGTATAAGCAAGAAAGGTACGAACATACTGTCTGAATCACTGCCCTCCGTCAGACGGCATATCAGCTTATAACGCGCGGCTTAGCAATATGCCGTGCGTGGTTCCGATCTCGATACCAAACTTTTATTGTTTTGTAAAGCTTCGCACGGTGTAACCATTATATCGCACGGTTTTATTTTAAAGTTTCAGACAACTCACAGCCGTCAGACCATCTCAGATCTGCACCATTCTTTCAAACCATGAAGAGAAAGCCGTTTTTGATACGTTTGCTTGTTTTGAAAAGATCTATGAATTTTAAAACATGGCTTGTAGAAATGGACTCATTCTGAGACAGCTTTTGGTATACAGAAAAGACCCCACAACGGACGATCGCGATCCAGACAGTTTGATCAAGAAAACAGTATCCTTTCGAAATGCCGTGCGTGCAAGTTTACTACGCCGTGCGACGCTCCAGAGCGCCGCGCGGCGTAGCACACCTTTGCACAGAACACGGGTTTTGCTTTGTAAAAGAGGTTTGGGTCAGATCTTCAACCAAAAGGGTTAAGCCTGAAAACAGAAAGGTCCCCTCAGGGCCAGGACAGAGCCTAGCCCAAGGAAACTTGGTTTTTACCTTGGATCTGGAGCTTGAATGAGCTTTGGTGAAGGCGGATGGACGTCGGGAGGTTGAAAAAGAGAGTAGAAGTATGGATGTGTGTAATAGATGGGTATATTGGGTAGTTGAGATCTCAAAGTTAGTAAGGAACTAACTTCAATGGTGAAGAGAAAAATGGAGTAAAAGGCCTAGAGAATGTCTTTTGAGAACAACATTCTCAAGGCTTGGAAATGGGAAAGTGGGTGTGAAAGCAAGAAGAGAGAGAAAGGGTATATTGGTGATCAAGGGCCATTTTCCCTTGAGTGGAGGGGTGTATTTATAGGCAAGAGTCTTGGATTTTGAATTTCAAAAGTTGGAGGTATTTTCTGGGCGGGCCAGAAGTGTGCTTTCGGCTGAGCCGTATTGCAGCTGTGGCTCAAATAGGCGTGGCCGACAGCTTTCTGAGCCAGTCAGAACTTTATCCAAAATGCCATGCGGTTAACCTCATGACTGCGTGCGGCGTATTAAATTTCGATACGCCGCGCGGTGTAGAAGTGTCACGCGCGGTACTTCAGGTTCGGTCCAAGGCTTTTTGGGTTTTCTCTGGGCTTTTCTGGGCTGATGGTTGGTTTGGGCTGTGGATGCTAGAAGAATACCTCATTCAAGCTCGCAAAAGGCTTTGTTTCCTTTATTTCATCATTGGGGCGATCAAAGACCCTTCGAGGTCCGGATTGGGGTGTCTACAGTAGTCCCTCTTTAACGTAACTCGGATACCATTGTTTTGATACGAGTGACGCTTAAAGAATAGGCATCCCGATCCGTTTGCTCTAAAGTCTTTGAACAGAAACAAAAAATAAAATGCTCGAAAATGCAAGTAAATGATGATAGTGGTCGCGTTCGTGGAACTGCCTACGTACCCCGTTTGTAGGGATCAGACCAACGTAGTTCAATTGGGACGGTGCAAACGTAGCAAATAATGCGAAAAATTCGAAATAAGTTCTTTTGAAAATTTGATACGAGCCTTCGGGAGGCAAATTTTTGAAATTGATTTGAGACGAGCCTTCGGGAGGCGAATTTTTTTTGAAATCGAATTGAGACTTGATTTGAGACAAGCCTTCGGGAGGCGAAATTTTTTTTGAAATCGATTTGAGACTTGAATTGAGACTTGAGACTTGATTTGAGACGAGCCTTCGGGAGGCGAATTTTTGAAATTGATTTGAGACTGAGACGGGGAGCGCGAATCTAGCAAATACTGCGAGTAAACGTAAATACAACCAATTCTCGGGGGACGGGGAATTTTTGCGAGTCCCGGGGGACTAGGATCAAATAATCCTATCATTAATGCACGCTATTCCAAAGGATTTCTGCTGCAAAACGGCTGTAGCTTTTGGTTTCCGAGATGATTTTGGTGGCTAGGGTGCTCAATTTCCGAGAAAACACATTTATTCTTCTGAAGCCATAATGCCGTGCGGGCGTTCGATGTGGCGCGCGGTATTTCGTTTTCCCATGCACCTCTTCGATTTCCGAGATCAGTTGGCTGGTTTAAGGGTGCCCATTAATACAGGCGTGCCCTTTCGTCGGTCAGGACCTCTTTTAAAGGGATGGTGATGCCTCATTCTACGCACCATTCTCCCAAGTCTCTCTACCTTCTCCCCATTCTAAGAACAAGGTTTCTTTCGAGACTCGACATGGCGGACAGCGACTTGACTGCACGGGTGATCTCTTTGGAGGCAGAGATTGAGCAACTGAACCGTCAGATCGCGAGGCTCGTATCGACGATCCGCACTCTTCGTCGCGCGGTGTCCAACCTTCAAGACTTTGCTTTTGATCAGATGGACAGCAAACATGACCCGGAGTACGCGCCGGGGCGCGATTCGGATGGGACTGCAAAGGACTCGGAAGGGAATCCGAATGACTCGGATGACCGTTCCGGCGAAGGGGATGGTGCATCCGGCGGAGGGAGCGACTGAAGATGAAGATTGAGGAAGAAGAAAGGGGGGGCAGTAGGATTTTTTCTGTTTTGGATTTTCTCTTTTCCTCTTTTTTTTTTTTTTGAATGATGTAAGGAAAATCCCGGGGATTACCTTGGGTTTCATGGAATGAAAAATCTCCCTTTCTTGTCATCGCTTGTCTGCTTTTTCATACTGTTCATGAACGAAATTGAATGCGAATGCCATTGTCAGAAGACTGCTTTCAGAATCTGAACTGTCGAAATAACCCAGTATGCCGTGCACAGCATGGGTAATGCCGTGCGTCGTGGTAACTTGAGAATCCTCATCCAGTTAAGCTATTATGCCGCGCGCTTCTATCCATTATGCCGTGCGGTGGACCTCTCTTTGAACCCGGTCCATTTAAAGTCCAAACGAACCGGTTCAGGGGATATACATATATATACGGGGCGTAGACAGTACGCCCCGATCGTTTCGAATTTCCCTCCTCTCTCTCCCGTCTCTCTCTCTCCCTCTCGTCTCTCTCTCGTCTCTCTCGATCATCGCTCTATCGCTCTCTCCCTCTCGCTGTCTCTCTCTCTCTTGCTCTCTCTCTCTCTCTCGCTACTCTCTCTCTCCCACACTACGATCATGGATCCCAGCGACATACCTGGCGATGATCAATCGCCCCAGGTCGAGGTTACACCATCTCCCATTCCTCCGGGAAGTGGTTCGACGATTGGGGGTGCTCTGGAGACCGTGGGGGTCTCGGTCCGGTCGGCATTGGCCGAGGAGGCCACGGCCTCGGCCGTCACGGGGGCTGGCAGTGGTGGTGGCGACGGTGGTGGTGAGGTACTGGCTGGTTACGGCCAAGGTACGGAGAGTTCGGGTGCAATGGCCCGGGGGAATGAGGAGGAGGCTACGGGCCGAGTGGAGGGCGCGGTTGGTTTAGAGGAGAGGGTTACAGAGACTCACGGTGGCGACGGGCCTGACGGAGCGGAGGTGGTGACGGAGACCTCCCTCGTGAGAGAGCCCCGGACTGACCTGGGGAAGGGTCCTGTTGTTGAGGAGGAGTTGGTGGAGGAGAGGGAGACGCCGGCTATGTTCGTTGGCAGCCGCGAGGGTGCAGGGTCGTTGCGGCCCATAGGTTTAGGCGACTACCTTGAGGAGGCGTCCCTTGAGGACCTGGTTGAGACCTTACGGGGGGTGCCTGGACTGGCTGCAGCTTTACTTGAGGCTCAGGAGACGGTGCTCCAGGTTGAGCTTGAGACAGGGGCCGCTGGAGGGTCACAGGGAGCAGAGGAGGAGGCTGTCGGAGGTGAGACAGCTCCTCGGAGGAGTGTTGTGGAAGGAGGCGACGGTGGCTCTGAAGGGGCGCGGACCTTACGAGGCGGAGTCCTACGTGCCCTTTCAGCACGTAGTGGTCCCTACACTTTTAGACGCCTACAGGCCGGCGCGGCCCACGTACGACGAGGCTCTGGTCCTGAGGGACCCACAGCAGCACCTTTCTTTGCGCCAAGACGAGGTATACCTTGAACACTTGCACTTCAAATTCCAATGTATCGTACTTTCATTTCTTTATCTGAATGTTGTATTTGCTTTGAGTAGTATACCTGTTTACTGAATGTTATCAACTTATTACAACAGGCGATCACCATCTCGTGCTATGGTGGTGCGGCCGACGTGCCGACGTTCTGGGAGAGACTCCCTGAGGCTGTGAGGGAGATCGTGAGGCAGGCGGGTTTTGGGGAGTTTGTGAGCGTGCTGACGAGGGCGAGCAACGATCGCCAGGTGGTGAGGGCACTAGCTGAGAGGTGGTGGGACACTACGAACACGTTCCACTTCCTTTTTGGCGAGCTGACGGTGACGCCGCTGGACTTTGCGGCGATCACTGGTCTGAGGGTCGGGGGTGACCCTATCCCCTACGACGCTGTTACAGGGAGGAGTGCGGTGCTCCAGCGGGAGGCACTGGGGTACGTGCTGAGGGCGGAGAGGGAGGACGCCCAGTACGCTCAGTTGTTGGGGTTTTGGACAGAGGAGCTTCCGACTGACAGGGTGCAGGAGGAGCAGATGGCGCGGTACTTTCTGTTGTACTTGCTCGGTGCATCCCTGTTTCCCAACAGGCGCAACCGAGTAAACCTTTCGCTCTTACCGGCCTTGAGGGACGTCGGAGAGATAGCCCGTTTCGACTGGGGCGGTGCAGCTTTGGGGGCGTGCTACGCCTTCATGGGGTCTCTTTCCCGAGGAGCGGGGAAGAGCCTCGGCGGTTACTGGAGAGTCTGGGAGGTACATTTCGAACTACTCTTGCATTCCATTTGCTTATTGCATATCCTGTGCTAATCCTTGATATTTGATTCTGCAGCTGTGGACGTACGAGGTACTGGATATGTACCCTCCCGAGACCTCCTGCCCTAGCGACACAGTGCTTCCCCCGGCCCTATGCTGGTCCAAGGAGTTCCGGGGAGTGAAGAAGGGGAAGGGCGACTTGAACGCCTACCGCCTCTTCTTAGACGAGCTTCGTCTTGACCGGGTATGATTGTATCTCGCATGCTTTCATTTGTTTGATAGTTCTTATTCAAGTCTCATGCTGATGTCGTTCATCTTTGATTGCAGGTTCGCTGGCATGTGTGGGACAGCTGCGAGTTTCCTTTCTTGGTCCGGAGCAGGGAGGTGACGAGGGGGAGAGTGCTGCTCGAGTCCCCATACGGCTGGCAGTGGTACCTGGGTGACCGGGTGTCACGTCAGTCATTGAGGTTGGACGCCTTTAGAGTCCCTGGTCTCCTTCCTGCTCTGGTGCAGCGAACGAGCTTGTACACCAGGGGAGAGGTTGAGCGATTTGTACGACCGGACCTTGAGCTGGAGCCACTCTTCCAAGCGGGCGTGGACTACTCTGAGTACCGGGCTCAGTACTTGATGCCGAGTTTTCGGGGTACGAGCTGCTGCTTAGGAGGCGACGCTTCGAGCGTCAGGCGGTGCCGGTGGCAGAGGTGGACGAGGGCGGAGAGGAGGGAGAGGCAGAGGACGCGAGAGTAGTGTTGGAGGTCGAGGTGACGGCGCAAGTCCGAGCGGGGCCGGCTTGCCTCGACTCTCTTGGACCGTGGACGTGACGACTGCCCAGGGGGTTTCTGGTGTGGTGGTGGTGCCACGTCCCATGGTCGCAGCTCCGGAGTTCCTTGCTCAGGTATAACTTGCACTCTTTCGCCCATTTGCACTTACTTGCTAGTATCACTGCGCGTTCTAAACAATTGACCTATTGTGCAGGCGACTCCGGAGTACGTGAGAGAGATGGCCGAGGCCATGATGGGCCTGGAGCAGCTGGTGAGGCAGTACGCCATGGGGCGTGCCCCAGAGGTGCTTCCTCGTGCTGGTGGGACCATGGTAAAGCTTTCGAACCCTTTGCTTTTATTTTCTATTGCTTATTCCATGATTACAGTGCAAATGATGAATACCATGTTATTGCAGGCTGGAGGAGGGGCTTCGCGTGGGCTGCGCAGGAAGTCTGTGCACATGCAGGTGCCACAGGCTTCCTCTGCAGGTTCGCGGGAGGAGCCTCCGTCGAAGAGGCAACGGCTTTCTGGGGGGACAGAGGACGAGCCGGTCGACGTCTCTGACGAGACTGAGGAGCCGACAGGACGTTGACCTCTCGGACACCTCGGGGAGTACAGTGCCTAGAGCGTCAGGTACTCAGAAGGTAGCCAGTTCTCAGGCAGAGGAGGCCTCTGGGGAGGACAGCGAGGAGGGTGAGGACGACGACGAGGATGAGGATGAGAGTTGAGTTCCCTTTTGTTTTACTTTTGCTTTTTGACTGGAACCTGCGTGCTTCTTTTGGAAGGGTGCCTGTTTACCCTCAGTAGATAGGATTTTTGGGTATTTCGACTCATAGATATCTTGGAAATTATTTATATATAGAGAAGTTTATTTCTGTCATTGTTTTCGTCATTCAACTTCCCTTATTATCGTTTGTTTGAATAACAGAAATACTAACCAACGCATGCAACTAGTCCTCTTAGCCATAATCTGAAGCAAATTTTGAGTTTTACAATGAGCAGCATGTTAGGGCAAAGATTTATCGACATTGGAATAGAAATCAAAGAAGATAAATGAATAACTCTGAAAAACTGATCCCTTTGTGCAAGACCTCACGAAAATTCCCCTGCTGCGAACTTTTGTTCATTAACAATGACCCTGGGTACTTGACAACTCAAGAACCGAAAGCCGCTTCGAAAATATGCCTGAAAAGCTAGAAAACCTTGACTTTGGAGGGTGACACTCTCAGATTTTGACATTAACCACAAAACGGAACTTGGACCAGGTCACCTTTGGCCATTATGACCTGTAGGACCCGAAAGACCAACTCGAAACGGCTTGAAGCGGACTCAGATACCTTAACATGACCTAGGAAATGGGTTTTATTGACTCTTTGGTGTCCTCACGTTGAATTTTGAGAGTTGGCTTGAAGCGGGAGTGCCTTGAAGTCCCAAATACCCATTGAAACATGTTCTGAGGGTTGGTGATACTTGCGAGTGCCTTGAATGGGTTTCAAACCTCTGCTGTCAAAGTCTGCAGAAATGCAGACTTAATATGCCGCGCGGG